>OY747715.1:49945238-50545238 GCA_963556495.2 Valencia hispanica | reverse complement strand
AAAGTCTTGTCTGTGAGATTGGGTGTAAACCATTTGTGAAAATCACCAGGTGACTTTGAACCCATCCAAACCCTAAGTAAATGCATTGAACAAATGAATGGATGGATGTGTCATAACTTTCTCTAGCTATAAACAAAACAGAAGTAATTACTTTTGGACCTAAAGAGGAACGATCAAGAGTCAGCACACAGCTTCAGTTAATACAGCTAGAACCTAAATTAAGGTGTAGTAATGGACTCAGACCTGAACCTCCAGGGTCAGATAAAGGCAATAACAAGGTCAGCTTTCTATCACCTAAAGAACATTTCTAGGATTAAAGGACTGATGTCACAACAGGACCTAGAAAAACTCATCCATGTGTTTATCTTTTGTCGGATTGATTATTGCAACAGCGTCTTCACAGGTCTGCCTAAATCAGACAGGTACAGTTGATCCAGAAAGCTGCTGCCGGTGTCCTCACTAGAACCAGGAAAGTAGAGCAGATCACCCCAGCTGGCTCCCTGTAGCTCAGAGAATAGACTTCAAAATACTTTTACTAGTTTATAAATAATTGAATGGCTTAGCACTATAGTATGTTAAAGATCTACTGTTACTATACCAGACCAGAACTCTCAGGTCCTTTAATTCCAGTCTACTCAACATCCCTAGAATTAGAACCAAACATTGAGAAGCAGCTTTCAGTTTCTATGCTCCTCTAATCTGGAACAAACTTCCAGAAAACTGCAAACCTGCTGAAACACTGAGATCTTTTAAATCACAACTAAAAACTCATCTGTTTAGAGCTGCCTTTGAGTAATGCTTTCATGTATCATATGTTTTGTGTGTGCTTCCTGCTTTATTGCTGTTTACTTTATATGCATTGTCAGTGTTTCGCTGTTATTTTTATTTTTACCCCCTAATCATGTAAAGCACCTTGAATTACCTTGTTGTTAAAAGTGTGCTATACAAATAAAGTTGCCTTTCCTTGCCTTGCGTTGTCTATATATCCGTTGACATCTTATAAATGTGCCTGCCAATAGTATTATTGGACAGAGGAATAACCCATAGTTTGCTGGCCTCGGTTATAAATCATAGATGGAACCTTGTTCATAGTGCAGGGAGGTATATAAATCTCCGCAGTTGTGTGTGTGGTTTTTCACACTGTGCCACTATGTACAAAACTGCTCAGTTGAGCAACTGCAGGTGTTTGGTGTAGCAAACCCAAAGGCAAGATATGCTTAGTCATATTTTCTACTACTTCCCCATCCTTAGGGTTTATCTGGCCAACAATGTGAGCTTGACTGTCTACCCTGTGAATGAGCCCTGGCTCTACTCCGTTCTGTGGTGCAGCGGGGTGCCTTCTGTGTCCTCTGATGCCCCTCAAGTTCTCCGAAAAGTGCCTTACCCCGTCTGGCTCATGGTAAACAACTTTCTCATGTAATAGCACACGCACACGACATAGTCCCACAGACAGACAGGAGCACAGAGGGGGAAAGAACAGAGACTGATGAAGGCCCAGCGAGGCAGAGAAATGTGGGCCAGTTCTTTAGTTCAGCACAGCAGAACCCTGGGAAAGAGGCTGGGAACAGATCTGTGGTTATGATGCTGTCCTGAACTATTTTGCCTTCCTCTCTGCCTGTGGTAGCTTTAGGTGACATATAGTGACATCCAGTGGCAACAGCTGGAAACTACACTTTTTCTCTTCTGCAGAGTCACAGCGCTTACAACTTCATCTGGATCTCTTCAGACCTTGTTTCTGTCGCTGTTGTCATGGGGATTTTCTTTTTTCAGAAGTAAGTTCATTTTCACTGATGTAAAGTACTGCGCAAAAATCTTCAATCAACCCTGTTTCAGTAACATTTTATTTATGTCCTTATTTAAGTACTTTCTTTCTTTCTTGTAGTCTTTAAAAGTGGTCTTGATCAACAGCTCTCTAGCTTTACTGAAGGTCTTTCTGGGTCGGCTTATAAACACTCAAACGTACTATCTGTGAAGCTGTGGGCCTGTTTCTCTTCCATAGTCCCTGGGGACCTTGTCAGAGTCCATGGTATCAGGAGTTCTTTAGAATATCAGGACATTTTAATAAAAGTCATTTGACCTCTGTCAGTAAACTGTACATGGGTGATTATTTGGTCTTTCAGCAGGATAATGATCCTTGACCAGTTCAACAGGCAAATGGTTCACCAGACAGACTCTTCCAGGACAATCTTAATTGCCAGGCAAAAATTCTATAGAAAACCTGTGTAAGGCAGTGAGAAGACAGAATAAGAGAGGATTCTGGATGATCTCAAGAGATTGTGCAAAGAGCAGTGGTCAAAGATCCCTCTCTCTGGATGGCTGAGATTATTATAAGAAAAGACCAAATGCTGTCCCACTTACAAAAATCGGTTTGTGCAAAGTACTGGCAGCGGGGATTCCAAGGAAACAAGTATTTCTTAAGTCCAGCAGGATATGTTTTTGCTTAATTTCGTGGAGAAAAAAAATTGACTGTCAAACAAAGAATGACTGCAGAGGGGTTAACACTTAAAGAAAAGGTCCTGTTTTGCAGTTTGGGTCATTTCTGCTAAACTAAAGTTTTAGAAGGGTGGGGCAACATTTTCATTTAGTGAACTTATTTAGCACAGCAGTTGTACAGTCATCAGGCTTCTCTGACTTTTCTGCAGAGTGACTGGTTTTGAAATGTGTCTGTAGTCAGCAGAGGTGTGCTGACACTGAGCTTCACAACATGGCTCCTTAGACTTCTCTTTCATCTTAATCATGATATAAAGCCAAGTAAAATGGAAATTTTCCTGTTGGGTGGCCCCTACAGTATCTGTGTTTTACTGGACCAGAGTAAAGTTTTGTCTTGTCTTCAGCTTCCACTGTAACTCATCATTCTTATTGTTCTGATCATCTGGGTGTTTTTGTTTGTCCTCTGTGCTGCAACCTCTTACTGTCCTCCTGTCTTCTTCTCCTCTGACTCTCTTTCTTTGTCCTGCCCTCTGCCTGATCTGCATTCAACCTTCCTCTATTGCTCTCTGGCATCTGTCAGCTATCATATGATCAGGTAACTGCAGCATCTCCCTTAGCCTTTGTTACCATCTCTCTTTATCTTCCTCCTGGTGCTTTTTATGCCTGCCTCTGTAAGGCTGATCACTCCTCCCTTCACTGTACTCTTGTTCTATTTTTTCACCAATGTGTATCAGCTATTTTACATGAGAATTTAATAATTACACTATCTGGGTACTAATTCTATCCAATACCTAATTTCTTTACAATGGTTTGAATGTGTTTTCTTGTAATAGGTGGAGGATAAGTGGAATGCAGAACTATAACCCAGAGCAGATCATGCTGAGCGCTGTGGTACGACGACCCAGTCGAGATGTCAACATCATGAAGGAGAAACTCATTTTCTCAGGTGCAGCTCAGATTCCAGTGGCTGGTTTCAAGTTTATAATTAAGCTGTTCAGGAGTGCAACGTGGAATACTGTGATGTTTACTGTTATAAGGCTTCGCTGTGAACAAGCTGGCACATCTAAACTGATTTCTCCTCTGCCAAGGAGGTTATGTTTTTGCCAAGGTTTGTCTGTTTGTTAGCAAAATAACTCAAAAAGTTAGTCGTTCCAGGAACAAGTGATTTTGGGTGTGTTCCGGATCACCATCGGGGGTGGGGGGTGGACTGAGCTGCCTTGGCGGAGATCTGCGCTCTTTGAGTGCTTTTCTGTTCTAGTTGAAATGAAGTTCTGTTAAAAGGTTATCAGTAGTTAATATCTTGCCTGCATTAGATAACTATTATAGGGTCTTCACTTAGCTTTAATATAAACTAGCTGGGGCTATGCGGTGGCACAGTTGGTAGCATTGTTGCCTTGCAGGAACGGTGCAAGGATTCTTTTGCATGCATGGGTTTCAAATATGGGTGAGCAATCTGTTCTGATACACAGGGGCTAGGACTGGTCACTTTACATGCAGCTTCCTCTGCTGGCAAAAGTGGGAATGACTTAAGTAAAAAAATAAAAAAACTTTAAATTTCAGTGAACTAGTGTTTAGCAACTCAATGGGGCTGCAGTTGACACTTTGATAGACAAATTTTAAGTCAAATAGTACTGACCAGTATGTTTTTGACAAGAGAACAGCATGTACTTTAAAACTCAAACGGGTTCTGCATGATGTCTCCTTAAAAAAATTATTGTTTGGAGCGTCGCGTCGCCCCATGTTCAGAGGCCTTAGCCCTCGATACGGTCGTCCCGGGTTCAACTCCCCTTTCTATATCCTATCCACTGTCAAATAAAGGCCACTGTGGCCACAAAACCTTTAAATATCTATTATTTAATTATTGTTTAAGTTAGAACTGCAAAATACAGAAGCGTATTGCATTCGCTTGAAAGCTTTTTTTTATTAATAAGGTAAAATTATGAGGGACAGAAAATCAGATGGGGGAATTACACCTGAACAAGAACAAATTCCTCAGGTGTCTGTGCAAAGTTGACCAAATAATAAGCCTAATAATCCTATCTACATTGTTTAGAGACAAGAGTATTTCCCAGTTTTTCATTCCTAAAACAAAGTAAAAGTGAATTAAACTCAACAAACGGGACCAAACTCAACAAATGGACAGGCGACCTGCAGGGTGTACCCTGCCTTTCGCCCGATGACCGCTGGAGATTGGAACCAGCCCCCACGACCCTGCAAAGAATAAGCGGTATAGGCTATACACAGTGGATTGATGGAGACGGGACATGTCTGAGCTCCTCTTACTTAGCCAGTTAATAATGCCTAAAGCCATAGAACAAACATTGTCTATACCGCTTATCCTTGCAGGGTCACGGTGCAGCTGGTGCCTATCTCCAGCGATCATCGAGCGAAAGGTGGGGTACACCCTGAATATGTCTGCAGTCTGTCACAGGGCAATGCCATATAATGCCCCCCCACTTACACACTTTACCTCATTAATTCAGAAAAACTGAGCTTTTTATTTTTTTTATTTTTATTTTTTTTAACGTGTCCTGTTTGGCAGTGTGGAGCTCAGAATTGGTGTCTGAGTACCAAGTAGAAGCCAAACAGATTTACTTTCACAAGCGGAGCAGTACAGCTTTTGCTATAGTCCTCCACTTGATATATGTGTGAAAAATCTTTATTATGAATTGTTGGGGTTTTTATTTCCTGATGTTATGGACACGGAGACGGAAAATTAAGGAGAAGAAAGAAGGAAGATGAAGAAGAGAGGTAAGAAACAAAAAGTCAAGAGAGAGGGTTAGTTGAAAATACAAGAGAGGAAGGGGAACAAAGAAAACACAGGAAGACATTGAAGTCTGCCTCCATACCCACAGGATGGCAGAGAGTGGGGGAAAAACAAAACAAAACATGAAAAAGGAACATCGTCAAAACCAACCAAACATTGTGAACTAACAATTACACAACCACATCACACAAAAATAGATATAAAAATACAACAACAATGTCACAGAAAAACTCATGGTACCGAATAATCAAGCTCTAGTAATGATAACCTCAGCCCAAGAATTCTTCCTTAAACACCAGAGACCCCACATCTATGTGTGTGTGTTAGCATGCTGGTGCATATAAGGTTTCTCCATAAGAGTGTTCGATAGTTGGTGTGAGCAGACATCAATCCGTCTCCCAGGAATCGATGCAGACATGAAGGAGATCGGAGCAAAGACGTCCAAAGGACCGCCAGAGCCCCAGGCGGCCATGGGCGGGGCCGACCGCATCCCCCAAGAGAGGAGCAAAGGAGAATCCCAGGGGAACATCCAGCGGCCACTATGCAGGGGCCCGGGGGGCAGCAGTGACGAGCACACGGGCCCCGCCGGCAACCGGCTCAGCCAGCATCTGGACACCAAGTTGTACCAGCTCCCGGGTCCTGATCCCGCGCAACGCAGGGTGCCGAGACCAGGCATCCAACGAGGGCCAGGGCCGGTCCAACCCGCCAATGAACCGGCCACGCACGGTGCGCACAGAACAGGTGATCAAACGAGCAGAGACGCCGGATCCGCATCCCGCCGAGCCACCGAGCAGGCACCACCCAACAATCCCAAACCTGGCACCTCTAAAAGAGGTGCCCCAACCAACCAAAGGAAGATATCGGCCCAGCGCATCGGCCGACCGACACACCGGCCCCCCCAGGCCCGGCCAGGCACGCAGCAGGTCCGAACCGGATTGACCACCGATGCACCGGCAGGCAGGGGCCCCCGTCACCGGCGGGGAGTGACGGAGGGGAAATAGGCCCCCCATTAAGTGTAAGGCCTGAGGTGCGCCAGGCGAGGGGGCAGACCAAGATCCAACCTGACAGGTAGACAAAGACATACAGATACAGTCATACGTTCCATCCCTCTTAAACCCATACATCCTCACTGACTCACCAAGACACCCAAAAAAATGACGCTGTACCCTCACTCACACACCCCATGCACACTTTATGCTCCCAGGTCCAGGTACCGATGCCCCAGTAGAGCCACCAGCCCCCGGACCCGGGAGGTGGACCCCCTACCTTCTAGGACGGAGACAAGCAGACCACCAAGGGCCCCACAGTGGCAAAGCAGCCCGACAGCCCAGGACCCTGACCAGACCGCCTGTCCTCCTCCGGACCCCAACCCCTGATGGCTCGTACCGAACAGGGGTGTGAAAAGACCCCTAGCCTCCATCCTCCCGCTCGAGTATGGTGTTGATGCGTGTTGTTATAATGTGCATTTAAAACAGAGGGGTGGGATGTGGGGAAGGCAGCCACACATCCCCCAACCCCCACCCCGAGCCCTCAGTGTCTATATGTGGTTTAACAGTGGGCACCGGCACCAGAGGTGAAGCTGATTGTACCGCTCCCCCTCTGGATGCCGAAAAGTGTGCCCACCCCAAAGTCCCTACATATGTGTCGCGTGAGAATGTTATAAGTGGGAATGTCTAAGTTGTATATTAAAATTGGGTCCCAGGACACCACGGGATAGCGAGGAGGGAAGCCCCTCCTCACACCCCAGTGATGTGCCCATGCCCCAAGACCCTATATGAGTGGTAAACTGATGGAGCGGGTGGACAGAGGTGTCCAGGGATGGGGAGGGAAGGACTGGGAGACAAAATGTCTTCCCAGGGAGCCAGCTCCCCCACTGACCCCAATAGGCACCGTTGTTCACCGGGATCCACCAGGGGAGGGAGGCCATGGCACGTTCGACCAGGGGCCCACGGCCACAGCACCACAAAGCCCCACGGACCCCAAGGCAGTCCCCCCAGCCCCATCCCAGAAGGGGAACTAAACCCACCCTGACATTTGCTCTACTCTCAAAACACAAAAGACACTAGACACCCAGGTTGAGTTCGCCCCCCCCCCCCCCCAAACCCCCCCCCCACACACCCCTCCCCCCCGTCCAAGTGCCCTCGTAGGGGGAGAGCACATGTCGCTACACAGCAGCAGCCTCCCCGCCAGCAAAGCAGGCCCCCAGCACCACCCGCACACTGGAGGCCCCCGTAGCCCGAACCACGTCGACGTACCTGCCCAGACCAGGAGCAAACCGATGAGCCGGGCGGCCGACCCACCAGGCCGACATCCACCAGCCTCATTCTTTGTGGTGCAACCACTGTTGCTAAATGGCCCGGCAGGAGACCAAACCCAGCGCCCCACCCACCTGCCCTGCACCCCCCCCACCCGGCCAGTCCACCCGCAAGTCCGACTGAACCCGGCCAAATGCCCAACCCCAGCGCCCCACACAAAGACCAAGACCCAGGAGCCAAGTCCAGTGCAAAAAAGGACTGATCCGGCCCAGAAACGCCACCCAGCCGCCGCGACCAGCAGCCAGGCACCCCAACCAGCAAACAAGGTGAGACGCCATACAGGGACTGGCGATGACAATCGGCCCAGAGAAGAAGAGAGAGGCGGCTGCACATGCCGGCCGCCGGCCGGCCACGACCCCCACAGCCAACAGAGACCCCACGCTGGCCGACCCCCAGCCAGGACCACAGCTAGGGGGCACGGCGCCCCCGAGCCCCGAATCCCCGAATCCCCAGGCCCACCCCAGACCCTACCCAGGTGCAGCACGGCCACCAGGCCAGTAACCCATGTCCGCCAGTGCAACCCCCCCAAGGTACCGCATGCAGCCATCAGGAGTCACCACCCAAAGCCCAACCCCTTTTGATTTTTTTTTACTGAATGCAATACGCTTCTAGTGGCTAAATTCTTGTAACTCGACTTAGATGTGTGTGTGTGCATGCATGGTTGTTTTTCCTGTGTTTCCCAGTGTTGCCCTGCGATGCACTGGCGATCTTTCCAGGGTGTACCCCGCCTCCTGCCCAATGACTGCTGGAGATAGGCACCATCCCCCCCGCGACCCTGCAAGTATAAGCAGGAATACACAATGGATGGATGGATAAATTAGCTGGTCCCTGAAGTTAAAGCTAATGGCTAATCCAAGAGGTGCCATGAACAAAGTGGACTTCCATTGTCTTAAAACAGGTCCAGTTTATTAAAAACAGAATCAGGGTTTGAGAAAACACTGTTTTATATCAGGTGCTGTACTGTGAATGTTTACACAGAAACAGATGATTAATTATACAGGAAATAAAAGTAGGAGGTGGTGCACCGCCATCAATGATCTTCCTGTGTGAAACACATACTGCGAATGGGACAAGTTCAATTTCTGTTCCTCTGACTTGACTTTTATTTTATTGATCCCTTTGGGATAACTTCCTCAGGGAAATTTAAATTTCAGCAGCTTATAGATACAGAAATCACAAAAACCACAGTTGTAAACAACAGCAAACAAGTGCTTGCAAATAGGTATAGAAATAAAACCGACAATAATAAAGGTAAACAGACGTGTATAAAAAGCAACACAACTTATAAATAGATATTTAGGTAAGTAAGGTAATATAAATATGGAACTATACATGTCTTGTGGTTAAATGTAATTGATTAATTTAAAGTCAACATGCCATGCTTTTAAATTCTTCCTTTTTACATCTATATCATTTAGTTGTCTTTATACAGTGGAACTGCAATTCTTAGGTCTGAATTTCACATTATTGCAGCTCTACAGGCCCCCCTTTTATGAGGACTCTAAGAGTAACTCGTTTTGGTGCGGTCTGTTTAAATGCAAACGAGGCGCTGCATACCCCGCCCTCCTCCAGGTCGCATTCAGCCAGTTTTGTAGTTTGATAGAGATACGACAATCTAGAGGTGCAGAAACTTCATATTTGCATTTTTTTAAAGATGTTCCAAGAGTTGTCCATTCAGCCGTACATTTTTACTTTTGGTATAGCATGCCCAATAACATTATATAAGACAGCTGTTTAATGGCCTCATTGAAAAAACATAGTAATGGGCTATGTTTAGCAATGGATCGGAAACACCATCACTAACACAACAATACTGTTGTAGTGACTCAGATAGGTAGGTTTTGGCTATGAATAATTGCGTAGGCAGTTATTAATAACATTAATAATGACCAAGTTTGGGGCACCAGCTGGGATCCAGGAAATTTATTATAATACCCAAAAAGTTCAGTCTCAATGTTATTGATTACCTTCCTGATGAGGCTGAGATAATTAAACAATAAATGAAGGAATAAGTTATTGCTGTTTCTTGAACAGCAAGTAACTACACATGTGTGTGGAACAATAACAATTCCAAAATACAAGAGTTTATTACAAAACATATTAACATTTCAGTTAAAATCCTTCAATCAACAAATTCACTAAGCTAGTAACACCCAACTAAACTACTAAGGAAAAGAAGAATGAATAATAAAACTAACTACCAAAAGTAAAATCAGTAAAATGGACAAATATTCAAAGAAGTAGAAACAATAACCAATAAATTGATCGTGATGTCACATTTCAGTATGAATATGTATGCTTAAAGACCAAGGCTTGAATTGAAGAGTTTTGGGAGTGAAGTTAAGTTAGTTTAAACTAATAGTAATTGGAAACCTTTGAAAACACTATTCATAGCCAAACCATTGAAGAACAAATCTTATAGCAAAAACACAGTGAACTCAAACAATCAAACAAACCTTAATTTGTCTATCTTACACTAATTTATCTCTGCCCAGATACAACCTTACATGAACATTTCTTAGACATCCAGGGCTGGGTGGCTCTGTTGTTTAGGGTATTGGCGTTGAATCAGAGAAACCAGCTGTTATAGCTGGTCAGTTAGCAGTAGCTGCGTGGGGTGCTAACAGTGGGGCTTCGGGTGCAGCTGCTAGCCACCATTAGCTCTGAACGTCATTCTCCCATGAACCGCTCCCTTTTTGGCTCCTGTAGCAGGCAGTTCAGCGGCAGGGCAGAAGCCAGCGGAGCATCAGCAAAGAGAGGCTTCCTCTCTCTCTGTGGAATCTGTAATTCAAAAGATTATTTCTGCAGAGTTTTGAACAGGTCATTCAGGACTTATTTCATCAGCCGAATACAGTTCACCTGATCAGTCAGCAGACTGTAAAAGTCTTTCGGGTCCAACAAGTTTCTTCCAAAAACTCGATTCCTCCCTCGCCAGCGAAGGACAGAGCTAACACGCTGTTCTCTCCCGATGTGAGCCGGCTGGACTCACAGGAAAAAGAGGCCAAAGTTCAGAGCGGCAGCTGATTTATCTTGATTTTGGCCTTTCACAACTCCTCCTCTTCCTGTTGAAACTAGTGCAGTGTGTGATTTAGCACTCCTACTGGTGGCGATGTCTGTGTTTATATCCAGTAACCATGGCTGTGTTCCCAACACTCTGTAACTTCAAAGCTATAAAAAAGAGGCTTTTCTTACAATATAAAGAAAAAGACTATGCTAAATTTGGGATACACTATGCTACCCGTTTCAGCTGCATATATGTCCATTGAAAATGTAGTATGCATTTTAGAGCAATGCAAAAACATTAAAGAACCATGCTTGGACTACTTAGCATTAACATGCATTTCATGGAGTGGAAGATATAACTAGTTGCCTACTCTATAAGTATTGTAATGTACTTGAGACATTTACATTTATATATATATGTATGTATATATATATATATATATATATATATATATATATATATATATATATATATATATATATATATTAGATTACCTCATTACAACAGAAAGATGTTGACTCAAGATAGACCAATATCTATACAGTTTTATTTCCCTCTGTGCATCACCAGGTATATAAAATATGTACTGGCAGTATTTATATTTACTATAATTATATAATTATATATAGTAAAATTATAATATATTTTTATTTAAAATAAATAAAATATCATTAAAACCTCTTACAACCTCACAACCTCAGCACAGACAAAATTATGCGGAACACTGCAATCTCTAGCCCCCCTTGGGGGCTTGCAGACCTCAGGTAACAGCTGTAACAGCTTTCCTGTTACACCTGAGATGTTTTATCCTTCACCTCAGCCATGGACTCTTCTGATTCCACAAGTTTGACTTCAACCAAGTCAGGAATTGCTGCTACCCCCTTTACCCATCAGTCATCAATGACTATAGACCTGTTGCCCTGACATCCCACATCATGAAGGTCCTGGAGAGACTCCTGTTGGCACCCCTGAGTAAGAAAAGTAGAACATATCAGGACCCGCTGCAGTTTGCTTATCGCTGTGGAGTTGGAGTTGAAGATGCCATCATCCACCTACTTCAACCAACCCACTGTCATCTGGACAAAGAAGGCAGCACTGTGAGGTTCATGTTCTTCGATTTATCCAGTGCATTTGACACAATTCAGCCTGATTTGCTTCGTCAGAAACACCTGAAGACACAGGTGGAGCCCTCAACAATCGCCTGGATCAATGACTACCTGACAAACAGACCACAGTTTGTGAAACTGAAGAATTGTGTGTCAAACCAGGTGGTCAGTAGCACAGGAGCACCACAGGGGACCGTACTCACACCATTCCTTTTCACTCTGTACACCTCAGACTTCCATTACAAATCAGAGACCTGTCATCAGCAGACATACTCAGATGACTCTGCAATTGTCGGGTGTATCAGAGATGGATGGAGTTGGTGGACCACTTTGTGACATGGTGTGGAAACAATCGTCTTACCTTGAATGTGAACAAAACAAAGGAGATGATTATAGGTTTCAGAAGAAACAGGGATAACTCAAACACTGTTTCCATCATGGGTGAAGAAGTGGAGGTGGTTGAGGAGTATAAATACCTCTGAGTTCACCTGGACAACAGACTGGACTGGAGACTGAACAGTGAAACCGTCTATAAGAAGGGACAGAGCAGACTGGACTTCTGGAGGAAGCTTAGGTCCTTGAAGGTTTGCAGCAAGATGCTGCAGATCTTCTACAAGTCTGTTGTGGAGAGTGTAATCTCTTCAGCCATCATCTGTTGGGGTAGCAGCATCAGAGCCAGGGACTTAAAAAGGCTCAACAACCTGATAAAGAAGGCTGGTTCTGTTTTGCTCCTGTTTAGGGGACAACTAAACAGAAGCAGAATAAAACAACAACAACAATGGATAAATGTCTCTGCTGAAAAATATGCAGGTGAGGATACTGCCTAAAACACAAATCCAAATGGTCTGAGTTATGATAAATCACAATGTAAAGAGGCTGTGATTATACAGTTAACTTGAATACTTACAGAAATAAAAACTTTGTTGAAATGTCTCTGCTGAACAATATGCAGGTGACTGCCTCAAACTATACCAGCAATGATCTGTGGCATCTTAACAGCTCAGTGTTGGTGGAGAAGAAGTTTCTTCAGTATTGCTTTTTTTCTGCAACTCTGTCTATGACCAAGTCATTGTCAAGGGGCATGAGGATATCTTTCTCTGTGAATGCTTCCAGGTGTTGTGACTGTGTGCTCCTTAATTAAGTCTTTGAGAACAGAGAAACTTCTCTCACAAGCTACCTGTGTAACAGGCAGAGTAAGGAGGAAATTGTATCCTAAGCCAGCTATTGTCCCCACCAGTAAGCCTTGACATTTGTAATCATACTGAGTTATGCTGCATGCATATGTTTATGCTTATTGATTTTTTTGGAGGATTTCACTGTGAGTGAGGTCTCCCACACTGCTTGATCCATTGTCTGCATCTTTCCGGTTGAGTTTTGGGCTTCGGAAAAGCGAAAACAAAGCCACCCCTCCCTCTAAACATTTGAAATATCTTGTGTCGGACTTACAAGTCCCATAGGCGCACTGTTTAACAATCTTGCTGAAATCACAAAGTTTGACGGTGGTTGTTCTCCTAAGTTACGGTTGCTGAGCAAGGATTGGACAATAGCCGTTCGGGGACGGAGTTTTGCGACAACCGGCGCAACATCATAGAACTACGTGGAACCATTGACTGTATAAATAATGGACAGCGTTTCTGCACTCCTCCCCATAGACATTATATACGTAGACGCCTCATGGACAGACGCTGCCTATTGGAGCTGACGTAACAGCGAGGTCGCCATCTTGGATGGGTCCCCATTCGCTCCCAGTCCATTTATTTTTACTGAGGAATTTGTATACCCAACTGCAAAAACACGTCTTTTATGTTCTTAAACAGGATCAGACACGTGGTACATCATGTTATTATAAATCATGGATGAATTATATATTATAATAAAAAAGTTTGATGGTTAATTTGAATATATTTGTTTTTCTCTCTCTCTCTGAGAGGACCTGGGAAGCTAAAACCCTTGAAAGATAAATTTTATTATGCTTTTGAACAAAATCCGACACACATGGTACGGCCTATTAATATAAGTAATGAAATAATTTTATATTTTAATAAACGAAACAAGTTTGATGGTTCATTTGAATTTATTTATCTCTCCGTCTCTCAAAAAATGTCAAAGAACTAACACATTGATATGACTTCCACTGATCTATATAGGCAGATATATAATACACTTTATTTGTAAGCGCCTTTCAAGACTCAAAATCGCTGATTATAGTTAACAATATAAAGAACACTATGAATTACCATTTTCAAACATATATAACAGAGCATTTACAAATTACAGAATCTGTTAACTGCTTGCAATCACTGAAGAGTCAGTCCAGAATGATCAGGCTATATAAAAAAAAGATAAATCCCAATTTGTATTTTCAAGAATCTCTTTTCACTGTAACTTTTGAAATAAGAGATAGCCAAATGCAATCTCAACTCTTCAACTTAAACAACAAAATAACCTTTTATCTCTCTCTCTCTCTCTCTCTCTCTCTCTCTCTAAAACCCTTGAAAAAGAACTTTTTTGCACAGCTTCTTGCGTGTGCTGGCACTCTGTAACTCCAGGGTAGTCAATTTTGTGATGTGGTGCAGCCTTACTTTATGAAATACAGGGACAATAAATGACACAAGCATGAAATGATGGTTGTCAATCCCAAATTGAGTTTCTGTGATGTGCTCCCCGAGTAAAAACACATCTTCTGCACCAATCTCTGCTCGAACAAAATGGTTAACAAAGGACACACTGACACCTTGTTCTGTTGAATTCTGACGAATCACACGCTCTGCTGCTCTGACCACCTTCACTGTTCCCTCTGAGGGGACCATCAGCCCACCATTGTTTTTAAGATGAAGCAGATGGTAGCTCTGGTCAAAGGAAGAGTGCACAGCAGCTGTGACTAGGCTTGCACTGCACACTTCACAAGACAGCTTTCTCAGAATTGTTTTGACAACAAACCCTCAAATGTAGACCAGGGCATTGTCCACAAGACCACCAAAGCGGGTGGGCAGGTAGCTGTGGTCAGAAATAAATGCAGAAATATTTGCAAATGGGGATAGGAGATCTTCCTCTGACATCAAAGCAGAGTGCATGTCTGCAGCTGACATGGACACAGTCTCATCTTGTGCTGCCACATTGCCTGACCCACTTGGTGAGACACCACAACGGACCATCAGACGGCGGAAAATGCCCTGGAACTGCCCTGCAGTGGGATTGTTATTCCATCCTTCTAAAAAAAAAAAAAAAAAATTTTATTAAATCCCAAACACATTTACTCACATAGATTGCCAAAATATTTAACAGGGACAGTCAGAGTCATGAAAGATATATCTTCTGAAGGTAAGTAAGCAAACTGTATAAATTTTTTTCCCAACAGGTAGGCTATAAACAGTAAGTAAGGTAATGACCTAATAAGGGGATAACAACCAATAGGTGACCAGTTTGAGAGGTCTATCCCATTGAAACATACTGTAAACTAGGGATGTATAGGTGTTAAAAATATCTGTACTAAAACTGGCCCACAGACTTAAAACACTAATTATAAATGTGAAAATTCTACCTGATGCCCTGACAGAATTGAAGAAAAGCTCTAAGTGATCCTGGCTGAAGCGATATGTGCAGACATAATGCTGAACTTGGAGCAGTTCAGGAATCATCGTCAACAATGTGTCCACGTTAATTACAAAGCCGATGACTGACAGATACCTTCAAAAGAAAATGTTTTATCAATATGATGGCCAAAATGCCTCAAAGCACCTAGTAATTTTTATTTATTCAAAAACTTGGAAAACTTTACTACTAATATTCATAACATGTGACACAACACATGGTGACAGAGATAGTGGGACCAATACATGCTTTTGTCCAATACGGTCCATGATTGGTAAAGGATTTTAGTGCACTACAAATCTACTGGGTGCAAAATTACTTGGTGCTTCTTCAGAGTATAGGTCAGTTTTAGGATTAGTGTCCTTGAAATAAATTATTTACTTCCAGGACACTAAAGATACTAGGAACTATATCAAAACTGAACTTTGAGAGCTTGAAAACAAGAACACACCATACATACCATTTGACACCTGTATGACCTGAAAAATACAGAACACAAGAAGATTCCAACATGCACAGACAAACATCATAAACAAGACAACAAAATACAGTACAAGATATGCAAGTCAACTCCTGCCAGAGTCTTACTCCACCCACATTTCCTGTTTGAAAAATGAGCCAAAAAGGAGGCATTACCGGGGGGACCAAGGGGCGAGAGGCCTGGGCTGGGGGTGAGATCCTATTCCAACCCGTTAAGGGTTTACTTGTATTAAAATGCTAAAATAATGACTACACATGTAGACAGCCATATTAGACACTCATGTATACAGTTTACCTGAAAAAAGTGGATTTGGGGGCGAGTTGCACTTTAAAACAGAAGGGACTCAAATTACCTCTCACCTCTGGTTTTGCACACAGCAACTTCATATCAACAACATAAATATAATTTTTGAGACCTTTCCTGTAGGACCTGAAAAATACTGAACAGAAGAGTTAACAGAAGCAAAACTGCAGACGACAAATAGATTCAAACAAGAGAACAGAGCATCTTATGAACTCGATGCACAACAAGAGAACAGAGCATCATATGAACTTATGATGTCGTGAACTTTTAATGAAAAGCGTTAAATATTTTTAAAGACCTCTTTGTTTGGTTGAGAGGTGTGTCATTTTTCATCACTAAACTGAGCAAATATTCTCTGCCTCTCAACAAGAGCTCTACTCTCTCTGTCCAATTCAAAGCACCCAGAGGACTTTTCAATCCTTTTGCACGTGGATTGCGACTATTCAGGACGTCAAACAACCTGTCAGTCATCTAAAAAAAAGCATGTCTCAATTAATTAATATATCAGCCCAACAGTGGTTTTGTATCAGGGAGATCAAATTCTTATTTAAATTCAATATATACAACAGGTAAGCATGTAAGTACCCAGCTCTGCCTAAATTTCCCTCTACAGGTAAGTATAAACAGAGTTGGGTTTCATCCAGTACATGCAATGTTATATAAAATGTCTGCATGTTGCTTTACCTCAATGAATTCCACCGTTGCTTCGCAGTTTTTAAACTGTGAATAACCAATTTCCCTCAGTGTGCGCAGAGCTACTGCAACAGAGTGACTCAGTGTTTGGGCAGCCAGGGACACCTTCATTTTCTGGCCATCAAAGTGGACATGCTTGTTTGTTATCTTGTTGGCCGCATGCAGTCCATCTTTTTTTTTGGACGCTTTTGAGTTCAACAATGTATGACCAGCTGTTTTCTCCAGTGGCGCTGGTTATCGGGCTATAAGCCTGCAACATATTGCGTGCCAGTTTCAACATGTGACAAGCGTCCATCAACACAAACACCCTTTCAGCAGTCAGTGGATGTTCAAAGAAAGTTTTTAATGGCTTGTGAGGGTTTCCCTTTAGCTGACAGCCGAGCTGGTTGCACATGCTGACATTGGAGGCCTGTCCATCCATTGTCATGCAGAGCACTCTTATGCCACGTCCATGCAATTCCTCCAGAGCATGGACAACCAGGACCTTCTGTGTGTCTGGCGACAGAGACTTTGTGAGGTAGTAGCCAACTGGAGCTTTCCAGTGACCCTGCAAGCCAACCACCATCAAAACAAGCACCTCCGTGGCTACATCAGTCTCATCCATGCCATCCCCCATATCCACATATCCAGACATTTTTTGGATAAAGGGATTGTACTGAACATGTTTTTTGATGGACATAGCATCCAACATGAGGGTCACAGAGCCATATTTAGCAGGGTCTTCTTCATGTCTTCTCTGTAACATGTCCAGCATCATTGTGTTGAGCCCAGGCTTGGCATCCACTTACTGCATCCACCTTTCCAAAAAGAAAATAAATAGCTTTTTAACCCCTAAGATCCCAATTTTGGGCACTTTTTTTCTTCATTTTTTATCAGTTACCATTTTTTTTTCTAAGAGTGTTCTTGTTTCCAAGACTTTTAAAAATAGCTAATATAGCACAAAAGTTGTACATTAGCTCCCTGCTTGTTATACCACAAATTAATGTAGGGCTGAAGTGTTTAAAGTATTTTAACCAGTATGTTAAAAAAGGGAATCAAAAAACATGCACTACACCTTTCCAATGTATGTGGATGTGGCAGGGGAAGATGGAGAGAATCCCTAAGGTAACTGTACGCTTTCGGACCATGGAGGTGCAGTGTGAGGGCAAACTCTCTCTGGTCCTTTGTGTATTCATGACCCTGCTTTGAAAATAGGTCTATCTGAAGATCTGAAATTCAGTTAACACAAACTAGTTAGTAAGTTGCCTTGAAATAATATATTTCTAAAGTCTGTCAAAGAGTGTAAACAAAATAAAAGTCAAAGCTGTATTATCAACTTACCTGAGTAGAAGTCCAGTCTTTCTTTGAACTCTTCTTTTATAAGGGTCTTGTTCTTCAGATCCTCTAGAAGACTTTTAACTGTTTTCTTTGCTCGGGCCTTTGCATTCAGCTTCTCCTGCTCTAGACTCTCCACTCTAGCCAAAGCTTCATTGAGTCTGGCTTTTAGATGACTTGGAAAGTTGGGCAATGCATAGGAGTGGTCCTAGTAGGTGGAAGGAAGAAACTGTTTTCAGTGATATTTATATCATACCACTCATAGTTATTTGGTGCACAGCAATGCATATGTGCAAGCACACTTTCTTAATTTTATACCTGTTATATCACTCCCAGCACCTTGAATATGAGAAAAAGAGAAAGGGTGTGTGTATATGAGTGTTGGTGAATGTATGTATTCATGTGTGTATTTATTTATCTATAACTTGTAAAAAGTGTATATGTGAGTATATCTGAAAAGAGCTACAGAAAGCAAGGGAGATATTTTAACATAACCAGAGTGATGCTCACAGCTGTATGGGATATATCAAATACATATACACACATCATTGGGCTGAGGTTCACTTTCAGGGAAATGCTGACAAATGTCCACTGGTTGGCTCTCTTCAGCTTTCCTTGAAGTTTCTGTGTTCCTAGTTGATACAGGCTAAAATATAAGAAATATAATACTTAGAAATAACTTGAAAATATCTTAATATCTTAAGTCCCTGGCTCTGATGCTATCAGGAGATTTTGGAGCACTTCATGCTGAAAAGCTTTATGGAGATGAAGATTTCATTTTTCAGCACGACCTGGCACCTGCTCACTGTGCCAAAACCACTGGTAAATGGTTTACTGACCATGGTATTACTGTGCTCAATTGGCCTGCCAACTCTCTTGACCTGAACCCCATAGAGAATCTGTGGGATATTGTGAAGAGGAAGTTGAGAGATGCAAGACCCAACACTCTGGATGAGCTTAAGGCCGCTATCGAAGCATCCTGGGCCTCCATAACACCTCAGCAGTGCCACAGGCTGATTGCCTCCATGCCACGCCGCATTGAAGCAGTCATTTCTGCAAAAGGATTCCCGACCAAGTATTGAGTGCATAACTGAACATAATTATTTGAAGGTTGACTTTTTTTATATTAAAAACACTTTTCTTTTATTGGTCGGATGAAATATGCTAATTTTTTGAGATAGGAATTTGGGGTTTTCATGAGCTGTATGCCAAAATCATCAGTTTTAAAACAATAACAGACCTGAAATATTTCAGTTGGTGTGCAATGAATCTAAAATATATGAAAGTTTAATTTCTTCATTACATTATGGAAAAGAAGGAACTTTATCACAATATGCTAATTTCTTTAGAAGGACCTGTACTCTTTGAAGATGAGATGGGAAGTTGAAGACAGTTGGGGTTGCACCATCTCTAAGCCTGACAATCTGACCCGTCCTATCAAAGTCCTCTGGCTTGAAATGCTCACTGCAAAGCTTGGAGAACTCTGTTGCAACAAAACCCTGACTTCTTGTTGCAACTTCCCATTGCCTGCGTAACTCTATGTTACAAGGAAACCTTCAAAATGTGAAGGGAAACAACAAAACAGCAAGAGATAAAGAGAGAGAGAGTAACGTTAGCATTTCTTTACTAGCCAAATAATGTTAGATACGATTACAAAAATGTATGAATAAAACAAAAAATATTGTTTAATCTTACTTGTGAAAGGTAATTCCTTGTGATCTGCTTTCAATAGTGCGCCTGTTGTAGCATCCGTAAACTGCACAAAAAACGGGCATAGTTGCTAATTTTCAGTCGACTCCAGTTGGGTATGGAACCAGCGGAGAGTGAGGGGACCCATCCAATATGGCGGCGACGCTGGATCACTCTCCAGTGCGTAATGACGCGTCTACATATATAATGTCTATGCTCCTCTCCGTTTACCAAAATGACCACGTTCATGGGGGAAATCATGGCGGATTTACAGACTCCTCCTCCCCGGTTCTGACACAGAATGTTCCTAAAAAGGGCATAAGGGCGGGATCTTCGCTGTAGACTCGGCCCTGCTTGGCCCTAGAGGGGCGTGTATTTCTGTTGTAGTCCCGCCCATTCGGCTCCTGCACCTTTAGCTCTGATGCGAAACTTGGCTAGCTAAGCTAAAGGCTAATCCGCTCATTGACTATGTATAGAGCTCCCGCTTCATTCTACTGCAGCCATCTGTGCGCTTCCGACGGCTCTCTTTGCCCCCCCAATCTCATAAGGTAAGAACTCATAACTTAAAATAATTATTAAGATGTAGTGTTACTATAATTACAGTCGAACGTAATACAGCAATTTAAACTGAATTATCACAACGTGATATCAAAGACAATTGGATAAAAAAAGTCTCGAGACAGATTGCTGTCAAAATGTATGTAAAGCCGAGTGGAGGATGTTTATTTGCCTAGTCTAATCTGCAATATGTTTACATGTGTGTAACATTGACTGTATATATAGTGTATAATAATGTGTCAAGTAATAAATTCCCTGTATGAAAGGTGCGTGCACTGTATATGTGTTGAATGTGTGTGGATGAAAGTGCCTTGTGTGTGCTGCTATGAATGGATTAATACGGTAATAATTGTAATTTAATAATGATTTAAATTCTACTCCCCAGAAATAAATACTAATAAGGCCACGGTCGACAATATCCTGATACAGCCGAGGCCTTGGAGTCAAGTCAGGAGCTTTTTTGATGATTTTTTGTTTTTTTTATTCTTGAAAATAAAAGTTGTTAAAGATTGTAAACGACTTTCTGTTTCTCCCGCAAACATATGCTTCATTATCAGAACAAATAATACTGATCCTCAGAGAGTTTGCATCTTTGAATTGATAATAGGTTAAGGTAAGGTTAATTAAAGATTTCTATTAAACAACATTGGCGAACACTTTCATAAAATAATGGCTGCAGTTTACACGTTCCGTCTCCGCAGCAGAGTTTAAGAGGGGATTCAGCGCAATCAACCCAGAATCTGTTTGACAGACTAGAGGAAGAATGATAAAAACACTCAACAATCTTCCCTTCATCTCTGCACCGAGCCCAGCAGGGGTCAGGTGCAGAAATAATGTTGAGGTTCATATGTACCCTCAGTTTAATAAAATCCATACGCACGTTTTATGTGCGCGCTGATTTGGGCATCGTGCTGGACCTTTTCAGAGCTTTAAACTGAAAAAAGGGTATCATTCCTTTAACTTTTAAATAATACGACTAAGATCTCACTAGTGACCAGGTTTGTTTCAACTGCATGCACAACAAATGTAATATTTGATTTTATACGGCTTTGAAGACAAACCGATCGCAAAAATTTGTGGAAATGGTCCGAAAAGCGCACAGTGTATGTCCGTCTTTCCTCTGGGAAGCATGGAGCTGGTAGCGCAGCATAATTAGAACACCTTGCATTAAAGAGGATACTGAATATATGAAAATTGCGCTGGTGGATGCACTAAAAAACAAACAACAAAAAGAACATCAGCTTTTTAAGTGGTGGGGACAAAACTGTAATTGATCAATATTACCGGGGACATGGTCCCGGCTACAATGACTCAAATATCTATACTTTCCTGCAGGACCCCATATCCGTGCGCACGGTTTAATAAACTGAGGGTATAGAGGGATTCTTACACCTGAAAAGTATTTCTGCACCTGACGCCGGCTGGGTTCCAAGATGATTTTTTTCACCACAGAAAAATATGCAGAGAGTTGTGGGTCTGAGAGGGCGGACAAGGTGCTGCTACTGCCATGGGGAAATAATAATCTCACCTGCTATGACTGGAGTCAAGTGAATTCTTATCTTTAATTTTAATCATCTTAATATATTTGATCTTATCTTAATTTTTTTATGTCAGTAATTTTGTTTTTCACATTTTCTGTCAGTTTTTAAAGGGTAAACGTTTGAGCAAGATGCCCTGCAGCCTGCATACACAAACCTGTCGTAATTTTCATGACTAAAAAGTAAAAGATAAAAAAATCCCCCCCCCTCCCCCTCTGATTTTTCACAAATCGTACACTGCATATCAGCAGTAAAATGTTATAGTGGTCAAACAGACAAGGAAAAAAAATAGACCTACATTTTGTAATTACAAACCTGTTTTACTTAGGCTCACACATTATTCAATTGTCTAATATATAAAAGTGAAAAGCTTCAGACAGAATGCGTTGGGTTGAGCTCCGCTCCACAGCCAGATAGCCTCTGCTAGCTTCATGCGGCTGTGCAGCGAACTATTAGCCTAGCCGATGGGCCAGGCAGCGACGTAAACGACCTGTCAATCAAAGTCCGGCCCTCATTAATTATGCAAGATTTAGAAAATTTATCCTACGTTAACCAGCCTGGTGCTGGTTAACAGGAGAAATATGTAACTGTAGACAGTTGAAAAAAAAAATAGGCACCAGGCATTAAAGTTGTTTTTAACGTGTCTAAAGTGCAACGTATTCCAATGGGGGACTAGCGGCTATATGGCGGTACTACAGCAATGGCGGCCCCCAGTGTCGTAGTCAAAAAGCAGAGCAGCCAGCGGTCATTGCGTGGAACGAGGGAGAGAATATCATTGCAGTACTGAATAATTGTAGCCCAGATGCAATTTGTACGCAATTTTGCAATTTTCTAAATTTCTGATCCTCTGAATGAAAACAGAAAATTGGAAATACAGTTTAAAAATCTAATTTTTAAATTCGTCAAGGTGAAAAAAAAGAAAAATGGAATATTTGAATAAATTTTTCTGTTTTTCCAAAAGTCCGTTTGTGTTTAGAAAATAGAACTGATAAGCGTTACACGGACCGTTTATAGTTTATGTATTACATCATCTATTCAATCCATCCATCCATCCATCCATTTTCTTCCGCTTATCCGGGGTCGGGTCGCGGGGGCAGCAGCCTAAGCAAAGAGACCCAGACTTCCCTCTCCCCAGCCACTTGTTCCAGCTCCTCGGGAGGAACCCCAAGGCGCTCCCAGGCCAGCCGAGAAACATAGTCCCTCCAGCGTGTCCTGGGCCTTCCCCTGGGCCTCCTCCCGGTGGGACGTGCCTGAAACACCTCACCAGGGAGGCGTCCAGGAGGCATCCTGACCAGATGCCCGAGCCACCTCAACTGACTCCTCTCGATGTGGAGAAGCAGCGGCTCTACTCTGAGCCCCCTCCGGATGACTGAGCTTCTCACCCTATCTCTAAGGGAGAGCCCAGACACTCTGCGGAGGAAACTCATTTCAGCCGCTTGTATCCGTGATCTCGTTCTTTCGGTCACCACCCAGAGTTCGTGACCATAGATGAGGGTAGGAACGTAGATCGACCGGTAAATCGAGAGCTTCGCCTTTTGGCTCAGCTCTCTCTTCACCACGACAGACCGGTAGAGCGCCCGCATAACTGCAGATGCCCCACCAATCCGTCTATCGATCTCCCGCTCCATTTTTCCCTCATTCGTGAACAAGACCCCCAGATACTTAAACTCCTCCACTTGGGGAAGGACCCCATCCCCGACCCGGAGGAGGCACCCCACCCTTTTCCGGCTCAAGACCATGGCCTCGGATTTGGAGGTGCTGATTCTCATCCCAGCCACTTCACACTCGGCTGCGAACAGCTCCAGCGAAAGCTGTAGATCACGCTCCGATGAAGCCAACAGGACCACATAATCTGCAAAAAGCAGAGACCCGATCCTGAGGCCACCAAAACGGATCCCCGCAACGCCTTGGCTGCGCCTAGAAATCCTGTCCATAAAAGTTAGGAACAGAATCGGTGACAAAGGGCAACCTTGGCGGAGTCCAACTCTCACCGGAAACAAGCCCGACTTACTGCCGGCAATGCGAACCAAACTCTGGCACCGGTCGTACAGGGACCTAACAGCCCGTATCAAGGGGCCCGGTACCCCATACTCCCGGAGCACCCCCCACAGGGCCCCCCGAGGGACACGGTCGAACGCCTTCTCCAAGTCCACAAAACACATGTAGACCGGTTGGGCGAACTCCCACGCACCCTCCAGGACCCTGCTGAGGGTGTAGAGCTGGTCCAGTGTTCCACGGCCAGGACGAAAACCGCATTGTTCCTCCTGGATCCGAGGTTCGACTATCCGTCGGACCCTCCTCTCCAGAACCCCTGAATAGACCTTACCAGGGAGGCTCAGAAGTGTGATCCCCCTGTAGTTGGAACACACCCTGTGGTCCCCCTTTTTAAACAGGGGGACCACCACCCCGGTCTGCCAATCCAAGGGAACTGCCCCCGATGTCCACGCAATATTGCAGAGCCGCGTTAACCAACACAGCCCCACAACATCCAGAGCCTTGAGGAACTCCGGTCGAATCTCATCCACCCCCGGAGCCTTGCCACAGAGGAGCTTTTTAACGACCTCGGTGACCTCGGCACCAGAGATTGGAGAGCCCGACCCCAAGTCCCCAAACCCTGCTTCCAGATTGGAAGGCGTGCCGGTGGGATTGAGGAGGTCTTCGAAGTATTCCATCCACCGACCCAAAACGTCCCGCGTCGAGGTCAGCAGCACACCATCCCCACTGTAAACAGTGTTGGTGGCAGACCGCTTTCCCCCCCTGAGACGCCGGATGGTGGACCAGAATCGCTTCGAAGCCGTACGGAAGTCGTTTTCCATGGTCTCTCCAAACTCCTCCCACGCCCGAGTTTTTGCCTCAGCAACCATCCGAGCCGCATCCCGCTTGGCCTGTCGGTACCTATCAGCTGCTTCAGGGGTCCCACAAGCCAAAAAGACCCGGTAGGACTCCTTCTTCAGCCTGACAGCATCCCTTACCGCCGGTGTCCACCACCGGGTTCGGGGGTTGCCGCCGCGACAGGCACCGACCACCTTGCGGCCACAGCTTCGGTCAGCCGCCTCGGCAATGGAGGCGCGGAATATGGTCCACTCGGACTCGATGTCCCCCGCCTCCCCCGGGACGTGTTCAAAGTTCTGCCGGAGGTGTGAGTTAAAGCTCCTTCTGACAGGAGACTCTGCCAGACGTTCCCAGCAGACCCTCATAACACGTTTAGGCCTTCCAGGTCTGTCCGGCGTCCTCCCCCACCATCGGAGCCGACTCACCACCAGGTAGTGGTCAGTGGACAGCTCTGCCCCTCTCTTCACTCGAGTGTCCAAAACATGCGGCCGCAGATCAGATGAGACGACAACCAAGTCGATCATTGAGCTGCGGCCTAAGGTGTCCTGGTGCCAAGTGCACATATGGACACCTTTATGCTTGAACATGGTGTTTGTTATGGACAATCCATGACGAGCACAGAAGTCCAATAACAAGACACCACTCGGGTTTAGATCGGGGGGGCCATTCCGCCCAACCACACCCCTCCAGGTCTCACTGTCATTGCCCACGTGAGCGTTGAAGTCCCCGAGCAGAACAAGGGAGTCCCCAGGAGGAGCACTCTCCAGCACCCCTTTCAAAGACTCCAAGAAGGGTGGGTAATCTAATCTGCTGTTTGGCGCGTAAGCACAAACAACAGTCAGGACCCGTCCCCCCACCCGAAGGCGGAGGGAGGCTACCCTCTCGTTCACCGGGGTAAACCCCAATGTACAGGCGCCGAGATGGGGGGCAACAAGTATGCCCACCCCAGCTCGGCGCCTCTCAGCGGGGGCAACCCCAGAGTGGAAGAGAGTCCAACCTCTCTCGAGGAGACGGGTTCCAGAGCCAGAGGTGAGTCCGACGATGTCCAGTCGGAACCTCTCAACCTCGCACACCAGCTCCGGCTCCTTCCCCACCAGAGAGGTGACGTTCCACGTCCCGAGAGCCAGCTTCTGCAGCCGAGGATTGGACCGCCAAGGTCCCCGCCTTTGGCCGCTGCCCATCCTGCACAGCACCCGACCCCTATGGCCCCTCCCACAGGTGGTGAGCTCATGGGAAGGGGGGCCCATGTTACCTCTTTGGGCTAATCCCGACCGGGCCCCATGGGTAAAGGCCCGGCCACCAGGCGCTCGCCAACGTGCCCCACCTCCAGGCCTGGCTCCAGAGGGGGGCCCCGGTGACCCGCGTCCGGGCGAGGTAACACTGAGTCCATCTGTCGTTTTCTTCATAGGGGTCTTTTGGGCTGCACTTTGTCTGATCCCTCACCTAGAACCAAATTGCCATGGGTGACCCTACCAGGAGCAAAAGCCCCCGACAACATAGCTCCTAGGATCATTGGGACACTCAAACCCCTCCACCACGATAAGGTGGCAGCCCAGGGAGGAGTCTATCTATTCAATGCAATCTTAAAATGTATTTATTACTCACTAATCTTAATAAATTTGTGCAGAAATTACAACACAAAAAAACGGTTTAATTACTTTTATTAAATATTTCTTCTGCATTCATGTTGATGCTGTGGCATGTTTATATTGTGTTTTATAGCTAAACAACTGTAAAAACTGCAATAGTTTTGTTTCATTGGGGTATAGATAAAAATGTAGCTACCTGAAATAACATTTGCTAACGTCAGATTATCTAGCAAGTAACCCTCATTATCCTCCTTTCATATTTACGTGCCCTGCACTTGTCTGGGGAACTTCCACCAGCTCGTATCTGTCCCTCATCTCTCTCTCCCTGTACTGCGGCCGCAGCCTCCTCCTGGCTCTCACAACAGCTGGCGCCGCCTCCAAAATTGCAACTGCCGGTAGTTGAAGAGCTGCCGGTAGAGGCAGTGCTGCTGCCGCCGGCAAACATTTCTGTCAGCTTCTGGCATTTGGATGCTCCACTCTCTAACTGCTTAATTTTTTTTCCCTCACCTGCTCAGCTCCACCCTTTTCTTTCGGGTTACAAACACCTGCAGTATCCATGGTCTGTCCCTCTCCCATCTGCACTTGTAAACGGTTGAGTGGCGAGCATTGACGAGTGAGCTTGCGCATTTATGGGCCAGCAGGCGCATTGTTGCTACCTTTCGGTCTGCATATGTAACAACAGTCGATTATCAGCAAGAAAAATAAATTTAAAAACAAGAAAAAAAACTGTAACGGCTGCGCAGCGGCCGGCGGCCGTCCTGATACACCGGCCGTCCTGGTATTCTCCAGAACGTCCAGATGGCCAGTCCGCCCCTGCACAGCCCCGCCTCTCCCCTTTCAACAACACTTCTCTGACAAAGCGGAACAAGTTTGTGGATGAAAAAGGAAGGAAAAATCTAAAGTTTGGCTGCATTTTGTAAAAGTAGACTGCAACAAAGCTAAATGCAACATCTGCGAGAAGATTTGTGCTGTGAAAAACGGTAATACCAGCAATTTAACAAAGCACCTCGTCGTGCATTGCATCATTTTGCAAGCCGAAGAATATAAAGTCTTTGGCTGCAAAAATAAGAAAGCAGACCCAAATCCACAACCTTCCTCCTCCGCTGCATCATGGAGGTGTCTGAGGATGAAAGGCTTATAAAGGCATAAATATGCCATAAAACAAACCTCCCTGCGTTTTGTTTGCCTAGCATTAGAAAATGCAGTTTAGCAGACTTGTTATTATTGACATGAAGTGAAGCATTAGTATTACTGAAAGGCTATTTTTATTTTAATACAATTATTTACATTTTGTGCTTTTACTGTTTGTACTCAAAGTTTGCTTTGGTTTTGCTTGTAAAAAAATTACAAATAAAATATAATATTAATAAATATAACAAAATAAAAATATAATTTAAAACAAACCTTTAAGTACTTTCTTATTCTCTCTTAAAATTATACAAATATAAAAAAATATAGGTATCGAAAAAAGTACTGTTATGGTACCGGTATCGAAAGCCATGTATCGTTAAAGTAATAGTGTCGAAAAATAAAACGGTACCTAGCCCTAGACAGCAGTTAACTATGGCTAGTTACTTTTCCGTAACCAACAGCAGAACGTGTTTACCAACTACCATGAGCACCAATGGAACATCGAGCAGTCTTCAAGGGTAATTTGGATTGCGCGTGAAACTGTGCATGGAGGTGCTCTGCTGTCTCAACACTAACGTGCAGCACCACTCATACGCATCTAATGAAGGTGTTTCTGAGTTCTTCTAGGCAGTTTCAGAAATTCAGGCAGATTCAGAAATAGCCAAATGTTGAAAATGTGGAAAGGACAAAACTAGCTATATGATTATACAGCCAGTTCATAAATTTACTTAAAGGTACTTTTCTTTCTTTCTTTCTTGCTTTACTTTCCAGACCTTTTCTTTAATATATATTCATGAGTTGTCATGTGTGCTTTTGATTGCTTTAAAAATGGCATTGAAGGGGTATTGATAAGCATTAAATCAGATGCGCTGATTTCTGCAGAAACCCTGAGAGTCAGTTTGCCACCATCTCCTCTTTGCATCTTAGTCCATCCGGCACAAACCCTCAGCTCTTTTTCGAGGGATTTTCCGCCATGGAGACTCTGCTCTGCTTCGCAGGCCCCTTCGTCGCCACCTTCCGGGGTTATGCCAAGGGTACATAATCCCCTATATAAGCCAACCCCCTAACCCCTCTCATGGGTTTTTTTGGCCACACGACTGATTTATGTAAAATTATTTTGTCCTTTAGGACATTTGTGACTCTTTCTGTTGTGACTTTTTTCTTCTTTGTAGATTACACTTTTTCTTGGTTCTTCCTGCCATCCAGGGCCCCCGCCGCAGCTGTCCCTTGCTGCCCCAAGTTTCCCTTATTGTCTCCCTGATTGCTTCCCCTGTGTATTTTTACCGCTTTGTGTTTCCATGTCTTTGTCTGATTGTCATCGTGTCTTCGCAGTGTCTTCTACATCATGTCTGGTCATTTGTCGTCCTGGGTTATTATTTGACCTTTGTCAATCAAGCTTAACTCCATTAAAGAGTCTGTTTGCCACCAGCTCTTTCGCGTCCGGGTCCATCAACACTGTGGGGCGACTGTGGCTCAGGAGTTAGGAGTTTGTCTGGTAACCGGTTCGAGCCCCAGCTCCGTCCATCTCAGTCATTGTGTCCTTGGGCAAGCCACTTCACCCTTCTGCCTACTGGTGGTGGTCACTGGTGGCAGCCTCGCTTCTGTCAGTGCGAGTAGCTTGTCATCACCACTGTGTCAATGTGTGCTTGAATAGGTGAATTAGTGAATGTAGTGTGAAGCGCTTTGGTGTCTTCAAGGACTAAATAAAGCTCTATACAAGTACAGTACATTTACCATAAAACATGACATGACATGATTGTTTGAGCTCGAATGTTGAGGTTATTACCAAATGTGTTTGATTTGAATCCAACAGACAAAGTAGATGGTAGACAAAGTAGATGGAGGGGTGAGAGAGTTATCTTCTGCAAAAAGGCTAATACCTAATTATAGGCTTTTAATGGAACCTCAGTTCAAGAGTGCAGTTTACACTTTAATGGCAAAAGTATTGGCTAAGATGCTGCTGTAATCTTTTGTGCATTAGCAAAGTTATAAAAGATGAAGAAATAGGGATTTGATTTATCCATGCTTATTCAAAATAGTTAAATTTAAAGCAACAATTTTTGTGCTAAGCTAAGTGAATGATTCCAGTGTTGGGTGAGTTTATCTCAGTATTATCAGTTTTTTTTGTCCCTCTGTGTCTTTCAGAGTTGAACAACGGACTGGGCAGCACAGAAGAGCTGTCATTGTATCCTGACAACAGTCATGTTAGATAGTCTCATGGAGGCCTCAACTGCTGAACAACAGTGACAGAAAAAAAATGGATTTCAGTTTCTTCAGAGTTTGTACTCTTAATATACTTTCAGATAAAATCGATAAGAATGTGTCCTTACAGTGACACTGGGATCATGAGTGTGTAGCTACCATCACAACCACAGACAAATATTTCAGTCTATGAAAGAAATATGAAATATGCTCTACAATAACTCTGCAAATTATTTGGAGTAAGATTCCACAGAAAAATCCAGAAATAGGTGAATTCTGTACTCCAAATACACAGGGCCCCACTGTACTTTGTGTTGTGGACAGCTGTATTATTTAATTTTTTTCATTTAGTCAGTTCAGATTTTTTTCTTATTAATTCAAGTTACACTGAACATTGTAGTTGTTTGTGTTAATTAACTAATGTGAATATAACCATAATGTGATTGTTTTTCTCCCAGATGATTTTAAATGGTTTCAACAGCATGAATTTTGTAGTTTGAATTTGTCTTTGTTATGTCTATGTTAACATGAGCCTAGGGCATGTGGGAAAATGTTTTTCCCCCTGCAAATTTCATGGTACAAGATGCTTTGAGGGCTTTGCAAGAATGTTATTAATATACTGCCTCTCCTTTCATGCCATGATTATCTTACATGCAGTACTGTTCAAAGGTTTTAGGCAGGTGTGAAAAAATGCTGTAAACAAAGATTATTTATTCTTATCAATTTACAAAATGTGAAGTGAGCAAACAAAAGAAAAATCTAAATCAAATCAACATTTGGTGTTACTACCTTTTGCCTTCAAATCAGCATCAATTCCTATAGCTACATTTTCACAAGGTCAGGGATTTTATAGGATAATGGTCAGGTCAACCAATTATACCAAAAAGGTGCTAATAATCATCAATCTCACACATACGTTCAAACATAGTCATCAACTGAAACAGAAACAGCTGTGAAGGAGGCTTAAAACTGGGTGAGGAAAAGCCAAATTCTGCTACCAATGTGAGTTTGTGAAAGATAGTTTCATGTCATGGTAAGATTGAGCACAACAACAAGACACAGGGTAGTTATGCTGCATCAGCAAGGTCTCTCCCAGACAAACATTTCAGACTGGGGTTTTTAGATGTGCTGTTCAAGCTCTTTTGAAGAAGCACAAAGAAACGGGTAATGTTGAGGATCGTAGACACAGTGGTCGGCCAAGGAAACCTAGTGCCGGAGATTAAAAACACATCAAGCTTATTACCCTTTGAAATCGGAAGATGTCCAGCAGTGCCATCAGCTCAGAACTGACAGAAACCAGTGGGACCCAGGTACACCCATCTACTGTCTGGAGAAGTCTGGCCAGAAGTGGTCTTCTTGGAAGCGTTGCAACCAAAAAGCCAAACCTCCAATGTGGAAACAAGGCCAAGCGACTTAAATATGCACAAAAACATAAGAACTGGGGTGCAGAAAAATGACAGCAGATGCTCTGGACTGATGAATCCAAATGTGAAATGTTTGGCTGTAACAGAAGGCAGTTTGTTCATCAAAGGCCTGGAGAGCTGTACAATAATTAGTCTGTAGGCAACAGTAAACCATGGTGGAGGTTCCTTGAAAGTTTGTGGCCGCATTTCTGCAAATGGAGTTGGAGATTTGGTCAGGATCAATGGTGTTCTCAATGCTGAGAAATACAGGCAGATACTTATCCATTATGCAGTACCATCAGGGAGGCGTATGATTGGCCCCAGATTTATTCTGCAGCAGGACAACAACCCATAACATCCAGCCAACGTCATTAAGAACTATCTTCAGTGTAGAGAAAAACAAGAAGTCCTGGAAGTGATGGTGTGACCCCCACAGAGCCCTGATCTCAACATCATGAAGTGTTTCTGGGAATACATGAGACAGAAGTATGTGAGGAAGTCTACATCTACAGAAAAATCTGTGGTTAGTTCTCCAAGATGTTTGGAACAACCTAAAAGCTGAGTTCCTTCCAAAACTGTGTGCAAGTGTACGTAGAAGAATTTATGCTGTTTTGAAGCCAAACGATGGTCACACCAAATATTGATTTGATTTAGATTTCTCTTTTGCTCATTCACTGCTTTTTGTTGATTGATGAAAATAAACGATTAACACTTCCTTCTTTGTTTACAGCATTTTTTCACACCTGCCTAACATTTTTGCACAGTACTGTATGTACATAAAGTCCATTTAGCTGTAGTGACTTTCACATGCTGCCTTTTTGTTATAGGGATGTACTTTTAGAATATTGTGACCTTCTAGGGTTTTATACTATTATATCTACTATTATAGCTGTAGACATAATCAGTACACAACAAAGTTTCTCTTTTGTTATAAATGTCTTTCCGTTGGTAAATGCAAGTAAGCTCAAATTTTAATTAATTGAGTTTGGAAAACATCAAGGTTCCACTATCATAGCTTCAAATGTCATATTTATGAAATTTTGTCTCCTTTTTTTCATGATTCTCTAAAATGTGTGATCCTCATCTAATACGTTTTGGGGTCAATTTCTACTGTTCTATACTACGCCTTTTGCCATACGCTTTCCAGAGGTGGGTAGTAGCTTGTTACATTTAATTGAGTAACTTTTTGGATATAATGTACTTTTAAGAGTAGTTTTACTACACCCTGCTTTTTACATTTACTGTTTTTTTAAAGTATTGCTACTCTAAGTTGAGTCAAATTTCTGGATGTTCTATCCACTCTGAGCAACTTCATTTAATGAAAAACAAGCATGTTTTAAGAAAAGTGAACCACACAGACACACACCTAAAGTTTATTAAATGAGATCACATGTTTCTACACAAGCTTTGTTCATCTAAACTAAGTTTCTGTCTGTTAAGGTCGTTGTTGCATTTTAAGATCAAATGAATATAGGGTAAACAACTTAAATTGACACTGGTAGTAGTTTTTACCTTGTTCTAAGATATATATTTACATAACCTACTGTAATTGGTATAATATTGAAAAATAATGCCTTAGGAAATTGTTTCTCCTGCTAAATGTTTATTTTTTAATTATGGTATTTATAGTTTTCATTTTAGTCTTTAAAACACCAGACTTTGCCCATAACTTCATTTGTTTGTCTGTCTGATGACATCATTAAAAAAAATATTAGACCAGACATTACTCAGTACTCAGGCATCCTTTTATCAAATACTTTTTTACCCTTACTTGTGTAATTTCTTGGACTGCTAGTTTTTACTTTTACTTGAGTAAAAGCATGTTTAAGTAGTACTACTCTTACTTGAGTACATTCTTTGGGTACTCTACCATTCGGGGAATGTGTATGGCAAAAGGACATGGTCCTCATGGAATCAACGTGGCCATTAACCCCAAAAGCAATTATCAATCCCCGGGATTGGTCAGAGAACTACATCAAAACATATTGACCCAAGAATCTTGTTCATTGAACACCCAGTGTACCTGAGATGTTCCGGGGTAACTCAGGAATAGGTGGCTAAAACCAGAGGGCCCCCAAAGAACCACAGTGAAATATGGGGACCCAAGTATTATGTTTATTGAACACCCAGTGTCCCTGAAATGCTTTTCCCCTGGGTTGCTGCTCTGCCATCTTGTTACAGCAAATATCAGTTAGATTCTTCATGATCTCATCGCCTGGCTTCTGCTCATGAGAAGTCTCTCTTGAAGCCTGTTATCATTTCTTTAAGATTTCCATTGATGCTAACCTTTTTTACCTAGTATGTAATTTTTGTGTACACTATTGTAATACCAATGTAAAAATAAAAGCAAGCTGAGATTTCGGCATTCTGAATATTTTATTTTAACATCATCAAATTGTGAAAAACCTTAAATGTGCTAATAAACCTATTTTAAAACAACTATTTACAACACAAATTATTTCAATGACAACTTTGTACAATTAGACGTCTTCTTTCTTATCATTGCTCACAAAAGGACTCTTCTGACCCAGTTGCTTACTTGACATGCCATGCTTGACAGAGGGCTCAGGGCGACCACCATTCACTGATAACAGCTCCTTCTTCAGTGTCTGATGAGTGAATACAAAAGCTTGGGAATTTTGCTATTCTTAATGCAATGAATAAAAAAGAAAGAATGAAGGTTGAAATATTTACCATTACTGTTGTTGAGTGTGCCTTGGCGGGAGTAGGAGGAGCCTGTTGCATCAGAACAGAAGAAACAGAACATTTAGCCATCATTTAACAGCCTCCATCCTTAGCTGAGGTTCAGAGGGAGAACAAGAATGGAAGAATAATAGTATAGGCCTCACACCCTGCCTTCAACTCTTTTGCAAAATAATGTAATAAAGCCCCTCACCTTTTGAGCTTCATCTGCCCCTCCTCCTGCTCTGGCCAACCTCCTCTTCAAGCCTTTATCTTCCAGTTCCTCCTCCAGCCGGTCTCTTGATAAGGGACCTTACCCTCCTCACTCCTGAGCCTCTTTCAAACAGGCCATGAAAAACTGTAATTTTCCGGACTTCGTCTGTTTCGCTTTTGAGTCTGAAAGCAATCTTTCGGACTTTTGCTGTGTGAAAGGAGCCGAAAGGCAATGTTCCGGACAAAAGGGGTGTGTTTGAAAATACAACTCCGGTTAAAGACCGGAGGGAATTGTCCGCAAATATTCCAGAACTTCTGTTTGAAAATGGCTCTGGAGTTGGATTCTGTGTCCTTCACTTCCTCCTTCTTCCTGGAGGACTTTGTGGTGGCTAGTGGTGGGACGCTCGACACTACTGGTTCCAACTGACACCGGTCCAGGAACAGCCCCAGGTTGGGTAGCCTCCTCGAATAGTCTCCTTTCTTATGCCAACTGATACGACTTGAGGTGTTGGACGTAGAAGTTGTCTAAAGTCTTTGTGTCATCACACATGACTGCAGCAGCTGGTTTTGGACCTCAGGCATTTGAAGGTTCTTTGCCTGAATGATTAAAGAATGAAAAGCACACGAAACCTACGTCGGTGTAGATTCTCAGTCATTCAGGACATGATACTCTTGAGAGTTTAAATGAAGACAAAATCAAGGAGACAAGAAAACTCAAGTTGCCTTCATTTAAATTCTCAAGAACACACGAAACCTAGTTATTCCAGTTTTTAGTAACTGCCATTATTATCCTTATTTCTGTGGTCATAAAGTGAACAATTTTCAAATTATTGTACAAAGCAGGCAATTGCAGTATACTCCCAATTTGTGACTTATATTTTGCCTGTTTCCCCTGTTAGTGTTTTCCTCCCCACTGCTTGCCATTATTTTCTCTCTCTCTTTCTCTCTCTCTCTCTCTCTCTCTCTCTCTCACAAACACATAAATGTCTACACACACACACACACACATATATATATATATATATATATATATATATATATATATATATATATATATATATATATATATATATATATATATAGATAGATAGATAGATATGCACATACACTACCGTTCAAAAGTTTGGGGTCACCCAAACAATTTTGTGTTTTCCATGAAAAGTCACACTTATTCACCACCATACGTTGTGAAATGAATAGAAAATAGAGTCAAGACATTGACAAGGTTAGAAATAATGATTTGTATTTGAAATAAGATTTTTTTTACATCAAACTTTGCTTTCGTCAAAGAATCCTCCATTTGCAGCAATTACAGCATTGCAGACCTTTGGCATTCTAGCTGTTGATTTGTTGAGGTAATCTGGAGAAATTGCACCCCACGCTTCTAGAAGCAGCTCCCACAATTTGGATTGGTTGGATGGGCACTTCTTGCGTACCATGCGGTCAAGCTGCTCCCACAACAGCTCAATGGGGTTCAAATCTGGTGACTGCGCTGGCCACTCCATTACCGATAGAATACCAGCTGCCTGCTTCTTCTCTAAATAGTTTTTGCACAATTTGGAGGTGTGTTTTGGGTCATTGTCCTGTTGTAGGATGAAATTGGCTCCAATCAAGCGCTGTCCACTGGGTATGGCATGGCGTTGCAAAATGGAGTGATAGCCTTCCTTATTCAGAATCCCTTTTACCCTGTACAAATCTCCCACCTTACCAGCACCAAAGCAACCCCAGACCATCACATTACCTCCACCATGCTTAACAGATGGCGTCAGGCATTCTTCCAGCATCTTTTCAGTTGTTCTGCGTCTCACAAACGTTCTTCTTTGTGATCCAAACACCTCAAACTTGGATTCATCCGTCCACAACACTTTTTTCCAGTCTTCCTCTGTCCAATGTCTGTGTTCTTTTGCCCATCTTAATCTTTTTCTTTTATTGGCCAGTCTCAGATATGGCTTTTTCTTTGCCACTCTGCCCTGAAGCCCAGAATCCCGCAGCCGCCTCTTCACTGTAGATGTTGACACTGGTGTTTGCGGGTACTATTTAATGAAGATGCCAGTTGGGGACCTGTGAGGCGTCTGTTTCTCAAACTAGAGACTCTAATGTACTTATCTTCTTGCTCAGTTGTGCAACGCGGCCTCCCACTTCTTTTTCTACTCTGGTTAGAGCCTGTTTGTGCTGTCCTCTGAACGGAGTAGTACACACCGTTGTAGGAAATCTTCAATTTCTTAGCAATTTCTCGCATGGAATAGCCTTCATTTCTAAGAACAAGAATAGACTGTCGAGTTTCAGATGAAAGTTCTCTTTTTCTGGCCATTTTGAGCGTTTAATTGACCCCACAAATGTGATACTCCAGAAACTCAATCTGCTCAAAGGAAGGTCAGTTTTGTAGCTTCTGTACCGAGCTAAACTGTTTTCAGATGTGTGAACATGATTGCACAAGGGTTTTCTAATCATCAATTAGCCTTCTGAGCCAATGAGCAAACACATTGTACCATTAGAACACTGGAGTGATAGTTGCTGGAAATGGGCCTCTATACACCTATGTAGATATTGCACCAAAAACCAGACATTTGCACCAAGAATAGTCATTTACCACATTAGCAATGTATAGAATGTATTTCTTTAAAGTTAAGACTAGTTTAAAGTTATCTTCATTGAAAAGTACAGTGCTTTTCCTTCAAAAATAAGGACATTTCAATGTGACCCCAAACTTTTGAATGGTAGTGTGTATATATATACATATAAATAGAAAATACCTTTCAGGCAGCTGTGTCTCACTGTATGCTTGGCCATGGTGAAACGTTGATGAGTAAGCTAATGATGAATGCCGAGGTGACTAAAAGAATATTATGACAGAAAAAGAGTTAGAAAAAAATATACATATAGAAACTACAAATACAACTCAACACACCTACACATAAATTAATCTCTCTCTCTCTCTCTCTCTCTCTCTCTCTCTCTCTCTCTCTCCATTCAGTAATCAGTTCCCAATATTTAAGCTCCTCTCTCCTTCATTCTTTGCTAGATTCTCCAGTTATTGTAAGTTTTTGCCTTTTCGTCATTGAACTACCTTTTTATTTAAACCATGCCAAGTCAGCCTGCGTGTGGATCCGCCCTCACTGACATCATGACAAAGTAATGATAGTCCACAGCAACATGTCCTGGATGCTAATCCGCCTCATTTGCTTTTGCCACTCCTCTTTTAGATCTCTGTTTGGTCTGTGGTGGGGATATTTTCAAAGTAATCTGACTTAACTGACTAGTTGCATGTTAGTTAATGCATCAAGGGAATATGTCATGTAGAGATCATCAGGGTGCTTAAACAGACGTCAGTGAGGAGCAGATTTGAGCAGGATGCCCTCTGACCTCATTTACAGTGTGAAGTGTTTTTAACCCTGTGGGACAAGACATCAAGACAGCGTAGGAGGGACTGAGGAGGATAATGTTGTATTACTTTATACTATATGAGATTAGTAATAGGGGGGTGAGGAGGAGTTCGAGCATGGCCCTGCTCTGTGTAAACTGTATGTTTGGTGATTCTGGCCGATCTACTTATTAAATATGAAAAACGCCTAACGGACTGCAACCTCATCTTTGTTAGAGGAAGAAAATTTTTTCTGTGGCATGTTGTATGGTTAGAAAGGAAAGCAGGGAAACATTGAAGTGAGAGATATAATTATTGCCCATTACGATGGATGGCAGAGATCGTTTGATGGTCAGCTCTTTGGTCCTGCTCTGCATCCATGAGGCCTCCTTTTCAACTCCTTTGTGATCCGGAGTCAGGGTTCAAGTATTATTTGAGCTTTTAACATGCCCATCAGCTGCTCCAAGTTGTAAAAATAATACCCATGCCATGGTTACACATCATAACAACTGTCCAAAAGTAAGAAAGACAGGCAAAAAATCATTGCTTTAGAGAAAAAAAAAAATCTTGTTGCTAGGGGAGGATGTTTACTCTTTAAAGGTTTCACACATGGAAACTTTGACATTTTAACAAATAAATATATTAAAATAAAATAGAATGTTTTAAAAAGTCAGTCGCAGTTGAACGCAGTCTAATTCACTAAAACATATTCATTAACGCAGCATTTATTTAGTTGTTGGCTCTTACTTATTTGCTTAGAAAATACAAGAGCTATTAAATTGTTATATGTAAACTAACTAGAAGCAGTATGTTCTTTCTTGTTCTGTGAACACCAAAAGGTTTTGCTCAGTAGATTGTTGGAATCAACTTCCACACAGTTTCTATTATTTTAAGCTGAAAGGAAAGAGGAAACACTTTAAAGAGAAGACAAAGCTCTATAAAGGTGCAGCCTTTTGATTTCTTTTTTTATCTTAAAAGGTTTGGAGCTCACTGTTTCTAACTTAAGGATATGGTGAAGCCCTCTTAAATGCTCCTGTGTAGAATGCTTGAGCACTACACTAATGTGCTGCTGTGGAGATAAGATCTTTAGAATAACCAAAAGCAAATACTGAGTACCTACAATGGTGCCAAGGGAGTGATAAAGTACCACTCTTACATAATTATGAAGACAGAAGAAATGTTGCTGAATCTATTAGCTGGAAATGTTAGAACCCTACAAGCTCTTTGACATGATTCATTTGCTGTTTTTCTTCATGAATGCTGCATGATAACATCATCAGTCTGTGCGATTTAATGTTTAATGCTCACTCACATTGGCTTTAGATAGTTCAATAAGAGCTCACCCAGGAGATGGAGGATTGGCTTCTGGTCATGTGGTTGAACTGGCATGCTAAGTCCTAATCATCCAGACAAAGGTTGGAATGATGAAGAAATAGGAGAGCAGCCTACAGTGTGGAGCCTAAGCTCTGCTATGTCCTCTACAGCAAGCGGTGTGTTTGATTTGTTCCTGCTGTCATTAGTAGGTTTACGTTTAGCCTTAATGTTCGCTTTAATCCCTAACATTCAATACCACTGTTGTTGTTTATTGTTCATGTACTGCCCTCTATTGGGACCAGTCGGAAATACAAGTTCATGCATGCCACCATTTCTTTAATTCCTGAATGTTCCAACCGAATAATGAGAGTTGACAGAAATAGCTTCTGTTGTCTCTCTCTCTCCAGATGAGACTCAGGCACAGACCTGAGATCAGCTTCAGTGTGTAACGCCACAATACATCAACCAGGAACTGTTGTTTTATTGGACAGAATCCTGCTGCTGATGCTTAGAAGCAGTTTTGTGTCAGGATGCTTGCACAGAAACCCAAACAAACAAAAACTAAAGCAGACAAACTTTTATGGAGTCTTAATAACACTCTGCGCTAATCCAATACAATAAAATTATGAACATTTTATGGACAAGACTGGTTTAACAATTTCCTCACATTTTTTTAGGTAGAATTTAAATAAGAAATGAATTGGGTGGGAATATGTGAGTATAGCAGCTAATAGATATTTAAAACATTAGTAAAACTCCAGTCATGTTTTAAAAATGTACTTACTAAATAAGGGACAGTGACTTCATTTCTTGAGGAAGCTTAGGTCCATCAGAGAGACCCTGCAGATCTTCTACAGTGTTTTTGTGGAAAGTAATCTCTTCAGCCATCATCTGCTGAGGTAGCAGCATCAGAGCCACAGACTAAAAAAGGCTCAACGACCTGATAAAGAAGGTTCTGGTTCTGTTCTGGGGACGACTGTGGAACATCTGGAGATGATGATGCAAAGAAGGATTCTTCATAAAGTCAAGAACATTATAGAAGACCCAGAGCATCAGCTGATGTCATACAACAATAGACTGTCTCCAGTTAGAGACCTCTTCATAATTCTCTAATTGCTCACCTCTTCATAATTGCTCAAATTCTTCCTGCCCACAGCCATCAGCATCTACAAAAACACCTAGAAGTAAATGTATGACTTATAACAACATTTAACTTCCATTGGGGACTAATAGAGTATCTTTGAACTGAATTAAAAGAGTTAGATTCTGACTAATTATTAAAATCTTTTTTTATAGGAATTGGTTTGTGATCAAGGCATAAAACTTAACTGAAACATTTACAAGCTTTTGTGGTGTATTCCAACAAGGTGGCATGTTATCTGTTCCTCTGACAACCAAACAGAAGATGTATCATTCATTGACAATGATTGGTTGATCTTAAAAAACTAAAACTGATAGCAAGTTTGACTAGCATTAGCGCTATCGTTAAATTAGTTCAAGCTGGATACAAACCTAAAGTTTTGCTTCAACACAGAAACCTTCTCTCACTAGACCAATCCATAATAGAACCCAAATGAACTTACCAGCTTCAGTGTTCACTGCATCACACATGACAGCTGACTGAACCAAACCTTCATTCTTATCAGTATGTTTGGGTGGGGCATTAGAATGTAACTATTATTGAACAATACATTCACAAACTAATAAACTTGGTTTAAATATTTAATGTCTTCAAAAATCCTTTTTTACCATGTAAGCATAATAAATATCTTGTCAAAGCCCTCATATCCCCGACACTCCTCTCTTTCTCTGTGTGCTGTTTGTGTGTTTACACAAAGCCTAAAGAACACTGCAGTATCCAGCCTGAATATTCAATCTTAAATAACTTTCAACAATTATTTTTTATTTCTGTAGGGATCCCGAGATCATATTAAAGCCCTGATTTAAAAGCCCCCTCCCAAATAATTAAAGGTGGCCCCCTTTAATTGGTAAAAGTGGTAAAAGAGAGAAACTTTTACCAAAACTACAATCACCGTCTTTTAATCCTTCTTTAGAAGTGAAGAACCTGGGTGTGATTTTTGACTCTGAGCTGACTTTTATCCCTCACATTAAAAACATTACTAAATAAGTTTTTATCATCTAAAGAACATCGCCAGAGTCCGCCCCATTCTCTCTCGGACCAACACAGAGACACTGATGCTTTTATCACCAGTAGAATTGATTACTGTAATGCCCTGCTTTCTGGTCTTCCCAAAAAGAGCATAACAGGTTTACAACTTCTACAAAACTCAGCAGCACGTGTCCTGACGAAGACCAGGAGGCAGGAACACATTACACCTGTCTTAAAATCACTGCATTGGCTCCCCGTATGTTTTAGGATCAGTTTTAAGGTTCTTTTAATGGTTTTAAGAGTCTTAATGGTCTTGGGCCTATTTATCTTTCTGAACTGTTTTTACCATATGAACCTTGGCGGTCTCTGTGCTCCTCTGCAGCCGCCTCCTTGTCATCCCAAAATTCAGGACACACACTCATGGTGAGGCGTCTTTCCAGTTTTATGGCCCTCACCTCTGGAACAGGCTGCCGGAGAACCTCAGGGCTGCAGAGAACGTTCATGTTTTTAAGAGCAGGCTCAAGGCTCACCTTTTTAGCTTAGCTTTTAACTGATTATTATTTATTATTGTGTGTTTAATTGCTCTGCGTGTTTTACCTGATAAAATTTCATCAATGTTTTACTATCAGTGTTAAAATTTTATTAGTGCTTTATTATATAATCTCATACTTATTTACTCTTTACTATAATATTTTAACTGTTATTTTAATCTTCCTTCCAGTGTTTCCTCCGTGGGAGCCCTCTTCCCCGGGAGTGGTGGTTCGGCTGTGGTTGCCTGGGTGCTCTCCAGGTGGAGCTTGGGTGGAGGTCTCAGCTTCCCCTCCTCTGGACTCCCTGGGCCAGTGCCTCGGCTGTTGCTGTCGATCTGCTGCTGCTGGATGGCTCCTTTGATGGCGTTTCCTTACCTGGCTCATCTGTTCTCAGCCCAATGTCCTTGTTTACTGTTGCTTTTAAGTGTGTGTGTGCATTGGGGGGGGGAGAATAACTGTTTTTGTTTTAGGGGTGGGGGGGTGGGGTGTTATGTGGGGTCATTTTAATCTGTAAAGCACTTTGAGATGCTGTTTTGTATGAAAAGTGCTTTTTAAATAAAGTTTAATTTGATTCTTGCATCGCTATTAAAGACCGTTTGGAGAGACCCGTGATTTAAGTTGTGAGATAAAATAGCCAAGATGCTTTGAACTTCTCCGAGGTGCAATGAATGCTGCATGATTTGAAGTAAATTTTGGGTGGAGATAAAGATGATAGGTAAAATGTTTGAGTCTAAAGTGGAAAAAGTATGAATCCAAACCATTCTCTGACTCAGATATAGATATAAAGTTGAGGGTCTAACATAAAGTTAGTAGTGATTTCAGTTGTATGATGTGAGGAAATATTTGCATGATGCGTCCCTTTTAACGCTGACGTCATACTGGTTGTTTTCTGTTTCTCCTTTAGATGTCAGTGTCACACCTCCTGATTAAGCAGCTTTGTTTTTAGTTCATTAGTCTGGACTTCTGTGCAGCTTCAGAAGATACACTGTTATAGCTGAACTCCTATGCTAAATGTCATTTATGTGTTTGTCTAAATTATTAAATATATTACAGTCTTTGAATGCATTTTGCAAAGCTGCATTTTTACTCTTGTAAAAAATAACTATCATGGGATCTTATATTACACACATAAATTCTCAGCAGTGCAGCAACACGTACTCCTGAAAGATTTAATTAAACCCACTAATTCTTCTGTTGATGGACTGGATATAATATGATCCATTGATTCCCTTTAAACACCTTCCACTGAGTGTAATTAGAATATTAAATCACAGCTCCACCTTCAGGTCCAGCCTGCTCCTGCCTCAGGTAAGGCTTGACCTCCAACCTGGGGAATAACAGTCTGCAATTCCCCTTTTTTTTGACCTGTTCGTCCAAAAACAGAAGATGGAGACCACATCTCTGACCCCAGCTTGCAATCTCTCATTTACTAGGCATTCCTGTGTTGACCTCTGACCTCAGGAAGTGCAGAATCTAAGCCCAGAGGCTGCAACCTGGTGCCCTCTGCTGCAACCTTTTAACCTTTAAACACCCCTCAAGTCAAAAAGTGAAACAGCTCGTCCCCTTGGAATTAACGACCCCCTTGTCCTCGTGTCTGGGAGAGGTATGTGAACATTTTGACCTTGCTCAACCTTTTATTAGTGCTCCCTTTTATGACACCGCTTCCACTCTGCTACTTCGTCAGCACATCACAGATGAAGTTGGGAGGTGGAGAAAAGGACAGGTGGGGGGATACAGAGGCAGAAAGAGACATAAAGCAGAGAATGGAGGAAAATGTGTGGGGAAGAGATTGGGATACACAACGAGGGCAGGAGACCGAGAGAGGCTGCATTTGCTGCGCTGACTGAAATGTCACCTTTAAATGATTTCCCTTGTCCTTGATGCCGGACATCTTTATATGATCCCTATTCTCCGTTGGAGTTGTAGTTCTGACGACACAAAACAGATCACCTACAAAACATAGTCCCTGTTAACATTAGATATGAGCAACTGTTTCTAATGCATCCAGTGGCTCTGTGATTTTTACTGACTGGATCTTTTAAAAGTTAAGCCAAAGCTTTGTGTGTCATGAGGTAACCATATAATTAGATTAGTTGTTTTGTGGACCTTTAAAAGCTTGAAATGTAATTCAAGACAAACATAAATTTTTCCTGTTTTATTTTGACACAATAGGAAACATTTTCTTAAAATGCAGTTATAGTACGACACCCTGAGCCATCCAGTACATGTTAGATTGAACTATGACTAAATACTTATTTCATATGGACAGGAGTTGTAATGTCTGAGGATTTACCTTCCATGGTCATATATATATAATTAAATGAAAGAAAATTACAATATATGATGAATTTTACGAGTGTTCTAAAGTCCTTCCACTGGCTCCCTGTAGCTCAGAGAATAGACTTCAAAATACTTTTACTAGTTTATAAATCAGTGAATGGCTTAGCACCAAAGTTTGTTGAAGATCTACTGTTACTATACCAACCGACCAGACCAATCAGGACCTCTGATTCCAGTCTACTCAACATCCCTAGAATCAGAACCAAACATGGAGAAGCAGCTTTCAGTTTCTATGCTCCTCTAATCTGGAACAAACTTTCAGAAAACTACAAAGCTGCTGAAACACTGAGTGAAAGCTGAGTTCTTTTAAATTACAACTAAAAACGGATCTGTTTAGAGCTGCCTTTGAGTAATGCTTTGATGTATCATATGTTTTGTGTGTTTTATGCTTTATTGCTGTTTTTACTTTATATGAATTGTAATGCTTTTATGTATCTGTGTATGCTTCTTGCTGTGGTTTACTGCTATTTTTATTTTACCCCTTAATCAAGTAAAGCACCTTGAATTACCTTGTTATTAAAAGTGTGCTTTACAAATAAAATTGCCTTGCCTTGCCTTGCCTTATTCATGCTCCTTAAAACTTTCCCAATTTTGCCACATTACAACCATACATTTCAATGTAATTTATAAGGATTTTACATAACGGACCAACACAGAATAGTGCATAATAAGTGGAAGCAACATTACCACATTTTATTGCAATTACAACTGCAAGTCTTTGGGGGGTTTCTCTCTACCAGCTTTGCACATCTACAGACTAAAATATTTGCCCATTCTTCTTTAGAAAATAGCTCAAGCTCAGTCAGATTGTATCAGATGAGTCTGTGAACAACAGTTTTCAAGATCCATCCATCCATCCATTTTCTTCCGCTTATCCGGGGTCGGGTCGCGGGGGCAGCAGCCTAAGCAAAGAGACCCAGACTTCCCTCTCCCCAGCCACTTGTTCCAGGTCCTCGGGAGGAACCCCAAGGCGCTCCCAGGCCAGCCGAGAAACATAGTCCCTCCAGGGTGTCCTGGGCCTTCCCCTGGGCCTCCTCCCGGTGAGACGTGCCTGAAACACCTCACCAGGGAGGCCTCCAGGAGGCATCCTGACCAGATGCCCGAGCCACCTCAACTGACTCCTCTCGATGTGGAGAAGCAGCGGCTCTACTCTGAGTCCCCTCCGGATGACTGAGCTTCTCACCCTATCTCTAAGGGAGATCCCAGACACTCTGCGGAGGAAACTCATTTCAGCCCCTTGTATCCGTGATCTCGTTCTTTCGGTCACCACCCAGAGTTCGTGACCATAGATGAGGGTAGGAACGTAGATCGACCGGTAAATCGAGAGCTTCCCCTTTCGGCTCAGCTCTCTCTTCACCACGACAGACCGGTAGAGCGCCCGCATAACTGCAGATGCCCCACCAATCCGTCTATCGATCTCCCACTCCATTTTTCCCTCATTCGTGAACAAGACCCCCAGATACTTAAACTCCTTCACTTGGGGAAGTACCCCATCCCCGACCAGTTTTAAAGATTTCCACTGTAAAGTCACAAATCTTTTACTTGGATTGATGTCTAGACTTTGACTGGGCCGATCTAACTCATGAATGTGTGTAGATCTAAACCAGGGTAGCCTAGATATACTATCCTACAACGTTTAGAAGAATCCCTGCTCCTACACACCCGAATCAAATGAATGGTTATTTACCAGGCCTCTGCAGAGCTAAGGGATTTTGATGAACCTCTTGATTCAGGTGTGTTGGAGAAGGGAAGCATCTCAAAGTTGCAGGATGGTAGATCTGGAGGACTTCCTTGCCTTTCTTGTATGTTTAGATGGATACCAATGTCTCGGTAGGTTTTGCAGTTGTACCATCCTCTCTCGCTGTTCAGATGATGGATTGAACAGAACTCAGTGAGATGTTCAAGGCTTGGGATATTGATTTAGAACTTAACCCTGCTGTAACTTAACACCAACTTAACTTCAAACTTCCTGTTTGAAAAATGTGCCAGAAGGAGGCTTTGCCTTGTGGGCCAAGGGGGGAAAGGGGTTGGCCTGTGACCGCTATCTTGCTATGGAGGCGTGGCCGAGACTCGGCTGCTTTGATACCCCACAGCGGGAGAGCAGCTGACATCACATCTATCAGCTAACGTCATATATCACCGATTAGCCAATAGCGATGGCAGATTAAATTCAAATGTAGTGCAGCCTTTTAACCTGAGAAGGGGGCCACACTGGTGGTTTAAGTCAGAAAATACCAAAATAATGACTTCACATGTAGACAGTGCTATTAGATACTAATTTATGCAGTTTATCAGCAAAAAAAATTGATTTGCGGGTGAGTTGCTCTTTAAAGTACTACTACTATATTCGCCCTGACCTGTCTGCTGTGTTCCTCGGTCTTCATGATCCTGTTTGTTCACCAATATTCTCTAACAAACCTCTGGGGCCTTTACATACCTGCTGCATTTATATTGACATAAAATCAAACATAGGTGACCTCCAAGGCAATTGGCTATACTGGATTTGAATCACGGGTGTCAGAGTAAAGGTGTATGAATACAAATGAACACCCATTTTTAAAATTAACATACTGTATCCTTGTCCTTCCACTTCACAGTTATATGCTACTTTGTGTTGCTTAGTCACATAAAAACACATAAAACTACCTTGAAGTTTGTGGTTGTTATACGAAGTGCAAATGCTTTTGTGACCTGCTCTAAATCTGCCTCAAGGCAAGAGCCGCACATCCACATCTGGAAGGTGGCAGATCTTGTTAGCTGCCTCTTGACATGAGAAGCAGCTGACACATATAAGAGATCTGCGTGTATGTGTGGTCATGACATTGGCGGGCTGGCGGTCCAAAGCATTTTGGAGCTAAGTCAGATTATGCTGACATTGCCTGGATATGGTGGCTCACCACAGGGCACAGTGGTGCCATGCTGCATATCACTTCTATCTTTTCTGTCACTTTCTGTAAGCCCTTCCCCAACTACTGGCTCTCGCCCCCAGGGGCCGCATTCACCCCTCAACCTTACAGTAATGCTGCGTTGAGGAGAGGTCAACCGAATTTTTTCTTCATTTCTCTAAGGTTGCTGTTTACTCCTATATTATATAATCTATTGTGTCAATTTAGGACATCAAACTGAGAGATAAATGTATTGTATATATATAAAACATACTGTAATAAAACTTAATAATATGCCTGAACAGACGTACAAGAGTTATGCTGCAGGAGTTTATGTTGCAGAAGGTGTTTCCTCTTCAGGTTTTACCATTGGCCTTAAAGTGACCTTTGATCCAGTGTGACCCAGGTGACACACAGCAGCCTTTCATTTACAAGAGTGTGGTGACAGCCCGCCTAATAACACTGTGTGTCGATGAGAGCCGTAAAATGAGCTATGGCTGGAGGATCACAAAGAGCCATAAAGCTGCTGTTATCTTCAGGATTCGTCTATAAAGGAGTTGTGGAAGTGTCCCAACACATGCCAATGGGAAAAGCAGGCTGTTATTACATAGGTATTGACATTTTTGGATGAATTTATTTCTGAAGGATTCTCTCCAGACTGTGTTTTGTGTTTATTTTAATTTTATGATATAAATTAAGTTGAGTGCCAATATGCTGTTAACCAACAGTTCAAAACTTAATTATAAATATTCTGTCAGGAGTTGTGGTGTGATGCAAGGACCCAAAAGCAGTTGCTCATGAGTGCAAGGATGTTTATTGAAGTGCTGCTGATGATAAAGTGGACTACTGATGATGGTGACGATGGTGATGATGGTGACGGCAGGAACAGTGAGATAGGACATCGGAGCAAGAGGGAAAACAGCAGGGCTTGGGAGGACGGCCCGGGTGGTGTCCTCGAGTGGACGGCCCAAGTGGCGTCCTCTGGCTGGACGGGAGTTGGGTGCTCGGGCAGACGGCCTGGAAGGCGTACCTATACAGGACGGGAGACGGTCCGGACGTTGTGTCCCTTTACAGGACGGGAGTCAGGCGGACAGCCCGGTGGTCCACCCCGGAGGAGGAGACAGCAACTGAGGAGCTTGGGTGGTCGTTAGGGTTGAAGAGGCCTGGCCTGTAGAGCTGGGCCTTGAGGCATGGAGGCCGGCTGAGCAGAATCTGGAGGCTTGAAGGCCAGCTGCACTGAATCTGGTGGCTTGAAGGGCAGGTGAGCTGAATCTGGCGGCTTGGAGGCCGGCTGAGCTGAATCTGGTGGCTTGGAGGCCGGCGTCGGGTCCCTCCTGATCACTGGGGACTCCAGCGGCTCATAGGGAAATGTCGGTAGCTGGAAGGCTGCTGCTGTGACTCCCAGGAAGACAGCAGCCACCGCACACACTGGCAACGAGAGTGCTGGTGCTGCTAGGGGTGTCGTGTGGCGTAGTGGTTAGAGCGGGCACCCCATGTGCAGAGGCCTTGGTCCTCGACGCGGCTGTCCCCGGTTCGAATCCCGTTCCGGGCGACCTTTGCCGCATGTGTTCTCCCACCTCGCTCCCCCTTCAAAACTCTGTCCACTATCAATAAAGGCCACTCAGGCCCAAAAATCTTAAAAACAAAAAAAAAAAAAAAGGAGATGGGTCGTCTTCGACCCCCTCTGGGAGTTCTGAAAACAGAGGTAGGTCGTCTTTGACCTCTTCCGGGAGCTCTGTTGCTGGGACACAAAGGCCCAGGCGAGGTGAGGAATTAGGAGCCTGGAGGCGAGACTGGCTGACTGGATCGCAGACTGAGGCAGACTGGCTGACTGGTTTACAAACTGGCTCTGGCTCTGAAACTCCAGCTCTGGTGGGCTGACGGGGGAAACTGGCCTCAACAGGCTGTCGAGGGCCGAAGGACTGGGAGGAGCTGTTGCGCTGATCGCAGCAGGGAGGACCGGGGAGCAGACTGCTCGCACTTCCATTCCGGAACCGGCCTACCTCGACGGCGTCGCTGCCCCTGGTGAGACGGCAGAGGAGGCTCATGCCGTCGAGGACCAGTACCCAGGGAACAGAGAGCCTCTGTCTCCAATGTTGGTTCGACCAACGCAGCCAGACAGGAAGAGAATGAACAGGCAGGCAGTGGTGCTGCGTTGGTCGGCAGAGGATATGTTGAAGCAGCGGCCGTGCAGGCAGTTGGTGAGGGAGCGACACACTGCTCCCTTCTTCCGCAAACAGTCCCGGTACGGGGGAGCTTCCGCCGGCAGGTAGATGGTGGAGGCGGAGAGGGTGGACCAATGATCTGATCCCATGCTTCCTGGCGAACCCTCGCTGCCTCATTTTGCAGCGTGGTGAGATCCTGGGCGGAGAACACATTCTGGAACCCAGGAAGAACTTTGAGGATCTCCTCAGCCTCGAAGATGCGAAGCGGAGGGTGAGGGTGAGGGGCGACAGAGATCCTGGAAAGGTTGGCCCAGACATCCCGATGCAGGGCGGCGATCTCCTGGGCGATTGCTGGGTTCATGTTTAAGGCTGGATCATTCTGTCAGGATTCTGTCGGTGTGATGCAAGGACCCATACACAGTTGCTGGTGAGTGCAAGGATATTTATTGAAGTGTTGCTGGTGATGAAGTGGACTATTGACGATGGTGATGACGGTGGTGGCGGCAGGAATGGCGAGACAGGACATCGGAGCAGGAGGGAGAACAGCAGGGTAACACTCCATGGAGAGGTTGACAATAGTCAAAAATGATCCTGTGCTGAGTGAGGGGAAGTGGTTATAAAGGCAAGAGGTAAGGAGGATCTGGTGTGGATGATTGGATACACAGGAGAGGCCGATAATGAAGAGAGGGAGTGAACAGGGCAGCATGACATATTTAGCTTATTTCACTGCCCCCCCCCCCGACTGTTTAGTCAATATAACTTGAACAAAATTTAGAAATTGTGTCACTATGAAGCAATAGCGGTCCGGCTGTCATCGGGCGAGAGGCATGGTCCACCCTAGACAGGTAACCAGTCCATCACAGGGCCACACTAAGACACACTGGACAAACAACCATGCATGCACACATATTTGGTGAGACCAATTAACCTAACAGTCATGTTCTTGGACTGTGGATGAAACTCGGAAAGAACCCAGGCATAAATGAGAAGAATATGCCAACTACGAAGAGAAAGACTCCAGGTCCGGGTTTGGACAAGGGACCTTCTTGCGGAAGGCAACAGCACTACCAAGTGCACCACTGTGCAATTCCATTGATAAATATTCAAATCAAACTTCATTTATAAAGCACTTTTCATACAACAATTGCAGCTCAAAGTGCTTTACAGAATTAAAATGACCCCACAAAGACCACATTCCCATCCCTCCCCCACATAATAAAAAGCATGATTACAGTTATATCCCCCTCCCTTAGACCCAACCTTCATGCACGCACAAACTAAAGACAGCAATAAAAGGACATTGGGCTGAGTACAGATGAGCCAGGTCAGGAAAAGCCATCAAGGGAGCCATCTGCACCGGCAGCATCACATCAACTGCAGCAGCCAAGGCACTGACCCAGGTCACCCAGTGGAAACAAAGCCAAGACCCCCACCCCCACCTGGAGAGCACCCAGGCAGATACAGCCGACCACCACTCCTGAGCCAGAGTGCTCCCACAGAGGAAACACTGGAAGGAAGATTTAAAAACCAGGTTAAAATATAAAAATAAACAGGGGAGAAATATAATAAGATTAAATAGTAAAACGCTGATAAAATGTATTAAGTAAAACATGCAGAGCAATAAAACAGACTATAATAAATAATAATCATTTAAAAGCTCGGCTAAAAAGGTGAGTCTTGAGCCTGCTCTTAAAGACATGAACATTCTATGCGGCCCTGAGGTTCTCCAGCAGCCTGTTCCAGAGGTGAGGCCCATAATAATGGAAAGACGCCTCCCCATGAGTGTGTGTCCTGACTTTAGGGATGGCAAGGAGACGGCTCCCAGAGGAGCGCAGAGACCGCCAAGGTTCATATGGTAAAAGCAGTTCTGAAAGATAAGAAGGCCCAAGACCATTAAGACACTTAAAAACCATTAAAATAACCTTAAAATTAATCCTAAAACATACAGGTAGCCAATAGAGCTCCAGACGTCACATGACTCTCAGCTCAGAGCGCCTGCTGTGATTTTGCACCGTCTGAGCTTACTTCCCATTTTAAAATGGAAGATATTATTATACCGGGAAATTAAAAAAGATTAAACATCTTCAACCCTTACCATGCCCCTGGGATACTTTTTAAAACTTCAGAAGCTGTCAGGGCGGACCTTTTACCGGACCTGAGATACGCTGACACAGGGGCATCAGTTTGTTTTTAAAGTTGCTGGGGATAATAACCATGAACTTAAGTGTGATTTGAAGATGCCCGGGGACAATTATTATTAATTATTCATATAGTCTATGAATATTCATCTGTTTCACGTTTATGCACTGCAGTGTATAAACAGGAGTTGAAAATCGCATCTTTATTCCATCAATAAAAGCTGAAAGCCATAAGCTTCTGTGTTTTGCTTTTCAAATGGCACTGAAAACCATCATTACCTGCTTGCATGGCTTCATTAAAATCCATATCATAGCACAAAGAACAATGTTGGCTATATAGTCTACTTGCCCCAGAAGAATAGGTGCAACAATAAAACGCGTTCCCTTTGCAAACCTGGCAGTTCTGTGTGGTGAAACTTCAACTTTAACTTACAGTTTAGAGTACTGCATAGGGCGGGTACCTGCTGGTGACCTGCATGAAGTTTTTATATCATAAAGTTGTGAAATTTAATTTCACGGGTCCGGGCGTGTTGCGAGTGAGAAAATATAATTGTTTTTAATGTTTTTTTTCAGACTCCTAAAGAGGATTGTGTTGATATATTGTGATATGTGGAAAGAGCATGCCAGAATATGCTCCCAACTTTGCACTGACAGCGGAATATTCTCACTACTCCGGCATCCAGTGCTGCCAGTAAGATTTTACTGCGGCGAGATTTCAGGAACGGAGAACACAGTTAAAGCCAGGGACTGTGGACAATTTATCATTTCTGCACAGCAATCTTTGCATCTAATAGACATCGGAAGAAATCTCTCTCTGGCAGCGCAGGATGCCTAGATAGCGAGAACAAGGGTTCTGTTCTTTAGGTCAGTGGTCCCCAACCTTTTTTTTCGCCACGGACCGGTTATATTATTTATTTAATATTTTCCCGGACCAGCCTTTAAGGCGGATAAATGATAACGGATGGTATAAAAACGGGGTATTTTTAAAACGATAGCAATAGACGTCAATCCAATGTGTATTTGCAGCTTTATTAACAGTGTCCTCCTAACATCGAGCAGACAATATGACATGAGTAACATATACTTAGACCCCTAACACTCTCTGGTTGCCATGGTAGCATTTAAACATTTCTTAAATAATTCAAGATTTACCACAAAAACAAATACAAAGTGCATGAAAAATCTAACTCACTACAACGCTGAATCAATGAGAGCCTTGGGCCTTTTCCCGTTTCTAAAGAAACAGTCGAGACACATTATCCATCTTGCTAGCTTATGTGATTAATTTTAGTCCGGCCAGGGGGTTGGGGACCACTGCTTTAGATAATAAAAACATATTTAGGGATAAAAGTCAACAGGGTATCATAAATCACGCCCAGGTTCTTCACTTGTAAAGAAGGATTAAATGACAGTGATTGTAGTTTTGGTAAAAGTTTCTCTCTCTGAGCCTCAGGACCGATGACTAAAACTTCAGTTTTGTCCTGGTTGAGCTGGTGAAAGTTTTCTGCCATCCAGGATTTGATGTCTGAAATGCAGCTAAAAAGTGCATCCATTGGCCGTGCATCATCAGGAGACATGGAGATGTACAACTGTGTATTGTCAGCATAACTGTGAAAGTTCACTCCATGTCTTCCGATGACACTACCAAAAGGGAGTTTATAAAGATAAAAAAGCACTGGGCCTAAGATTGAACCCTGGGGCACACCACATATCATTTTGTGTACCTTAGAGGAGCAGGTATCTAAATTTACCATAAAAGTCCTCTTTGAGATAGGATGTGAGCCATTTGTGAATGGCCCCTGAGAGGCCAATCTGTTTTAAACGGGTTAAAAGAATAGTGTGGTCCACTGTGTCAAAGGCAGCGCTTAGACCCAGTAGAAACAACACTGTCACCCTCTGTGCATCATAGTTTAATCTAAGATAATTTAAAATCTTCAAAAGGACCGTCTTGGGGCTGTGGTTCACCCTAAAACCAGATGGAAATTCCTCCAGTACATTGGGTATATTAATAAAATCATTAAGCTGTATTAAAACAAGCTTTTCTAAAAACTTTGCTTAAAAATGGGAAGTTAGATACTGGTCGAAAATGATGAAAATAATTTTAATGTAATTTGCTACTCTTCCACCTCACCACCGCCCCTTTAAAGGCGGTAGGAAAGACCCCTGTCTGAAGGGAGCAATTAATCAAGGTTAAACTGTAATCTCTAAAAGATCCATAAAATGGCTCATAAAAAGAAGTGGGAATTGGCTCCAAAACACATGTGGTGGGCCTCACTGAGGAGAAAACCTTCTCAAGAATCTCAGCTTCTACTAGGACAAAACTGTCCAGCGTTTCCTCTGGTAGAGACACACGCTCAGATTTGTCTAAAACCATGTTACTTTGAGAAGATAAAATATTACATCTGATGGTGTCTACCTTCCCTCTGAAGTAATTTGCGAACTCTTCACATAGAGCGTTTGAGGGGGTTTTCTGTTATGCATTAGTTGCACGATTAAATATTTTGTAAATAGTGGAAAAAATTATTTTTAAATTATTTTTATGAACAGAGATGATTTTGGAAAAAGTATGCATTTCTTGAATTTCTTATTGCATTATTGTAAAATTTTAGTTCTGTGTATATTTGATAGTTTAATGTGATTTAATTTTTCCTCCATTTTCTCTCTGCCACCCTGCAAATCCTGTTCTTTTTAATTTTTCATGTCTCCACGGCCGTGCAAGTTTTGAGTTTGAACGTATAACTTTTAGTGGAGCAAGCAGGTCAAGAGCGGATTGAAGCCTACTGTTAAAACCATTGACAATAAAATCACAGGGGGCAGGTAAAGCAATAGGAGTTATCTTTTAAAAAACTTTAAAAAAAAAGAAAACCTGCAGACACTTCAGGGGTTAGATGACGCTTCCTAACAGTTCTCACGGAGGTCTCCCACTGGATAAAACTGGTGATGTTAAAAAACACATTAGTGTTCAGAAACAGTCAAGTCAACAACAGAGGACTCACTGGTGGACAGGCCATACGTGATTACCAAGTCCAGGGTCTATTGTGTGTCGGCTGTATCACATGTTGACTAAAATTCAGCATATTTATAAAATCTGTTAATAAAGAATATAAAAGGTTATACACATGTAGATTAAAATCTCCAGCTAAAATGATCTTTTATCTGGAGAGTTCTGCAGAATTGATAAAAAAATAAATAAAAGGTGTGCTCTTTTTGGGAGGCCTATGAACTGTAAAATCTAATCAGTACTAAAAACAGTTGCAATATATTCAAACGTGGTAAAATTAGCAAATAAAACAGGTTTGGCAGAAAGCGTTGACAAATTTATAAAAGCAGTACCGCCTCCCCTTTTGCTACTTATCGAATAAGTGAAGTGTAAGTTTGGTGGGGAGGCCTCGGGTAAGAACAAAGGGGCCTCTGCACTCAGCCACGTTTCCGTTAAAAATAAACAATTAAGAGTATGGTCTAAAATCAGATCATTGATTATAAAAGTTTTGTTCAGCAGAGAGCAAACATTTAAAAGAGCCATATTAATAGTGATTGGAGATGGAGTAACTGTATGATTTCACAAAAGTGGGACTTTTGGTAACTGTTTGAGATTATTTGGGTTGCTTTTTCTGGGTTTATGAGTTTAAGTCCGCTCTCTGCTGGCAAGATCCAAGTCCAATATGTGAGTTACTGTTAAAATTTGGGCTGAGTTTATAGGAACAGGGACCAACTGGACATCAGGATGTGACGGAGGGGGTAGAAAGGGCAGGGGCAGCTGGGGTCGGATTGGTAAACAGGGGGGGTTGTGGACATGCCAAACTCATTGCCAGCATGCGGGTGCCATGTCCGTTGAGATGAAGCCCATCTGCACCAAACAAGTGCCTCCTGCCCCAGAAAATGTTAAAACTGTCTATCAAACCAATATTGTGAGTCACGGTGGCAGAGGAAAGTGAAGTGTTGAGAGGTAAAATTCTGCTAAAACGACCAATTCCTCTGCCAACGGTGGGAGTGGGGCCAGAGATAAAAACAGACACATGTGAGTATTTTAAAAGATTAAAAAGGTGAAAAAAAATCATGCTTGAAGAGCTCAGACTGCTGCTTGTGAATGTGATTGGTGCTGATGTGAAACACAACTTTACTCACAGCTGTGTGGAGAAGAAGGAGGTCCAAGATCTTTCCTGCAATGTCCATCACGGTGGCTCCAGGGAAAGAGAGAGTGAGGGCTCCTCTCATCCTTATGTTCCTTACGATGGAGTCCCCAGTGATGAGTTTGGTGGGAGCGGGTCTGTGCGCTGTTGAGTCTGGGTACAGGAGGATCCCCAGGACTCCAGCAATGTGTGTTCGGTGCCGAGGGCTTCTTCTGTGGGTTTGGAGTGAAGAGGATCACTCCTCAGCGAGTTCTGGCTGTGGTCCAGGGTTTGGGGCGATGTGGAGGGCTGCGGAAGTTGGAGTGCTGCACCGGCTGCTGGGAGGGATTGGGCTGTAGGCCTGTGGAGCTACGGGGCCAGGACCAGGGGCTGTCAAATGAGAAGGTCCGGGTCCAGGGCACTGAAACGGTTGGTTATGATTCAGTGTGAACTACTTTAAAAAAGAAGAATGGGCTTCAATGTCAATGTCCAGATGTGCAAAACTGGAGAAACACTATACCCCAAATTTAATATAGAACTTTTCCCTCTACTTTACAATTATCCACCAGGTTGTGTTGGTTTATCAAATACCATTAAATTTAACTGTGGCTGTAAAACGACAGAATTTCAAAAATGTTTTAGGGGTATGAATACTTTTGGCTCTATATTTTGTGGATGAGTTTTTTTTTTATGCTGTTGGAGTAGTGTTGGAAAAAAAAGAAGAAAAGCACTGCATTCCAGTGCTTATCAGCAGCAGGAAACATAAACCGTTAACCAAACGCTCTCATATTAAACAAAATCTCAAATTGATAACCTTTCAGAAGTTTCAGCTGCCCACCATCACAATTCTTAAGTTAGCTTTATTAAACATTAGATATCTATCCGGGAAGTCTTTTCTTATCAATGACTTCATCACAGAGCATAATTTACAAGCCCTTTTTTTATCAGAAACCTGGCTAGATGTAAATAATGAAACATCTGTATCGATAGAATCTACTCCTCCAAATTACAATTTCTTAAGCGAGAGCAGGAAACACAGACGAGGTGGAGTTCTAGCCACAATTTTTCACAACTCAATGAACTTTAAAACGGTATCCCTGGGGACATTTGATTATTTTGAACACCTAGCAACCCAGATAAATGAGCCTAACAAAGCTTTATTTCTAAGTTTATATAAACCACCAAAACTTAACTCTAACTTCTTTAATGACTTCAATTACCTTTTTTCTGTAATATGTATCGACTATGACCAATTAATCATTGTGGGGGATTTTAACATCCATACCGACAACCCCCAAGACAGACAAGCAAAACATTAGATGATACTCTCCACAACTTCGGCCTGACCCAGCATGTCAAACAGCCAACGCACAATCAAGGACACACTCTGGACTTAATTATCAGCAAATGTTTAAATGTATCCAACATCTCGGTAATTGATATTGCATTATCTGACCATTTCTGTATTTTCTTTGAAAGTACCATCTCGGCTAAATTATCCAGCCACAGTAAGAACACTATAAAAAAGCGTTTTATAGGGGACAGCTCAGTTGAAACTTTTAAACGTATGTACCCTCCCACCACATCCCCCTCATCTCCCAACTCAAACTCAGTAAACAAGCGGGTAGGTGATTTCCTTGTGGAAATCTCAGACATCACTGATTCCATCAATCCAACTAAAGTCAAAGTAGTGTCAGGTAGAAAGAACTCTCCGTGGGCAAGTGATCCATTGGTACGTAGTGAAAACAGGGAGTGTCGACGAGCTGAGACAAAATGGCGGAAAACTCGACAACCGGTTCACTATGACATCTACAAAGAGAGACTGAACAGATATCAGTTATCTTTTAAAGAAGCTAGGGAATCGTTATTTTCTGAAATCATCAAAAGAAACATTAATAATGTACAGACTCTATTAGCAACAGTGGAAAGACTAACTAATCCTTTAGTGACAGTAGCCCCTGAACTAAACTCTACCAGGGCCTGCATGAATTTGTCAGCTTTTTAACTGAAAAGATTCTAACAATTAGATGGTCAATCTGTACCTCAATACCGTACCCACAACCAGTGCCATCCCCAATCAACACCAATGTAGAGAACATGTCTGAATTCCACGAATTAAACCAAAGAAATCTTCAAAAAATAATTATCCAACTAAGGACCTCCTCCTGCTGTCTTGATATCCTACCCATAGCTTTTCTAAAGAAAGTTCTTCCTGTCATTGGGTCTGATCTTGTTCAAATAGTGAACTCATCCCTGTTATCAGGTGCCTTCCCCCAGGCTTTAAAAAGAGCAGTGATTAAACGGCTACTAAAGAAGAAGAATCTGGACACACGTTAATGCAAAACTATTATAGTTTATTTATATAGCGCCAATTCACAACAGATGTAATCTCAAGGCACTTAACAAGAAGTTATTTCAATACATTTATACAAACATTCCAATCAGTTAAAAAGTTTCCTATTTAAGGAATCCCAGCAGATTGCGTCAGTCATTGGCGTGAGGTTGGGCCCCATTATTGCAGACTTTCCAACCACAGGAATCCTTCAGCAATCCCTTATACTGAGCAAGTATGTAGTGACGGTGGAGAGGAAAAACTCCCCTTTAACAGGAAGAAATCTCCAACAGAACCAGGCTCAGTAGGAGCGGCCATCTGCAACGACCGTCTGGGAGTTTGAAAAGACAGAGCAGAAACACAGAAGGAACAGAAGATCTGATATAAGAGAACTTTCTATGTTACAGAAAGTCAAAAGTTGATAACAGGACACAGTGGATGTTCAGTTACTGGGAGCATCATCCCAGTTGATGCCCCCCGTCCAACAGGGCATTGCAGCCAAGCAGGATACCAGACCAGGTATATCTTCTATGGAGAGAAAAACACTGAGAGAAAACAAAGTTAACAGTCGAAATAACAGAATGTACTGTAATACAACTGGAGAGTAGTAGGAGAGAAAAGGAAGTAGCAGAATGAAGAAAATTGGTAAGTCTGTCCTCCAGCAGTCTAAGCCTATAGCAGCATAACTACAGAGATAGCTCAGGATGACCTAAGCCACTCTAACTATAAGCTTGATCAAAAAGGAAAGTTTTAAGCCTGGCCCTAAAAGTAAACAGAGTGTCTGCCTCACGGACTAAAGCTGGGAGCTGGTTCCACAGGAGAGGAGCCTGATAACTAAAAGATCTGCCTCCCATTCTACTTTTAGAAATCCTAGGAACTACAAGTAAACCTGCAGTCTGAGAGCGAAGGGCTCTGTTAGGAACATATGGAACAATCAGATCTCTGATGTATGATGGAGCTTGATTATTAAGGGCTTTGTATGTAAGAAGAAGGATCTTAAATTCTATTCTGGATTTAACAGGGAGCCAATGAAGGAAAGCTAAAACAGGAGAAATGTGATCTCTCTTTTTAATATTCATCAGAACTCTTGCTGCTGCATTTTGGATCAACTGAAGGCTTTTAATGGCATTTTGTGGACTACCTGATAGTAAAGAATTACAGTAGTCCAGCCTTGAGGTAACAAATGCATGGACTAGTTTCTCAGCATCACTCCTGGACAGGATGTTTCTAATTTTAGCAATATTCCGGAGGTGAAAGAAAGAAATCCTAGAAACCTGTTTAATATGGGATTTAAATGTCAAGTCTCGGTTAAAAATAACGCCACGTTTCTTTACGTTATTACTGGGGGCCAATTTAATGCCATCCAGATGAAGTGATTGACTAATCAGTTTCTGTTTAAGAACTTCTGGTCCAAAGACGGAAACTTCTGTTTTGTCAGAATTTAAAAGCAAAAAGTTTAGGGTCATCCATGTTTTTATGTCTTCCAGACATGGCTGTAATCTACCTAACTGACTGGGTTCATCAGGATTTATGGATAAATATAGTTGTGTATCATCTGCATAGTTGTGGAAATTTATCCCATGCTGTCTAATGATTCTACCAATTGGGAGCATATATATGGTGAACAGAATTGGTCCAAGCACAGAACCCTGTGGAACTCCACAAGTAACCCTTGAGAGTGAAGAAGGTTTTTTCATTTAGATGAACAAACTGGAATCTATCAGACAAATATGATTTAAACCAGCCTATTGCTGTTCCTTTGATCCCTGCAACATGTTCAAGCCTTTCTAAGAGAACATTATGATCGACTGTGTCAAAAGCAGCACTGAGATCTAACAGAACCAGAACAGACACAAGTCCATTATCTGAGGCCATGAGAATATCATTAGTAACCTTCACCAGTGCTGTTTCAGTGCTATGATGAGCTCTAAAACCTGACTGAAACTCTTCAAACAGCTCGTTACTGTTTAGATGCTCACAGACTTGATTAGCAACAATTTTCTCAATGACTTTGGATAAGAAAGGAAGGTTAGATATAGGTCTGTAATTCACTAAGTCATCTTGATCAAGGGAAGGTTTCTTGAGTAAAGGTTTAATTACAGCTATTTTAAATTCCGTGTGGTACGTATCTGTTTACTAAGGATAGATTCATCATATCCAAAATGGGGCCAGGAACCAAATGGAACACTTCTTTAAATAATTTGGTTGGAATTGGGTCCAACATACAAGTTGAAGGTTTAGATGAGGCTAATATTTTTGAGAATTCCGAAAGCTCGACTGAATCAAAACAGCCTAAGAACAACTGAGGTTCTACAGTTCTTTCCGATACTGCCTCATTTACTGAGCAAGAAGTAATCATGTTTGGGAGGATGTCAATGATTTTATTTTTAATATAATTAATTTTATTTACGAAGAATCCCATAAAATCATCACTGCTAAGAGCTGGGGGAATAGTTGGCTCAACAGAGCTATGACTCTGTGTAAGTTTGGCAACTGTACTAAAAAGAAACCTAGGATTGTTTTTATTCGCCTCTATTAATGATGAAAAATATGCTGTTCTAGCTTGTCGAAGGGTCTTTTTATACAGCAGTAAACTGTTATTCCAGGTTAAATAGGAATCCTCTAGGTGTGTAGAGCACCATTTTCTCTCCAACTTCCTAGTATTCTGCTTTAAAGTACGCAACTCTGCGTTGAACCAAGGAGTCAGCCTCCTATGGCTAGCCACTTTCTTTTTTAAGGGGGCTACACTATCTAATGCCAAATGCAATGAGGACGTAACGCTGTGAACCAGATCATCAATTTCTGAAGGGTTAGAGATAGAATTGCTGCCATCCACTGTGTTACCCTGAGACACAGGAAAGTAAGAATGGAACAGATTCTTTAAAAATTGTTACAGCATTGTCTGATAAAGCTCTACTATAATGAAATTTTCTTTCAGATTTATGATGGTCAGTTAAAGTAAATTCAAAAGTTATTAAGAAGTGGTCAGACAGGACCGGGTTATGTGGGTGGACTGTTATTTCCTCACACTCAATACCGTATGTCAGTACAAGGTCCAAAGTGTGTTTACCCGAGTGGGTCAATCCCTGTACTTTTTGAGTAAAGCCGATTGAGTCTAAAATAGCATTAAAGGCTGCATTTAGGCTATCACTTTCAGTATCCACATGAATATTAAAGTCCCCCACTATAATAACCCTATCAGTATTTAATATTAAATCATATAAAAAATTTGAGATCTGATCCAAGAATTGAGAGTAAGGGCTTGGTGGACGATACAAAACCACAAACAAAAATGGTCTTAATGTTTTGTAACTTGGATGAGGAAAATTAAGGGTTAGAGGTTCAAAAGAACTGTAGCTATCAATTGGTCTGGGACTAATTAGTAAATCAGAACTAAAAATGGTTGCAACTCCTCCTCCTCGCCCAGTATTTCTAGGAATGTGAAAATTTAAATGACTGGAAGGAGTTGACTCATTTATACTGACATAATCCTCCTGCTGCAACCAGGTTTCTGTGAGACAAAGGAAATCAATGTGATTATCACAAATCAAGTCATTTACTAACATTTAAGTGTTTGTCTGTTTGTTCTTGTATGTTTGCACAAAGTACCGCAGCAATTTCCTAATGTTGTAAACCTACCCAACATTTGGCAATGAAACCCTTTCTGATTCTGATTCTGATTCTGAACGACTGGAGAGTTGGGTCGGACTCTCTGGTACAGTACTTGGCTGGTTTGAATCTTACCTAAAGAACAGGGACTTCTTTGTTTTAATAGGAAACTTTTCATCAAAACAAACATAAATCACATGTGGGGTGCCCGAGGGCTCCATCTTAGGGCCCCTCTTATTTAATATCTACATGCTCCCACAAGGCAAAATTATAGCAACCAATAAGATTAGCTACCATAACTACGCGGATGACACTCAGCTTCACATTACAATGTCCACAGTTGACTCTGAACCCATTCAAACCCTAAATAAATGCATCAACCAAATAAATGGAGGGATGTGCCATAATTTTCTCCAGCTGAATAGAAACAAAATGGAAGTAATTACTTTTGGACCCAAAGAGGAACAATCAAGAATCAGCACACAGCTTCAATTAATACAGCTAGGAACTACTGATCAGGTACGAAACCTAGGTGTAGTTATGGACTCAGACCTGAACCTCCATGGTCACATAAAGGCAATAACAAGGTCAGCCTTCTACCACCTGAAGAACATTTCTAGGATTAGAGTTATGACGTCGCAACAGGACCTGGAAAATCTCATCCATGCTTTTTTCTTTAGTCGGATTGATTACTGCAACAGCGTCTTCACAGGTCTGACTAAAAAGTCAATCAGACAGCTGCAGCTGATCCAGAACGCTGCTGTTCACATCCTCACTAGAACCAGGAAAGTAGAGCAGAACACCCGAGTTATAAAGTCCTTAAGCCTGCCGCACACGGGAGTTATCTGCTGAGCAAAAAGTCATTCGAGGCCATTTGCTTAGCAGATATAATGCTGTTTGTGGCTAATTTTCGATAAGTTTCTTGTCTTGTGAGTCGTGGAGGTGAAAATCAAGCAGATTTCATATTTTTCGCCTCGCGAGGCGAAAAACTCACTGTGTGCGCCCTACGTGAGCTAAGTGCTGAGGGCAAATATTCAAGCAACCAATCAAAACGTGGTCTCCCCTCACATGATTCCAAGATGGCAGCCCACAGAGAAGATTACATTTTAGAAGATAAACTTGTGGGTTTTCGACTGCAACCTATATTTTCTTAACCTTCAAACGGTGGCGGCGGCGACGCCTCATAAACAAAATAAGAAGCATTTTCTCCAAATCTCTGTCTCCGTTTTATTCATTGTTTTGACGTGAAAACAGGGGGCTGCCATCTTGAAATCATGTGAGCAGAGGATGCGTTTTGATTGGTCGCTTGAATATTTTCCCTCAGCACTCAGCTCACGTAGAGCGCACACAGTAAGTTTTTCACGAGGCGAAAAATATCAAACCTGTTTGATTTTCACCTCAACACCTTATGAGGCAGAAAACTCACACAGCGAGCTATCTGCTATGCAACGGGCTCAAATGACGTTTTGCTCAGCAGATAGCTCTCGTGTGCGGCAGGCTTTACACTGGCTCCCTCTAGCTCAGAGAATTGATTTCGAAATCCTTTTATTTGTTTATAAATCATTGAATGGCTTAGCACCAAAGTAGGTTGAAGACCTGTTGTCACCGTACCAACTACCAAGACCACTCAGGTCCTCCAACTCTAGCCTACTAAACATCCCAAGACTCAGAACCGATCATGGAGAAGCAGCTTTTGCATTGCAGTCCTCAATATTGACTATTTTATGTTTACAATTTTCCAATTAAGTCCCATTGTAAAGAATTACTGGATAAAACCATATGATTGAACATTGTAAACCTGTGTTCTTTATGGCAGCCAATTTGCTATTTATTCTTTCCATGTCTTCAGTGTTTTAATTGAACGTTTTAAAGTTTCCCAGGAGCACTAGAGAGCAGATACAATCAAAGCAGATCTATATATAAAATCCAATTACAGCTATGTAAAAAACAAACGCAACAGACATAATCCATTTGTGACCCAATTCTTTCCATGTATGCTCTGTATTGTTTGAAATAATAAAATAATATTTTTTAAATCTCCCTCAGCCGCTCAAATAACTACAAAGCCTTTACCACTGACAAAGAGCCGTCATTTTGGCAGTGTGAAGAAAATTAGGAGTTCTGAGCAAACAGGAAGATAAAAAATGTCACTTTTTTATACCACCAGCGTTATTCTCTTCTAATTTAGACATTCATGCCCATATTATGTGAGCATCCAAGTGTGTGAACTTGTGAGTGTTAGTGCTGGTTCTTTGATCACCTGGCAGCACAGGAAGGACGTTGTCAACATGTTTGTTTTTAATTGGATAGCAATGAAAAACTGCTTTCAGATCAGAAACTACAGATTTATTAGGCTTGATGAAAACTGGCTAAATCTGTACAGAAAAGGCTCTATTAGGGCAAGACAGAAATAAAGACAAATTAATTCCTGTTTATCTTTGTCCTCCTTACCCCTGTTTAAACTGCACTGTAGCTGTTGATGCACTGCACACCTCCATGCTTTTCACTTTTTATTCTCATTCAGTCTCAGCTATGACACCTGAAACCAGAAAGACATGACTGTATGGCAAGCCAATTGAGAATTTATTCTGATATCTTGATATTAGGCATAAATATCATGTACATGCAAGCCATTTTAATCAACTAGTTAACTAGTGAGCCAAGTTTGTGTGAACTAGTTAACTAGTGAAGGTCAAAATATACACACTAGTTAACTAGTGGTAGCCAAAATACTCACTAGTTAATTAGTTAACACAATTTTGGCTTCACTAGTTACATATTGAGAGGCAGAAATGTCCAGTAGTTAACTAGTGAAGGAAGAAAATGCATACTACATAGCTAGATGAGCTACACTAGTTAACTAGTGACAGCCAAAAATGTGCACAAGTTTACTAGTGAAGGCATAACTCCTCACTAGTTAACTAGTTGGAGTAGGTCAATGTCACTAGTGAACTAGTGAACCATAAATGGCTTCCTAGCTAGCTAGGTGATGGCAGCAGGATCACTAGTTAACTAGTTGATGCATCCTTTGTCCAATCTAGTTAACTAGTGAGGTCATAAATGTATACTAGTAAACTAGTTCAAGCCTAAATTCACACTACTCAGCTAGTGGTGCAGAATTCCAATTAGGAGGCGGATAATTCTTGAAATTGAGGCTTTCTATTGGCTTCCTATGTCCAAATAAAATATGACAAGCAATCACAGCGCAGAATTTCACAAAATCCCACGCATAACATTTGCATGTGGCACACAACTTAACATGCTGGCCAAAGGAACTTTAGCTAGTAAACTAGTGAAGGCAGAACTGTTCACTAGTTAACTAGTGAAGACACAAATGCCCACTAGTTAACTAGTGAGGTCTAAAAGTGTCACTAGTTCACTATTGTGCCTCAAAATGCCCACTAGTTAACTAGTGAAGGCCATTTCAGCCCCACTAGTTAACTAGTGAGATGCCAAAATTGTAACTTGTTAACATGTAAAGGCAAAAATACCCCCTAGTTTACTAGTGAGGGGTGTTGCGGTCCTTACTAGTTAACTAGTGGCATGCCTATTTCGTTCACTAGTAAACTAGTTACACCTAAAAACGCAAACAAGCTGACCATTTTCGTCCACTAGTTAACTAGTGGAATGATTGAAGTATCACTAGTTTGCATGTGTGACAGTGAAGCAACTCACTAGTTAACTAGTGCACACAAGACACACACTAGTAGCTGTTTTTGGAGCATAAATGTGCTCTTACTAAATAACTAGTGACAAATTGGCCTTCACAAGTTAACTAGTTGAGATGTTTGGCCTTACTAGTTCACTGGTAATGGAACAGGACAGACTCACCAGTTGAATAGTGAGCATATCTGCATTATAATGTCTTTCAGTAGCTTATAGAGGGCAAATTGAGCCTTACATGTTAGCTAGTGAAGACAAAACACTGTCCATAGTGGGACCACAAAACTGGCCACTAGTTTACTAGTGGGCAATGTCGCACTTGCATGCAAATGATGAAGGCGGAACAAGGATTTTGATTGGTCCATTTAGGACTCAGAACCCTAGAAAACATGGCTGACTTCGTTCAGGCTGTTCTAAATGAAAACGTTATAAACTAAGATCGTTTGAGCATAAAAATATGTTTTGATAACATTTGTAGTGACAAAGTTGTGGTGTATTGCTGTAATCTTCGTTCAGTTAATGTGTACAGTCTTTAGCTTTTCAGTTATCAGTCTGAAAACGCCAGCAGTCTGAAAGCAGCGGCAGACAGCGTGTCTGTTTCTGTTGACGTGGAAGCGTTGATACTCTGCAGAAATCTCTGTCGGGAGACTTCAGGAAAGTTAGAAAAATATTCACAAATTTGAAGAATATTCAACTAAAGTATGAGTTGTAGTATGATCAAGGGAAGATGGTTTATATATACTGTGAATTTGGTGGCACTACAGCATGTAATAGTGTAGTTATTGCAAATGTAATAAGTTTTTGAATGCTAAAATATCACCAAATTATATTTAAAGCCTATTTTCCCAAAGTATGAGTTGTAGTAAGAACAAAGGGAGATGGTATATGTGTGCTATGAGTTTCATGCCACTACAACATGTAATTTGTTATTGCACATTCTATTAATTTTTTGAATGATAAAGCATTCCTAAAATTACTTACAAAATTAAGATCAATGGAAAAGGGTTTATATTTGATATATATAAATAAAAATGTTCTAACTTTACCAAAGTCATCGACTTGGAATTATCAGACCCCGCGTGGATGGTTTATCACTTCCTGATGAATACATGATTTGATTTGATTTGATTAGTGAAGCCTGGGCTCCACTGGAAAACTGCAGGGATTTTACACATCATTAAAAACGACATAGATCTACATGTAGGCAAGTGTATTAACGTTTCAGTTTTTCTCAACCATCAATAATTTATTTAAACTACATTCTCACCCCACACATTTCTCAAAAAATCTGGGAAATGCTCTCCGCTCCGAACAAATTCTTTGGTTTGGTTGGCCATCCATCCATCTTCTTCCGCTTATCCGGGGTCGGGTCGTGGGGGCAGCAGCTTAAGCAAGGACAACCAGACTTCCCTCTCCCCAGCCACTTGTTCCAGCTCCTCAGGAGGAATCCAAAGTCGCTCCCAGGCCAGCCGAGAAACATAGTCCCTCCAGCATGTCCTGGGCCTTCCCCTGGGCCTCCTCCTGGTAGGACGTGTCTGAAACACCTCACCAGGGAGGCGTCCAGGAGGCATCTTGACCAGATGCCTGAGCCACCTCAACTAAATCCTCTCGATGTGGAGGAGCAGCGGCTCTACTCTGAGCCCCTCCGGATGACTGAGCTTCTCACCCCATCTCTATCGAGAGCTTCGCCTTTTGGCTCAGCTCTCTCTTCACCACGACAGAGCGGTACAGCGCCCGCATAACTGCAGATGGCCTACCAATCCGTCTATCGATCTCCCGCTCCATTTTTCCCTCAATCGTGAACAAGACCCCCAGATACTTAAACTCCTCCACTTGGGGAAGAACCTCATCCCCGACCCGGAGAAGGCACCCCTTGGTTGGCACGTCGGTTTTTTGTATTAATCGGTGATGTGGAGCATGTGTCCATGGCAACCGCCTCTCTGGCTGTAAGAAATGTGACCCTTGCACTGAAGCCACTACTGTACATGTTTGCAGTGTTCCCAGGTCACAGATCCAACAGACTCAAGGAAGCGTTCCATAGAATTGCAGGAATCAGTGTAATAACTAATGTAAAATCATATATAACAATATAACAAAAATATATTTAAAGCAATAATTAATGTATGTCATAAAGCTTGGAGACTGGAAAGACTCATCAATTTGATATATTTTTCAAGGTTTCCAGGTGTGATTGGCTGCATCGATTGAACTCACATTCCCATCATATCTCCATAAATGAAGGATATTATGTGAATAGGAGATCTGTCTACAGCATTGATTTAAAGCAAAGCATATATATATATATATATATATATATATATATATATATATATATATATATATATATATATATATATATATATATATATATATATACACATATAAAATATGGTATAGCTATACTATACCTACTATACCTTGCTGGACGGCGGTCTGGCTGATGGCCCGGTGGTCCTCCCTTGAGGAGCTGGAGATCAGGCGGACGGCGTCATCTGGCTGGACGGCGTTTGGGCGGATGGCCCGGATGGCGTCCCCTTGCTGGACGGCGGTCTGGCGGATGGCCCGGATGGCGTCCCCTTGCTCGACGGTGATCTGGCGGACGGCCCGGATGGCGTCCCCTTGCTGGACGGCGATCTGGCAGACTTCCCGAATCTGGAGGCTCGGACGCCAGCTGAGAAGAATCTGGAGGCTCGGCCAACAGCGGTCGGCGGTGAAGAGGCTCCAGCGACGGGGACGGGTCCTCCTTGGCCCTCCCTGGGAGCTCTAGCGACGGGGACAGGTCTTCCTTGACCCTCCCTCAGAGCTCTAGCGATGGGGACGGGTCCTCCGTGACCCTCCCCGGGGACTCCAGCGACCCATGGGGAAATGTCGGTCGCTGGAGAGCTGCCGCTGTGACTGCTAAGAACACAGCAGCCACAATAACGGCAGACTCTGGGACTGGAGCTGGGACTGACTCACAGGCTGGAACGGGCTCACAGACTGGCTCTCTGACTTCCTCCTCAGAAGTGGCCCGACCTCAGCGGCGTCGCCCTAGATCTCCCCTGGAGCAGAGGTAGGCTGTCTTGTCCCCATAGAAAAACTCGAACAGCTCCTCTTCCTTGATGTGAGGAGCCCCCGAAGAGCCAGCTGGAGGAGGGACAAAGACGGTGGGGGAGAGAACCGGCGGTGAGTGCAGCGCAGAGAGGCAGACGTTGTGGTGGTCCGTGTGGGAGCGCCGCCCTGCTCCCCGCTCCCGGAAACTCCGGCTCGGCGGGACCGTCACCTGCGGCCAGATGGTGGAGGCGGAGAGGGCGGACCGGTGATCTCGTCCAACGCCTCCTGGCGAATCCTCTCCGCCTCGCTCCGCAGATCGGCGAGATCCCGGGCAGAGAAGACATTCCGGAAATGAGGGAGCACTCCGAGGATCTCCTCAGCTCCGGAGAAGCGCACAGGAAGGTGAGGAGAGGCCGCGAGCTTCACCAGGTTGGCCCAGAGGTCCTGGCGGAGGGAGGCGATCTCTTCAGCAAGTGCTGGGTCCATTTTATGAACGTTCTGTCAGGAAGTGTGTGAAGTATGGACCCAAACGCAGACGCTGAGGAAGTGCAGGATGTTTATTTAATGGTGGAGAAGGTGATGATGGTGATGAGGACGACGGCAGGAACGGAGAGACTGGACATCGTGCAGGAATGGAGAGGCAGGAAGACGACACATCATGGAGATAGAAGACACTGTGTAACAATAATGATCCGGCGCTGTGTGGAGAGAAGTGATGGGCTTTAAAGGCAGGAGGTGAGTAGGATCAGGTGTGAATGATTTGAGAGACAGGTGAGGACAATGAGGAGGAGTGAATAGGGCAGCATGACATGTATGAAAATAACAAGAAGTCATTTTAAGAATACATTATTTTTTTAAAATTTGTTTCATATTTGAAAACACTGGATCCAGATTGTATGTATAAAATTGTGAGAAAAAAACAAACAAAAACAGAATGTGAATGTTTTATATGTTGATTGGTTACATTCTGGTATTTTCAAAGGCGTTTCTTTTGCTCTGAAAAGCAAAGGCCACTTTCTGCAACTTTATTTATAAAGCGCTTTTCATACAACAATTGCAGCTCAAAGTGCTTTACAGATTTAAAATGACCCCACAAAGACCACATTCCCATCCCTCCCCCACATAATTAATAGTACAATTACAGTTATACCCCCCTCCCTCAGACCTAACCTTCATGCACGCGCAACCTTAAGAGCAGCAAAAAAAGGACAATGGACTGAGTACAGATCAGCCAGGTTAGGAAACGCCATCAAGGGAGCCATCTGCACCAACAGCAGCACATCAACTGCAGCAGCCAAGGCACTGACACAGGGCGCCCAGAGGAGGCAAGGTCAAGACCCCCAACTCCACCCAAGCTCCACCTGAAGAGCATACAGGCAGCTACAGCCAACCACTGGTCCCATGACAGAGGGCTCCCACAGAGGAAACAATGGAAGGAAGATTAACATAACAGGTTAAAATATTAAAATAAACAGTGGAGAAATATGATAAGAATAAATAGTAAAACACTGCTAAAATGTATTAAGTAAAACATGCAGAGCAATTAAACACACAATAATAAATAATAATCAGTTAAAAGCTCGGCTAAAAAGGTGAGTTTTGAGCCTGCTTTTAAAAACATGAAAGTTCTCTGCGGCCCTGAGGTTCTCCAGTAGCCTGTTTCAGAGGTGAGGGCCATAAAACTGGAAAGACGCCTCGCAATGAGTCTGTGTCCTGACTTTAGGGATGACAAGGAGACGGCTGCCAGAGGAGTGCAGAGACCGCGAAGGTTCATACGTTAAAAGCAGTTCTGAAAGATAAGAAGGCCCAATACCATTAAGACACCATTAAAATAACCTTAAAATAGATCCTAAGACACACGGGGAGCCAATGCAGTGAATTTAAGACAGGTGTAATTACAGTAATCAATCCTACTGGTGATAAAAGCATCAGTGTCTCCGTATTGGCCCGAGAGAGAATGGGGCAGACTCTGGCAATGTTCTTTAGTTGATAAAAACCTATTTAAGTAATATTTTTAATGTGCGGGATAAAAGTCAGCTCAGAGTCAAAAATCACGCCCAGATTCTTCCCTTGAAGAGAAGGATTAAAAGACAGTGATTGTAGTTCTGGTAAAAATGTATCTCTCTGAGCCTCAGGACCCATGACTAAAACTTCAGTTTTGTCCTGGTTGAGCTGGAGAAAGTTTTCTGCCATCCAGGATTTGATGTCTAAACTGCAGTTAAAAAGTGTGGAGATGTACAACTGTGTATCATCAGCATAACTGTAAAGGTTAACTCCATGTCTTCTGGGCGAATATAAAGGTTTAAAAGCACTGGGCCTAAAATTGAACCCTGGGGCACACCACATGTAATCTCGTGGACCTTGGAGGAGCAGGTATCTAAACTTACCACAAAACTCCTGTCTGAGAGATAGGATGTGAACCATTTATGAACAGCACCAGAGAAGCCAATCTGTTTCAAACGGGTTAAAAGAACAGTGTGGTCTACTGTATCAAAGGCAGCGCTTAGATCTAGTAGAACCAGCACTGTTACCCTCTGTGTATCATAGTTTAATCTAAAATCATTTAAAATCTTTAAAAGAGCCGTCTCTGTACTGTGGTTCACCCTAAAACCAGACTGAAATTTCTCTAGGACATTATGAGCGTTAATAAAATTATTAAGTTGAATTAAAACAAGTTTTTCTAAAACTTTGCTTAAAAATGGTAAGTTAGATACCGGTCGGAAGTTGTTTAAATCATTAAAATCTAAATTGCTCTTCTTCAGCAGGGGCCTCACTACCGCCCCTTTAAAGGCGGCAGGAAAGACCCCCGTCTGAAGGGAGCAATTCCTCATGGTTAAAATCTCATCTCTAAAAGATTCATAAAATTGCTTAAAGAAGGAAGTGGGAATCGGGTCCAAAACACATGTGGTGGGCCACACTGAGGAGAAAACTTTATCAAGAGTCCCAGCTTCTACCAGGACAAAACTGTCCAGCATTTCCTCTGGTAGAGACACAAAATCAGATTTGTCTAAAACCATGTTACACTGAGAAGATAAAATATTACATCTGATCATGTCTACCTTCCCTCTGAAGTGGTCTGCGAACTCCTCACAAAGAGCATTTGAGGGGGTTTTCTGACATGCATTAGTAGTACAGTAAAAATGTTGTCTATAGTGGAAAACAGAATTTTGGGATTATTTTTATGTTGTGAGATGATTCTGGAAAAGTATGCATTTCTGGAATTTCTTACTGCATTGTTATATGATTTGAGATGTTCGATGTACATTTGATGATTTATTGTGATTTTATTTATCCTCCATTTTCTCTCTGCCACCCTGCAGCTCCTTTTTAATCTCTTAAGGTCTTCGTTTCTCCATGGTGTTGTTGGTTTTAAGTGTGTGTTTATAACTTTAACTGGAGCCAGCAGGTCAAGAGCGGATTGAAGCCTTCTGTTAAAATTATTAACAATAAAATCACAGGAGGCAGGTAAAACAATAGGAGGATTCTTTTCAAAAATTTCCAGAAAACCTCCAGCCACTTCAGGGGTTAGATGGCGCTTCCTGACAGTTCTCACAGAGGTCTCCTGCTGGATAAAACTGGTGATATTAAAAAACACACAGTAATGGTCAGAGACAGCTAAGTCAACAACAGAGGACACACTGGTGGACAGGCCATACGTGATGACCAAGTCCAGGGTGTGTCCTCTGTTGTGAGTTGGCTGCGTGACATGTTGACTAAAATCCATATAGTTCAAAACATTTAAAAATTCAGTTGATAAAGGATCTAAGATGTTATCTATATGTAGATTAAAATCATCAGCTAAAATTATTCATTCATAAGAGTTGTACAAAATTGATAAAAACTCAGTGCACTCTTTTTAGGAGGCCTATAAACTGTGACACATCAAATCTGAGGAGTGCTAAAAACAAAGTGCTAAAATTATCAAATAAAACAGGTTTGGCAGAAAGCGTTGATTAACTAATAAAAGCAGTTCGGCCTCCCCTTTTGCAACTCCTCGTGGAATAAGTGAAGTTAAAATTTGGTGGGGACGCCTCTGTAAGAACAACGGGGGCATCTGCACTCAGCCATGTTTCCATTAAAAATAAACAATTAATATTATGATCTAAAATTAGGTCATTTATTATAAAAGTTTTATTCAGCAGAGAGCGAACATTTAGAAGTGCCATATTAATGGTGATTGGAGATCGAGTGACTGTATGGTTTACTGGAGGTAGGACTTTTGGTAACTGTTTGAGATTATTAGGGTTGCAATTGCTATGTTTTATATTATTTTTCCGCTCTCTGCTGATAACAGGTATAAATGATGTAAAACAAGGTCCAAGTCTGATATGTGAGTTACTGTTAAAATCAGAACTGAGTTCATAGGAGCAGGGACCAGCTGCACATCAGGATGTGGCGGAAGGGACAGAGAGGGCAGGAGCAGCTGGGGCTGGTGTGGTAGACAGGGGGGGGCGAGGGGATGCCAGGCTTATTGCCAGCATGCGGGCACCCTGTCTATTGAGATGTAGTCCATCTGGTCCAAACAATTGACTCCTGCGCTAGAAAATGTTAAAATTGTCTATAAAACTAATATTGTGCATCACGGTGGCAGAGGAAAGCCAAGTGTTCAAAGATAAAAGCCTGCTAAAACGACCAATACCTCTGTCAACAGTGGGGGTGGGGCCAGAAATAAGAACAGACACATGTGTGTATTTTAAAAGATTAAACAAATGAATAAAATCCAGCTTCAGGAGCTCAGATTGCTGTCTACGAATGTCATTGGTTCCAGCGTGAATAATAACTCTACTCACAGATGGGTGATGTTGGATATGGTCCAGGATCTGTTCAGTAATGTCCTTTACGGTGGCTCCAGGTAAACACAGTGTTACAGCTCCTCTCATCCTTACATTCCTGATAATAGAGTCTCCAATGATGAGCGTGGTGGGCGGCTGGTCTACAAGTTGATGCTGGGCAAAGGATCTTTCACCGTCCAGGACCTGCTGGATGTTGGGCGGATTAGCTTCCCCAGGACTGCAGCGATGTGTAGTCGGTGGCGAGAGCTCGTTCCGTGGGTTCGGGGTGTAGTGGAGCACTCCTCGGCGAGTCCTGGGTATAGCGCGACGTGGAGGGCTGCAGGAGTCCGGCTGCTGCTCCGGCTGCTGGGAGGGGATGGGCGGCAGTCCTGCGGAGCTGCGGTGTTTCAGGGCGGCCGGAGGGACAGTCAGAGGAGGAAAGTTGTGCTCCAGGGCACCGAAGCGGTTTGATAATGGTAGGCCGGGTGAAGGAGAGCGGTGGCGGCTGCTCCAGGCCCCCCCACCGCGGCCGGGCCCGACCATGGACCAGGCACCCTGAAGCACCAGTGTTGAGCTGATGGGGGCTTTTGGCTTAGCCCCCAGATGGAACCAGCAGTCCTCCTCTGCAGTTGTTGTTGCACCTCCGGTGTTCGGCAGTCTGAGTCCAGCGATGGATTCCCCCTCCGCAGCTTCACCGGGCTGGCAGGGAATTGTGTCCGCCAGCTGAGCACTGTTGGCGGCGGCGAAAGTCCGGCCGAAGATGATGTCCACGTCGCGCTCGTGGTCCTGGATTTGATGGAGCGCGGAGATCCTCTGCTCCAGCTCCAGAACTTTTTGAGTTATTTAAAACAGCCATCACATCCGGGGGTGCAGGTGAGTAAAGGCATGACGAAATAAAAAGTAGTCCGTGCTCGGATTAAAAACGCCCCCGATAAAAACAAGTTGCTAAAAGTCAGTGGTGTGAAAATCGGTTGAAACCAGTCATCAAAAACGATTTAAAACCAGTTAAAACCGTCAATAGATGTCCTTCCGATAGCACTCATGGCTGTCAGGTCATCAGTTTGTAGGACTAAAGGACTTACACCTTGCGAGTTACTGACTGGCAGGGTATTTAACGGACCGTTTGCACAACTTCGGACTGTGACTGACCCGACCCCTCAGAACCCATCCTCTGACTATCGCATCTTAAAAGCTTTGGTAAAATCTTTCACAACAGCTCCTCCTGCAGTACAGGGCCCAGCTCCACTCCCCAGTGAAGCTGCCTGGGTGTGGTTGAAAGTCATTGAAAGGAAGTGGCATGAACCCAGGTGGACGGGTCCCTACCAAGTTACTGCCAGAACCACTCAGGCTGTTCAACTGAAGGGGAAGGGCTGCAACTGGTATCATTGGAGCCAATGTTCTCCAGCAGCTGAACCACAACGGTCCCTCGCAGAATTAAGGGAGGCCCTGAAGAGGACAACAGACGGAGAGAAAAAGTTCTTAGGTGCTATCGAGCTTTTATTCTCTGAAGAAAATCTGTCGGGGAAGAGTGATCAGGGGTTAGATCACTCCTAAAGAGGGTAAGGGGTACTTAATTCTTAAGCCTGAAAAACATTTAAAAAACATATACATTTTATAAAGGCTGGTTAAGTATTCCCTGAAGATCAAAAGAAAAGAGAAGAAAAGAGTTTCTGCAGCACCCTCGAGCCAGTGGAGGACAGCAAAAAGAAACTGAAGAGCATCTTCACATTTTATATTTTATCTTATTTACATCTTATCATTTATATTATATTTTAGCTTAGCTTGATTTTGTCTACGTACCTTTTAAAGATTTTTTTATTTGCATTTTTTAAATAACTGCAGCTGCATCACTATTTTAAAAAATAAAACATAAAAAACAGCAGCATCATGATGTGGGAATAAGCAGGCTGAGAAAAATCACATTTTCCTAGGGGCAGAACAGAGTATTATCAGTTTTGCTAAAGTGTAAGTGTATTTAATTTTAATGCTCATATTTTTTTCATTTACATTCTATTTAAAAAAAAAAATTAAAGATTAAGGTTTTGTGCAAATTATACAGATTGAAAATGTTTAGCTATAGGAGGTTGGGAAGAAATCCCCTAACTGATCCTATTTGGGGTAATTGGACAGTTTTAAGCTGCGCGGTTTTTGTGCTATTATTAATATTGAATGTTATATTGTTTCTGAATTGCGACTGGCCCTACAGACATGCAGCTTACTGTCAAAACACAGACAACCGTCTGCGTCCTAACAGCTCAATATATTCCGAAAACCACTCAGATATCCGGATAATACAAAGTGGCAAAAGATGGGTATCAGACCCTCATTTAGGTGTTAAAGATGAAGACCCTCTGCATGGATACCATCTTAATCAGTGGTATAACTATGTGGAGGTTCTTGCAAGATCAAAGAATTATTCTAACTGCTATGTGTGTTCTATCATGCCAAAGAGCTCCTCTCAACCCATATTGGATTCATTCCCATTGTCATTTAGGAGTTCTTTTTGTGTATTCCAGACTGATGTGAAGCGCTATGGTCATCATCAGATTAAGTGGAACAACTGTACTTTAGTGTCCTACTTGTGTCCTCAAAATTTCACAGCGTATAAACTCCTTACTGCACTTGAACCTGTCAGGAAGTCATCAGCTCCAACTCAGACCAGCCGTGTCTGATGAGCTTCCTGACAATTACTCCACTCTCCCCTCAGTTTAAAAGACCCTTCCACTCACCTTCACATCGCTCAGTCATCGGTAATCCAATGCCCAGAGCTCCTACTCGTCAAACCAGAAGTCTTCCTCCTACCAGTCGTTGCCATCCAACCTAACCAGTCTCTCATCAGCTCAGCAGCCTGCTCCACCCTGCGCCTTTAATCCAGGGGGACTCCCATCCGCGTCTGGAGCGTCAAGCTTCACCCGATCGCCTCTCCCTGTCCACCGGCGATCCTGACAGGATGACTGAGCCCTCAACGAGCGCTCCAGCGGAGGTAGAGGCCCTTCGGTCTGAGGTGATACACCTCCGGGCTCTGGTGGATCGTCTCAGTGCTAAAATCGACACTCTGTCTGAGGCCCATATCAGGCTAGCCGGGCTCGTCAACACCCTCCAGCAACGACCGTCTTCCACCACCGAACCTAGGATCTGCCTCCCGGATAAGTGGAATGGGTCTGACGGCAAGCCAGACGGTTTGTTAGCCACCCTGGACATGATTTTTGAGTGCCAGCCCTCAATGTACGCCTCCTCTGCTCCCAGGGTAGCTCTGCTCACCTCCCTCCTTTCCGGGCAGGCACAAGAATGGGCGGCTGCCCTCTACAATCGGAGGTCCGTGCTCTGCAACGATTACGTCCAGTTCGTTGCAGAGCTGCGCAAAACTTTTGTGCCGCCCTGCAGTGAAGTGGACGCGGAGACTCAACTCCTTCATCTCCGTCAACAAGACCAGCCTGTTCACCTCTTCGCTGCAGAGTTCAGGACGCTCGCGGCTAAGCTAGCCTGGGGAGATGCGGTCCTGCGATCGCTCTTTTTGGAGGGTCTCGCCAACTATATCCGGGACGAGATGGTTGGCAGAGAAGCTCCCAAATCCCTTGACGAGGCTGTCAATCTGGCTCTCGAGATCGACCGTCGAGTCATGAGCCGCCCTAGAACACCATCCCGTCTTCCACCACTGCGTCCCGCTTCACTCCGCTCAGTTGAGCCCAGCACTGCTCCCGACCGCTCCTACTCCGGCGACAGAGAGGAGCCGATGCAGCTAGGGCATCTGTCACCGAAGGAGCGGGATCGACGTTTCCGGGAAGGGCTCTGCGCCTACTGTGGGTCGCCCAAACATCGCCGCCTGCAGTGCCCTCACCGACCGGGAAACGACCAGGCCAGGTGAGACTCGGGGGGGTCTTACCTGGCCCGACAGGACCAGCTCGCTTCCTTCTTCCTGTCCAGCTCATTCATCGCAATCCACAGCATACATTCGGCGCTCTGCTCGACAGTGGAGCGGCGGAGAATTTCATCTCCACCCAACTAGCCACGAAGCTCCAGATACCGCTGGAGACCCTTTGCAGTCCAGTCCCGGTGACTTCCGTCGACGGACACCCCCTGCAGCCCTACCCTGTCCGACATCGCACCATCAAGATCCGCCTGTGGGTGGGGGATCACACCGAGCTCATCCAGTTCCTCGTCATCGCTTCCTGCTCCGCGCCACTCATCCTGGGCTATCCTTGGTTCCATACACACGATCCGCACATCTCCTGGTCGGCGCAGCGGATACTCAGCTGGGGTCCCGACTGTTCAAAGAGGTGTCTCCGTCCCCCATCGTCAGCCCCGCTCGAGACCATATCGGCGCCCGCCCTGGAAGATATCCCTCCGCCCTACAAAGACCTGGCGGAGGTCTTCAGTAAAAGCCGAGCTGCCAAGCTACCACCGCATCGATCCTATGATATGGCTATCAACCTGATGTCAGGGGCGGAGCCTCCACGCACCCGTCAGTTTCCTCTCTCACAAGCGGAATCAGCCCAGATGGAGACTTACATTGCCGAATCTCTAGACCAAGGATTCATCCGCCCATCCACTTCTCCAGCATCGGCCGGCTTCTTCTTTGTTAAAAAGAAGGAGGGGACGCTGCGTCCCTGCATCGATTACAGAGGACTAAATCAGGTCACCATAAAGGATCGCCATCCACTCCCCCTGCTGAACACTATTCTGGAACCCCTTTCCCATGCAACCATTTTTACTCGGCTCGACCTCCGGAATGCCTACAATCTGGTTCGCATTCGAGAAGGGGATGAATGGAAGACGGCGTTCAGCACCCCCTCTGGCCACTGGGAGTACTTGGTGATGCCATTCGGTCTCTGCAACAGCCCAGCAGTGTTCCAGCGACTGCTCAATGATGTGCTGAGGGACATGCTCGGACGGTGGGTATTCGTATATCTGGATGACATCCTGGTCTACTCCACCTCTGAGATGGATCACGTCCGACATGTCCGAGCCGTCCTTGAGCGCCTCCTCCAGAATAATCTATTCTGCAAATTGGAGAAGTGCGCTTTCCACCAGTGCTCCACCACCTTCCTAGGCTACGTCATCTCGGCTGAAGGGGTAGCCATGGATCCCCAGAAGGTGGCAGCAGTGAAGGAATGGCCACTGCCCCGGACCCTCAGACAGCTCCAGTCCTTCCTTGGCTTTGCAAATTTCTACAGACGGTTCATCCGGAACTACAGCACGATTGTTGCTCCACTCACCAACCTTACAAAGTCGACCGACCGGCCACGCTTGTTCAGTCTACCCCCCGAGGCCCGACAAGCGTTCAACCAAGTCATCACGCTGTTCACCTCAGCTCCCATCCTCATCCATCCAGACCCAGCCAAGACCTTCACCGTCGAAGTGGATGCCTCAGAGGTTGGGGTCGGGGCAATCTTGTCCCAACGCGGCCCGGACCAGAAGCTACACCCTTGCTGCTTCTTCTCTCGTAAGTTCACTCCCACACAGCAGCGCTATGGGGTTGGTGACCGTGAGCTTCTGGCGGTGAAGTGGGCTCTGGAGGAGTGGCGCCATCTGCTCGTAGGGACGTCCGAGCCATTCCTAATCTGGACAGACCACCAGAACCTCCTCCACATTCGTAATGCCAAGCAGCTAAACCCTCGCCAGGCTCGCTGGGCGCTTCTCTTTGAACACTATAACTTTCACCTCTCCTACCGGCCCGGTTCCAAAAACGGTAAGGCTGACGCCCTCTCCCGTCAGCACTCCCAAGCCACCGTCCCGATTCAGCCAGATGCCATCATACCCCCCCACCGCATCTTGGCGTCTCTCCAGTGGCCGCTGGAGGACTCTATCCGATCGGCACTGGTTCAGGAACCAGCACCGCCGGAGACACCACCAAACCGTCTCTACGTCCCAACCAGTTGCCGCCAGGAGGCTCTGCTTTGGGGTCATTCTTCAGCCATAGCCGGTCATCCAGGCATTGCTAGGACCCTCAAATTCATCCGCCGCGCCCTATGGTGGCCCACTATGGCACAGGACGTCAGCAGCTTCGTCGGCGCTTGCACCACCTGTGCCAGAGCCAAGTCCACCACCCAACCACGATTGGGACCCCTTCGACCTCTACCTGTTCCAACTCGCCCTTGGTCCCATATCGGGGTGGACTTTGTGACGGGACTCCCCACCGCAGATGGCTTGAACACCATCGCCACCTTCGTAGACCGTTTTTCCAAAGCGGTCCACCTCGTTGCACTGCCTGGCCTGCCCACGGCCAAAGGAACAGCCGAGCTGGTCCTGGAACACGTGGTGCGGTTGCACGGCTTCCCCCAGGACATTGTCTCCGACCGTGGGCCCCAGTTCTCCGCTAAGTTCTGGAAAGCCTTTTGCCGTCTTATCGGAGCAACTGCCAGCCTCTCGTCCGGCTTTCATCCGGAGACCAACGGCCAAACAGAGAGGGCCAACCAGCAGGTGGGAAAATACCTCAGATGCTTCGCCTCAACGCAGCCCTCCACCTGGCCGCGTGCGTTGCTGTGGGCTGAGGTATCCCTCAACCTCCAGGTCTCCTCCGCCACAGGCATGTCGCCTTTCGAGGTCTGCAACGGCTACCAACCATCCATCTTCTCTCACCAGGAACCAGAGGTAGAGGTACCAGCGGCCCAACAACTTATACGCCGCGCCAAGGCCATGTGGATCCGTGCTCGGGCCGCCATCAGACGGGCAACCTCCGGTTATGTGGAACAGCACCGCCGTCGCCACCGTTCCGGTCCCACCTTTCACCCAGGGGACCTGGTCTGGCTCTCCACTTGGCATCTCAAGCTGCCGACTGACTGTCGGAAGTTGACCCCCCGCTTCATCGGCCCGTATCCAGTCCTTCGAAGCATCAACCCGGTCACATACCGTCTCCGCCTTCCAGCCTCCCTCAAGGTCCACCCGGTGTTCCACTGCTCCCTCCTCAAACGCCACGTCACCTCGCCTCTGTCTCCTCCGGCAATCTCCCCACCCCCCCCTCGTTTCATCGACGGTGGTCCGGCCTACACAGTGAGGCGGATTCTGGACTCTCGACCCCGCGGCAGGGGGTACCAGTATCTGGTGGATTGGCAGGGCTATGGTCCTGAGGAACGCTCCTGGGTGCCGTCCCGGCACGTCCTGGACCCCTCCCTCATCTCTGACTTTCACAGCTGTCATCCAGACCGTCCAGGCCCTTCAGGAGCCGGACCTAGAGGGGGGGGCTCTGTCAGGAAGTCATCAGCTCCAACTCAGACCAGCCGTGTCTGATGAGCTTCCTGACAATTACTCCACTCTCCCCTCAGTTTAAAAGACCCTTCCACTCACCTTCACATCGCTCAGTCATCGGTAATCCAATGCCCAGAGCTCCTACTCGTCAAACCAGAAGTCTTCCTCCTACCAGTCGTTGCCATCCAACCTAACCAGTCTCTCATCAGCTCAGCAGCCTGCTCCACCCTGCGCCTTTAATCCAGGGGGACTCCCATCCGCGTCTGGAGCGTCAAGCTTCACCCGATCGCCTCTCCCTGTCCACCGGCGATCCTGACAGAACCACTTGTGACGATTCCACAATCTTTTTTGGGGGTTGCACATTTAAAATCCTCTATGACTTTTCCAGCTTGTTTTCATAGCAACGGGACAAGGAATCTAGGACGATTGTCTCCGTTTAGATGCCAAAAATTGTACACCCCTAAAAAGTGTGTCCACAGTAGTTACACTATAAGTCAAACCTTAGATCAAAATGAGACCTGTCTGTGTAATATTAGTTCTTTGTATTCTACTAGTACTCCCCCCGTAGGAAATTATTCGTTTGTAAACTGGGATAATGCAGGGTTACCTGGGAAAAAGAGCACGAAACCAGTAGATGACATATTTTGGCTATGCGGACACAATGTATATGTATATTTGTCTGAAAAATGGGGTGGAGCATGCGCGCCAGTAGGATTAACTGACCACACGTTCATAATCACCACAATACAGAAAACTGATTCGGATAAAAATGAAAGTAGGAATAAACGGTCTCTAAGCAAAATAGAAGTTCAAAAGCATGACAGTGTTTGGGGTAGTGATGTCCCAGACGACCATAAATTATGGATCACAGCTAAGAAAATAATTGGATCACTGACTGCCTCAATAGAGGTTGGAAAAGTCATGTTAAGAGTGGAAACCCAAGCCTATCGTTTCTCGTTATTCATGAATGCCTCAATTAGTGCATGGCAATCCAACAATAAAGAGATGAAAGCCATAAGGTTGATGTTACTTCAAAATAGAATAGTGTTAGATTTCTGGACTGCAGCCCAAGGTGGAATTTGTGTACTCCTTAATGAGACATGCTGCAGCTACATCCCGGATAATTCTGGAGATGGAAACGACATAGATAATGCTCTCTCTAAAATGCGCACAGTAGCCAAAGCCCAAAATGCAGACTTTGTAAATGCAGATACTCCACAATGGATGAATTGGTTGTTTTTTGGAGGATGTATGTCCTTACTCTAGAAAGTAGTGGCTTTCCTAGGAATTTTGATGTTAATATTTTTCCTGCTGACATGTTGCGTAATACCGTGTTTTAAAATTATGGTAAAGAAAATTATCTCACAAACACCACTTAGTGGACAATACATGTTAGTTCCTATAAAAGAAATGGAACAGGTGGAATTACAGGAGTAAGAGTAATAGTAGATTCACCTCTAAAATATTACAGGTGAAAAGAGGGATAATTGTAAATAAAAACTTTTAAACAAGCATCGAATGCATACACAGGCCAAAAGGTGAGGGGGTTGTGTGCTAAAATAATTAACTAAATGCAGAAAAGTGTTAACACAGGATGTTACCCGTGGGTCAGAAAGGAACTGTCACGATTAAATGGACAAAACTGTTAAGAACAGGATATGAGTTAGACAATGGGTCACGATTCTCTGAAAAAAACAGGAAACATCTGTTGGGAGAAGGGAGGTTTTCTGCTTAGCAACCAAAAGGAATATATTAAAAGGGGCTTAACCTATTAGGGACGGACTACAGGCACACTTAGCATCTATATGAATATGTATTATTGAGCTGATTGGATCCTGTAAGACAGGCTGTCTCTCAGAATGATTTAAAAAAACTTTGTAAAGTAATAAAAGGCATTTATGAGGAAGATTCCTTTGGAGATGATCTGATGAGAATCTCTCCCCATGCATGCCCAAACATATATATTGTGTGAATGTGTAATTCTTTTTTACACTCTGCCACAGGATAAACGAACTGGGAGAGAGGAGTTAGCAGACAGCAGGCTGGTCAGGGACTGGTAGCATAGCAGTGCGAGTCGCAGGCTTTCACTTAAAAATCTCATCTCATCAGAACAAAAACCTGAGCTCAAAATCTCACAATATCAGTATCTTCAATGGTGTCCTAAAATGAGCATGAGAGGAACAACTCCCAACTGGCATGGCAGAATAACAGACTTTATAATGGAAAAACAACAGGCGGATCTTGAAAGGAACTGACTGAACAAAGGAGTATTTAAATGCTGGGGAAGTGATTACTGGGACCAGTGTCAGGGGTGGTCACAGCGGGGACATTAACTGAGAAGCTGACTAACAAAAAGAGAAAAAAATAGCGATAAATTGAAAGAATAACTTTGGAGTTAATGATAACTATTCACAATTGGAGAAAATATGGAACAGTGGTGAACTTTATGATCGGCCTACCAACCCACATAGGAGTCCAGAACATCATCTAAAACACTGCAGACGTCATTACATCAGTTTAGGACAGTGTTCATGATTCACCAATAAGAAAAAGACGAGGAAAAATTGACAACTATGGAAGAGTTCTAAGGTCAAAACCTTATGACCAGAAAAAAAAACCATATCCCCATCTCACAATTGCCAAAGAATATCCTCCCCATCTCTATCACATTGGAGAAGATATGCTGTTGCTGATGAGACAGAAAAATTTTGTTTTGTTGGATGGTTTATGGGCCAGTACATGTGTCATAAAACTTCCTCAGCATTTCAAAACAGAATATACTGACATTTTAACTTGTAGTTGGTAGTGTGATGATACTGGGCTGCTATATTTTCTTTGGGACCTGAATGACTTGCTCTAATTGTTGAAACCATAAATTCTGCTCCCTATCAGAAAATTCTTAGGTACAATGTCCAACCATCAGTTTCTGACCTTCAGCTCAAGAACTCTGGGTTTATACAGCCAAACAATGATCCAAAGTAAATCAGCAAGTCCAGTCTTAATGGATCAGAAAAAGACAATGAAGGTATTGAAGTGGCCTCTTCAAAGTTTGACCAACATTTAAAAAAAAATATTGAATATTTTCTTTCCTTCTTTCATTTCAGGGTTCAGTCTGGACCTTCTCTGAATACCTTAAAGGTTTTGATGGTTTACCACTGCACAGACAAGAAAAGGGCTTGCGGTAGCATGGAAATCAAATTTACCTCTTTACTCTCTGAAAACTCTCACACAGCTTATGTTTGAGAACGTGAGGCTGTTGTTTTCTCTCAATCACATGCCCAATAGGGAAGTTGCTCAAAGGCTGTCATGCAACTGCATAGACAAACTGTTCATAAAAGCAAAGTGGAGTGCATAGACAGGCCTTAGGGGAAGGTGATGTGCTGCTGTGATGCTGCCTGACATCTTTCTCAGAGGTGTTTCGGCCAACAAATAGCAGGTCTGTCTGCTGTCAGCCTGCAGGCCACCTGGGGGGTCAGGCCTGACACTCAGCACCATGACAGCAAAAGCGCCCCATCCTCACAATCCAGGGCAACGGCAGAGCCCCAGAATGCACCAAGAGCCGTCATGACTGATGAGGAGTGACACCGTTGAGAAGGGAGACAAATCCCTCTTTCCTTAAGGTGCAACAAAAGGTCAGGAGCCCGGTATCACTGGGAGAATTTCTCACCACACTGCCTACCTTGACATCAGCAGAGGGCTGACCTGCAGGCAGCAAGACAGAATGAGACAAGGGGGAAAGAACAGGTGGAGTGCTGGAGAGCTCTGGCAGAAAGGTGGTGAGAGAGTAATGAGTAGGGGGAGATGACAGGGTCAGGGGGAGGTGGAGAGACAGGCCAAGGTAATAGGCTGCACAGAGTGTGTATGTGTGTCCTGGCATTCTGAAGTCACAGTGTGCAGAGTAGGTCAGGTGTGTGTGTGTGCGTGTGTGTAGATGTGTGTGTGTGAGGGGCGGGTCGCTGGGTCATTGAAGACGTCTTGCCCTTGCAGCACTTTTTTCAGATTCAGTTTTTCATCCATGCTTTCTGAACTTCTGCATTTTTCAGCTCCAGTTGGCATGACCATACGATCAGTGTTCCTATGTGGCCATTGTGCAGGCATTTTGCACTCCTTTACTGTGGATTTCTACAGAGTGTGCACCTTTCCAAGGTCAACACCCTAATGAGAAATCTCCAGGGACATGGGGAATTATCAAATAACCAGCAGAGTAAAGCCACTCAGTTCTTCAGGTTACCCTTGGATTTTATCATTTGCTCTAATTTAAAGGAGAGTATTTTTCTTACAACTCAAACTCTCTGAAATCTGTGTAGTTGTCAGTTGCTGTTAGGCACCGCCACATTTGAATTCTGGAACCATCTGCTCCATCATACATCCTCAATAATAGCTTTTTTTTCCTCCATCAAAGCTGTTTTGCTATCTGACATAATGTAGTTTTGCATGAGACACTCAATATTCAGCAAAGCATTCAGTATCTGACAACACTGCCATGCAGCACTCTTCCAACCTGCCCGTACAAAAGATAATAGAAATTTAAGCACAAGAGGACTAGGTATTTGACTGTTCTGGAGTCTGAGGAACGTGGAGGAGAGCTGAGGAGAGGACTGAGATTGATCAGCGGTGAGACAGTGGTTTTGCTGCTCTCTGAGTGTTTCAGAATTTTTAAGGTCACCCTTACCGAAGCCAAAAGGGCGCATCAATTTTAGAGCCCTCATGAGGAGGCGCTGCGTCTCATCCTCGATCACTCAGCCCCCCGTGGAGAAACGATGTCTGAAGGTTCACTTGATTTGTGTGAAATCTGTTTGCCGCATGATTGGAATAAGTAAACAAGCACAGCCTGGATAAACAGATGGATAGCATTTCAACATCAGGTGCCTGACGGCTTCAGAGAGCATGGAACAACTGGGAGGTAACTGATTAGTACGTTGACACTTGTCAGAAACCACATGGTACTGTGTAACTTATACCTACAGTGCTTTTCAGTTATAATATTACACTGTAACATTTGTATTTTTTTTACTTTGTATGCTTGCAGGAATATTTCAAGCTTATGTGAATAATTTAATTAATTACATATTAGTAAATGCATCTAGGGAATGTGGCATTTTAAGACATCATTAGACATCGGTGAGGAGGCCTTTTACCTAGTTCCCTCTAGCTGCAGTGAGAAAGCTAAGTGGAGCTAAGCTAAAATGGTGAGTCTTCAGTCTCTCTCTCTCTCTCTCTCTCTCTCTCTCTCTCTCTCTCTCTCTCTCTCTCTCTCTCTCTCTCTCTCTCTCTATATATATATATATATATATATATATATATATATATATATATATATATATTTATATATATATATATATATATACCACATATTCCCTATATATACTCCACAAGTAACCCTTCGGTGTGAAGATTTATCATTTAGAGGATGCATTTAGGTTGCTGTCTTTGGTCCAAAGACAGCAACTTCTGTCTTGTCAGAATTTAAAAGCAAAAAGTTTAGATTCATCCATGTTTTTATGTCTTCCACACATGCCTGTAATCTACCTAACTAACTGGGTTCATCAGGATTTATTGATAAATATAGTTGTGTATCATCGGCATAGCTGTGGAAATTTATCCCATGCTGTCTAATGATTCTACCAATTGGGAGCATATATATGGTGAAAAGAATTGGTCCAAGCACAGAACCCTGTGGAACTCCACAAGTAACCCTTGAGAGGGAAGAAGGTTGATCATTTAGATGAACAAACTGGTAACTATCAGACAAATATGATTTAAACCAGCCTAGTGCTGTTCCTTTGATCCCTGCAACATGTTCAAGCCTTTCTAATAGAATATTATGATGGACTGTGTCAAAAGCAGCACTGAGATCTAACAAGACCAGAACAGACACCAGTCCATTATCTGATGCCATGAGAATATCATTAGTAACCTTCACCAGTGCTGTTTCAGTGCTATGATGAGCTCTAAAACCTGACTGAAACTCTACAAATATGTTGTTACTGTTTAGATGCTCACAGACTTGATTAGCAACAATTTTCCCAATGATTTTAGTTAGATTTTAGATATAGGTCTGTAATTAACTAAATCATTTTGATCGAGGGAAGATTTCCTAAGTAAAGGTTTAATTACAGCAACTTTAAATCCCCCAGATTAACTGGTTAACTTTTTCTGAATATAAAGATGACAATTTCTTAATAATTAACTAACAGATTAATTAACAGAGTGTCTTGAGTCAGAGGCTTCTTATGTTTCGCTGCACAACAGACTACTACAGAAGATCCTTCCTACCCACAGCCATCAGAATCTACAATCCTTGAAGAATTAAATAGTATGAGCTACAACAACACTTAATTTATCTCCGGGATCAATAAAGTTTTTTTGAATTAAATCTCTAAGACAGGGCTGCGTGTGAGCCAGCACAGAACAGATGTTATTGTTTGTTCTAGGGCTGGACGATGTGGACCAAAAGTTATATCTCAATATTTTTCAGCTGAAATCCGATTTTCGAAATATATCTAGATATTTTTTTTCCAAATAATACACGGGTCACACTGCCATCTAAAGGCCGGGCATACGTACTACATCGTTTTCCATCGTGCGCCCTGTCGTGTAAACGCAGCACGTTTTCACCCGCGTATTCAAAGAAAAACGGCAACGTTGTCGTGTAAACAGCCCCTTAGAGACTCTGTCGCTATTTCTAACAACTTTTCAGACCCCCTACCTCTTAAGCCCCAGTGTCTCTCCAGGGTCTCTCCAAGCTCCTAGCTCGAATAGGACATGCCCAACATTAATTTAGTTTTTCTCTGAGAAAAACAAACTCTGTGTAAACAATCGTGGTATAAAAATGAAGACAATGCTTGTGAGATTTAATCAGAGGTGTAAAAATTACAGCATATGTTACTGTGCCAAAGACCAAATTACAAGATTCTTTATTCAGGCCTAATTTTTTTTCTCATGTTACAGTACATAAACCATTCAAAATATGCTCCAGTAGAATATAAACTGCAGATAATCATAAACCAACATGTGTAGATTACCTGTACCAAGATTCATGTTGATGAAGTGAAGTGGAGCAAAGTTACAGAGGCCTTAGTGAAAAAATAGCTAGTTTTTTTGCAGTTTGGCACAGTTCGGCACATTTCGGCACAATTTGGCACAAACAGTGAAAGTTTCAATTTCTCAATTCCTGATCTACTGATTGTATTCAAGTTCAATTATATGCCTGAAAACAAACTGTTTTTATATTTTTACGGTAAAATATCCAACATATTTATCACCGTATTTAAATAAAACTATAACAAAGAGTTAGGCTTGACTCCAACTGAAGAACATTTATTCAAATTCCAAATACAACAAAATTGTGAAATATATATATGAAATGGATAACAAAACTGTTCACAACTCCCTCTGCTTATCAATGCAAATGTTATATGGATGGTAATGTGCTTTGCATGCAGTAACAATATGATCGTAGAGTGGCCTGATTTTGCATAGACGACTGTGATCAGGGGTGGTTTTTGTTTCCTTTCATTGTCCTCATTCACAAACCTGAGGTGCAATGACCACAAGATTGCCTCAAACTGGTTTCTCTGCATAATGTTACAGGATAATTTAAAATTATATGGCCACTCACCCCTCCAGCAGTCAACCACAACTCCGGTGTATATAATGATGGATAAGAAAACATATAAGTCTGTTACAGTGAGGGGAGTCCAAAGGAACTTTCTGCCAGCCTCTTTCCTTTTTGTAGCATTGGTATTGTCGATAATTGTCCAAACTACAGATGAACTGAAGAAGAGCTGGAAGACAGAGAGAGGGGTGACCATGCTGCTGCTTGGTCAAATGTAGGGCCCGGTGGCCTCGTGAGCATGAACCTAAAAGACTCAGGAGTGCTGTCCTCCTCATGTCTGTAGCATCTTCACCCACTGGAGTGTCAGCAGACCTCTTTGGACAGCTGTTGCCTTAGCTTAGTTGAAGGCCTTGGAGGTATTTAGTCTTCATCCTCACTTAGATAACAGAAAAATAGAGAAATTATATATATATGCATACACATCTACATATAATATAAATATATATATACTGTAGCCCTGGTTTAGTCCTAATTCTGACTTTGGTTTAGACCTGGTACCATCCTGATTTTGTCCTGTTTAAGACTTTGTTTGGTTTGGTTTGTCCTGCGGATCTAAACCCAGACAGCACCAGAAGTGTTTGTCGGGGTTTAGATCAGGTTTGGTCTGGATTTAGTCTCGTTTTGAATTCAAGTATTTGAAAATGTAACTTTTTGAACTTTGTAGACAATGCGGAGTTCACCTGAATCACCACCGTTCCACTGCTGTCCACATTCATGAGCTGTCCCGACCAGTACTCTGGCCAGTTGATGAAGATTCTATGGAAAAAGAGAGGAAACAGCGCGGCGGATCACTGCAGTGATATCTGCAATTCCATCGTGTTAGAATGTACTGTAACTAGCATTTGTGAAAGTAGATGTCTGCTGTGCATCCAGTTAAAAACCATACATATTGATCCTCAACTAGCAGGCTACGTTATATTACTGTGACAGTGTTTCTAACTGCAAGTGGTGATGTGGATTATAAACTCATCCCTGTTGAAAAAAAAGCATGTTTAAAATGATATAGAAGCAATTATGAACTGGTTAACAAAACAATATAAAATTGATGTCTTTTGTAAGTTCTGCAGTGGTCTCTCAAAACAACAAAAAAGTAATTGTCATACATGTTTTGTGTTTTGTTTAGAGTTCCCGCATCGAATGGAAGCGTGAATGCATCCTTAAAGCGCTGATGATATACCTGAATGAGAATTCTCAAAACCTCATCAAAGAATATCTGGTAAGTTTATTTTTAAAGGGATATTCCACCCCTAAGTAAAATGTTTCTCTTTTGCCATATTCCCCAGTGTTAGATGAGAGAAAAAAAAGCATGGAAGTGATTGGGAACAACTAGCATTTTATTGTTTCGATTCACTTAAATTGTTTTATCCTAATTGAAAGTAAACAGAGCGCTGCCAAATTAGGGGAATGACTAGGCTGGTTACAAAATGCTTTTTTCACTTGTTTAACTCTGGGGAAGATAGCAACAGACAAAATTTTACTTAGGGGTAGAATATCCCTTTAAGCCACAGTGTGCAACATTGCTGTTAGTAAATAGAATAAAATGAATGCATTTATTTTATTCAGTCCCTCAATGATTTTGCAATGTTGCAATTGCAACCATCAACTCAAAATTAGACCGCAAATTTCCCGCACCTATTCAAGTAAGCCACAATTTCCTTCGCAAAAATTCCTTAACTCCAGAGATTTGCATAACGAAAGTCAGTTTCTGATCAGTTAAATCAATTTTACATGTTACATTTATGTGTAGGTCATTCAGACTGAAGTGGGGTCCAGTGAAGACTGTCTCTGGTCCGTCCTCTGGCTCGCCTGGGTTTGACTAACGGTGTGCTCCGCTGTGTGCTCCTTCCACCCTCTGTCCATGTTTCATTTCTCTACTACTTGATCTTTATTTGGTGATAGGTTTAAACAGACACTTTTCCTTGGTCTCTTTTTCACAGAGTCTTATTCAGGGATCCATGTAATCAGGAATATGTGGGCCATTTAACAAAAATGGAGGGAATTTTGTGGTAGACAGTTGATGCAATGACTTCAATACTATGAATTTGAAATATATTTCTATGTCCTTTTCAGGATGTCAACGTAATGGAAGCTGAGGAGTTGGAGGGGATTGATTTGGCTGTTTATAAAATAATCCATGAAGGAGGACAGACTGATAACTCCCTTGAAGATGTTGGCATCGTCACTGAGAGATGCACAGTCTTGCAGGATCTGAGCGATGTGGCAAGCGGGTGTGCACTTTTGTTTGGGCTAATTTACTGCCTCAATCTGAGCTATCCAAAACCACTTTGCTACACATTTGAGTTCTTCCAGAAAGTGCTAATGGGACTGGAAGATAAAAAAATGTCTAACAAAATACAAGTGCTGAAGAACAAACTGCCAAAAGGAGACGCAATGACTGTTTAACAGTGGAATGTCCAAAAAAAGTGCTCCATTTTCTTCCTAAGTAAAAGTTTGGCTGTTTGAAAGTTGTAGTTTTTTTATATAATGGAAAGTGAGGTCAAAAGTCAAAATATAAAATGTTTTGCTCTCAGCATTTAATTAAGAATATTTGCAAGATTTGCTGTATGCAGTTTTGTCTTGAATGAGAAAAAGAAAACATAGAATTCTGAATCAGATTTTTTGAACTGGGGACAAAATCGCCCAGATGGACTTTTATTTTTTTTATTTCACTTAAGTATTTTATGTAATTGCAGTATGGATTGATTTTAGTTTGAGTTGCTGTGGTACATCTGCAGACTGTAGCCATACCAGATCTACAACTGTAGATCCACAAGATAATGTATCGGATTCGACATCCTACTGCTCACTACACTGTCACTTTGTTGAAACTGGAAAGTTGTTTCCAATGTTTACATTTTGGTCTATGCACTTCATTTAATATTGCAGTATGCAGTGTTGTTCCCTGTTGAAGCTTTGCCTTGTAAAGGCTTTTGTAAATAGACTTGTCGATGCAGCACCGTTTTTTTATATTTACACTCCAGGTAAGCTCTGGTGTACAAAAGTTTGAATTGTAGGTCAAGGTTCTTGGGTGTTAAATAAATGTTAATGAGGATGTGTAAACAAGTGTGAAAAGGTTCTTGAGTTGTGACCTGTACTCTGTAGTTAAGTGTTGGACCTTTCCTAAAGATCCCTGAAAAGTCCAACACCTAACTACAGTGTACAGATGACAACTCAGGAACAACCTTAACATTTAGCATATAAATAAAACTATTCATTAAATCATAATTAATCAAATTAATTAAGTCAAAAGCACAATGTAAATGGTACCGTGAGATTCAAATGAATATTGAGAATTAAATTCCAAGTAAGACGGTCAATAAAATGTACAAAGTATGATTAAATTCTAATTAATGATGTTAAATAGTAATAATTGCACAAAGCTGTAGCCTTTATAGAACAATTTCACTTCTGATATACGTGACCTTTGAGATTGCAGATAACAACCATATTGTTTTATGCTTAATTGACAGAGATTTGTGGAAAAGATTGCCTTAGAGGGGCTATATGCAACTTTTCCCCCAAAATAAACGTAACAATAGCGTTTTTATTTGACCATTTATGACTCAAACATCTCCTGATGAGCATACTGACACCTTGTCAGCTCACAGTGGGTGCACCTATAAGCCTGTGTCCAATTTTTTACGAGCGCGCGCTGCGAGAGCGAGCAGAAAGGAAGTGCAGTTCCGTGTTTTGGCCACAGGTATCTGTCGCAAGTTTAAATGTCAGAAAATTGCATATAGCCTCTTTAACTTTATCAATTAAATCCAGTAGTAGTAAATTGTTTATGGAGGTTTGGGTGGATAATTTTGACTGCATTTACATTTGGGGGATTTTCACATTCTTCACCAAGGAGGTCCAGCATTTTCACCATGCTTAGACCTCATGCCACCAAGTAAACATTGACATTTAAATCCCATATTAAACAGGTTTCTAGGATTTCTTTCTTTCACCTCCGGAATATTGCTAAAATTAGAAACATCCTGTCCAGGAGTGATGCTGAGAAACTAGTCCATGCATTTGTTACCTCAAGGCTGGACTACTGTAATTCTTTACTATCAGGAAGTCCACAAAATGCCATTAAAAGCCTTCAGTTGATCCAAAATGCGGCAGCAAGAGTTCTGATGCATATTAAAAAGAGAGATCACATTTCTCCTGTTTTAGCTTCCCTTCATTGGCTCCCTGTTAAATCCAGAATAGAATTTAAGATCCTTCTTCTTACATCAGAGATCTAATTGTTCCATATGTTCCTAAAAGAGCACTTCGCTCTCAGACTGCAGGTTTACTTGTAGTTCCTAGGATCTCTAAAAGTAGAATGGGAGGCAGATCTTTTAGTTATCAGGCTCCTCTCCTGTGGAACCAGCTCCCAGCTTTAGTCTGTGAGGCAGACACTCTGTTTACTTTTAAGGCCAGGCTTAAAACTTTCCTTTTTGATAAAGCTTATAGTTAGAGTGGCTTAGGTCATCCTGAGCTATCTCTGTAGTTATGCTGCTATAGGCTTAGACTGCTGGAGGACAGACTTACCAATTTTCTTCACTCTGCTACTTCCTTTTCTCCTACGACTCTCCAGTTGTATTACAGTACATTCTGTTATTTCGACTGTTAACTTTGTTTTCTCTCAGTGTTTTTCTCCCCATCGAAGATATACCTGGTCTGGTATCCTGCTTGGCTGCAATGCCCTGTTGGACGGGGGGCATCGACTGGGATGATCCTCTCAGTAACTGAACATCCACTGTGTCCTGTTATCAACTTTTTACTTTCTGTAACATAGAAAGTTCTCTTATATCGGATCTTCTGTTCCTTCTGTGTTCTGCTCTGTCTTCTCAAACCCCCAGACGGTCGTGGCAGATGGCCGCTCCTACTGAGCCTGGTTCTGTTGGAGGTTTCTTCCTGTTAAAGGGGAGTTTTTCCTCTCCACCGTCGCTACATGCTTGCTCAGTATGAGGGATTGCTGAAGGATTGATGTGGTTGGAAATCTGCCCAACCTCACGCCAATGACTGACGCAATCTGCTGGGATTCCTTAAATAGGGAACTTTTTAACTGATTGGAATGTTTGTATAAATGTATTGAAATGACTTCTTGTTAAGTGCCTTGAGATGACATCTGTTGTGAATTGGCGCTATATAAATAAACTGAATTGAATTGAATTGAATTAAACATTTCTAGATCTGCCACTTTACTGAATTTTTTTAGCCTTCTTTGGTTAAAGAGATCTAACGAAAAACTGAGAAAAAGTTTTGCCATATAAGTAAGCTATTGTTAGGGTTGCCAACTTACAGGAATAGAAATAAGGGATGCCCACCACAGCCCAAGTCTCCCAATTCTCATGGGGTATGGTGCCCACAGCAGTGGTATGCTTTATTTTGTTATGTCTCAGAAGCTGTGTGCTGGGTGAGTGGATGTGTGTGTTGTTTGTTTTCACCTTGCTCTGCAGGGGGGCGTGACCGACAGGTTCTGAAGCAGGTGCTTCTCATCAGATCCCATCAGCAGCACCATTCTTAAGGGGAGTGGCTTCTGGAGACTGATGCCGGCTGTCACTTGGAAAGACAGCCTGAGTGCAACACCTCACTTGTGTCTCCTAATTTCTCAGCCATTTTAACAAGTAACGCAGCTTCCGAAGTGCTCTTAATAACTTGAGAACCGTAAGGCCTATCGACGTGTCCTGTTTGGCAGTGTGGAGCTCAGAATTGGTGTCTGAGTACCACGTAGAAGCCCAACAGATTTACTTTTGCAAGCAGAGCACTACTGCTATAGTACTCTATAGTACTCCACTTGATATGTGTGAAAAATCTTTATTATGAATTGCTGTGGGTTTTATTTCCTGATGTTATGGACACGGAGACGGAAAATAAAGGGGAAGAAAGAAAGAAGATGAAGAAGAGAGGTAGGAAACAAAAAGTCAAGAGAGAGGGTGAGTTGAAAATACCAGAGAGGAATGGGAACAAAGAAAACACATGAAAACATCAAAGTCTGCCTCCATACACACAAGTTGGCAGGATAGATGGAAAAAACAAAACGCTGTTGTGAATCGGCGCTAAATAAACTGAATTAAATTGAATTGAATGAACCGACCACGCACGATGCCCACAGAACAGGTGATCGAACGAGCAGAGACACTGGATCAGCAGTGGTCGCTCCGCAAGGGAATAGGGGTGGTGGATGTTGGCATGGTGGGTCGTTGGTGGTTTGTTCCTGGTCTGGGCAGGTATGTCGCCAGGGTTAGGGGTGCGGGGACCTCCAATGTGCAGGTGGCGCTGGGGGCCTCCTTTGCTGGCGGGGAAGCTGTTGCTATCTAGCGACAGGAGCTCTCGCCCTACGAGGGCACTTGGACGGGGGGAGGGGTGTGCGTGAGGAGGGGGGCTGAACTCAACCTGGGTGTCTAGTATCTTTTGTGTTCTGATGGTAGAGCAAATGTCAGGGTGGGTAAAGCTCTCCTTCTGGGATGGGGGTGGGGGGACTGCCTTGGGGTCCGAAGGGCTTGGTGGTGCTGTGGCCGTGTGCCCTGGGTTGAATGTGCCAAGGCCTCCCTCCCTGGGTGGATCCTGGTGAACAGCGGTGCCTATTTGGGTCAGTGGAGGACCTGGCTCCCTGGGAAGGCATTTTGTCTCCCAGTCCTTCCCTCCCCATCCCCAAACACCTCTGTCCACCCGCTCCATCACTTACCACTCATATAGGGTCTTGGGGCATGGGCACATCACTGGGGTGTGAGGAGGGGTTTCCATCTTCACTATCCCGTGGCGGCCTGGGTCCCAATTTTAATATACAACTTAGACACTCCCGCTTATAACATTTTCATTAGACACACATGTAGCGACTTTGGGGTGGGCACACTTCTCGGCATCCAGAGGGTGAGCTGTTCAATCAGCTTCACCTCTGGTGCCAGTGCCCACTGTTAAACCGCATATAGACACTGAGGGCTCGGGATGGGGTCGGGGGATGTGTGGCTGCCTTCCCCACATCCCACCCCTCTGTTTTAAATGCACATTATAACAACATACATCAACACCATATTAGAGCGAGATGATGGAGGCTAGGGGTCTTTCCACACCCCTGTTCGATATGGGCCATCAGGGGTTGGGGTCTGGAGGAGGAACAGGTGGTCTGGTCGGGGTCCTAGGCTGGTGGGCTGCTTCACCACTATGGGGCCCTTGGCGGTCTGCTTGTCTCCGTCCTAGAAGGTAGGGGGTCCATGTCCTGGGTCCGGAGGGTGGTTGCTCTATTGGGGCATCGGTACCTGGACCTGGGAGCATAAAGTGTGTATGGGGTGTGTGAGTAAGGGTACAGCGTCATTTCTTGGGTGTCTTGGTGTGTCGGCGAGAGTGTATGTGTTTATGAGGGAGAGAACATATGACTGTGTCTGTATGTCTTCATCTACCTGTCAGATTGGGTCTTGGGCTGCCCTCTCGCCTGGCGCACCTCAGGCCTTACATCTAATGGGGGGCCTATTTCCCCTCTGTCACTCCCTGCCAGTGACTGATGCCCCTGCCCACTGGTGCGTCGGTGGTCAATCCGGTTCGGACCTGGTGCGTGCTTGGAGGGGCCAGTGTGTCGGTTGGCCGATTAGCTGGGCTGATGTCTTCCTTTGATTGGTTGGGCCACCTCTTTCAAGAGTGCCAGGTTTGGGATTGTTGGGTGGTGCCTGTTCGGTGGCTCGGCGGGATACGGATCCAGCGACCAAGGTACCGTTTTTTATCAGAACGCATAGGGGGAATGCTCTCAAACCACTCAATTAGTTGAAAATATAATATTACACCCATAAAATGATGTCAGATATGTTGATAAATTTGAAGGAATCATAAATCTGCCTTTCCTTGGTCCCGCACTATGTCCTCTTACTCGTAAAATATAAGGGCTATCGAAATTATTCTTTCCCTGTAAGTATCAGCAGGCCTTGATGAAGATTCATGGTTTGTTTTGTGCGTGTACCTCAATCTGTCTAGGAGCAGTGAGCATGATTTTGCCAGTTTTAAATCTGAGCCGTTTTAGTGAAGAGCAGATTTGTTACACTCGAACAAACAAAAATTAAGGAGAAACGGTAACAGGTATCAAAAAAGTTGTTAAATAATGAGCATCAGGAAGGTCTGAAGTTATATCGGCACAAGGCTCATGTTTCTACGTCGCATCGTTTATGAGATATGACTTTATGAATATGAGTCACAATCCGGCTGTCCTCTGAATTTTTGCTCAGTCCCAATGCATTGCCATGTTCCCTCCTGGGTGTCGCCACGTGGCTTCGGGTCGTTTTGCCAAAAATGTGTAACTGTCATATACATTTTGGTAACATTTCCTGAATCAAAAATTAGAAACCTACGTTTTGATATATAATATGTGCAGAAAGAGTGAAATATGAGTGAGTGAGAGGAAGTTGTTCGTGGAAAATCAGAAAAGTGTAACAGTGTAATTCTGCTAGAGTGGGCCACTCTAGCTTAACTGCCTAGCGACCATAGCAATGCCTTTTTTTTCAGAAATCTGATCATTTTGTGACCAAAAACTTGAGGAAGGATTGCATGAACACGGTACAAGTAAGGAATGAGCCAAGACATACAGTAATAGCTGACGGATATGGCTACATTTTAAGATTTGAATAGTGTTTCTAAGTGGAAATATGTGGAAGTAGTTCGTTTTGGAACACAGACGAGACTTAGCGGAATTTTTGAGGTTTTCTATTCATTTCAATGGGAGAAAAAAAGCATAAAAAGTTGAATATTATGAAAAGTATAAATGTTATGAATATCAAAAGATATAGCCGGAAAGAGCAGAATAAGCAGAATAATTGAAAAGTTGAATGGTTTAAATAGCACAAAGTATGCAGAAGTAGTTCAAGTAAAAAAAACGTACAGAAGCAACCAGAATAAAGTAGAACTAGAAAAAGTTGCATTTCCTGCGAAAATGCAGTGTGAATGCTGTAAGCTGAATTTACTTGCAGAAAATGGCTGAAGTATTAGAAGTCAACTGTACAAAACTTGCTGAAGTGTAATAATCAGAATCAGCAGAAAAAAAAAAGTAGACCTGCCAACCCTACCGCATAGAAAAACTGTCACAATTTGCTAAATGCCAGTGTTACCTAAAATCAGCTAAATTCCAATTACTACCCAAAACACTAGTAGTAGCATGTTGGAAAACACTAACATGTTGGTTAAAAAAAACGAAATTAATAACAAGCTACAACATTTGCTAAAATGCTATTGTTAAATAAAATGCTAGTGGTAGCATGTTCACAAACAAACATGTTGGTTGACAATAATTCAATCCATTCAGTATATTAAAAATAAGCCCTAAGGGAAATGTTAGCTAAACTGAGCTGAAATGCTAATGTTAGCTAAAATGCAAGTGGTAGCATGTTGCCAAACACAAACATGTTGATTAACAATAATTCAATCGATTCAGTATAATAAAAATAAGCTTAAAGGGAAGTGTTTGCTAAAATTAGCTGAAATGCAAATGTTAGCTAAAATGCTAGTGGTAGTATGTTGGCAAACACTAACATGGCGCTAAACATTGACATAATCCGTTTAGCAAGGTAATCTTAGCTGTGAAGTTAGAATTAGCTTAAATTTTGATACTAACTGAAATACTAATGTTAGTTTAAATGCTAGTGGTAGCATGTTGGCAAACACTATCATGGTCGTTACCATGAACTTAATCCTTTTAGTATGTTTTATCCTTCCTAAAATGCAAATATTATCGAACATTAGCTAAAATGCTAATGTTAGCTTAAATGTTAATTTTATCTTAAATGCTAGAGAGAGCATGGTGGTAAAGACCAACATGTTGGTTAACAGTAACTCAATCCATTCATTAGGTTAATTTTAGCTGTTAAAGCTGCAGTCCAGAGTATTTGAGGGAGAGAGATTTTTTGAATCCAAGGTACCAAGGCCCGTCCAAAAACACTCCACCCTCCCTTCCCCTTCCCTCCCTCCAGCCCTACCGCAGCAGTTATGCATGCGCATCACCTGTGGCAACACAGCGAGTCAAAGAAGTAAGCAGCAAGCGCTATTGAGCACCACCTGATTGTATTTTTGCTATGGACATTTTGGAGGTTAGCAACTTCTGCATAACTGATGCTCTCTCATAATATGGTGACTGTAAACGGGAAGACACGGAACGGTTTGTGTGCGCGGCCCCTTGTTCACATGTTTGCGCGATCCGCATGCAAGTTGATTGACAGCTGACAATGCGGAAACTCGAATTCTATTGGCTAAAAAAAATTGCCGCTCAGTGTGAAATGCATAGGGGTCTACGGGAGGAAAGTGGGATTAAGAAAAATAACAAGTGTTGTGGAGCACTAGCCTTTTATCATAGTATTGAACCCCACTATCATTTTAAAGATTTATAAAACTTTGATACATAAATATATTCTTCGGACTGCAGCTTTAAGTCAAAATTATCTAAAATCCAATTGTTAGCTTGAATTAGTTAAATTGCCATGGTTAGTAAAAAAGCTATTGTTAGCATGTTGGCAAACATTAATATATTGGTTAACAATAACTCAGCCCTTTCAGTATGTTAAAATCAACCCAAAAACCAAATGATAGCTAAAATTAGCTAAAAGGCTAATGTTAGCTAAAATCCCACAGATAGCATATTGGCAAACACTAACATGATGGTTTACTGTATCTCAATCCATTCAGTATGTTACCTTTACCTATTAAGTCAAAATTAGCTAAAACGCTAATGTTAGCTTAAATGCTACTGTTTGTATAATGGATAACAATAGCAAGCTAGCTAATATCTTACTCCATTAATAATGCCTATGATTACCTAAACATACAAGTCTGTGTATCTGCCATTTAAAAGTAATCACTGTTTTCCAGGTGTTGGAACAGTAAAGTGGCCGTTCTTGCCTCCCTAGTACCTATGAGACTGTTTGATCATCATATTTCCAATTCAATTAAAAAATACTTTATTTATCCCAGAGGGAAATTAAGTGTTGGTATAGCTCATATAAATAATTATTTAAGGAGTTGTTGTAGATAATGATGGATGTGGGCAGGAAGGTTTTGCTATAGCGGTCCGCATTGCAGTGAAACTGAAGAAGCCTCCGAATGAAGACACTTTTTTTGTATGACAGTCTCATCAGGAGGATGTTCAGGGTTGTCCATCATTTTTTTAATTTTATGAAGAATCCTTCTTTGCATCATCATCTCCAGAGGTTCCACAGTTGTCCCAAGAACAGAACCAGCCTTCTTTATCAGGTTGTTTAGTATTTTTAAATCCCTGGCTCTGATGCCGCTACCCCAACAGATGATGGCTGAAGGATTTACACTCTCCACAACAGACTTGTAGAAGATTTGCTGCAAACCTTGAAGGACGTAAGCTTCCTCAAAAAGTCCAGTCTGCTCTGTCCCTTCTTGTAGACGGTTTCCCTGTTCAGTCTCCAGTCCAGTCTGTTGTCAAGGTGAACTCCAAGGTATTTATACTCCTCAACCACCTCCACTTCTTCTCCCATGATGGAAACAGTGTTTGACTTATCCCTGTTTCTTCTGAAATCTACAATCATCTCGTTTGTTTTGTTCACATTCAAGGTAAGACTATTGTTTCCACACCATGTCACAAAGCGGTCCACCAGCTCTCTGTATTCAGCTTCTTGTCCATCTCTGATACACCTGACAATTGCAGAGTCAGCTGAGTATTTCTGCAAAAGACAGGTCTCTGATTTGTGCTGGAAGTCTGAGGTGTACAGAGTGAAAAGGAATGGTGAGAGTACTGTGGTGGGAAAGTTCCAATGTTATTAGGATTTATATATATATTCTCTATTTAGTGAATGCATCTAGGGCGAGATGACAAAGTTAGGGGAAACAAGCAAAATGTTTGACCTTCGATGAGCTGGTTCATGCTTTGCTATCGGACTGGCATGAACCAGTTCTCTAGAGGCTGGGCGTGAAGATTGGAGAAGACGTGCTGCAGAGAAAAACAGTGATTGCTGAATACTATTTAAACTGTTAGTCAGAAAGGTTGGGTAGGGCGATGCATGAGTAATATCTTTCCCCGCATTCATGCTCTGGCCAGACATGTTTGTATTAAACACTTAAACGCCTTCTGGGACTCGGTCTTCTTTTATTATGGAAACCCTGAAGTATTTTCTGCCATCACAGTACGGTCCCGTGTGGTGCTCCTGTGCTGCTGACCACCTGGTTTGACACACAATCCTCCAGCCTCACAAACTGTGGTCTGTTTGTCAGGTAGTCATTGATCCAGCCGATTGTTGAAAGATCCGGCTGTTCATAAGTTTCTGACAAAGCAAATCAGGCTGAATTGTGTTAAATGAACTGGATAAATCAAAGAACATGATCCTCTCAGTGCTGACTGCATCGTCCAGATGACAGTGGGTTGATTGAAGCAGGTGGATTAAGGCATTTTCAACCCAAACTCCAAGGTGATAAGCAAACTGCAGCGGGTCCTGATATGTTTTTGTTTTCTTACTCATGGGTGCCAACTGGAGTCTCTCCAGGACCTTCATGATGTGGGATGTCAGGGCAACAGGGTTATAGTCATTGATGACTGATGGGTGAGTTCTCTTTGGTACTGGAACAAGGCAGGATGTCTTCCACAACACTGGAACCTTCTCCTGAGTTAGGTTAAGGTTGAAGAGGTGCTGCAGAATCCCACAGAGCTGCTCTGCACAGGCCTTCAGGACTCTGGGGCTGATACCATCTGGACCTGCAGCCTTGTTCCGGTTCAGTTTCTCCAGCTGCCTCTTCACCTGACCTTTGGAGACAGACAAGTGGGAGGGGGAGGCAAAAGGGGTAGCAGCATTTCCTGACTTGGTTGAAGTCAAACTTGTGGAATCAGAAGAGTCCATGGCTGAGGTGTAATAGGAAAGCTGTTGGTCAGAAGAGAGTGGGATGTCTGTTTGGCTGGGAACAGGAGAGGAGGGTGCTGAGCTAGTTCCTGAACTAAACCTGTTGAAGAATGTGTTCAGTTCATTGGTTCTGTCCAGACCTTCATCTATCCAATCCTTCCTGTCCTTAAAGCCTGGGATCTTTCTCATTCCTGACCAGACATCTCGTATATTGTTCCTCTGTAGTTTGTTCTCCAGCTTCTTCCTGTATGCCTCCTTGCTGTCTCTGATCTTGACCTTAAGTTGCTTCTGTATACTCCTCAGTAATTCCCTGTCTCCCTCCCTGAAGGCTCTTTTTTTCTTGTTTAGCAGTTCCTTCAGGTCACTGGTGATCCAGGGTTTGGTATTGGGGAAGCATCTCACTGTTCTGGTGGGGATGATGTTGTCCACACAGAACTTTATATACTCAGTCACACATTCAGTCATGGCATTGATGTCCTCTCCATGTGCTTGGCAAAGAGTCATCCAGTTTGTGGTTGCAAAACAACCCTGCAGGGCTTCTTCAGCTTCCTGTGACCATTTTCTCACAGTTTTCTTTGTAACAGGTTGCCTCTGAACAAGTGGTTTATATTCTGAACAGAGAAAAACAAGATTGTGATCTGATTGTCCCAGAGGAGGTCTTGGTTTGGACTTGTATGCATCCTTTACATTTGCATAAAACAAATCCAAGGTCCTGTTTTCTCTTGTGGAGCAGCTGACAAACTGTTGAAATGTTGGAAGTGTAGTAGAGAGCGAGGTATGATAAAAATCACCAGATATTGCCACAAATTCATTTGGGTGCTGTGTCTGTAACTTAGCAACAACGGAACTGATGGCATCACATGCATTGTCGGCAACGGCTGAAGGTGGAATGTAAACAACTGCCAAAATTACACAGGTGAACTCTCTTGATAAATAATATTAACAAAAACTTACTGCTAAGAGTTCGACATCTGTGCTGCAGAGACGACACTTCACAGTAACATGTTCTGGATGACACCATCTGTTGTTGACAAGCACTGCTACTCCACCTCCTTTTGTTTTCCTGCTCGTTTTCAGATCTCTGTCTGCTCGAACAGTCAGGAAGCCTGGCAGAGAGACGTTGGAGTCGGGGATATGATCCAGCAGCCACGTCTCAGTAAAGCACATAACACTGCATTACCGATACTCTGGCTGAGTCCTTGTGAGAGGTTGGAGTTCGTCAATTTTGTTAGCCAGTGCTCTTACGTGACCCATTATGATCGATGGAAGAGATGGCTTTAACTTCCTTCTTCTCTGTCTCCTTTTCGCTCCTGCTCTGCATCCACGTCTCCTCCTTATCAACTCATCAGATGTTTGTGGCTTCAGTTGAGGTATTATTTCAGCTTTTGCAATGTTAATCTGCTGCTCCCGGCTGTAAACCACATTCTCGCCATATATACATATATATGGCAACTTTATATAGATATATGTTGAGTATTGCAGGATCAACAGCACTGAACTCAAAGGACAAATAGGATGGAGTCAAAATACATTCCCGTTTCTTCTTACTTCTTTATTTATGTAAGGCGACACACTGAACTTCTTCTCTTTCAAGGCCAAACTTCATTGTGTGTGGAAAACAACCTCAACCAGCTCACTCAGCCTGAACGTGATGACGATGTACATCCAAACTTGCTCCCCCTAGTGGTGATAACTAAAATACTGCCTCTCATAACAACAATGCAGTTAATACATCTCACAACTTGAGTACATAAATTAGAACATCTCAACACCCCCTCTTGTACTCAATAAAAAAAGATTACACAGTAAACAACAGTACAGATATGGATCACTTCCATTTCCCCCCTTTTTTCTTTTCTACACCAAACGTGATATCTGCAAACTTTTCAGTTTTAGCTTAGAAACAGGTTTGGTCATAATATCTGCAACCATTTCTTCAGTAGTGCAATATAACAGGCACATTTTTCTTTCATTTACAATGGACCTTACAAAATTATATTTTATGTCCAGATGTTTGCACCTTTGTTGACTCACAGGGTTTTTAGCTAAAGCAATTGTTCCTTGGTTCTCCTCATACACTACTGTTTGTGTGTATTTGTAGTTATAAATGCCTTTCTAAAGTTGCTCTAAATATATACACTCTTGCATTGTGGAAGCTAGAGCCATATATTCTGCTTCACAGGAAGAGAGCGCAACAGTGGGCTGTTTCTTGGTTTTCCATGAAATTAGGGAACTGTTTTTACACATGCTGACACAATAACCTGTAGTACTGCGTCTGTCAGGGGTGTCACCTGCCCAATCAGCATCACTGTAGGCTACTAAACCTAAATTTTCACTGTCGATCTCCTGAAACACAGCTTTTTGTCCTTTGTCCCTCTTAGGTATCTTAACACATACTTCACAGTTACCCACTGTTCCTCAGTCGGCTCACGGAAATGTTGCGATAACTTGCTAACCACAAAACTCAAGTCTGGACGGATACATGTTGTAAGATAAGACTTCCTACAGCCTCTCCATACATCTTCACATCTTCCATCCTAGTAGCACCTTCTGTGTAGCTCAACTTTTGGTCACATGGAGTTGTAATACTGCCTCTCATAACAACAATTCAGTTAATACATCTCACAACTTGAGTACATAAATTGAAACATCTCAACAATATATATTAAGCATTGCATGTTATTTATATACCAACTCCGCAATGCTTCCATTTTCCTGGTTTACTGTATGTTTTTTTGACTAGACACTCATGACACTCGCTTTCATGGATTTATGCATTCCCCAGTCACATGCACAAGCACAAAACTCATTGTTACATTCAGTACATGTGCTTTGTACATGCTTTTGCACATATACTTCCTAATTATAACGCTTCTTTTTTTTTCCACAAAGGCATTTTGTATAATGGTGTTAGCTGCCCTCTGACAGACATCTCCACTCTGAAATTCCAGGAAGCATACCATGGATTTAGTGCAGACGAAGCTCCCATGATTTAACAAGGACTGTCTCCGGTGATTTATCTCTGGTTGATTCTATGTTCATTCCAGTGGAGGAAGTGTGCTGTCCTACCAGCTAGCAGTAAAGATGGTCCCCAGAACCCATCCACACACAGATGTTCGGATAGACATTCATTCAGAGAATTCACTGTGACATGAAAGTAATGCAAACTATTACAAAAGTAACTTTTGGTTGTTGTTTTTTTACTTCTTCTTCAATGCCTTTTTGGCTAATTAATGACTTGACTACAGCATAACATAATTAAAACTACCGTGTAGGAAATCTTATTTAAAAGTTGTTAGTGAAAGGTTGCTGAATTGTGTTTATGTTTAATGAGTAATGAATCACTTAGATTAAAGCATTTTGGTATTTTAAAATACTTCTGTTTAATTTCATAAAGTCTTTTCTTTCATATTTGTATTGCAAAGACATTAAAAAATATATATAAACTCTAATGGACCCATGCGCAAAGTAATTCAAAGACAGGTAAAACTTGTCTATGGGATGTAGAATGAGATTCCATGAGAGGTTCTCTTTCTGCTTGTTGAGCACTGACCATGGATGGTAAAGAGTCCCGAAGCAAGCCCCAAAAACACATCAGAAGGTCATATGACGCAAACCTAGACAATTACCTTAAAAAATGTATCTGTGCAAAACATAAAATCAATATTAAGGAGATTTGGTACAAAAATAGTGGACTAACCTGCTTTTGTAAGCAAATATATACCATAGAAAAAACATTTCTGCAAATACATTTTAATCTGAATTAACCTCAACAATATGATACAGATAGCAACAACTTAATTGTTCCTAGGAAGATTGCAGTTCTGCCTATCCAAAATGAAAATAGTACAAGTTAAAATGTATTTTTGGATATACAAAATGAAATTACAACAGTATCTAAAATAAAGGTTTGTACTAGTAACAACTGAATTTTAGATATATCCGAAATTAGAATTTCTCCTTGTACGAACTCAATTTCTCCTATCTACAATGTTCATTCTAGATAGTGAAGAGATAGGAATTCTGTTAATGTTGTATGAGGGTTTAATTTTGTAGTGCATGTGGAAACACTTAGAAACCGTGAACAATCAAGAAACTTTTTGCTTTTAAATTCTGACAAGACAGAAGTTGCTGTCTTTGGACCAGAAGTTCTAAAACAGAAACTGATTAGTCAATCACTTCATCTGGATGGCATTAAATTGGCCCCCAGTAATAACGTAAAGAACCTCGGCGTTATTTTTGACCAAGACTTGACATTTAAATCCCATATTAAACAGGTTTCTAGGATTTCCTTCTTTCACCTCCGGAATATTGCTAAAATTAGAAACATCCTGTCCAGGAGTGATGCTGAGAAACTAGTCCATGCATTTGTTACCTCAAGGCTGGACTACTGTAATTCTTTACTATCAGGTACTCCACAAAATGCCATTAAAAGCCTTCAGTTGATCCAAAATGCGGCAGCAAGAGTTCTGATGAATATTAAAAAGAGAGATCACATTTCTCCTGTTTTAGCTTCCCTTCATAGGCTCCCTGTTAAATCCAGAATAGAATTTAAGATCCTTTATCTTACATACAAAGCCCTTAATAATCATGCTACATCATACATCAGAGATCTAATTGTTCCTTATGTTCCTAACAGAGCCCTTCGCTCTCAGACTGCAGGTTTACTTGTAGTTCCTAGGATTTCTAAAAGTAGAATGGGAGGCAGATCTTTTAGTTATTAGGCTCCTCTCCTGTGGAACCAGCTCCCAGCTTTAGTCCGTGAGGCAGACACTCTGTTTACTTTTAAGGTCAGGCTGAAAACTTTCCTTTTTGATAAAGCTTATAGTTAGAGTGGCTTAGGTCATCCTGAGCTATCTCTGTAGTTATGCTGCTATAGGCTTAGACTGCTGGAGGACAGACTGACCAATTTTCTTCACTCTGCTACTTCCTTTTCTCCTACGACTCTCCAGTTGTATTACAGTACATTCTGTTATTTCGACTGTTAACTTTGTTTTCTCTCTGTGTTTTTCTCTCCATAGAAGATACACCTGGTCTGGTATCCTGCTTGGCTGCAATGCCCTGTTGGACGGGGGGCATCGACTGGGATGATCCCCCCAGTAACTGAACATCCACTGTGTCCTTTTATCAACTTTTTCCTTTCTGTAACATAGAAAGTTCTCTTATATCAGATATTCTGTTCCTTCTGTGTTTCTGCTCTGTCTTCTCAAACCCCCAGACGGTCGTGGCAGATGGCCGCTCCTTAACTTCTTGTTAAGAGCCTTGAGATGACATCTGTTGTGAATTGGCGCTATATAAATAAACTGAATTGAAATTGAATTGAATGTGGCACATCCTGTGTGCCTTGGGTGAAGAAGCTGTGACCATTCTGTGAACGAAGATCTATGTGGGAGGAGTTTCCTTTTTAACTCTTGTTTCAAATAAAAACCTTATGCTGAGATAAAGCTGTACTCAGTTACTAGAACTGAGTCCAGTGAACGACGTCTCGCTGTTAAAATATATAATTGTTGTTTGTTGTTCTTATTGCTCCTTTTTACAGAAATGAACGAGCACGCGGGAAGGTGAAATGAGAGCTCAGAGAGAGCCCAGGGTCATAAATTAAATGTGTCTGTTCCTTTAAGATAGGCTTTAAATTAGAGTGAAAATACCTTCTCAACAATATGGTGACCCCGACGTGATTTCTGGAGTAGCAAAGGAAAACGTGAGTTTGGAAATTATTGTGATTAGCAGATACTGGAGATCGGAGGACGGAAGTGACCCAGGCTTGAAGTTATCTGGTAAGCGCTGACACACGAGGCGCAAAATTGATTAATCTAAAAGTGCGTTCTGTCTGTTGTTCTCCAGTAAATGTTGATATCTGTTTCTGCTGAGTTAAATAGACGCCGACCGGGTCGGTAAACTCTGGGTGTGGCCAGCCCTAAGGGAAGCTAGGACGCTTCTAACTGAAAGCTTGCGTGTTGGACACGAAGAAGGCTGAGTGGGATCAGCTCGTGGATTGAGAAACCACGGAATGTCAAAAAAAAGAAAACTCAGAGATCAGAGAGCGATTTTAACCCTGGCATTTCTTGTTCCTTTGACCAGGATCTCAGATCGGACTGGATCTCCGGGAGGAACCGCAGGTTGCTGAGAGTCCGTGCATGGCCTGGTTCGGAACCAGTATCAAAGTCCTCCACCCCGCCGGCAGATCCGGGGTTTCTCCCTGAGCAACAGTTGGATGGGGTCTTCCTTCACAGGGACAACAGCCAGTGAGTAAAAATGTGATGCGTGAAAGAATAAAAAATAAGAGAGAAAAAATAACTAGGTCCGGGACCTTTTTAATACGAGTTTGTGTTTTTGCAAATAAAGATCGGGGATCTTTGCGTGATGATCCGGGATCTCACAATGAATATTCATGTTAAAGGAGTTGGACTCCAAAAGCGCGCAGAGGTCTGGGATCTCAATTAGAAATAGGCCTAATGATAAATAATAATACTTGTAATGAAAAAGCATGATAATAAATACATAATTATGTTAATGTGTGATAAACAGGTTGTGTGACTGTGTGTGTGGGTGTGTGTGTGTGTGTGTGTGTGTGTGTGTGTGTGTGTGTGTGTGTGTGTGAATGGAGATTTCTATGGTGAAACAGCTGTAGGCTGAACGGAGTCTCATGGTTTGAAGATTGAGTAAATAACACTGCGATAAGATAAATAGATCAGATAAAAAATAAAAGCTGAATTTACTTCATTAACATGAGAATGATGAATATTTAAAAATGAAAAATAAAAACAGCAAAATGTAACTTATCGAAATATGGGGAAAAAATAGCAAAGAAGATTTTAAAGGAGATGCAAAATTAATGTAAGAGAAAAGACAATACATTTCTTTAAAATAAATAAAGATTATGAATTTGAAACGACGATTGACTGAGTAATTTCGCGCACTTCTTGGTAGTTGCGATCTAAAATAAAACTAAAAAGATCAAAATTGAAGAATTAGACATTTGGCGTCTCAAACAAAGGAATTCTTCTTGAAGAAGGGAAATAGGAGGGGTTAATGCGTGAAGCAGATGTGTTTTTTAGCACCCGGGAGGATAAAAAACGTTTTAAACTTTGTTTTCTCCTAAAGTTCCGCCGAAAGAAAAATAAAATAAAAGAGAAAACTCACTTCCATATTTTATACAAATCCTATGAAGAGTAAGGTCAACTTTACTGTGATCTAAATTAATGATCTTAAACAACCGACCACCTTCCCCCCTTCCCTTCAAGGAAGGGCAGTTCTGATAATAAACAAGACCCCCCCCCCCCCCCCCCCCGTCCCTCAACAATGGGTCGTTAGTTTTTCTCTTGATAAACAAACCAACTGTGATGGGTTGTGACAGAAACCGATAAAATGGACTTCCTGAGAAAGACTTGTCTGAAACCAAATTGATCATGCGTTTCAAAATTGTTAAAGGTCTTGGAAGGTTATCCAACTGCAGGAAGGCAGGAGAGAAGGAACACACCTCCCCCCGCTAGCTGATAATGAGGGGAATGTTTTAGCTGCGTGCAGCTCAATACAAAAGGTTGGGATTTCTTAAGTGCAGCTGCAACTTTTACTCTATAATAATAATAAAAAAACGTAGCTAATATTTTTAATGATATTCATGGGATGTCTGTGAGATCTCTCATATAGTATAAAAGAAATGGTTTAAAATGACGGATTATGAGCAGAGTGATTTTATTTTGAAATTCAGGCGGATGTCTACAGTTGTCTGTGGGGTAGCAGCTGGGTGGCTACGTGAATTTATTCTTTGTAACAAGCGGCAGCTTCAGATGTTTGCTTCTAACATTTTAATGACAGATAAGATATATGTTGAAAGGAAACAATCTTGTAATGCGCTGGGTTAGAGACTGAAAAAAAGAGAAGAAATGTTCGTTACGGGATTACCGTAATAAGGAATGTAGTAACGATCTCTAAAACTCAACTTTAGTTACCGTAGCACACTGAGTATAAGCGTACTTCAATATTTACACTCGATGGAGTTGTTGCTAATGGGACAACATTAAGGGTCTGATTAAGAAAGAAAGATGTCTGGACCTACACCTGAGATTGGGAGAGGATGCCGGCCCTCGCCCCAATCTGAGTTGAGAATGGTACCATGTTTTTGGGCATCTAGCAACAGACTCTTTCACATATAATCATAATAATAAGCTAATTTGTAGAATCTTTATGAAGGAGCAGATGAGCAGAGAGCAAGGAATAGAGATGTGATGTTTTATTATGGAAATATCAGTTGCTGATTATCTCATTGACAAAATGGTAGGAAGTTAGTGAAGCCAGATGGAGAGAAAAAAAAATAAAATTAGGAATTTTGTTTTCCACTAAAAATGAGATTGAGTTGTTAGAAAAATGAAATAAAAATAATAGATTTTGCTACAGGAAAAATCTGTTGTGTTAATCATATTATCTCGAGAATTATTTTCTAATTTGTTAGGAAGAGATTTCCTATTTCATTTGAAGTTGGGCATGTTCTCTGTAGGGGATAAATTAATAATCCAAATTTTAGAATTTCACAAAATTCTTGAAACGGGAAAGCTACCAAAGAATTGTTCTACTTGGAAAGAGAAAAATTAAAGTTTTAACTGAAGTTTGTAATCAGAAGAAGATAATTAATCATATTATTGCTAACAGAAGATTCAAATTGAACTTTACATGTTTTTGGCATTTGGCCAACAATGGGGAACAGGGGTATGGCGACCTCTAGTGGCGAACTAATTAAAGCATTTCTCCAAATGGATTTGTAATGTTAACTGTGAAACGTTTAGATAAACTAATTGTTGCAGAAATGTTGTTTAGAGAAATGATGCCTAGATTTGATATCCACAAATGATCTATTTTGTGGTAACGGAACACATATTGTGAATGAAATAATCGATAAAATAGGATAAAGATTAGAGATCATTTTTAAGAGATAATTGGATTCTAAAAGCAGATTAAGAAAGGCCATGGATAAGACTAAACAGAATTGGAGATACTGTTTGGTTATGATAAACTTATACACTACCGTTCAAAAGTTTGGGGTCACATTGAAATGTCCTTATATTTGAAGGAAAAGCACTGTACTTTTCAATGAAGATAACTTTAAACTAGTCTTAACTTTAAAGAAATACACTCTATACATTGCTAATGTGGTAAATGACTATTCTAGCTGCAAATGTCTGGTTTTTGGTGCAATATCTACATAGGTGTATAGAGGCCCATTTCCAGCAACTATCACTCCAGTGTTCTAATGGTACAATGTGTTTGCTCATTGGCTCAGAAGGCTAATTGATGATTAGAAAACCCTTGTGCAATCATGTTCACACATCTGAAAACAGTTTAGCTCGGTACAGAAGCTACAAAACTGACCTTCCTTTGAGCAGATTGAGTTTCTGGAGCATCACATTTGTGGGGTCAATTAAACGCTCAAAATGGCCAGAAAAAGAGAACTTTCATCTGAAACTCGACAGTCTATTCTTGTTCTTAGAAATGAAGGCTATTCCATGCGAGAAATTGCTAAGAAATTGAAGATTTCCTACAACAGTGTGTACTACTCCCTTCAGAGGACAGCACAAACAGGCTCTAACCAGAGTAGAAAAAGAAGTGGGAGGCCGCGTTGCAGAACTGAGCAAGAAGATAAGTACATTAGAGTCTCTAGTTTGAGAAACAGACGCCTCACAGGTCCCCAACTGGCATCTTCATTAAATAGTACCCGCAAACACCAGTGTCAACATCTACAGTGAAGAGGCGGCTGCGGGATTCTGGGCTTCAGGGCAGAGTGGCAAAGAAAAAGCCATATCTGAGACTGGCCAATAAAAGAAAAAGATTAAGATGGGCAAAAGAACACAGACATTGGACAGAGGAAGACTGGAAAAAAGTGTTGTGGATGGATGAATCCAAGTTTGAGGTGTTTGGATCACAAAGAAGAACGTTTGTGAGACGCAGAACAACTGAAAAGATGCTGGAAGAATGCCTGACGCCATCTGTTAAGCATGGTGGAGGTAATGTGATGGTCTGGGGTTGCTTTGGTGCTGGTAAGGTGGGAGATTTGTACAGGGTAAAAGGGATTCTGAATAAGGAAGGCTATCACTCCATTTTGCCATGCCATACCCAGTGGACAGCGCTTGATTGGAGCCAATTTCATCCTACAACAGGACAATGACCCAAAACACACCTCCAAATTGTGCAAGAACTATTTAGAGAAGAAGCAGGCAGCTGGTATTCTATCGGTAATGGAGTGGCCAGCGCAGTCACCAGATTTGAACCCCATTGAGCTGTTGTGGGAGCAGCTTGACCGTATGGTACGCAAGAAGTGCCCATCCAACCAATCCAAATTGTGGGAGCTGCTTCTAGAAGCGTGGGGTGCAATTTCTCCAGATTGCCTCAACAAATTAACAGCTAGAATGCCAAAGGTCTGCAATGCTGTAATTGCTGCAAATGGAGGATTCTTTGACGAAAGCAAAGTTTGATGTAAAAAAAATCTTATTTCAAATACAAATCATTATTTCTAACCTTGTCAATGTCTTGACTCTATTTTCTATTCATTTCACAACGTATGGTGGTGAATAAGTGTGACTTTTCATGGAAAACACAAAATTGTTTGGGTGACCCCAAACTTTTGAACGGTAGTGTATATGAATATAACACCAAGTAATTGAACGGATTTGATGAGACCTTATACCTTCCTACAGTTTGCTATATTAAAATAGGAGGAATAATTACAAACTGATTTATGACTTTATGATAAAATGTTGCAAATTGTAAAAAAAAAAAAATAGAATAGAATTCCTTAAATTGCTTTACTCTCTTCTAAAAGAACAATTTGATTAAGATCTGGTGGGTTTTCATGATCAAAATACTGATAAGTACATGAGTTATAAATGCAAACTAATCATATGCCAGATGATCCTATATTCCTACAGGAAGAAGTGAGCTGAAAGTAGGTGACTGGATCCTGATTAAAAGCTGTAAACAGAAAATGGGTCATCACCCAGGTGGAAGGGGCCATTCCAGGTATTTTTGACCACACCAATGGCTGTAGAGACTGAGTTGGATACACTTAATCCATTATAAAAACCAGAGACCATTACTAGATATAGGGAAAGCAGTCTAAGAAAAGTGGGGTTAAAGACTGATTCCAAAGGGAGGTAGATACATTAGGTTCTACTTGTCTCAACCTCAGTGAAGAGAACCAGGAGATCCACTTTTCTATAGAGACTGTTTGAAGGGAGAGATAGTAACGATGAAGGTTTTTCTGTTTTTTCTGCTATTTAGTACTTTTATTTTTACAGCTTTTTGGTGGTGTTATTTCAATAGGAACGTTCGGACTCACAGAAAAATGACATATAGCACCCAAGAATACAGATTTATTTTCTTGGTTCACTCAGAGAAGGACACACAGAAACCCATTTGAAACTAGTGTATGGTGACAATATGCAAGATATCTAGCAAATAAATAAAACATTAACTGTTTTGTTTGTTCTCAGATGCCATATTCTGTAGGACATTTACCCAGATATGTAGAAGCTTTCACTAATCTTAATGATCGGTTTCCAGATGTTACACTCCTCTCCAGGATTTGGACGAATTCTGAGCGTGCAGTACATGAACGAAGAGGAAGTTATATGGGTAAAAATGTATATACTTCCATGACAAAAGTAAGGGTAAATTGGAGACTGGGACGACATGGGATTAATCTAAATAGTTAAAGCTGGACCAGTACACTTAAGACCTGACCAAAGATTTATTTGTTTTGAAAATTATAAAAATCTGACCACACTTTCATACCAATCTGGGTGCATGGGAAAAATATATAGTATGTGCTCCATACCGTGAATGTGATGGGAACTTTTCTATGGACGACCTGCTGATTTTCTGCGGATTTTGGCTCTGACACAATTACCCTCAAAATGAGAATGGTGGATGTGCTTCTGTTGAGACTTAAAGAGCATTCTTTCTTGTATTTGCAGAGGAGATCCGACACAGCAGAAGGAGGAGGCGTGATATTTCAGCCCCTCATGGTCCCATCTGGGCTCCGATATGCCCCCTGAAAACAAATTATGGAGTGATTGAAATAAGGTTCTATTATCTTTTTTCCCATGGACCGAGGTGGGTAAGGTCATGTTATGATTGGACACATTAAATTATAGATTCAGTGGTTTTGTTAATTATTCCCTGGCAGTTCTAAAAGGTATAGCAGCTGAGATCTAGGAATTGAGCTTAGATACTGTATACATGGAGATTGATCTACAATACAGGTGTTTATTGAACTATAACATCTTTCCGTAACAAGCTGCAGATCTAGTCACACCTAATTAACAGGAGACTTAAATAATTGGATGTTTCTGAAACAGTTCTGTTTCAGAAAAAGGGAGGAGATTCTTAGGCACTAGGGGAACTTAAACTTCAATTATTTTTTACAAAACAAAGCCTTTCAATTTGTTGCATTAAAAGCATTTCAGATAAATGAAAAAATAAATAAAAAATAGCATTTGTTTAGGGTTCAATAGTTTTTTTTGGTTAAATGGGTTGAAATGATAGTTTTCTTTTATAAGTATTGGGCTTCATCAGCTCAGAAAAATGAATAACAACAGTCGGTGATGTGGTAAAATCTTATAAGACTATAGGTTTAATGAACTTAGGCTGTTGGCAGTGTAAATGAATAAATTTAGACTGATCCTTTTCTGCGGGTTGAGATTTAAAGCAGCAAAGCATTTTTCTTTTGAGCGGTCTGTCACGCTCATGATGCCATTTCCACAATCCAAAAAGACCAGATGTTTCCTGTTTTCCATCCTGTTTTGGCACCTTTGTGCGGTTGGTTGTTTTAGCACACAACCCATTCATCTTACCTTGTGGCATGTTTATGCATTTAGTCTTTGTTTGGAAGTTTTTATTTACATTATAACCTCTACTATATATTTTGAAGAAATATTCTTTATGGTCTAGGTTGTTCCAGTGTTACTCATTTTTGATATAGGATTTTTAGAGTGCACTTTGCGTCAATTATGATTTTTGTGATTTACATACAGCAAAAGCATTAGCTTTTTCTACAGATAGACCTAATTTGTAAGCAGTCAGGATAATAATTTGATTTTGTGTTAGTGCGGCCGATCAGTGCGGCACTACTTAAGACTATGAGGTGAGTGAGGGATTTGATTAACAAAAAGGACAAATACATAAGAAATGAATCTCAAAACAGATACAATTATGGATAAAGCAAACAGGAAAAGGCTAATTAGTTGCAAGCTCTTCTTTTAGGCTTTGTTGACCAGGTGAGAGACCAGCAGCCAACCAGACCACAATCTCTCAGGTAATCATACTAAAAAAAAGGCTGGAGCCAATGCACTCCCACTGAGGAGTCAGGACGAACCTGAGAGGACATCCAGGAGCAGCAAGCCAGAGTGGGAGAAGAACAGCAAGGAGCAGACCACACAACCTACTTGAACCCTCTGCTGAGAGGTTTCCAACTTCAGCACACCTGCACCATCAGGTGGCAGGGCGGCTTGGAGCACAGAGCTGCCTAGCTGGGGCAGCAGGGTTTGAAGGAAAAGAAGCTGAGACCCCTGCCAAAAGGGGCAGAACGATCCTCTGGTCTGCGTGCAGTCCTTAGAGTTTTCAAACTCAAGGCTACTGAAAAGATACACTTTAGCTGCATATAGGTGATGTGGTGGCAACCTCTCACCTTAGGTCATAGAAGAGCGAGCCGGATGACCACAATTCCAGGCCAGAACAAGATGACTTGACTGCTGATCCGAAAAGTTCCAGAGAAGATGGACTCAAAATTGATATGATTCTTTGCCTGACATTTTTCCTTATATACGGTGATCTCTTAAAATAAGAGATCAAAAGAGGGAGATGAAGAGATAGAAATTCTGTTAATGTTGTATGAGGGTTTAATTTTCTAGTGCATGCGGCAACACTTAGAAATAGTGAACAATCAAGAGGAATGTGGCACATCCTGTGTGCCTTGTGTGAAGAAGCTGTGACCATTCTGTGAACGAAGATCTATGTGGGAGGAGTTTCCTTTTTAACTCTGGTTTCAAATAAAAACCTTATGCTGAGATAAAGCTGTGCTCAGTTACTAGAACTGAGTCCAGTGAACGACGTCTCACTGTTAAAATATTTAATTGTTGTTTGTTGTTCTTATTGCTCCTTTTTACAGAAATGAACGAGCACGCGGGAAGGTGAAATGAGAGCTCAGAGAGAGCCCAGGGTCATAAATTAAATGTGTCTGTTCCTTTAAGATAGGCTTTAAATTAGAGTGAAAACACCTTCTCAACAAACGGCAGCGGGCTGCAGTAAAGGTAAGACAGTTAAATACTGTAGAAAGGTGGATGGTGAGTATTAAAGGTGCAGAGCTTACACGAAATCCATAGGTGAAATAGCTTTGGGGGAACAACGGGTAGGTTCTGTGGTCTGAGGCTGGCTGGAGGTTTGCGTTAATTCTTGCTCGTCTTCTGTTGATGGAGTTGGAGAACAGGCAGGCGAGCAGAGCGATGACAGAGGCGATGTGGACCTGATGAACAGCGGGGACGAACGGAGCAGAGACTGACCACGGGAGCAACCGGAGCAGACGCAGAGTGACAGTGGCTTGATGAATACAGGAGTGGGAAGGTGTCCAGGACAGTTTCCAGAAGGCGAACAGAGTAGATCGGTTGTCCAAGGTTGGGAGCTTCAGTGGATCAAGATCTGCCAGATCAACAAGGAAGGTGAGTTCAAGAAAAGTCCAAAGCTTTCTCTCTTGATAAACATAACTTGGAAAAGCATTAAGATAATCTGGACCATGTTACCACGCATAGCTGCGAGAACCATCTGGCGCCAGCATGCAGCATCCACTCCCCTTTTAAGCTGGTTCCTGACGAGTCTATATGAGGCACACCTGCTGGCTGCTGCCTGCCACGCCCCCTAGGAAGAAGGTAGGAGAAAACACAACCTCCAGCATACAGACACAGAATCCTAACAAGAAAGGCTTTGCCAGAAACTGTCTGATAGAGGTGCTGTCTTTTCCCTTCACGAGTGGGATGTTGGGCTGGCAAAGGATGTGGAGCACACCATTCACTTCTCAGACCCCAGACCTTTTCGTGAACGTTCCAGACGCATCGCTCCGGCAGATATTGATGATGTACGTCGCCACATCCAGAAATTGATAACAGCCGGCATCATTAAAGAATCAAAAAGTCCATATGCGTCCCCAATCGTAATTGTCAGAAAAAAGAATGGAGACATGAGAATGTCCATAGTTTCCCGCACACTTAACAGCCGTACTGTACCTGACCAGTACACCACACTACGCATTGAAGAGGCTTTGGACTGTCTCACAGGAAGCAGGTGGTTTTCTGTTTTGGATTTAAGGAGTGGCTATTATCAAATTCCCATGAAAGATGAGGATAAAGAAAAAACGGCTTTCATATGCCCACTTGGATTCTACCAATTTGAGAGGATGCCACAAGGCATTACAGGGGCCCCTGCAACATTCCAACGTTTAATGGGGAAAGCGGTGGGTGATATGAATCTGCTCCAAGTACTGGTCTATCTCGATGACCTGATTGTTTTTGGACGGACTCTGGAAGAACATGAGGAGAGACTCCTAAAAGTTCTCGACAGACTCCAAGAAGTAGGGCTAAAAATGTAACTTGATAAATGCCAGTTCTGTCAGACACAAGTTAAATATGTGGGTCCCATAGTGTCTGCTGAGGAAGTAGCAGCCGATCTGGCAAACATCGAGGCTGTTGCTAATTGGCCCAAGCGCACTAACTTGAAAACGTTAAGATCATTTTTAGGGTTTTGTGGGTATTATCGACGCTTTATCCATAACTACTCCTGCATTGTACGCCCCTTGACTGACCCTACTAATGGTTATGCTCCCACCCAACGTGGAAGAAAATCAAAAAAGGGACAAAATAATATCTATCTGGATGAGCGAGAGCCATTTGGAGCAATGTGGGACACTTCCTGCACTGAGGAATTTGAAAAGATAAAAGATTGCCTCAATAATGCCTGAGTTCTGGCTTTTGCTGACCTTAACAAACCATATGTAGTGCATGTGGACGCCAGTCTTATTGGACTTGGCGCTGTTTTATATCAAGAACACAGTGAGGGACTGAGACCAGTAGCGTACGCCAGTCGTAAACTGAGCCCTTCTGAAAGGAACTATCCCATTCATCAACTTGAGTTCCTGTCCCTTAAATGGGCGATTGTGGAAAAGTTTCATGACTACCTGTATGGGGCTCGTTTCACGGTGCGCACTGATAACAATCCCCTAACATTCAATTTCAATTCAATTCAATTCAGTTTATTTATATAGCACCAATTCACAACAGATGTCATCTCAAGGCACTTAACAAGAAGTCATTTCAATACATTTATACAAACATTCCAATCAGTTAAAAAATTTCCTATTTAAGGAATCCCAGCAGATTGCGTCAGTCATTGGCGTGAGGTTGGGCCCCGTTGATGCAGACTTTCCAACCACAGCAATCCTTCAGCAATCCCTCATACTGAGCAAGCATGTAGCGACGGTGGAGAGGAAAAACTCCCCTTTAACAGGAAGAAACCTCCAACAGAACCAGGCTCAGTAGGAGCGCCCATCTGCCACGACCGTCTGGGGGTTTGAGAAGACAGAGCAGAAACACAGAAGGAACAGAAGATCGGATATAAGAGAACTTTCTATGTTACAGAAAGTAAAAAGTTAATAACAGGACACAGGGGATGTTCAGTTACTGGGGGGATCATCCCAGTCGATGCCCCCCATCCAACAGGGCATTGCAGCCAAGCAGGATACCAGACCAGGTGTATCTTCTATGGAGAGAAAAACACAGAGAGAAAACAAAGTTAACAGTCGAAAAACAGAATGTACTGTAATACAACTGGAGAGTAGTAGGAGAAAAGGAAGTAGCAGAGTGAAGAAAATTGGTAAGTCTGTCCTCCAGCAGTCTAAGCCTATAGCAGCATAACTACAGAGATAGCTCAGGATGACCTTAGCCACTCTAACTATAAGCTTTATCAAAAAGGAAAGTTTTAAGCCTGGCCTTAAAAGTAAACAGAGTGTCTGCCTCACGGACTAAAGCTGGGAGCTGGTTCCACAGGAGAGGAGCCTGATAACTAAAAGATCTGCCTCCCATTCTACTTTTAGAAATCCTAGGAATTACAAGTAAACCTGCAGTCTGAGAGCGAAGTGCTCTGTTAGGAACATAAGGAACAATTAGATCTCTGATGTATGATGGAGCTTGATTATTAAGGGCTTTGTATGTAACATATGTCCTCACCTCCGCCAAGCTGAACGCCACAGGGCATCGTTGGCTGTCAGATTTGTCAGTGTATGATTTTGACATTATATACAGGCCGGAAAAAAAGAAACTTAGATGCCGACCTGTTGTCGCATATGGAGCCCAGGGAAACTGAGGCCGAGTGGCACAGTATCTCCGAGGCTGGAGTAAAGTCTATATGTCACCGGGTTGGTAATTGTAGTTCCCCTGCAGGCACTCCCAGATATGTAGAGCAGCTTGGTGCTCCTCCTGACTGAATTCCTGATGTGTACGCTTTCCCCACACATCTGCAGCTTAATACACTGGGACAGATGTCCCGACAGGAGCTGATGACGGCTCCAAATCAGGATTCTGTGATAAGGCCAACCATTATGGCAATGAAATGTGGTAAATGGCCAGATGATGTGAAATCCAATGCAGTAATGTTGGCGTTGAAAAGGGAAATGGGGAAGTTAGTTATGCAAAAGGGCCTCTGATGAGGAGATTTTTAAGTGAAAGCCTGCGCCTCGCGCTGCTATGCTACCAGTCCCTGACCAGCCTGCTGTCTGCTAACTCCTCTCTCCCAGTTTGTTTATCCTGTGGCAGAGTTTAAAAAAGAATAACACATTCACACGATATATATTTTTGGGCATGCATGGGAAGAGACCCTCACCAACATCATCTTCAAAGAACTCTTCCTCATAAATGCCATTTATTTCTTTACAAAGTTATTACAAAACATTCTGAGAGACAGCCTCTCTTACAGGATCCAATCAGCTTAATAATACAAATTCATATAGATGCAAAGTGTGCCTGTAGTCCGTCCCTAATAGGTTAAGCCCCTTTTAATATATTCCTTTTGGTTGGTAAGCAGAAAACCTTCCTTCTGTCAACAGCCTATTTTGCAAGACCAAACCAACAAATGTTTCCTGTTTTTTTCAGAGAATCGTGACCCATTGTCTAACTCATATCCTGTTCTTAATAGTTTTGTCCATTTAATCGTGACCGTTCCTTTTTGACCCGTGGGTCACATCCTGTGCCAACACTTTTCTGCATTTAGTTAATTATTTTAGCACATAACCCCTTCACCTTGTGGCCTGTGTATTCATTCAATGCTTGTTTAAAAAATTTTATTTAAGGAGTACACAAATTCCACCTTGGGCTGCAGTCCAGAAATCTAACACTATTCTATTTTGAAGTAACATCAACCTTATGGCTTTCATCTCTTTATTGTTGGATTCCCATGCACTAATTGAGGCATTCATGAATAACGAGAAACGATAGGCTTGGGTTTCCACTCTTAACATGACTTTTCCAAACCCTATTGAGGGAATCAGTGATCCAATTATTTTCTTAGCTGTGGTCCATAATTTATGGTTGTCTGGAACATCACCCCAAACACTGTCATGCTTTTGAACTTCTATTTTGCTTAGAGACCGTTTATTCCTACTTTCATTTTTATCCGAATCAGTTTTCTGTTTTGTGGTAATTATGAACGTGTGGTCAGTTAATCCTACTGGCGCGCATACTCCACCCCAATTTTCAGGCAAATACACATATACCTTGTGTCCGCATAGCCAATATATGTCATCTACTGGTTTTGTGCCCTTTTTCCCAGGTAACGCTGCATTATCCCAGTTTACAAACGAATAATTTCTTACGGGGAGAGTACTAGAATACAAAGAACTTATATTACACGGACAGGTCTCATTTTGATCTAAGGTTTGACTTATTGTGTAACTACTATGGACACACTTTTTAGGGGTGTACAATTTTTGGCATCTAAATGGAGACAATCGTCCTAGATTCGTTGTCCCGTTGCTATGAAAACAAGCTGGAAAAGTCATAGATGATTTTAAATGTGCAACCCCCAGAAAAGATTGTGGAAACGTTGCAAGTGGTTCAAGAGCAGTAAGGAGTTTATACGCTGTTAAATTTCGAGGACACAAGTAGGACACTTAAGTAGGACACTTAAGTACAGTTGTTCCAGTTAATCTGATGACGGCCATAGCACTTCACATCAGTCTGGAATACACAAAAAGAACACCTAAATGACAATGGGAATGGATCCAATACGGGTTGAGAGGAGCTCTTTGGCATGATAGAGCACACATAGCAGTTAGAATAATTATTCAATCTTGCAAGAACCTCCACATACTTATACCACTAATTAAGATGGTATCCATGCAGAGAGTCTTCATCTTTAACGCCTAAATGAGGGTCTGATACCCATCTTTTGCCACGTTGTATTATCCGGATATCTGAGTGGTTTTTGGAATTTATCGAGCTGTTGGGACGCAGACGGTTGTCTGTGTTTTGGCAGTAAGCTGCATGCCTGTAGGGCTAGTCGCAATTCAGAAACAATATAACATTCAATATTAATAATAGTACAAAAACCGCGCAGCTTAAAACTGTCCAATTACCCCAAATAGGATCAGTTAGGGGATTTCTTCCCAACCTCCTGTAGCTAAACATTTTCAATCTGTATAATTTGCACAGAAACTTAAGCTTTAATATTTTTTTTTTAATGTAAATGTTAAAAAATATGAGCATTAAAATTAAATACACTTAAAGGCAGCTGTCCTTCTTATTATTTTAGCAAAACTGGTAATACTCTGTTCTGCCCCTAGGAAAATGTGACTTTTTCTCAGCCTGCTTATTCCCACATCATGATGCTGCCGTTTTTTATTTTTTTATTTTTTCTAAAATAGTGATGCAGCTGCAATTATATAAAAAAAATGCAAATAACAAAATCTTTAAAAGGTACATAGATAAAATCAAGCTAAGCTAAAATATAATATAAATGATAAGATGCAAATAAGATAAAATATAAAATGTGAAGATGCTCTTCAGTTTCTGTTTGCTGTCCTCCACTGGCTCGAGGGTGCTGCAGAAACTCTTTTCTTCTCTTTTCTTTTGATCTTCAGGGAATACTTAACCAGCCTTTATAAAATGTATATGTTTTTAAAAAAAATGTTTTTCAGGCTTAAGAATTAAGTACCCCTTACCCTCTTTAGGAGTGATCTAATCCCTGATCACTCTTCCCCGACAGACTTTCTTCCGAGAATAAAAGCCGGGCTCGATAGCACCTAAGAACTTTTACTCTCCCTCTGTTGTCCTCTTCAGGGCCTCCCCTACTTCCGCAAGGGACCGTTGTGGTTCAGATGCAGGAGAACACTGATTCCAATGATACCAGGTGCTGCCCTTCCCCTTCAGTTGAACAGCATGAGTGGTTCTGGCAGTAATTTGATTGGGACCCGTCCACCTGGGTTCATGCCACTTCCTTTTAATGACTTTCAACCACACCCAGGCAGCTTCACTGGCGAGTGGAGCTGGGCCCTGTACTGCAGAAGGAGCTGTTGTGAAAGATTTTACCAAAGCTTTTAAGATGTGATAGTCAGAGGATGGGTTCTGAGGGGTCGGGTCAGTCACAGTCCGAAGTTGTGCAAACGGTCCGTTAAATACCCTGCCAGTCAGTAACTCAAGAGGTGTAAGTCCTTTAGTCCTACAGACTGATGACATGACAGCCATAAGTGCTATCGGAAGGGCATCAATCCACGTCAGTCCTGTTTGTGGCATTATTTTAGCTATTTTGGTTTTAAGATTCTGGTTCATTCTTTCCACTGACCCCTGAGACTGTGGATGATACACAGTCCCAAATTTGTGGGTTAATCCCAGCTGTTTTTCTACAAACTGAAGATGCTGATTTTTAAAATGTGTTCCTGAATTACTTCCCACAGTTCGAGGAAAACCGTGCCAGGGAATGTAAGAATTAATCAAGCACTTAACAACAGTTTCACTATCCTCACGCTTGGCTGGCCTGGCTTCTGGCCAGCCTGTCAGTGGAGCAGTCAGAACCAGAAGGTACTTTTAGCCCTTCACCGGTATTCCCATATCAGTGTAATCAATGACAACTTCTTCACCAGGACGTCATAGTTCTTTAAAGGACCCCATTTCAGGTTTAATGGTGGGTTTCGGATTAAATTCACCAGACACTTTGCATTCATGTAAAAAATGTTTTATCCAATCTGTCATGTAAGGGTGCCACCAAAAACATAAATTTCTTTTCATCTGAGCGGCACCTACATGGGCCAAGCCATGTGCTTCTTGGAAAATCTCAGATTTCATGTTCGAAGGTAACACAGGACGTCCATCTGGGCCACGCCAGAGTCCCTGAGATTGTACAGCTCCCCTTTGTAGCCAAACAGATTTTTCTTGAGCCGCAGCATTGTTTTGTTCAGTTTTAATAAAATCCTCCATGTTTTCAGTATCTTCTGCTACCATTGTCATCATCAAATCATGAGCCTGCAGATACCCAGCAGAAATTTTGGCAGCCATATCAGCGGCTGAATTCCCGGCAGTAAACAAGGATATGCAATCTGGAAGAGTTTGACATTGTAAGTCTATCCTGATTTTGCTATCTTTAACAGTTTTCTCAATGCAGTCATGTGATACACCTCCCCTCATGTGATCTGCCATGTTGATACCCTCATGAACAAATGTTAAATTAGGTGCTTCCAAGATTTTGCTCATGCGCTGTTGTCTGAGTGTGGACATGGTAAATGCCTCAGAATTAACAAATGCCATTACCCCGTGTGTAGTTAACACCCTGAGAGGATGCCTGCGAACAATGTGTGCTGTTTTAGAGATGAGATGGGCTAGTCCAGCTGCATGCTGGGTGCATGGTGGGTGTCTGTTTTCTGTTGTATATAGTTTTACACTAAGATACATCAAAATGTGTCTATGTCCATCTACCTTTTGAAACAGGACACCATTGATTATTCCATCAGTCTCTGAGGAGCCTAGAAAAAATTATAGTCTGTAATCAGCCAGAGCCAAGTCTCCTGCTCCTGCCAGTTCCTGTTTTAGAACAATAAACGCTTCTTCTGCTGCCACCGTCCAGTTAAGAGGATCATTTAATTGTTTCATACCATGTTCATTTATCAACGCACGCAATGGATTGGTCAGATTAGTGTAGCTGGGTATGTAGTGACGGCTAAAGTTGGTTAGTCCTAAAAAGGACAGCATTTCTTTAACCTTTAACGGTTTTGGATGTTGTAGGATTGCAGATCTGTGAGCTGCTGTTAGACCTGATCCTTGTGCAGTAACTCTTCTTCCCAAAAAGTGTACTTCTTGTCTTACTAGCTGTAACTTATGCCTGGAAACCTTGTAACCTTCTTGGGCTAACAAGCGGAGAATCTTTATTGTTGCTGTGGTGCACACTTCAGCAGTTGGTGCTGCTAAACGCAGGTCATCTACATACTGAATTAGCACACATCCTTGAGGTAATGTTAATTTTTGCAAAGATTCTTTTAAAACTTGGTTGAATAACCCTGGTGAAAGAGCAAAACCTTGAGGTAAGCGAGTGTATCTAAGTTGTTCCCCACGGAAGGTAAATGAAAAAATATCTCTAACCTCTGGTGCTAATGGTAAGCTGAAAAAGGCATTAGCCAGATCAATGCAGGTGAACCACTGTAAATCTGGTGTTAATGCACTCAGAGCAGTATAGGGGTTAGGAGTTGAAATTGGCTTTGTTAATAATTCCTGGTTGATAGCGCGCAAATCATGTGCCATTCGATATTTCCCGGTTCCCTGTTTCTCAACGGGAAGAATAGGAGTATTCCACGCTGAGTTGGAGGGTTCTAACACTCCTCCCACCTTGAGACCCAAAATGGTCTCTGCAATCCCTTCCTCTGCCTCCGGTTTGTGTGGATACTGGGATCTCCAAATGGGGGATCCTGTTTTCATAGAAAATGTCAACGGTTGTGTGTGTACTAATCCAACATCAGTGGGTCCAGAGGACCACAGAGTGGGAGGAAGTTGTTGTAGCGCTTTAACAGCTGCTGGGTGATTTGTTTTTTCTCTGCCATGGAAACGGGTCAGGTGTAAATGTTCTAACATAGAAGTATCCCATGTCATGGTCTGAATTTTGTATATGCCAGTCGAGGAGGAAAACCATACGCTAGGTATTTGAGTTAATACCCAGTCAGTGGTTTCTGTCCCTCTTTTCACCATGGGGCCTAAATCTTTAGCCTGCTGTTTTGGATGTAACAAAAGAGAAATATGCTGCACTGCTTCTGAACTCATCATGTAAAATTGAGCTTGTTGAGGAGTCAATTTAGCTTCTAAGGCTACTCCCTCTGGTCCCACATAGCAAAGACCGGTAGTTACTGTCCAATCTTTACCTTCTAATGTTTTCTCAAACTGTTCCTGATAAATTGTAGGATCGCCCCTCTCATACAGGAGGGTGACATGTAGGGGATCTGGCAGGGGAACATAAGGATTCAAGTTCAGAAACCATGGTTTCCAGTCAGACAGAAAAGATGCAGCAGACTGTGGTCCATAGGGAGGGGTCAACTTTGCCCAAAAAATATCTGCCACCTGTGGAGTGTCATCCTGAAGAAGGAACTGTCCATCAGATCCAGAACAGAAAAAAGAATGTCCACTGGGAAGGGTAACAATCAATCCATCAGGACCACACAGGATTGTAGCTCCAAGTTTAATGAGCAGATCCCTGCCCATCAAGTTTGCAGGTGTAGCTGATACCACAAAGGGATGTACCACCCGCTTATTTCCCAGTTCCACAGGTAAGGGTTTAGTCACATGGGAGAGACATCTGAGCCCCAGAAAATCCAACAACAGAAACCTTCAGCATGTGGAGGTTGCTTGTCCACAGTGCTGTAGGTGGCGCCTGTGTCAACAAGAAATGGTAATGAATGTCCACCAATGTTCATTGTGAGTAGAGGGTCTCCCGTACCACTCTCACTCAGGGTTTTCTGTGGGCATTGTCAATAAGATGATTGTCCCTGCCATTGGGGCGGGGCCAGATGAGGTTGTGGGGCGTAATGCTGTGGGCCCTGCTGAGACGGTGGGGGTCCCTGTGTGGGTGAACCTTGGCTCCGCCCACAATCTCTTGCCCAGTGGCCAATTTGTCCGCAAATGAAACATGCGTCTGACCTTCTACCAGGAAATCTTCTCCTCTGTCCCCTGCCCCTCCCGCCATGAGCCCCCCTGTAAGCTCCCCTGTACTGTTGGCGATTATACACTGGGGGTGGGGCCATTGGGGCCACCTGGGAATACATGGTGGTGTCAGATACTGCACGGTTTGTAATACGGGTTCAGAAGGAGGAGAAGGTGTAAGTGTAGCCACTACCAGTTGCTTCCCCTTTTTATTGCTTTTTAAATCTGATATCTTAACTTGTGCCTCCTTCAGCTGCATTTTTACAGTGCAGTTTCCAATTCACCCTTCTCCTTCTTTTTGTCATAGTCCTCATCCTGTTCTTTTTGCAAGAAGTGGGTGAGGTGCACTTCCCATCTACCCTGGTCCGATCCAGGCAGATCTGGATTTTCCTTCATTTTTGTTTGAACTGATTCTGGAACCCCTCCCAAAACTGCTTCTCTGAACCAACCTCTGTTTGTATCCGCTCTCCCTGGGTACTCCCCTGTCAACGCTACACACTTGTCTTTACACTGAGAAATATAATCTGTAGGAGACACCAGGTTTCCACACAAACTTGGGGACTTTTGAAGCACGTGTTCCTGGCCATCGACTACGCATCCATGTATAAATATCACGGGAATATTGGGTAAACAGTGCACCATCCGCCGTACAAGCTATATCTGCTTCCGCTTCTAAATCTCGCATGTCTGTGAGTGTCATGCATTGTGCAGCCACAGCTCTGAAGTTGCCTAGAGCTAGAGTCTGTCCCTGAGTCACCTAATCAAACTTCCTCAGCCACAAATTGGCTCCTTCAGATAAGGATGGGAGGGAGTGGGCTATTCCCTGCAGATCTGCTAATTTAAGAGGTTTGTATAATCTTTCACCTTCACGAATACTAATTAATGGTGCCATTGTAGCCCCCTTTAAGTCTCCTCGAGGAGGCGGTTCTAAGTTATCTGGATCATCTGCATCGTCTCCCCCACCCTTCTCCTTAGGAGTTCCCTCATCGTGGTGTTGTACTATTTGTCTCCATACATCTAATTCTTCTTTTGTTCAATACCACTCCTTTAATGTGAAGGGCTAGTTTTAATGTCCCAGTTAGGTTCTTCCTCTTCTTTTCTTCCTCATCATCTTTCTTTGGTGCTCTGTCACATGACGGTGCTGTTTCTCCTGAAATTGATCACTGTCCGTCTCTTTCTCTCTGCTCTCGATTCCCAAAGGGAACCTCATGGTCCTTTGCTGGCTGAGGCTTGGGTGTGGTGTTCCTACCAGAGCGCGTTTGAACCATGTTTGAGGGTGTAAATTCCCACTCTACCTCTAGTGCCTCTCTATCACTGTGTTCTTGTTTAATTACTGGGTAAATACCTTGATATGATGGTGGAGGAGCTATTGAAGACAGCATGTCCTCTTTGCAAAGATGATCCATGCCTTGTCCACAAACCCCACGGAAATACCACTTAGCTGCTTTTGTAGTTAACTTACCCTTTCTCCCCATCAATCTGCTTGCTTTTTCTGCCTCTTCTTTAAAATGCTTTTCCTCTTGAAAACACATCTGACTTAAACAATATCTATCACTTTCTACATACCCATACTTTCCCCACATCTTTTTAAATGATTCTGCTGCTTTTTTCTTAGCTTTTTCTCCCTCACTCTTAGATCATGCCATGTTAATTATAACCTGGAGGTATTTCTGTAATTGTTCATCTAAGGTCAACCACCTTTTGCCAGGTCTTGCAGACCTGGACTTACTTTTTTCTTCTGACATTATAACAATATATCCCGTTCACCTTTTGTAAAAAACAGGTTATTTATATATATATATATATATATATATATATATATATATATATATATATATATATATATATATATTTATATATATATATATATATATATATATATATATATATATATATATATATATATATATATATATATATATACAGTATATACATATATATATATATAGTATATACATATATATATATAGTATATACATATATATATATAGTATATACATATATATATACATACATATATACATACACATATATACATACCCATATATGTGTGTATATATATATATATATATATGTATATATGTGTATGTATATACTGTATATATATATGTATATACTGTATATATACATGTATATATGTGTATATACTGTATATATACATGTATATATGTGTATGTGTATATATATATATATATATATATATACACACATATAGACATATATATATATACACACACACACACACACACAGACCCTTTCCCAAAAATTTGAATATCATGGAAAAGTTTAATTATTTCCATGGTACCATTCAAAACATTAAACTTCCATAGAGTATAGATTTAGGGCCCACAACTTAAACGATTTCAAGTATTTAGTTGTTTATTTATACATAATTTGGGCTTCCAGCTCATGAAACTCACAAAAACAGGAATTCCAAGAATTAGAAAACTGTGAAGAAATCTCCATTTACTTCTCAGTTTTTGAGAAAGAAAAGAAAGAAATTAGGATCAAATCAAACAAAATATGGTACTTTCAAAAGGATATGTCAATTTTCAACCCTTGCTAGGGAATCCCTTTGCCTTAATCACTGCCTCGATTCCCTGTGGCATTGAGGCAATCAGCCTGTGGCATTGCCTGGGAGTTATGGAAGCCCAGATTTCCTTGATGCTTACTGTCAGCTCTTCTTTGTTTTTGGGTCTGGTGCCCCTCGTTTTCCTCTAAATAATACCCCATTGACAATCTATGGGTAATCTATGGATTCTTAATGGGGTTTAGGTCTGGCTAGTTGGCTGGCTAGTCAAGCACTGTGATGGCATGGGCATCAAACCAGGTTTTTGTACTTCTGGCAGTAGGGGCAAGGGCCTGCTGGAAAATGAAATCTGCATCTCCATACAGATCCTCAGCAGAATGAATCATGAAGTTCTCTAAAACATTCTGGTAAACTGATGTGGTGACCTTGGATTTAAGAAAGCAGAGTTTACCAACACTTGCACCGTACATTGCACCCCAAATCATGATTGACTGTGGATATTTCACACTGGTCCTCAAGTAGCTTGGGTTCTGTCCCTCACCCGTCTTCCTCCAAACCCTTGGACCTTGATTCCTGAATGAAAGGCACACTTTACTTTCATCGGAAAAGAGCACTTTGGACCACTGGTCAACAGTCCAGTCCTTTTTCTCCTTGGCCCAGTTGAGAAGCTTCCTACGATGGATCAGGCTCAGAAGTGGTTTGATCCGAGGAACCCGACAGTTGTAACCCATCTCACGGATGCGTCTGAATGTGGTGGTATTTGAAGTAGTGACTCGTGGCTCATTCCACTCTTTCTGGATCTCTGCCAGATTCATGAAGCTTCTCTATTTGATAATCCGCTGAAGCCCACGGTCAGCTCTTCTGCTGGTGCATCTTCTCCTGCCATATTTTGCCCTTCCACTAGACTTTCCATTGATAAGCTTGGACACAGCACTCTGCGAACAGCCAGCCTCCTTAGCTATGAACTTTTGTGGCTTACCCATCCTATGGAGGGTATCAATGATGGTCTTCTGGCCAGTTGTCAAGTCTGCAGGCTTCCCCATACTGAACCTAACTGAGAGAACTGAACCAATGTGAAGCAATTTAATGACACCTGGGAAAACCTGTGCAGTATCGTACGGCACAGGTGTAGATGACTCAAATGCAGAACTCAACACAGTGGCATGAAATTGGCACTCCTTTATTACGATCCAAGGTCGGTTAAAAAAAATCCAATCAAGGCTAAGGTTCCCAAGACAGAGGCTGAATCTAGTCCAAAATACAAGCAACGTAAAAATTTCACTAGAGAGCAAAAGTTTAGTATGAGGGCTGGAACGCTTGACACAAGGGACGAAGACAAAGTGGCAAAGGGAAGCTGCACAAGGTGAGGTATAAATGGTCTCACAAACAAGGGAAGGCAATGTGACACAGGTGGATGACATTAGGGTGTGGCAGAGACGTATTAGCAAAGAATATCAGGAAGTGAAGCTGCCTGAAATGATACAGGAAATTAACATACAAAATAAAACAGGAAAACACAATACAAAACCAGATACACCAGTGTAGAGCACTTAACCATCTGCACTACATATGACAATACCCTCCCCACTATGTCCGGCTCCAGACGGACCTGAAACGTCAGGGTGCTGGTCATAAATGTCCCTAATGAGGGTGGGATCCAGAAGGTCGCTGGCTGGTACCCATGATCTCTCCTCCGGTCCATATCCCTCCCAGTCGAAAAGGAACTGACGACCTCTACCCTGACGTCTCACAGTCAGCAGGGCCACCATCAACAACCCGGGGGGAAGGAGGGGGCTTGGAGGCAGGGACCAACTCACTCTCCTTGGCAGGTTTAATCCGACTAACATGAAATGTTGGATGACATCTCATGGTCCTGGGGAGCCGAAGTCTCACAGCCACAGGATTAATCACTTTTGACACGGGGAATGGTCCAATAAACTTTGGAGACAGCTTATGTGATTCAGTGCGAAGGGGAAGGTCCCGAGTAGATAGCCATACTCGCTGCCCCATTTGGTAGGCCGGTACAGGAGCTCTATGTCGATCAGTAGCCACCTTGTAGGTCACAGACTGTCTTAGAAGGGTGCGACGAGCATTGACCCAGGCCCTGCGGCAGAGATGGATAAGGGCAAGGGCAGAAGGTACACAAACCTCCCTTTCAAGGGCTGGAAACAAAGGTGGTTGGTAGCCATATACACAGTGGAATGGGGAAAGGAAAGTGGAAGAACAAGGCAATGTGTTGTGGGCGAACTTCACCCATGCTAGGTGCTTACAACAGGAAGAGGGACATCTAGTGGCGAGGATGCGTAGACCAGTCTCCCACTCCTGATTAAGTCTTTCTGACTGTCCATTGCTTTGAGGATGGTAACCTGATGAGAGACTGGGAGATGCTCCTACCAAGGAACAAAAGGCTTTCCAAAACTGAGAAATGAATTGGGGGCCCCTGTCAGACACTATGTCAGTTGGGAAACCATGGATCCTGAACACTTGAGTCATCAGTACCTCTGCTGTCTCCTTAGCCGAGGGCAATTTAGCAAGAGGGATGAAAATGAACCATCTTAGAAAACCTGTCAACTACAGTGAGAATGGTGGTATTACCTTTTGAGACTGGCATTCCAGTAAAAAATCCAGTGAAATGTGAAACCAGGATCAAGTAGGTTGGTAGAGGATGGAGTAGTCAAGAGGAGCGGGTGTGGGAGGACTGGTGCTGGGCACAGACAGAAGAGGCTGACACATATTCAGTAACATCCTTTCTCATGGACGCCCACCAAAACCATTGCTTTAAAACGAACAGTGTTCTTTTGACCCCAGGATGGGAGGAAAAACTGGAGGCATGTGCCCAATGGATGACCCAGGACCTCAGTTCTGGGGAAACAAAAAGCCGGTTCGGAGGACACCGCTCCAGAGGTTGGACAGTAGCAGAAGCTTGTTTGACCTGCTCCTCCACCCTCCATGTCATAGCACCCACTACACATGACGAAGGGATGATGTGTACAGTAGCCTCTGGGTTGGAGGAGGCAGGATTATGCAGGCGAGACAATGCATCTGGTTTAACATTCTTTGAACCAGATCAATAAGACACAGGGAAGTAAAAATGATAAAAAAACAAGGCCCACCTGGCTTGACGGGGGTTCAGTCTCTTTGCCTCTCGAAGGTACTCTAAGTTCTTGTGGTCAGTCCGCACAATGAATGGCTGTTCTGCCCCTTCAAGCCAATGGCGCCACTCCTCTAAGGCCACTCTTGATCCCCTATAGTGTAATTCCTCTCCGCAGCAGATAGTTTTTGTGAAAGGAAGGCACAGGGGTGAAAGCGATTATCCAACTTTGACAGCTGTGAAAGGACTGCCCCCACACCACCATCTGAGGCATCTACTTCCACTTCCAGGATCTGGCATGGTGAGGATAGGCGCGGAGGTAAAGGTGTTCCTGAGATCCTGGAAGGCCTCGTCAGCTTGAGGAGACCACTGAAACTTAGCAGCTAGAGAGTTTAAGACATGCAAGGGTGCAGCAATGGTGCTGAAGCCCCTAATAAACTTTCTACAAAAGTTTGCAAAGCCCAAAAACCTTTGTACCTCCTTTCTTGAGCTAGGGACTGAGCAGTCCTTGACTGCTTCCACCTTGGTCTGTTCCATCCAGATCTCCCCCTGACCCACGATGAGGCCAAGAAAAGAGACTGTGGATACATAAAAGTCACACTTCTCTGCTTTTACATAAAGCTGGTGCTAAAGAAGGCGCTGAAGAACCTTTCGAACATGCTGGGTATGGGACTGCTTATCAGGAGAGAAAATCAAAATATCATCCAGATACACAAAAACAAATTCATTAAGCATGTCTCTCAGCACATCATTTATTAGAGCCTGGAAGACAGCTGGGTCATTAGTAAGTCCAAATGGCATCAAAAGATACTCATAATGTCAAATGGGTGTATAGAAAGCAGTCCCCCTCTCTAATTCACACAAGGTAATAAGCATTTCTTAAGTCCAATTTTCTAAAAATCTTAGCACCTTGTAAAAGCTCAAAAGCTGAAGAGATTAGAGGGAGAGGGTACCTGTTCTTGATGGTGATGTCATTGAGCCCCCGATAATCGATGCATGGTCCCAGGGACATGTCTTTCTTGGCTACAAGGAAGAACCCTGCTCCAGCAGGGGATAAAGATGGTCGAATAATGCCTGCCTTGACAGCGTAGTCCGCGTAGTCCTTCATGGCTTGCTGTTCAGGTAAGGACAATGATTAGAGGCTTCCTTTAGGGGGTGAGGTTCCCGGCAGCAGGTCAATGGCGCAGTCGTATGGCCGATGCGGGGGCAAGGAGGTAGCCCGTGACTTGTTAGGTAATGGTAACAGGGGGGAACCTTAGACAGTTCAGGATAATCAGAGTCTAGATCTGGTTTGATAGGCTGAGTCTGAGAAGGAGAAACAATTTCTGGAGCAGATTGGCTCTGTAAACAATTACAGTTCCAGGACAGAATAGAACCAGTGGACCAGTCAATGTTTGGGTTATGTAAGACAAGCCAAGGATAGCCTAGGATAACAGGGTGCCGAGGAAAGTCTGACAGAAAAAACCTTATCATCTCAGAATGAAGATCAGGAAAAATTACCTTAACTGGTGAGGTCTGATGAGACACAGAGTACAAGTGATGTCTGTTCAAAGCGATGGCCTGCAGGAGTTCCTCAAGGGGTAATATCTTTAAGTTTAATTGTTCTTCAAAATGAGCAAAGTACAGACAAAGACCCTCTCTGAGACGCAGAGATGCGAAAGATACGCCCTGCCAACCTCTATGGGCTCCTCTGACGAAACGGAGAGCGCTGAAGACATGGTGGGTGCTGATACAGGAGACGGAGCACGCCAGAAGGCTGAATTATTGGCAGCCTTGTGTCTCCATCGATTCAGTGAAAAGTTGTCAGCAGGATATTTTTCCTTCAGCCGTTCGCAGAGTCTCTTATCAATCTTTATTGCCAAAGCAATAAGAGAGTCCAAATCTTCTGGTAAATCCAAAGGTGCCAAATGATCCATAAGTTGACCAGAAGTCCATTCAAAAATGCATTAAAGAGGGCTGCTTGATTCCAGTCACTGCCAGCTGCCAGGGTGCGAAACTTAATAGCATAGTCAGAAACACGCCTCCTCTTCGGCTGTAGCTGATACAAGGCTATGGCTGCCTCCCGTCTTGGCCTGGTGTGTTGAAAAATCTGAGTGAAACGCTTAATGAAAAGTTTAAGTGACTTACAAATGTCCGAGTTGCGCTCCCACTCACTCGTAGCCCAAGCCTCTGCTCTGCCTGTAAGATGAGAGATTAAAAAGGCTGTCTTGGCTCTTTCAGTAGAATAAGAATAGGGGAGCAGTTTAAATTGGAGGCTGCACTGTGTCAAGAATGCTTGACACTCACCAGAATCCCCAGAAAATGTCTCCGGACAGGCGAGATGAACAGGAGGGGCAGAAAATGATGATAGTGGATCAAAAGTCTCGGTGTCTACACTGTGTCTACACTGGGTTCCCACTTCTGGGAGGCTGGTCCGGAGGGAGCTGGAGCCTCTGAACCCGCTCCACCAGGAAGCAGAGTTGATCACTGACAGACGTCATGAACTGGTCTTGTCGATCATTTACTTGTCTGACCTCTTGGTGTAGGTGACCCAGTTGCTCCTCCTGCTGGTGGATCCTCTTTCCCTGAGCACCCAAGGCACGGATTCTGAGCCCGCTGAGTCCATTCTTGGCCAGTTCACAAAAAATCCAATCAAGGCTAAGGTTTCCAAGACAGAGGCTGAATCAAGTCCAAAATACAAGCAAGGTCAAAATTTCACTAAATTAGGCTCATTTCTCTGCAGTATTCAAATTTTTTGAATTCCTGTTTTCGTGGGTTTTATGAGCTGGAAGCCCAAATGATGTACAGATAAACTAACTAAATTCTTGAAATCGTTTAAGTTGTGGTACCTGAATCTATAATCTATGGAAATTTTATGTTTTGAATGGTACTATGGAAATATATATATATATATATATATATATATATATATATATATATATATATATATATATATATATATATATATATATATATATATATATATTTACACTACTCACAATAAGTTATGGATATCGTGAAAGCCTCAGTGGATGTCATACGGTGTTTGTTTGACTTCAGAGATTTTTGGGATAGGAAGGCAATTGTATTGCGGTGATAGACACCTCATTTTGTGTTTTCCACATAATGGTCTCACTGTGTACAGTGTGCCTTACATATTGGGGCCAACACTAAAGAATACTAAAGACAACCCTTTACAATGTGGCATCAATTTTAACATTCTCTGGGTTTAAAAAGCTGGAATTGTAAGCAAATCATTCCAACTTCATTCCTCAAACATATTTTTTGTTTTACACCCTTATCATGCAAAGCACCTTGAATCAACTTGTTGAAAGTGTGCTATACCAATGAAATTGCCTTTCTTTGCCTTACTTTATTTAAAAAATGATGTAAAAATACAGAAATTGTACTCAAAACCCAACGCTTTCACCAAGCTAACACAGTAGGGGGTGCTGAACAATAAAATAAGCTTAGAATGAATTTTAAAACTATAAATAATTGACATGACGTCTGCAAAACAGAGATTTTGGGAAATCATTACATTTATCCAATAATTTGACCTAATTTGACCTATTATAACAATCTAATATTAGCATTAGCTGCATGCTAATTCTAACAATAGTCATTTCTCATGTTGTAGCCTGAGTTTAAGTTTAAGTGCTGCTGAAGTCAAGTCACAAGTCCCTGAAATGTGACACGAATCAAGACTTTGAGTCCGAGTCCAAGACTCGAGTACTCTATCTCTGTGAACATGGAAAAGGAACACAGCAAATCCATTTTAAGAGAATTCAGCACTGCATATTGAAAACCAATAAACTTATGTAGGGCACAGATCAAGTGAAATAAATGGGGATGATTTGGCAGCATAGGTGAAAGTCATAACTGGAGATTAAAGGGGACTTAAAGGAACTAGGAGTAGGACTTACATGAGAAGAAAATTAAACAGACCTAATGACCTAGGGAAAGGTAAACCAATTTAACACAAAATAGAAAGACAAGCAGAAAAAACCCTCCAACAAGCTAAGAAACAGCAATACAAAGAAATAAACTATATGGAAAGTTTAAATTAAACTACATACATTAGAGGGTGTCGGCTTCTATCATAATGTGCTCTGCAACTCACTTCCTGCTAAGAGAGGTGGGGGCGCCGAACTCCAAAACCCCAGCGGAATCTGTTTCAAAATAAGACCCAGAACTGAGAGACAAAGAGTAACAAAAAAACACACACAATCATATATCTGATTTGAAGAGGACGCACCTGCAGATGGGAGTCAGACAAGATCTGACTCGCTGTTCTACAAGGCTGTACCATTTTTATTTGAAAAAGAACAAAGAACATATCACATGACTCCTCTCTCCTCCTTCTACATCTTGACAGGCCATTTATTTTCTCCAGGTCTCTTGACCTTACCATGAACTGGGTTATAACATGACTTAGAGTTATAGCTGATCCTCCCTGCTTTCAATTCATATCTTTACTCAAGAGTTTGTTTACTTAAAACCTTCAACCCTATAAAATACTGGTAACAGAGTCATGTTTTACTACCCTGAATAATATAAACAGGCCTATTACTTCTAAAGCTTAAAAAATATATAATTAAAACATATGTACTGCATAATAAAAATAGCCTCAAAAAAGTAGAATACAACAAATCCCTCTTTCAATCTATTTTTCAAATAGATTGACCACTCCTCTGTACTTCCCCATCAGGCTCCATGTGAGGGATTAACAGATATTGACCTTGCACATTATCACCAACAGCTTTTTCAATACACTTTGTGAGCAAAGAACGTATACAAGGAATACAACAACATCCACATAACACCATAGTGGACACAAATACTGCTAAAGAAACCATTATAGACATTGCCAGAGTCTTCCATTTACCAAACATATTATTTAACAAATTGTCCCACATTGAGGTATCTACACCTGATTGTTCTTTCAGCCTATTTGAAAGTATTCTGAGTCCTTCTACTGCCCTAGTTAATTTACCGTCTGCATTAGTATTATTAGGGATAAAAACACAACATTGAGTACCAAAAAGAGAACAGACGCCACCGGTCTGAGCTAAAATCATGTCGACTGCTATTCTATTTTGAAAAGCCATTAAGGAGGTGGCTTTAAGTTGCTCATGAACAGCCTCAAACCCATCTCTAGTATTATTAGCTAATTTCTGTACATTATAATGTATATAGTTTATTCTATCCACGTTCTTGTTCAGGGTACACCACCAACAAATACTTGATTCCCATCCTGCTGAGATTTGATTAACCAATTTATATTCGTCTGGAACACCTCTAGGAACTCCAATGGCATCAATATAAGTTGAATCATCTTCGTGGCTTAAGTCCCTCTTTCTAACATGATTATTCAAAGTGAGAAGAGTCTGGTCTCCTGTGGGATCATAAGTAAATATTGCTACTGGCATAATTAATGTAACAGGTGCACACAATCCTGTCCAATTACTAGGTAATATGGAGCGGAGAGTTTTTCCTCCACACCACCACCAGATGTCAGCACGAGCCTGAAAAGATTTAAGGAAAGTTTGAATTGAATTACAATATGTAATGTTGACTGAACCCACTAGTTTATTTCCAGGCTTACCATTTTTGAAACAAGTGAAATTATTTGGAGCTACATTACTATCAAAGAAGGGTGGGGTAGCTCTGTTATCAGCTATAGGGAATAAATTTTCCCAGTTACTACAATCTTTTACTGGATTTTCACTAGATAGCAGGGAAACCAGACAAGTTGTGCTGAGCGCAAAAGGTGCAGGGACCACCTTGAGAACAGGTCGGGCTCCCATGCACACAACACAGTCCTGTCTCGCTTCCTTTCCGGCATGTTCTACCATAAGCAACCAATTATTAGTGGAGCCCCCCACTCCTGTCATCATTTCAAAGTAATCGTCCACCGATGGTTCTTCTTTAATTATACTACCTCTTGCTGCTGAGGCCTGATTTTGACTTACTGAGGTGGAAACATTAAGAGAGTCTTGACATATTGTAATAGGAAATTGAACATCTTTTCCCCCTTTATAAACCCAAATTATAAAGAGAGTACAACTTTCCCCCTTCTGGAGATATTTTAAGGGGAGGAGATCACTCTTAGTTAAATTAACCGTAAGAAGTAATTAATCTGCAGTCTTATCCAATTTAACCAAGGGACGCATGTGTTTTGCAAAAGAGGTAGTGGTATACCTTCTCCAGTCATATCCTAAAGGATCAGCAATTAAAGTGGACCAACTAGTATCTTTTTGATCATTCGTTATGTACCACAAGGGGTACGTTTTATATTTACTTGCTTGTTGTCCCTTATAAACCAATGTATTTAAAGGAATAGTAATCACTGCAGATCGTCCCTTTGGTATACAAAATTGAGAGAATCCATGATGTGCCTTGGAAGTGCCGCACCGTGAAGAGGGAGATGGTTTAGCCATTAAGTTTCTTCTCTGTCTAATTGAGTGAACTCCAACCTGCGTTTGATTTGAAGAACTATTATAGGGCCATTCATCACAACAGTAAAAGATAATATTGACCAATAACACCATGCAAAAACCTTTGGCGCACAGCACCTTCTTATTTCCCCAAAGATGCATATTTCTGTCTGTGGTGTGATCCTATGTTTATTTTATCCAAAAAAGAAGGATGGCTGTTTGTTTGTTTTTTTTTTTTTTTTTTTATGTTTTATCCTAATTCTCAATATTCTTTTAGTAAAAGCAAACTCTAGCAATTGTCACCAACCCCCAAAACATCCTACAAAAACCACATCATAATGAAAAAAGAATAAGTAAAACAAAAATTAGTAGTCAGTGAACCTGATTATACTTTAAACACTCCTTAAAATATTTTATCTTATTACTAAAAAAGTTTTATAAAACCGTAAATACTAAATATTAAGAAAAAATCCTACAAATCGACTACTTAAAAATTCTTTGACACCCTCTTAGGCAGTGTCTAGCAATCTGCACCTGTAAATAAAAATCGGTTAGACAACCTGTAAAATACAAGAAAAATGATTAGTAAGTGTTCAGTCTTTATGATTTTGTTCTCTAGTCTTCGCTCTTGTTTATTTCTCTGGCAGCAGGTGGCTACCAGAGTGATGAAATGATTCAGTACAGTGGACTCTTTATTTTTTCCCAAAGTTACTGTCTTTTCTGCAGATCGCCCTCACTGAAATGACAGTTACTTCATTAACTGAACATTTCCCCCAGTAAACACAAATGCACAGACAGGCCCCGCCTCCAATAGCTTCCCCCACCGATTGTGAGGTGGTCAAAACCTGCTGTGAAATGTGTTTGATTTCTTGCGATCTTTTCTCTTCGGTACAATCCCTCTTCGAGAAAAGCAAGTCCAAATTGCTTATCTCGCCCAATTTTGTTGCACATATAGATTACACTGGATGATTACAGCAACTTCAACCAATCTTCTGGGTGGGTCAGGCCCCGCCTCCTGGCTTCGGCAGTCGACACCGCCTAGTCAGAACCGACACCACCCGCTGCAAAGAGATTTTCCCAGGTCAGCAGAGAGCTGCTGCAGCGTGAGGGACAGGAAAGGGGTCGGGGGCCGGAGCACACTGAGACCAATGAAACCACGTAGAACCCTTTCCCCGCAGCTGGACAGCATGGGTTGTACGAGCAGCAACCTGGAACGGGCCAGACCACCTTGGCTCCTGCCACTTTCTTTTATACACCCTTAGCCAAACACGCCCAGCCTCGGAAGGAGACACCGCAGGTCCCTGCACGTCACGGGGAGCCGGAAGGAAGGAGGAGACAAGGCCCTTCAGCTGCTGATGGTCACTGCGAGGGTCCGGGTCAGGGTGCGGTGACACCTGTGGTTCTCTGCCCGCCCACGGACCAGGAAAAATTCGGCCGGTTAACATCTCATAAGGAGTGAGACCTTTTGTTCTACAGACAGATGATCTCATGGACAACAACGCAATGGGGAGTGCATTCAGCCAATTAAGTCCCGTCTGAGCTGTAATCTTCGCTAGCTTTAACTTCAAGGTTGAATTAGACCGCTCGATGACGCCCTGAGATTGCGGATGGTAAACAGTGCCGAACTTGTGGGTTATTCCCATCTGTTCCTCAACCTGTCGGAGATGTTTATTTTTAAAATGTGTGCCATTGTCAGACCTGATCCTAGTCGGAAACCCATGGCACGGAATCCAGTGGTTAATCAAAGATTTCACCACTGTCTGAGCATCCTCCTGTCTTGCAGGAAAAGCTGAAACCCACGAGGTTAGTGGATCAATCATCACTAACAGGTAACGGAAACCTCTAACAGGGGTCACCATATCTGTATAGTCGATAACGACCTCCTCGCCAGGCCTGCACAAGTCCTGGAAGGCGCCCATTTCTGGCTTGATAGTAGGCTTAGGATTAAATTGACCACACACCACACATTCACTCAAAAAACGCTTAATTAAATGTGGCAGGAAGGGATGCCACCAAAAACAAAGGTTACGTTTCATCTGAGTGTATGACACATGTGCCGCACCATGAGCCTCCTGAAAAAGAGTGGGTTTTAACGCGGCAGGTAAAACTAAACGGCCATCAGGCCCACGCCAAAAACCATCAGAAAAAATCGCACCTCTATCCTTCCACACAGTTATCTCCTGCGACGCAGCAGCCTGCTGTGCCAACTTCACTTCCTCAGCAAAACTGTCTGACATTTCCTGTGCTGACGTGACAATCAGCTGCGTGTGGACATGTGACAGGTAGCCTGCTGCTCCCTTTGCCGCCAAGTCTGCAGCCCTATTTCCCCACGCGTCAACAGTGTCAGCCTTGCTGTGACCCTTACACTTAAGAACAGCGAGGTTAGCTGGTAACTGTACAACATCCAAAAGCTCCATAATATCTGCATGATGGTGTACAGGTTTACCAGTAGCAGTAACAAAACCTGCTCTCTTCCACTGTGGTAATTCATAATGTATAACAGAAAACCCGTAGTTCGAATCAGTTTAAATCGTAACGTCTTTATCTCTTCCCCATTTGCATGCTTCAATAAGAGCCCTTATCTCAGCACGCTGTGCGCTCTGCTTGCCGTCCAGCTTCCCTGACACGACAGTATGTAGTGAATCTCCATTCTGCTCAACAACTACAAAACCTGATTTTAACTGGCCCTGTCCATCTCTAAAACAACACCCATCTGTATAGAGCACAAAATCTGTAGGTAAAGGATCAGACCGTAAGTCAGGACGTATTTTTTGAGCAACAGAATTCAGCCTGACACAGTCATGCTGCTCCCCAGAGGCGGTGATTTGGTCAGCCATGTTTATTCCTTCATGCGTAAAAATAATGTTTGGTGCCTCCAAAACTCTGCTAATCCGCTGCTGACGCAAAGTAGAAAGAGTAAACGTCTCAGAATTAACCAATGCCATGACTCCATGAGATGTCAAAATATTAAGTGGATAACCCCTAACAATGTGTGAAGTTTTCTCCACTAGGTGTGCAATTCCTGCTGCATGTCTCGTGCAAGGTGGCTGTCTCATTTCAATAGCTTGCAGCTTTATGCTAAGATACATAAGAATGTATCTCTGACCACCTTTTTTCTGAAACAAAATCCCATTAACCACCCCATCTGTTTCTGATGTGTTAAGAAAAAATGGACATGTATAGTCAGGAGTGGCTAAATCAGCTGCTTGTGCTAGAGCCTGTTTCAACTTGATAAATGCCTCCTCAGCTGGTATGTCCCATTCTAATTTAGCATGCAGATTTTTCATACCATGAGCATTTACAAGAGCCCTGAGTGGTGTGGTAAGGTTTGTGTAATTAGGCACATAATGTCTGGAAAAATTTGTCAGTCCCAGAAATGACAGCATTGATTTAACAGTGAGAGGTTTAGAATGGGCCAAAATAGCATTCTTGTGGGTGTCCGTCAGCCCAGCGCCTTGAGCGGTCACCCTTCGCCCCAGGAACTGGACTTCCTGCCTGACCAACTGAAGCTTATCGCGGGAGACTTTAAATCCCTCTTTTCCCAAATGTTGCAACACAACTAGAGTCGCTGCTATGCACTTTTCAACAGTAGGGGATGCTAAAAGTAAACTGTCCACATATTGGGTCAGTACACAGTCTGGAGGGAGCTGTACAGTGCTTAATGACTGCTTCAACACCTGATTAAAAATACCTGGAGATAAAGCAAAACCCTGCGGAAGCCTACTATAACGTAGCTTCCTGCCCCTGAATGTAAATGAAAAAATATCCCTGACAGAAGGATGGAGCGGTAAACAGAAAAATGCATTAGCCAAATCTATGCAGGTAAACCATTTTAAATCAGGAGTCAGTGATGCCAGAGCTGTATATGGATTCGGTGTAGAAATGGGAGGGGTTCTAAGGGCCTCATTAATAGCACGCAAATCATGTGCCATTCTGTATTTACCAGTACCTTGTTTTTCCACAGGAAGAATAGGGGTGTTATATGAAGAGTTTGATGGTTCTAAAACTCCAGCTTCAAGTAAGCCTGCAATAGTGTCTGCAATACCTTCCTCAGCCTGAGGTTTATGTGGGTACTGAGAACGCCAGATTGGATCAGAATGTTTCATCTCAAATGTGATGGGTGTGGTTTGCACTAGACCAACATCAGTGGGACCATCTGACCACAAAGAGTCAGGCACAACCTTTAAGGCCTCCACTGCATCAGGATGATCTGTTTTTTCTCTGCCATGATTTCTAGAAAGCTGCAAATGTTCCAGAATGGTAGTATCAGAGAGCTGCGTGTCTATTTTGTACATCTGAGTAGAAGGAGAAAAAGAGACTGAATGTATCTGGGTAGGAACCCAATCCTTTAATTCAACTCCCCTTTTAACCATTCCCCCCAAATCTTTAGCTTGATGTTTCGGATGCAACAGATACGTGTGGAAGCGCTTCAGCTTCCATCATATACCATTTATGCTGCTCTGAAGTCAGATGAGCAAACAGTGCAACACCTTCCTTCCCCACAAAGCATGGACCCGAAGCCACAGACCAACTTTGGCCTTCAAGTTCTGTTTCAAATTGTTCCTGATATAAAGTAGGGTCGCCCCTCTCATAGAGGAAGGTAACATGGAAAGGGTCAGGCGGTGGAACAAAAGGCTGGAGTTCAAGCAGCCAAGGCTTCCAGCATCTCAGAAATTCAGCCGCAGAAGATTCATGTGCAGACATCGTAGTCAATCTGGCCCAGAAAATATCAGCCACTTGTGAAGTGTCATCCTTCAGCAAAAATTGACCACTCATGGTGTCACAGCAATGCGTACGTCCATTCGGAAAAGTCACCATAAGTCCATCAGGGGTACATAGAATAGTAGCACCAAGTTTGATAAGCAGATCTCTGCCTAACAAATTGACAGGCGTGGTTTGAGCAATGACAAAAGGATGTGATAGTCTTTGATCACCCACTGAAACAGGCAATGGTTGAGTTATAGGGAGAGTCATTGGAGCCCCAGAGATTCCGATCACAGACACTGTGTTCCCAGAAAAATTGACGTCTGGTAAAACTCTGTCCAATGTGCTGAAAGTCGCACCAGTGTCGACAAGGAATGGCAATGAATGTCCATGTACGTCTATTGTGAGCATAGGATCTCCCTGTGTCCTGCTCACTAAGGTACTCTGTGGGCATTGTCAATACTGAGGCCCACTCTGTCCCCCTGGATAGGAGGGAGGAGCCATATGCTGATTCGGAGCCATATGTAGAGGTGGCTGACCGGGAGGTATAGCGCCCCCTTGTGGGTGTGGGCACTCCCTCACCCAGTGTTCATTGGAGCCACACCTGTGACAACCGTTAGCACCCGGCTGCCCTCTCCCCATGCCTCTAAAATCCCCAAACCTGGCCCTGCCACGTGACCTGCCACGAGGCTGCCATGTCCTATAAGGAGCAGTAAATGGCGGATTCGGCGCAGCTCCAGCATACATAACAGGAAAAGAAGGTGGCACTGTCCCTGATCCAACAGTAGGTGCTGCTTCAGCCACCATCTGTTTCACTTTCGTAGACTGATACAGGTCAGTCAATTTATTCTGAGCCTCTTTTAACTGTAGTTTTAACAAAGCAGTCTCCATTTTCTTATTCTCCTCAGCGTCCTTTAACGCAGAATCTTGCACGTCTTGTAAATAATATGTTACGTGTCTTTCCCATGTAGGCTGATCATAAATGTGTGAATCAGGATTCCGTTTCATTAATGTAGCAACAGACTCTGGCATGCCTGCTAAAACTGCTTCTCTAAACCAAATCCGATTATTTCCCGGATCTCGAGGGTGTTCTCCAGTAACTGCAACCCATTTATCTTTACATTTTGCTATATGTTCTGCGGGAGTAACATCAGTTGACCAGGGAAATTTCAAAATTTTAGACGCAGGCGGAGTAGGATATTTTCTTCTGACCCACTCGGCGAGCTCATATGCATGATGTGTGAATGGGACTTCATCAAGTACACCTGCTAGCTGACACTGGAGCATCATCTCATTATAATCTGTCAATGTCAACATTCTACCCATAATAGCTTTCCAATCCCCCACCGCTAGGGTTTGCCCTGAAGTCCACTGATTTAATTTATTTATCCAACAGTTTCCTCCACCAGTCAAAGCAGGGAGTTGCAGAATGATGGCAGATATGTCAGCCATCTTCCGTGGTTTGTAAATTACTGAACCATCTGATGCTCCCACTAAAGGAAGCATTAAATCAGGGCCTCCACTTGCCCCCAGTGACACCTGAGATCTGGTATTCTTAAATGGTCCTTCACTCCCCTTGTCTCCCAACGTCTGCATATTTTTTACCTGTAAAACTGCCGTACATTCATCACGTTGACTGGGGCTGGGACTTTTTGAAAGGTCTGCAGCTTGACCCCTTACCACAGATGCTAATCTCTCCTGATTCTGCAGCAGTCCATCCATCTGTAGCTGAACTTTAGTTAACCTGTGTTCGTGCTGCTCCATCTCATCCATCAATTTAGCATTATACGCCAAAAACAATTTATCGGTGTCTTGTTCTACTAATTTTAATAGCTGTCGTTTTTCCTCCCCAGTGTGTTCTACAACCCCTTTACCGGTGACTTCAAAACGCAATTTATAATCTTGTCCATCATCTTTTACCTTTAAATCACCCTGTGGTTTTCTAGTCAATGGTTCATGGGCTACAGACCTCTGTGGGAGGCCACTCCAGTGCAACACTGCACTGCTTGAAGGAAGGGGGGGAGTAATGCCCACCGGGGGTGGCTCACAAAGAGATGGTGAACTCGGTGGGTCACCCTGCGTGTTTGGAAGTATAATCTGGCCATTGTCTGTCTCCAAGCCCCATGAAATATGTGTTTGACCAGAGGTCGTCAATATGGGGTACATAGGTTGATATGGGGGAGGGATATGGTCTGCCGAAAAACTATTTTCTGCAGTAACACACAAATGATCAATACCCTGTCCTGCTAAACCCCATGTTTTCCACATTTTCTCAGCTTTTAAGTGTCTCATTTTAGCACCAGTGATGCTCTTTGCTGTTTTAGCTTTATCTGCATAACGTTTCCCTTCCTCAAAACACATTTGTGACAAACTTCTTTTGTCGTCTCCTCGGGCACCATGACGAGCCCACATGGCCGTCATAAGGCCCTGGAATTGGTTTTTATCTTCTTTACCGGGCTTATCAACTAAAACAGAATATAATTTAGAAATGTATATTAACAATTGGGCATCTAAAGTACGCCAGTTTCGTCCCTGTGGAGCAGGAAGTAATTTATATTCGGCTGCCATTGAATATTCGTAACAAAAATCCAAAATGGATTAAAATTAAAAAAAAAAAAAAATAGGTTATTTGTATTAACTCTATAAATTATTTATTTTAATTGATAAACTATCAATTCGTAGGCCCAAATTTATCCCAATATTAATGCAGTTAACAGTAAAGGCAGGCACCGTTTTTATTTAATCTATTTATTTCTTTTTATAGTGAAGGAGTTTATATATTATTTATTCATGCAACATTAACCTTAATAATGTTTTAGGCAAAGCCGAAACGAAGGAAAGCTAAAAAGGTTTATAACGCACTGTTTATCTTATCATTAATTTATTTATATACGGAGATTATTGTCGTTTCATCTAAAAATCAAAGAATTCCTAATAGAGTCCGGCCTGCGCCAAAACTCGGGACGCACACTTTGGTGAAACACACGAAAAAATAGAATTCTCCCAATATAAGGCAATTTGTATTTATCATTAAAACATATACCGAAAGAAATACGTTTAAAACTCGCTTTGCAACACAAAATCGTCAACAGTTTGCTCAAAACAAAAAAAAAAAAAAAACTCCGCCGGACTGACAGATCAAAGTCCGGCCCAATAAAACTTCCGTGTCACACCGCGGAATGAATACGCCGGTGCACAGATGGCTAATTCTGCACTACGATGCTAAACCTAACAAACCGTACTCATAAGTAAACCAACCAAGAACAAAATGCCTCCAACAAAACCACACTTCGCCATCAATACTCGAATGACTGTTTAACCGAGCCAAATAAATACAGTTCGGAAGCTAAGCTACCAAAGATTAGCTGTCATCATGAGCAACCTAGCTCAACCGGAAGCCAAACGTGACCGCTCCGTTATCATAAAAAGTTATTTTATATATATTCTATAGAGTTTACTACCAGTTATTCATAATAACAGTCCTATATATATGTGTTCGACAATGCTTTAGACGTGTTTACGTAGTTGCACAAGGTTGAACGCCTTTATTTCCAGGCGAAACTCATCCAAACTGTGCGTTAGCCGTAAGCTAATTTATGGTGGTACTTTAGCTGACTGAAAATGATATTCCCTTATTCCTCTACAATGTCAAGCTTCTACGCTTATTGTCTGTACAAGAAGCGCGGGCATTGTCTAGGCGTTTAAGATTCGCAGAGGAATTATGGTTTTAGATTCAGTCGGTTAGTTCCCCTAAATGAGAAGTTTATATGCGGCCGGAGTTCAAGAAGCTATATGGTAGCTTCCTTCCGTCACCGCGACTTCCCCAATCACACACACAAACATCCGAGAGAAAGAAAGAACAACAATTTTCACAATCTCATCAAACACTAACCTCTACCGGAGCCACCTAAAGCTGGACCTTTAAACACAATCCAATTCACGTGGCTCAATCGTGCGTTTGGAAGATACGCCGGCCTCTCCAAGGTAATCGTCTCGACACAGAGAGCGCCCAGGCTCTAAACTAGTGTCTACCTGTCCGTTTGTCAGCCTCAGAGATTCCGACAGCGTCCCATCGGAAGTGAGCGGCCAACTCTCAAGCCCCCTGGTCCGTACTTTGGTCGGCCCTTAACCGAAAGAACAACACGTCAACATTAAATGGAGAACGTTTAAATCGATCAATACCTATTAATTTGGTGTTAGCGCTTTTTCAGATTGATACAAAACCACCCGGGTGTTGATTAGCAAGGATCAATCCAGTCGCTCTCCGATTCTCTGTTGAACTCAAAGAAAAAACACAAAATCACTACAATTGCCACAAACACATGTATCAATCAGTTATGCCACACTCATTACTCACACTCAATCTCTCCCAGCCCTGAGAAAACTCAAAACCAAATCAAATGCCCGCATCCTCCACCATTTTTGTCGGCTTCTATCATAATGTGCTCTGCAACTCACTTCCTGCTCAGAGAGGTGGGGGCGCCGAACTCCAAAACCCCAGCGGAATCTGTTTCAAAATAAGACCCAGAACTGAGAGACAAAGAGTAACAAAAAAACACACACAATCATATATCTGATTTGAAGAGGACGCACCTGCAGATGGGAGTCAGACAAGATCTGACTTGCTGTTCTACAAGGCTGTACCATTTTTATTTGAAAAAGAACAAAGAACATATCACATGACTCCTCTCTCCTCCTTCTACATCTTGACAGGCCATTTATTTTCTCCAGGTCTCTTGACCTTACCATGAACTGGGTTATAACATGACTTAGAGTTATAGCTGATCCTCCCTGCTTTCAATTCATATCTTTACTCAAGAGTTTGTTTACTTAAAACCTTCAACCCTATAAAATACTGGTAACAGAGTCATGTTTTGCTACCCTGAATAATATAAACAGGCCTATTACTTCTAAAGCTTAAAAAAGATATAATTAAAACATATGTACTGCACAATAAAAACAGCCTCAAAAAAGTAGAATACAACAAGGGCAAGTCATACAAATTCTTATAAAACATAGTACACACAGGTTCAATATCGCACCATTTGCTCACACATTGGAGTGTAAATAAGAAATTATTTATCTGTTGTTGAGAAACCTTCAATTCAGACATACTTTATTGATCCCAGTGAGGAATTAAGTATGTTTAAGGAGCTGGTGTAGATCATGACGGCTGCAGCCAGGAAGGATCTCCTGTAGCAGTCTGTTGTGGCAAAACTGCAAAAGCTTCTGACTGAAGATAACACCCTGTGTTGTAGGATAGGAGGATGCTCAGAGTTATCCGAAATTAATAAGTAGCAGTCAGCTTTATATTCAGGAAATGTTAATCAGGTAATTTGACTTGACATCTGACAGCCTAAAAAACAATGGATATGTACTCTGAATGACAACTCCAGGAATGGTGATAGTTTTAAAGATTGTTGTGAGGGTTGAAAAAGAAAATAAATAGGTACTTAGATAAAGGAAGCTGGATAAAAATTTGTGTTAAATGTTTCCATTGGATGATGTTCTGTGTCTCGCAGGTTAAAAAACTTTAAACAGGTGGTAAGAAAGTTTAACCTAACAAAAAATAATTCATAAAAATGGTACAGGAGAGTAAATGAAAGGAAAAGAAAAAATTCATAGGAGATCCCAGCGAGTGGATGGGGACTGGCTGGGAGGCCAAGGGTATGGCCAACCTGAGGGACTTCCCTCAGCCTCCAAAACCTCCAACAGGTTTAGGAGTGGGAGGACTTGGCCTCTTATGCCGGACCGCTGCTGGTGGGATTTCCAGATGCAACCCTTCCCAATACTTCTTAATGATCCCGGGGGGTGAAATGTTTACTGGGGCGTGTCTATGCTTGCACGCAAGAATCAGAGCATCGAGGTCTTTCTTGCTTTCTGCCTGTAAAAAATTGGAAGAGAAGCAACATGGTTTTGCTAGTTCGGACACACGATTAAGTACAAACTACGCAGGTGGTTTATTAGCATTTTGTCTTATAATAAAAAATAAATGTTGCCGTTTTTTTTCTTAGCCTTTCTTTATTCTGTTAACAGTAAAAACAGGAAAGTTGCAGAGCGTTGAGACAGCTTCTCTGAGTTGAGAAGTGTGAGGCGTAGGTTGGAGTAGAAGAATCTACGCTAGGTCTTTCTCCTTCTTTTTGACCGGAGTCAAAAGTGTGTTTGTCTCCCCAGAGAGTTGAAACGGCTTCTCTTGGTTGAGAATTGTGAGGTGTAGTTTGGGACTGGTAGGTAAAATAAAACAAGCGATCTGCTTGTTTTCCAGTAGGGGTCAAAAGGTCAAGATGGAGTTCAAGGAAAACAAAAGGAATCTAAGAATAACTAAGGATGGGTTTCCTAATCTGAAATTGTAATAAAATATGAAATGCGCCGATGCAGACTCCAGCCTCATCGATATGAAGGGAAGAAGATATTTTCTTTCCACAGCGCTTGGTGCCCAACATGGGGCCCAAGAAACTTAACTCAAACTATAATGGTGCTTAAGCACAACTAAACCTTAGACAAACTGTTCAAACAAACAAAAAAACAGACACATTGATGGAACAAACAAGGAACAAAAGTGGGCTTAAATACTGGCAAATCAGACAAGTGCGTACAGAGGGAACAATTATCTGCACAATTCACTCAGAAAGAAGTATCTGAACACACAGTTTAAGAGTTAACCTTAATACAAGGGTAGCAAAATGACCAAACCATGAATCTAATTTAATTCAACCAGAAGTTAGAACAAATAACTCTCTTAAAATATTAATTGAAACAATAATGACAATGAAAAATGAGGAGTATTATTTATGGGCTGTACTCAATACTTTATTTGTGAGGACCCCTAACTTCTTCACATCATATCTTAAGAAACTCATTGATGGCACTAAATTAAATTGACAACTACAGCTAAAGGCAAATGGCAATGAAACCAGAAATTAATAATAAAACTTTCCAAATTAGTTACCATGGTCAGAGGCCTTGGGAACTCTGTGTTCCCAATTTTAATTAGATAACTGCCATCAGCTTCGGCCCCCATGGGCTGCAGCTTGGAATACTGTTTTTTGGAACAGAGGTCATTCAGCAAGAACCTGAATGAATGGAAAACGATTGACTTTTTGAAAAAGAAATTATGCTGAAGAAATATGCCTTGAGAGTGTTTTTAAGTATTGTCTCATGGACATTAAGCATGGTTCTGAAACCAGTTTGAAAAGCAGATTCTAAAAAAACTGGGGATTTCAGTAAAAGAAGGTTTTAAAAAAGCATGTTATTATAGAAAGAGGTACTGGAAAAGTTTTATTATTGGAATGAGGTATCAGTACAACTGGGATCCCACAATGATAAATGGGAACTTTTCAAGCTACGTTCATAACTGTTGACTTTGATCAATTTTTCCCCCAGGTACAGGAGAAGCAGATGAAGCAAATTTAACCATTGAGGTTTCCTTTATTGTGTATTAACTTTTATCTCCACAGCTCTACTCAAACAGCGATCACTTTAGGAAGGTTTTCACACTAGCTAATAGCAATCCTGAGACATGGGGGCAATATTTTCTAGAGAAAGAGGGAATTGAATTTTTGGATTCAATTGGGGGTTTGGTCAAATTTGAACATAATTGCGATTTTGAAGAAGAGTTTATAGTATAATGGCATACTGGAAGAAGAGGAGAATAGGGGTTTTTAATTTGAATAACGATTCAAATTCAACTTGCAACAGTCAGCAAGATTAAAGGGCTGTACCTGTAGGAGGATCTTTCGGTTTTTGGGCATAAAAACTAAAGACCTTCTTCAACGAGGATTATCTAAACATGGATTCTTGATTGATTTCCTCTTGCATAAAGAATTAATGAAGGCAAGCCAAGGCAATTTTATTTTTATAGCACACTTAACAACAAGGTGATTCAAGGTGGTTTATATGATTAAGAGGTAAAATAAAAATAGGATTAAAACAGACAAAACATATAAGGTAAAAACAGCAATAAAGCAAGAAGCACACTCAGCTACATCAAGGCATTACAAAGCATATCAAGGATACATAAAACATGATACATCAAAGGCAGCTCTAAACAGATACATTTTTAGTTGTGATTTTAAAGAACTCAGTGTTTCAGCAGCTTTGCAGTTGTCTGGAAGTTTGTTCCAGATTAGAGGAGCATAGAAACTGAAAGCTGCTTCTCCATGTTTGCTTCTGATTCTAGGGATGTTGAGTAGACTGGAACTAGAGGACCTGATTGGTCTGGAGGGGTTGGTATAGTAACAGTAGATCTTCAATATACTTTGGTGCTAAACCATTCAATCATTTATAAACTAGGAAAAGTATTTTGAAGTGTATTCTCTGAGCTACAGGGAGCCAGCGGAAGGACTTTAGAAGTATGACTTGTTAACCTAGCATGTTCTAACACTTAACTCAGCTTGAGATCACATCAAGGGCCCTCCTAATTGGTGATCCTTCCCTTCCGAGGCAACACAGAGGCTGAGGAAGATGCAAAGGTGGACCTTGGGGTTTACGAAGTGGAGCAGCTACAATGGAAGCGTGCTCAGTTCAACACTGAGTCCAGATTTAATATCTCATTGAGACGGGCATAATTAGGCTACATAACATCTCTCTCTGCTGGATTTTCCTAGAGTCCTGACATGACAAGACAAAGGGTGGCTGTCCTTGGGAGCAGGAGGTTGTCTGAATCTTTTCCCATCAATAGGAATGAAGTGGTGAACAAAAGAAAACCACAAATGGCGTAAATAAAGACCCCGCTGGGTTTTTCATTCTGACAAACAAGTTATGTCTCATCAAAGTCATCTGAATGGACGATCCCTGGTTACTTTGAGCTAATTTCATGGCCAGCATGATTCATGTCTGATTATAAAAGTTGATTGTTTAAACAGTTTTTTTTGTCGGTTCTCTTCACACCTATTAGAAATTGTTTCAACATCTTGAAATATTTCTGTATGTTTTGGGCATTACGGTAGTGAAAGAAAATGAGAGGAATGTTACAGAAAATTTAAATTTTATGTGAATTTAACTGATTAAGGAATGATTAGTAAAGGAATCTAGGGAATGTGGCATAATTATTAGTCAGGTAAGAGGCCTTTCACCTACTCTGATCTAACTGCTGACTCATCAGCTGTGAAGAGTTTTTTGGTTAACCTTGGAATGCAGACATAACATCCGGAGACAGAAGACATAAGCTGCTTGCAGAGATGGTAGACATGATCTTAGGTGCGAGAGAGTTCGATCGTTGGCCCAGACGGGCTCATTTACAAGACTGGCCATAATAAAATGTGTAAAATGCCTATGCAGACTCGTGCCTCATTCCTATGAAGGGAAGAAGAATTTTTTTGCCACAGCATTCACACAGCAGGTTTGACAAATGTAACAAATACAAATGTAAATAATACAATAAACACATTCTTGTAAATAATTCAAAGGTCTCTTTATATTTTTTCTATAAATAAAACAAAACAATGTCACAAAGTGATTTGATTTATTTATCAAACTTAGATTGTTTTGCTGCAGTTTTATCATTTCAATCAGCAAAATACCACAAACAGAGACAGGCATTGCCATTTTGGAAGTCAGGGAGATACGACGTAGTGGCACAGGTAGATGTCCCAATCTCCACTGTTCCAAGTCTGCTATTATTTGCACACTTGCTTACTTGCACTTCTACCAAATGCACTTCGTAGAGGACCATAGGCTGCAGTATGGGTATTGGGACATGGCCTTAGACTTAGAGTTGTCAGCTCTGAACAGACAGTGCAGTGAACAGATCACTCACAGCCCATTCAGTATAGGTTTTGTTATTTTCAGCATGAGGAATGTCTTATGTGGCTTGTGATTTCAAGAAAATGTGTGTGTCTCACGCTCATTGCGTGAGACTTGAGAGCTCTGTAACGCAATATGTCTTACTCAGTCTATATCTCCTCTGTTGTATGTGAACTGATATCTATATCTGTGTGGGCTTGTGGTTAATAAACAGATCACATAGCTACAGCAAAGCCTGCAGGGTAAACATGGATCAGACAGTCAATTCCTGCAGTGCTTAGAGCTAAACATTTTTATTAACATAATTTTTAATTCTGCTTGCAGCATCTCATCTCCCACTGGAATTACAAGTAGACACCAGCTATATTCAATTCTAGTTGCAGTCATAAACATTGTGAGCAACACCTAATTTCTTAAGTTATTAAGTGAAATCCATGAAGTGTAATTGGCCTAGACATGACTTCCACTCCTTTAAAAACAAAAAGGTCAAACAGAAGGGAGCACTGCAGAAGGTCTTCATCCTGGGATACATTTTGGGGAGCCCTGCAAGGACAAAAACAATGAGGCGTTCATCCCCGAGACAGCTTCAGGGAACAGCAGTGAGTGGGAGGAGAGTGAAAAAAATAACATCCCAGACAAGAAAAAAGGAGAATGAGGGGAGAGCAGGACGAGGAGAGTCAGAGATCAGGGTGACCCTGCCCCACTCAGGAACATGTTCTGCCTATAAGCTAAAAGGACAGACTTAAACTTTACCACTGAGTAATCTCTCTGCTGTCAGAGTCCCAGGGATTTGGCGTTGACCGCATCCCAGCAGTGAACGGAACTTTTGTGCTTCTTTCAAAACTCCACATGACATGTCTGAAGCATATATATGGGCAAAATGTATAGCTACTGGAAGGGTATAGTCAGGAACAGACATATCACTGCCAAGCAAGAAAGAAGTACTAAACCTTTTAAAAACGGAGGGAATAAAACTGATTACAGCCAGGATCGACATGTTCCATCAATCCATCCATTTTCTGTACCAGTCCATCCTAATGCAGGGTTGCGGGGGGGGCTGGCACACCCTGGACAGGTCGGCATTCCATCGCAGGGCAGATCTTCATGTTGTTTACCTAAAATTAGTACTGCAAAGTTTCAGGACTTTCAATATGTGTACAATTAAGCAAAACAAAATCTACCAAGACAGAATTATTTTTTCTGGATCCAAGCACTATGGCCTAATCTAAACAACATATCAACAAGACTGAGAAACCTTACAGATCAGTCTTAAAAGACCGTGGTTTTGTTTTCTAGCTGTGGTTGTGTGGATTATCTAAGATTCCAGTGTTTTATTTTCAGAAGCCACATGTCAAAGTAATTGTTCAAAAATGTTTGCAAAAACACTTCAGTCATATTTATATTCATATCAAAGACAAAGACTAAAGTTTAAGCCTATTAAAAGCAATTATAAATTGCGTATAGTTAAGAAAATGTGAAGATTTTGTGACACCTCACTCACATTGAATTATCAGTTCTTAAATTTTAAGGCATAAGCCTGGTCAAAAACAATGAGCTGAGACAGTTTATCAGAAAATAATGTTACTGTTTATTTGACATTTTTCACATTAGTACAAATATTGTTCTTTAATAGAAACACTCTCAGTACAATTTATAAATCCATATAAATGCCTAAAGCTGTAAAAATCCCAGTAGTGAGGCCCACACATAAGATTGTGGTTGGCCGGAGAGAGGCAAACAATAAGTCACCAGTCACAAACTGTGCCCTGGACACACTAAAATCTAATTCATACATGCACAAAGAAAAACATCTCTACAAGCCATGAAAATGCATTACGTTACATTACAAGCTAACATTTATGATACATTTTAATAAAAGGAAAGTTTGAAGAAAAGCTATTCAGTGCATTTAGTCCTCCAGCAGCTTGTACCAACAGCAACATAACTGAAAGCATGACTCACTTGAGTCACTCTTGAGTCTAGTTTATACTTCTGTCTTTGGAGGTGCGGAGACACACAGCACCATTCTCTGTCGATACAAGGACTCTCTAACAGGCATGCAAGGACGCAGACGGAGTAGAGCCCAATTATTTAACTATCCATCTAACGCAACGGAGAGTGAATGTCTGTGATTGGTCAGCCCATCATCAGCCCCAGATTATTTCACCAGAACGGTGCTCTATACTCCATGTCATTAGTAGTCAATGCTGTCTTTGGGCACTAGATGCTTTATATTGCCAGGCCAGTTTATCTACTATGGTCTTTTGGTGATTTTGAATACCAGGATGTGTAGAGAACAAAACACACGCTGTGTTTGTTCACATGCGTTTTTAGAGGATTCTATGAGCTGCACTTCTACTAAGAAGCTTTCCAGTTCAATCAACCTAGGTTTTGCACACTATTGAAAGGAATTAAAGCTAATTAGTCCACAAATGGAGTTGTGGGTAAAACGTTGGAGTGGCAGAAAATAAGTATTGAACGCACAAACAGAAATGTATTAAATACTTTGTGGAAAAGTCCTTTTTGCCAAGGATCACTTCAAGATGTTTTATTCATGGAGAAACTAGTCACCTGTGTTGCTCAGGTGTGATTTTCACATAAACAATTTTCAAATCGTGAAGGTTCTGGGAGTTTTTCCTTAGTATTCTGGTGGTTAGTTCTTTCCATGTTTAGATACATGCCAAATGATTACCTGGGACATTCTAGCAGTTTACCTTGATTTCCATGAAAGTAATTTAGAGTTTCCTTGGCTATTTGTTTGGGTCTATTGTCTTACTTGGATACCCACACATTTCATCTTCAGATTCTTATGTGGAATGTCCCACTCATTTTTCCTATTAATCTTTCCTTTAATTATATAAAGAATGCCAGTAGCACATGCTGTAAGACTGTTCACACCATCATATTCCCACCTACAAACATGTGCAATGACATTCAAAGAGTCCAACTTTGGCCTCATCTGTCTATTTTCTCACATTATTTCACTAACATGTCCAGATCTTCGTCAGTAAACTTTAAACAAGCTTCAACTTTTTCTTCAGTAGTGCAGACTTGTGCAGCAATTGTGCAAATAGGTCATTGCAGTGAAATTAATTGCTTATTGTTTTTCATGGGAAAACTATCCTTCCAGGTCTTACTTAAGGTCTCTGCAAGTATACTTTGGCTCCTGGAAAGGCAGATGGAATCACGGAATTTAACAATCAATATGGAATACATAATTAAACGCTAATTCTGTAGCTGCAGCTCCTGTAGGCTACAAGTTTTTTTCTGGGGTCAGCCCTCCTCTCCACACAGGATAAACCGGTCAGCCACAGCAAAAAAAACTCCTCACTAACAAACGTCCTCCAAAAAGACCAAAAGAACTCAAAGCTTAGCCCAAGGTTTAGGGCTAGCGATGGTTATGTATCGGGAGAACAACCCTTCTATAAGTTCTGTTAGCTCACAGTGAAGACCACTGATAGTGAAGAGTCACATCAGAAACTGCTCTGTGTGCCATCAGGGAAAAAAGAGCAAGCAGTGCAAACAGAGGGCTGCAGGAATGTGAGAGCTAAACACAAAAACACTGAAATGTTATGTATTTATTTCTGAGAATCCTGGGACAAAGTTAGGAAATAAAAATGAACAAAAGGTCCTGATCATCATAGAAGTGAGCACGAGGATTTAGTGTTTCCAGGTCACTTTATGAGACATGGTTTGGTGGTGAGATATGGAAGCGTATGTGAAACATAAATCAAATTAAAATGGATTAGCACAAATGCTTTTTCATTTTCAAAATCTAGCTGCTATTTTTGACTCAAATAAAATTAAAAAGAAATTATCCAAACTGCTTTTTCATTTTACAATTCAACATTGCTCATTCTGTAACTTAATTAAAATTAAATAGAAAAGGACATTTAAGATTAAATATTTAAATTGCATCCCAGCAAAATAGTAAAAAAATTCAATTTGAAATGTCAAAGTTGAAAAATAAAATGCATTGGCAGAAATGCTTTTTCATTTTCTGAGTACAAATGCCATTTTTGACTCATAAATAAAATTTAAAACGAATCATCCTAACTGCTTTTTCATTTTACAATTCAGCGTAGCTCGTTCCGTGACCTAATTAAAACGATAAAGAAAATGTATTGCTTTTTCGTTTTCATCCCTACCCCTGCAAAAGGTGTAACATAATTCAAATCGAATTGGCAATCCCACACGGCGCAGGAGAATGACGTCAGAGCTCCTTCTTCTTCAGTCCCCAGCCTGACCGTGCTTAGCAATCAATACGTTAGGGGGCGTTTGTGTATAGTTGATGCTGGTGAAAGAGAGGAAAAGTATGAGTGTGAGCATACACATATATATAAAAGGCTGTGTGGTCCAAATTCAGGGGCTGCATCCTTCTAAGGACCCGTCCTCCCTGGTCTAAGAAGGACGTCGGGTCATTCGTAGACCAGGTGGACCACCGCATGTTAGACCACCTTCAAGTGAGGCGACACTTGGAAATATGCCGTCAAGCCAGCCGTTTATAGTAATATTACATTTCAGTTTTTCTTAATAAATTCACAAAAAATTCTACATTTCATTTCTGTTTTTCTTCTGTCAAGATGGGGTGCTGATTGTACATTAATGAGAAATAAAATGATCTTTTTTGATTTAAGCAAATGGCTGCAATGAAACAGAGTGCCAAATTTAAAGGGTCCGTACACTTTACATAACTGAGAGAGAGAGAGAGAGAGAGAGAGAGAGAGAGAGAGAGAGAGAGAGAGAATATTCAGTTGATTTAAAAACACAATTGTGTGCCGAATTGAATATATAGTTTTTCTTACTATGTGATGTCTTTATAATCGGCACTTTCTGAATAAATAAAATGAATTGATTTTTTAAACAACCAGTGCAACAATAACTTTACATTTTTATGTTTTTAACACCATTGCGGGTCATAACAGCATGAGCTCTTCTCTGCATCTGCCTCAGTGCTGGTGACATTGTGGCACCTGGGGATGAGCTTGAAGATGATGTAGCAGATGAGGCTGGTTTGGAGAACTCAGTGGTGTTCTCCGGTGGGACAAACTGTCTTCTGAACATGTCTTAGTGATGTGGCAGCAGTTGATTAAGCCAGCCCTGGATGATGCAGCGCAAAGAACAGTGCAAAGAAGCTACCCGAAGCCTTCTCTGCAGACCAACCTAAATGATGTTCCCCTCGTCAACCAGAAAATACCACCCACAGGTCTCAGCTGGATAACTCCATCCACATCTCTGAGCTTTATTCAGCCTGTTTATTCTAATAAAGCTTAAAGAACGGTCCAGGAAGAGCTCATTCAGGTTAATCCTGCATGAGTAACTATAAATGACTACACAATAATTTATCCTAATGTCAATTTTTGTTATTTCATTTTTCAATAGTCATTTTAAATTGTTCAAAGTAAGCTCAATGTGGATACCTTTAAAAATTCAATGCAACTGTTAGTAAAATGACTTAATTATATTTCAGATTTGTTTTAATCAATTTATTTATTATTTATATTATTTATTTATAACAATCATGGAACAACTAAATAACCAAAGTGACAAAAACATAAATTGACAAACAGAAAACAGTGATCCATCCGGTCCTTCCTCTCCTCTCCTCTCCTCTCCTCTACAGGAGACTCATACTTTTCCACTTGTCTTCTTGTTACTTTTCCTCTCTTTCACCAGCATCAACTATACACAAACGCCCCCTAACGTATTGATTGCTAAGCACGGTCAGGCTGGGGACTGAAGAAGAAGGAGCCCTGACGTCATTCTCCTGCGCCGTGTGGGATTGCCAATTCGATTTGAATTATGTTACACCTTTTGCAGGGGTAGGGATGAAAACGAAAAAGCAATACATTTTCTTTATCGTTTTAATTAGGTCACGGAACGAGCTACGCTGAATTGTAAAATGAAAAAGCAGTTAGGATGATTCGTTTTAAATTTTATTTATGAGTCAAAAATGGCATTTGTACTCAGAAAATGAAAAAGCATTTCTGCCAATGCATTTAATTTTTCAACTTTGACATTTCAAATTGAATTTTTTTACTATTTTGCTGGGATGCAATTTGAAAATAAAATCTTAAATGTCCTTTTCTATTTAATTTTAATTAAGTTACAGAATGAGCAATCTTGAATTGTAAATTGAAAAGCAGTTTGGATAATTTCTTTTGAATTTTATTTATGAGTCAAAAATAGCAGCTAGATTTTGAAAATGAAAAAGCATTTGTGCTAATCCATTTTAATTTGATTTATGTTACACATACGCTTCCATAGTGAGAGATTCTTTTAGAAAATGTGAAAATTATGATATCTTCATTTTACACATAATATTTTAGTTCTTTGAACAACAGTAAATGTTGATCTGTTTGGTCATTGATTTAGTAAAAAAAATTTCAGTCACCTTAAAATTACACACTTTTTGGGTTAAAAAATATGGTCAAAATGGAAAAATGTTGAATTCAGATAAATAAAAATGGAAAGAGTGGAATTTTGGAAAAAATAAAACCGGATTTTAAAAAAATAAAATATTTAAAGGGATTTTATAGGGCTCTAGAGAAGTTTGTGACAGTTGAAATGAAAAAAAAAAAGGGTGGAGGTGACATAGCCTACCGTTTTGAAAAGTAATAAGCTGATAAAGCTGACAAGTAATCAATATTTAGAGTTTTAAAAAGATTTGATTGTTACCGCTTAGTATATAAATGCACATCCCAGTGAATAATTTGAACTTTTTCCTGTTCTGGGCATCACAGACTGAGAAGTCTAGATTAAATATTTCAAAATTGAGGTAATAAACTAAACTTTGAAATAGTATTAAGACTTAAAACAATAAAATGAGCTGCAACCACTTGAAGTTGTTGCAGCTCATTTTATCAATCTTTGATGATCAGTATATTTAATGCAGAATGCTGGTGCCAGTGGTTTGTACAGATGAATAATTAAATATTTCCCTAGTGGTGGCATGACAATAATTGGGAACCACTGGCCTAAACTGAATCAATACGCCAATGATCCTCAGCGCACCAGCAACAACAAAATGACTGAGAAAGCCAAGAATTAAGGAGTTGTGATGGTCCAGTCAAAGTTTCGGACATCAATCTTTTTGAAAATATGTGGTACGAGATTAAGAATCTGTTGCAGAACTAGGGAGTACCTTTATAGAGACAACAGCATCCTAAGTGCACAAAAGAGCATTATTGCAGTTTCTTCCTCACAGCTGTTTTGTCAGCCATCACATTTCCCAGCAAACTTAAACTCATTAAAAGGAGTCATAACCTAGTATTACCTTAGATACCCACACTCTATTATGGTCTTTCAGGCCCTTCTAAAAAAAAAAAAAAAGTTGAAAAAATAAACAGAGCTCCTTTGACCCTTATTTCTGAAGGCATTATTGTCTCGCGAGATCTGATGCGATACTTTGGCTGTCGTGGACGGTCATTGTAATAATGCAAATGAGGGACGCGTTGATTGGTGGCAGGAAGGAGGGGGGTTGACACCGGAGGTAACGCTTCAGCTTATCTAACCAACATCTACTGCTCCCGCTAGCATACAATAGCCACATTAGCAGTTAGCTGCTGTTTGTTAAACACAGCAGAGCAATAAAAACACAGCCTTACCGTTTCAATTGCAGGCAAGTCTCTGATTGTTGGAATGGCCCCTTTTTCAAATGGAGCTTCGATGCCAACTTCACCTGATATTGTTCCAAATTCGTAAAGGATTCCGGAATAAAATATAAATAAAAATAGAAAAAATATTTCCATGTTGATTCTGGCAGTCAACAACAGAGCAACTCACGTGTGCACTATGTATCTGGTAGAAATGGTTTTAGCTGATTAAAATAAAAGGCTGACACGAAAAAGTCTTCTTCATGCAAGATATACCTGGTCTGGTATCCTGCTTGGCTGCAATGCCCTGTTGGACGGGGGGCATCGACTGGGATGATGCTCCCAGTAACTGAACATCCACTGTGTCCTGTTATCAACTTTTTACTTTCTGTAACATAGAAAGTTCTCTTATATCAGATCTTCTGTTCCTTCTGTGTTTCTGCTCTGTCTTCTCAAACCCCCAGACGGTCGTGGCAGAGGGCCGCTCCTACTGAGCCGGGTTCTGTTGGAGGTTTCTTCCTGTTAAAGGGGAGTTTTTCCTCTCCACCGTCGCTACATGCTTGCTCAGTATGAGGGATTGCTGAAGGATTGCTGTGGTTGGAAAGTCTGCATCAACGGGGCCCAACCTCACGCCAATGACTGACACAATCTGCTGGGATTCCTTAAATAGGAAACTTTTTAACTGATTGGAATGTTTGTATAAATGTATTGAAATGACTTCTTGTTAAGTGCCTTGAGATGACATCTGTTGTGAATTGGCGCTATATAAATAAACTGAATTGAATGAATCATTGCTTGAAGAAACTTTCTGCATCTTTCATGGTGGATTTCATATCGTTGATGTGTCGGTCGCGAACGAACCGGTTCTAAGAGCTAACTCTATGAAGTGAACGATGGGAGCCGGCTCGTCATTGGGAGCAGTTTTATTTTTTTCATTCCCCCCTGCTTGTTTTGTGTTAACTTTGGTAATAAATACACCTTAAGCAACAGAAAAGCTGAGGAGCCGAAAGAGCCGGCTCTTTATGGTGAACCAAGCCAAAAGAACTGGCTCTCCAAAAAGAGCTGGAATTCCCATCACTAGAATTCAGTAATGGCGGCGCTCGACTGAATGTGAGGGGGAGAGGAGCGAGGGGGGGCTTCCTGCAGCATAGGTAGGTCTGCGAGATATATATTCAATTCAATTCAATTCAGTTTATTTATATAGCGCCAATTCACAACAGATGTCATCTCAAGGCACTTAACAAGAAGTCATTTCAATACAATTATACAAACATTCCAATCAGTTAAAAAGTTTCCTATTTAAGGAATCCCAGCAGATTGCGTCAGTCATTGGCGTGAGGTTGGGCAGATTTCCAACCACAGCAATCCTTCAGCAATCCCTCATACTGAGCAAGCATGTAGCGACAGTGGAGAGGAAAAACTCCCCTTTAACAGGAAGAAACCTCCAACAGAACCAGGCTCAGTAGGAGCGGCCATCTGCCACGACCGTCTGGGGGTTTGAGAAGACAGAGCAGAACACAGAAGGAACAGAAGATCCGATATAAGAGAACTTTCTATGTTACAGAAAGTAAAAAGTTGATAACAGGACACAGTGGATGTTCAGTTACTGGGAGCATCATTCCAGTCGATGACCCCCGTCCAACAGGGCATTGCAGCCAAGCAGGATACCAGACCAGGTGTATCTTCGATGGGGAGAAAAACACTGAGAGAAAACAAAGTTAACAGTCGAAATAACAGAATGTACTGTAATACAACTGGAGAGTCGTAGGAGAAAAGGAAGTAGCAGAGTGAAGAAAATTGGTAAGTCTGTCATCCAGCAGTCTAAGCCTATAGCAGCATAACTACAGAGATAGCTCAGGATGACCTAAGCCACTCTAACTATAAGCTTTATCAAAAAGGAAAGTTTTAAGCCTGGCCTTAAAAGTAAACAGAGTGTCTGCCTCACGGACTAAAGCTGGGAGCTGGTTCCACAGGAGAGGAGCCTGAAAACTAAAAGATCTGCCTCCCATTCTACTTTTAGAGATCCTAGGAACTACAAGTAAACCTGCAGTCTGAGAGCGAAGTGCTCTTTTAGGAACATATGGAACAATTAGATCTCTGATGTATGATGGAGCTTGATTATTAAGGGCTTTGTATGTAAGAAGAAGGATCTTAAATTCTATTCTGGATTTAACAGGGAGCCAATGAAGGGAAGCTAAAACAGGAGAAATGTGATCTCTCTTTTTAATATTCATCAGAACTCTTGCTGCCGCATTTTGGATCAACTGAAGGCTTTTAATGGCATTTTGTTGACTTCCTGATAGTAAAGAATTACAGTAGTCCAGCCTTGAGGTAACAAATGCATGGACTAGTTTCTCAGCATCACTCCTGGACAGGATGTTTCTAATTTTAGCAATATTCCTGAGGTGAAAGAAGGAAATCCTAGAAACCTGTTTAATATGGGATTTAAATGTCAAGTCTTGGTCAAAAATAACGCCGAGGTTCTTTACGTTATTACTGGGGGCCAATTTAATGCCATCCAGATGAAGTGATTGACTAATCAGTTTCTGTTTAAGAACTTCTGGTCCAAAGACAGCAACTTCTGTCTTGTCAGAATTTAAAAGCAAAAAGTTTAGGGTCATCCATGCTTTTATGTCTTCCAGACATGCCTGTAATCTACCTAACTGACTGGGTTCATCAGGATTTATGGATAAATATAGTTGTGTATCATCGGCATAGCTGTGGAAATTTATCCCATGCTGTCTAATGATTCTACCAATTGGAAGCATATATATGGTGAAAAGAATTGGTCCAAGGACAGAACCCTGTGGAACTCCACAAGTAACCCTTGAGAGTGAAGATGATTTATCATTTAGATGAACAAACTGGAATCTATCAGACAAATATGATTTAAACCAGCCTAGTGCTGTTCCTTTGATCCCTGCAACATGTTCAAGCCTTTCTAAGAGAATATTATGATCGACTGTGTCAAAAGCAGCACTGAGATCTAACAAAACCAGAACAGACACCAGTCCATTATCTGAGGCCATGAGAATATCATTAGTAACCTTCACCAGTGCTGTTTCAGTGCTATGATGAGCTCTAAAACCTGACTGAAACTCTTCAAACAGCTCGTTACTGTTTAGATGTTCACAGACTTGATTAGCAACTATTTTCTCAAGGACTTTGGATAAGAAAGGAAGGTTAGATATAGGTCTGTAATTCACTAAGTCATCTTGATCAAGGGAAGGTTTCTTGAGTAAAGGTTTAATTACAGCTATTTTAAATTCCTGTGGTACGTATCCGTTTACTAAGGATAGATTCATCATATCCAAAATGGGGCCAGGAACCATATATATATATATAATTTGCATAGCACAGTTTCAACAAGGTAATTCAAGGTGGTTTACATGATTAACCCTTTAACACCGAATGTGTCGTCGCCGACACATTTTTTGCATTACCATAACTCCACAACGGTTTGTGCTATCGGAAAAACTGAAATAGATTTAGAAAGAAGACACTTTGCGCTTTCACGTCTGCATAGTGTTATTACAGTAATGTGCCTTCCGCGGTTGCAGGAAGCCCGCGAAACTGCATCTTTGTCCCCCCCTCGCACACACACGAACAGTGTGGAGTGAGAAGAAAGTGAGGAGCAACAGATTGGAGCGCAGGAGATTATGTCTCAAAAATGACTTTCCCGGATTATAAAACCACCACATACCTGGATGGTTGAGTTTGAAGGAGAAGCTGAAGCAGCAACTTCTTGAGAAAAAAAAGGTAAAGTTTGACCGATTGAATAATCTGTTTTGATCTGAATTTTTGGATGAATGAAGCTTGCTAGTATGTAAAAAAAAAAAATGTTTTTTACTTTGCAGTTGGATGCCTTGATCCTCATTATGTGTTGATTTTATTCTTTTAGAGCAGTGTACCAACTTTGTAAGTTTGTACAATGTTGTACTTTTTAAGTGTAAATGTGAGCTTTTGCACACTATACAGACGTCACTTTTAGTAGTTTACCACACTCTGCATGCAGGTCTGCATATCTTACCATTCATTTTCTGTACAATATAGTTAGGGTTTTAGTCTGAATTTTTTATTTATTTATTTTTGCACTACTTTTAGAGTCTGTTGTGATGAGCAGCTGGTTTCCTGGGGAAGAACTGGGAGAGGAAGAGGAGGATCTTTTGTGATCTACTGGAGGAGGCTGAAGGGATGCTGGGGGTTGTGATGATCCTGCGAGGTACCGAAGCCGTTCACCACATCATCCATAGAAAAAAATAAAAAGTAACTTCAGCCCCCACTTTGTTGGTTTGGCTTTCTTGTACCGTTTGATACCCAGCCTGGCCTTGGTTGCCACCATTCTTTCATCCACTGCAAGGTGCTGTTGTAACCCAGATACAGGTTGAAAGGTGACTATGATGGGTCAGTGTCTAGGTTGTGTTAAAGGGGTAACAAGGCATGAGAAAATATATTTTACAGCACACACAGAACAAGAGAAATGAGCCCGAATACCTTTTTAGTTGGAATATATTGTTTGGTGAAAAAAAAATGAAAGGTTTACCAACAGATTAAAACATACTTAATTTAGAACATTGGATAGTTACTTAGTGAACGGCATAAGCGAATAACAATCCGCAATTGATTAACCAACCCTGGCACCGGCTCAGAGGAAACAAAGTTGAGTCAATCAATTTAGGAAAAAAAATTACAATGGCTGTATTTTCTTTGCCCTTCTAAGTGTTTATGTCTGTCCATAGAGTTCACTTGTGTTCCATATGGTTGTTCGCAATAATTGTTTAAGTCAAGTCACTCCTGAATCCTGCAGGTGCTGATTCTTCTGTGATGTACGGTTGATCTCGTTCACCACCCTCTGGAAAGGAGATGATAATGCTCTGGTCCGGCTCGCCACTCCCTCGTCAAGGAGAACTTCTAACTGGGCTTATTTTTCAGGACTCTCAAAAACCTAGCCTGTACAAAACAGAGCTATTACTATCTAGTAGTCAAATTCTACCTTAATGGCCATAATATATCACACTTACAAAAACTACTAAAGAAACAATAGTGAATGTTAACAAAATCCATCTCTTTACAATATTTTTCCTTGCAGTTATCTCTTTAAAAGAAATAAGATGCTTTTTTTTAACCATGAATTATGACTGTAAAGTTCTTTTAAGACCAATTTTTATATGTTACACTGGAAAAAATGCCCCTCCAAAAACAACTAATTTTTTTTTTTAATACAAGATAATTTTCCTTGAAATAAGTTTAAAAATCTGCCAATGGAACAAGTGAAAATTGTCTTGACAAAATGTCTTGTTTATTAAGCCTTACAAGATCTTGAAATTAGCTGGAAAAACTAATTTTTAACTTGTATTGTGACGTTTTGTGTCTCATAAGTTTGTGGTGCTCAAAAGTAGTATTTTTTTCCCTCAAAAGAAGCATTTTCTTTTAAACCTTCCAACATCATCCTCTTCGTTTTAAGTGTATATAACTTGTTTTAAGTTCTGAAATTGTCACACTGTTCTAGATTTAAGTGCAACACCTTACTTTAAATAAGATTAGAAATTGACATTTTGAGACTAAATTCATTTAAATTAGCATTCTTGTACTAGTATTAGGCAATGTTTCTTAGTCATAATCCTCCATTTACCTTTCTATAAGCCAAATAGCAGTAATACTGTTTACCTGCTGCTTAGAAGACAGAAAAAAGGGAAAACTATAGACTTGCCAATGAACAAATTTATTGATAAAGTCCCATGAACAGAGTGGACTGCATAAAATAACATTTTGCTGTGACTTTCTTTATACCTGACTAATCTGGGCCCTTAATACACCTGTAAAATCTGTGCATTACACAGGTACACTCAAACCCCAGACAAACTGCTAGGCTGTCAGGTTTGCGTGTTTTTAAAGAGGACCCAAATGCAGAACATAAATGAACTCAGGTTTTAATTAAATAATAAATTGCAGAACTTACAAAAATCACTGGGAAACCAGGGAGGATGGAGACCAGGGAAAAACAGACAAGGGATGAACAAGGAAGACAGGAACCAGGAAGGGAGGAATGACAACAAACCACCGAGAAGTGACTGAAGGAGAGGTGAATATATACTGAGGAGGAATTGAGGAAGTGACTGAGAAGACCAATGACCAATTAGTGAGAGCAGATGCAGGTGAGAGGGAGAGAGCAGGTGGAATTAATCAACTGGGACAGGAGGTAAAATGGCTGGGAGACAGAAGACTCTAGGAAACTAGAAAGGATAATAGGTCTAAGGAGGAATCTTAAGGAAACAGTGGAGAACAGAAGGAAGAAATAAATAAGGACACTATCTAAAAAGGAATATTAATAGGAAGGAGGACAAAGGAGCAAATGGTGAAAAACATCTAAGAACAAGGAGAAATACGGAAACAACAAAGTGCAGAAATAACTAGTAAAGACAAAGAATAACTAAACATGATAATAGAACTAAATAAGGAAAATAACTAACAAAACGCAAACACCTAGGAACTATGACATAGGCTCAACCTGCATTTATTATTATTAGAAAGTGCTTGAAATTAAAGGTCTTAGAGCTACATTAACATGGACATGTGGCCACATTGCTCAAACAATAACACTGTAACATTACCAGTAAGGATGCACAATATAGAATTTTTCAATAAAACAATTCCCACTCTTATGCCAAACTAATTGCTTAGTCATTTTACTTTTTCACAGTAGAGCTTATCTGCTGAATAGACTGTTTAAACTCATTATTAACTGAAAACTTAAAATTGAATAAAAACTACGGTAGGCAGTCTCTGCCTGCACTGCACAAAACACAAAATGTTGGCATGTTACCTGATACTATTGTGCACCTTAATTATAACACTTGGCTAACCTGGGCAAATTCAAAACAAGAATCAACAGCGACCAACATGAAGTGTAGTAGTCCTATAACAAGAGAGGGAGGGCTTTCCTATAGTCCACATCTGGCCATACTGGCTTTACGGCCAAGCATTCCACTCAGTCATGCTCTTCTTGTGAGATTATGTGAGATCTCTCTCATGGATTTTGCCAAGAGAACCTCCGTCTGTATGACGGAAAGCAGAGTGGCTACACACTTTGGGTATGTAAGTTGTAGGGTGTAATAGTAGGCTATAAGGTATAAAGCCCCCTCTGTAATCTCGTCTCTTGGAAAGGTGGTTATTGGCACATCTCCTACCACTATGAGGCAGTTGGACGGACTCACGATCAGGACTGGGCAGGAGAGAGGACGTTTCATTAAGTAGCCATTAGGGTCTTCTTTATCCTTTAACACATAACACAGACATACTTTTGTAAGGATAATGCATTTTTGTTTCAAACACATAACTAAAGCTAAATTACAAAAGTTGGAAGTTCTCAGAAACTGCATCTGAAATCGCTACTATTAATTATTTTCAATGCATTTACTGTTCACATATGTCTAGCCTTCCTGAAAATACAAAACCAAGGCTACATTTAGTTGGTTATCATTGAGGTGAATAAATATGCTACCATGTATCCATGTTTTAACATACTGGCCACAGAGATCTAACCAGTGAGAATCCTCATTCCAAAAACACATATTTTACAGGTCCTTCTCAAAAAATTAGCATATTGTGATAAAGTTCATTATTTTCCATAATGTAATTATAAAAATTAAACTTTCATATATTTTAGATTCATTGCACACCAACTGAAATATTTCAGGTCTTTTATTGTTTTAAAACTGATGATTTTGGCATACAGTTCATGAAAACCCAACTTTCCTATCTCAAAAAATTAGCATATTTCATCCGACCAATAAAAAAAAAGTGTTTTTAATATAAAAAAAGTCAACCTTCAAATAATTACGTTCAGTTATGCACTCAATACTTGGTCGGGAATCCTTTTGCAGGAATGACTGCTTCAATGCGGCGTGGCATGAAGGCAATCAGCCTGTGGCACTGCTGAGGTGTTATGGAGGCCCAGGATGCTTCGATAGCGGCCTGAAGCTCATCCAGAGTGTTGGGTCTTGCGTCTCTCAACTTCCTCTTCACAATATCCCACAGATTCTCTATGGGGTTCAGGTCAGGAGAGTTGGCAGGCCAATGGAGCCCAGTAATACCATGGTCAGTAAACCATTTACCAGTGGTTTTGGCACTGTGAGCAGGTGCCAGGTCGTCTTCATCTCCATAAAGCTTTTCAGCAGATGGAAGCCTGAAGTGCTCCAAAATCTCCTGATAGCTAGCTGCATTGACCCTGCCCTTGATAAAACACAGTGGACCAACACCAGCAGCTGACATGGAACCCCAGACCATCACTGACTGTGGGTACTTGACACTGGACTTCAGGCATTTTGGCATTTCCTTCTCCCCAGTCTTCCTCCAGACTCTGGCACCTTGATTTCCGAATGATATGCAAAATTTGCTTTCATCCGAAAAAAGTACTTTGGACCACTGAGCAACAGTCCAGTGCTGCTTCTCTATAGCCCAGGTCAGGCGCTTCTGCCGCTGTTTCTGGTTCAAAAGTGGCTTGACCTGGGGAATGCGGCACCTGTAGCCCATTTCCTGCACACGCCTGTGCACGGAGGCTCTGGATGTTTCTGCTCCAGACTCAGTCCACTGCTTCCGCAGGTCCCCCAAGGTCTGGAATCGGTCCTTCTCCACAATCTTCCTCAGGGTCCGGTCACCTCTTCTCGTTGTGCAGCGTTTTCTGCCACACTTTTTCATTCCCACAGACTTCCCACTGAGGTGCCTTGATACAGCACTCTGGGAACAGCCTATTCGTTCAGAAATGTCTTTCTGTGTCTTACCCTCTTGCTTGAGGGTGTCAATGATGGGCTTCTGGGCAGCAGTCAGGTCGGCAGTCTTACCCATGATTGCGGTTTTGAGTAATGAACCAGGCTGGGAGTTTTTAAGAGCCTCAGGAAACTTTTGCAGGTGTTTAGAGTTAATTAGTTGATTCAGATGATTAGGTTAATAGCTTGTTTAGAGAACCTTTTCATGATATGCTAATTTTTTGAGATAGGAATTTTGGGTTTTCATGAGCTGTATGCCAAAATCATCAGTTTTAAAACAATAAAAGACCTAAAATATTTCAGTTGGTGTGCAAGGAATCTAAAATATATGAAAGTTTAATTTTTATCATTACATTATGGAAAAGAATGAACTTTATCACAATATGCTAATTTTTTGAGAAGGACCTGTAATTGTTGTTTGTTGTTCTTATTGCTCCTTTTTACAGAAATGAACGAGCACGCTGGAAGGTGAAATATGAGCCCGAGAGAACCCAGAGTCATAAAATTAAATGGGTGTCTGTTCCTTTAAGACAGGCTTTAAATTAGAGTGAAAACACCTTTCCAACACTATCTAACCAACTACCTATTGATCTCTTGCGGTCGTGTTTTAAAAACGTATCGCTGTTCAAGATATCAGAGCCTAGACAGTGTACTGTACGCATAAAAAGACAGTGTACGCGAGCAAATGGTGTCCAATCCATGCACACTAGAAATGCGAATCTAATTGCTTTGGGAGAGAGAATACCTCACAAACATAAGGCCGAAGTGTGATTGTGGTCTTGTGGGCATAGTCAAAAGTGAGTTATGTGAACATAACAGGGTTTTTCCTTGGTCAAAAAAGTGAGTGGTGGTAACCCCTCGCGGTGACGTTCAGCGTCAACAAACAGACATTGTTTCAAGTAGTTGTTTGCATGAATGTACACCCAATAATTTGCTATAGTAATTAATGAAACACTGTGCTACACACAGAGATGTCCACCATGGATGACTTCAGGGATGTCTACGTGGCCTGCAGCTCACCAGTGAGGTGTAGTTCGCCGATATCCACATCCTCTTCATCCTCCATCCCATTCATCAGCAAAGATCTGGTAAGACTTATGAACGTGCAGACATTTACACGGTTGACACGTAATCATTGCTGTGGGCACCTCCATAGTATTGTTTAATTCCCTGTCTTATAGCAGGATAAACAAACGTACTCTTGGTTTCTGGAGGTGTAGGTCCTGGATGTAATACTTGTGAAAAGAAGGGGGAGCCTGCATACTGTATGCAAATACTTTAATGAAATATTGTCCTACAGAAGAGTGTGCGGTCTCCCCCCTTCTTTTCACATCACTGTCTTCCTCACGTTCTGTCTTAACACTTATAACAAAACCCTTAATTTCATTTCAAATGTTTGATATGTCTTTCGATTTGTTACATTAGGAAAAAGGAAGCGGTACACAGTTTCAGACGTACTCCAGTATTTGGAGCAGTCAGACGACCGATACCACCAACAGATGGAGCATAAAAACATAATATCGACTGCAATTTTGGCAAGCATTCAGCGGCTTGACGAAAACTCTGCCACACTTGTTAATTTGATGGGACGCATGGTGTCAGTCTTGGAACAGAGAAAAGACCTGTAATTTCTGTATTTCTCAGATACTTTGTCCGTTTCTTGGAATCACTTGTGTGAGACTAGCATGTTGTTTTTTTTAGGTGTGACAATATTTTTTTTTTGCCATATGTACATATTGTACATTATGTGACAAATATGGAACTTATTAAAGGATTTATTTGCATGTAGCCAAAGTAGTTTGTCATCCATTCCACATAAGCGACAAGGTTTCAAGTGTTTTTCCCTCATTTTTCTCATTTTAAGTTTTTATTTTCTTATTCAGCATATGTCTCTAGCAGACAAAAAACTAAAGAACATGAGGAGCCACGATTATTGATTAGATATCCATAAATAAATTTTTTAACTGGTTAAATTCTTCATTCAGAATCCATTAAAGATCAATCATTCACATCCTTTTGTTTTTCCGTCCTCTTGACCCGGTTTTCATCGGCTTATTTGCTACCAAATCACCTTACTGGCTACAAAAATGCAGATAAAAGGTTTGGATATTAATTAAACTTGTACTCAGTACTCAGCTATGATTTTAAAAGTAACTTAGATTACATGGATTAATGAATACTTAAGTACAAGTAAAAGTAGTACAGACTTATATCTACTCAAAAGTACAAGTACCCCCCAAAAAACTAATTACAGTAATCTGGGTATTTGTAATTAAGTACTTCCACCTCTGCACATAGCAAATGGTGATCATGCTGCAATTACATATTCAGTACTTTGAAAAAAAGACAAAATGGGTTATCAGTATAAAAATTTATTTTTATTGAAGACCACAGAACAGATACACTAGCATTCTCTGCTAAAGAAGTCCATTAAAGCTGCCCTGATGTGAGCCCTTTGTGTCTCCTCCATGGTGTGCAAGGTCTTGGACAGGGTTGATATCTGCATCATTGTGGGATAGTACTTCTGCAAAATGCTCCCCGTGCCTCTCACAAATGTTATGGAGCACACAGCAGGTTAGCACCATTTTTTTGCTAAGCTTAAGTGTACAGTCATTTCTTTTCATGAGACATCGCCACCGACCCTTCAATTCAATTCAGTTCAGTTTATTTATATAGCGCCAATTCACAACAGATATCATCTCAAGGCACTTAACAAGAAGTCATTTCAATACATTTATACAAACATTCCAATCAGTTAAAAAGTTTCCTATTTAAGGAATCCCAGCAGATTGCGTCAGTCATTGGCGTGAGGTTGGGCCCCGTTGATGCAGACTTTCCAACCACAGCAATCCTTCAGCAATCCCTCATACTGAGCAAGCATGTAGCGACGGTGGAGAGGAAAAACTCCCCTTTAACAGGAAGAAACCTCCAACAGAACCAGGCTCAGTAGGAGCGGCCATCTGCCACGACCGTCTGGGGGTTTGAGAAGACAGAGCAGAAACACAGAAGGAACAGAAGATCTGATATAAGAGAACTTTCTATGTTACAGAAAGTAAAAAGTTGATAACAGGACACAGTGGATGTTCAGTTACTGGGGGGATCATCCCAGTCGATGCCCCCTGTCCAACAGGGCATTGCAGCCAAGCAGGATACCAGACCAGGTATATCTTCTATAGAGAGAAAAACACAGAGAGAAAACAAAGTTAACAGTCGAAATAACAGAATGTACTGTAATACAACTGGAGAGTAGTAGGAGAGAAAAGTAGCAGAGTGAAGAAAATTGGTAAGTCTGTCCTCCAGCAGTCTAAGCCTATAGCAGCATAACTACAGAGATAGCTCAGGATGACCTAAGCCACTTTAACTATAAGCTTTATCAAAAAGGAAAGTTTTAAGCCTGGCCTTAAAAGTAAACAGAGTGTCTGCCTCACGGACTAAAGCTGGGAGCTGGTTCCACAGGAGAGGAGCCTGATAACTCAAAGATCTGCCTCCCATTCTACTTTTAGAAATCCTAGGAACTACAAGTAAACCTGCAGTCTGAGAGTGAAGCGCTCTGTTAGGAACATATGGAACAATTAGAACTCTGATGTATGATGGAGCTTGATTATTAAGGGCTTTGTATGTAAGAAGAAGGATCTTAAATTCTATTCTGGATTTAACAGGGAGCCAATGAAGGGAAGCTAAAACAGGAGAAATGTGATCTCTCTTTTTAATATTCATCAAAACTCTTGCTGCCGCATTTTGGATCAACTGAAGGCTTTTAATGGCATTTTGTGGACTACCTGATAGTAAAGAATTACAGTAGTCCAGCCTTGAGGTAACAAATGCATGGACTAGTTTCTCAGCATCACTCCTGGACAGGATGTTTCTAATTTTAGCAATATTCCGGAGGTGAAAGAAAGAAATCCTAGAAACCTATTTAATATGGGATTTAAATGTCAAGTCTTGGTCAAAAATAGCGCCGAGGTTCTTTACGTTATTACTGGGGGCCAATTTAATGCCATCCAGATGAAGTGATTGACTAATCAGTTTCTGTTTTAGAACTTCTGGTCCAAAGACAGCAACTTCTGTCTTGTCAGAATTTAAAAGCAAAAAGCAGTCTCCCAAAGGCTGTTTCCACCACAGCGCGAGCACAGCTTATTCTGTAATTATAGTTAAGTTGCTCACGACTCAGTCTGCCAGTATCAGAAAAGGGTGTCATAAGCCAAGTTTGCAAGGGGTAGGCTAGGTCACTGATGATATAGTGCCCCACATTGCAGTCAGAGATGTTAACTTGTTGTCCTAGTAACTGGCCATCATGTATGTGCTCCCACAACTTCGACTGCCTAAGAATACGTGCGTCATGCACACTGCCAGGAAAACCAACACATCCATCCCAGATCTGTCCCTTACCGTCCACAACCGCCTATGGCACGATGGAATGCCACCCCTTACGGTTGTAGTCAGGGCAGTTCCAATGAATTTAGGGGCCCCAAGCAAAATGGTCATGGAGGCCCCCCACGCAAGCCTACAGGAACCACAGCATAGCCATACAGTTTAAATTCACCCATACTTTATATAAATAAAATAGTGAAAATACTGCTGTTGCATATTCTCTGCAAAAAATTAGAACATTTGCACACAAAAAACACCACCAAAAAGTGCACAATAACTAAATCCAACATACTTAAGCACACACACATACACACACACACACCAGGGTTGCCAACTCCCAGCAAATAAAATAAGGACCCCCCCCCCCCCCCCCCACCTGCCGCCTCATGATTCTTAATTGACATAATCGACTTTAATTTAATGCACATGTAAAAAAAAATGCACAGAAATGTATTATTTTTCTACAATAATTAAATAGATTTAACATCTTTCTTCAACAGAATTGCAGACTGCACAGATGGTACATTCCCAAAGGAAAAAATACTACATCTTACTATGGTACAGATTAGACTTAATATTTACTACATAAGATAATGGATTTCTATACATTTAACAGATGACCACTTCAGTTGTAAGATTCAGATATTTTTTTATTAAAAGCTAGACATTTTAAATGAGAATAAGAAAGAAAGTTTTTTATTTGTTCCCCCTTTCCCTGTCAATGCCCTTACTGGCCCCCTCCCAAAACTTTTCTAGAGCCGCCCCTGCACAGTTACCAGTTGTCAGATACGTAGAAAACGTTCCTGGTGTGATTTGTCTCTCAGAAACAGTTCATAACTTCCCTTCAACTCATTCATGTCACCTAAAAGGTAAACCTGCTTCTCCATCACCTGTTCAGCTCTGATGATTCAGTAAGAACATCTCCTGGTTTCATCTTCATGTTTCCATCTCACCACATATCAGAACTGATATCATGACCAGCAGCTTTTACAGCTGTGGTTCCAGCAAACATCAGCTAAAACTAGAAAGTCATTTTAAATTAACTCTAACAGGTTATTAAACGTGCTGCTCTTGTTTAGCGCGACATCCGCTGGTTTCCTCTTTCTGCGCAAAGTGGGCGATAAATAAACGAGAGAGAGCGAGAGAGAGAGACTGGACTTCCGACAGAAAAGCCGATCAGCTGATCATTGATCGGTTTCATGATTGAAGGAGCAACAGGAGAGGGAGGGGAGAGAATGAGAGAAGATGAGGCAGCTTCACAGCTTAAAGACACAGAATAACTCCACCTTTGTGTCTTCTTTTCATTGTAGTTGAAGTACAGGACAAACCGCTTTCCTTTTCACCTCAATATGGAACGCATAATATTTTCTCTGAACACAAGACGATTCTGTTTTTTACGGGACGGTTGGCAACGCTAATACATACATACACTCACATTAACATTTGTTAGTTCTCACACAGTGAGAGAATAAAACACTATCATTAATGTTCCAGTCTGCTTTGAGGAATTTATAGCGTGGTTTTCCTACTACCCCCATTTGGTAAATAGATTATCACGGTGGAATAGTTGGTATAGCAGAGAAGCTATCCCACTTTCATTAAGACCTATTACAAAGCCATAGCAAAGTCATGTCATTAAATATGATAAACAGGGATTATGGAACAGATCTGCGTCTGTGTCCCGTTAATAAACATATTACAGTATGTAACCGTATTCCGTCTGTTCGGGAAAAAAAAGTTGCACTGACTGTTCTAGTTTGTTACAAGCAGCATTGGTCATCAGGCAGGTAGCTAACATAAACATGTTTTGCTAGCCTACCTGCTGCGAAATTACACAATTTGTACAAGACAAGTAGAGCTATTTTATCCAGTGTAATTTATGACTTACCACCAATGTTCCCCCTAAAACCCCTTTCAAACAGGCCATCTGTTTCGCTTGTGAGTCTGAAAGCAATCTTCCAGACTTTGTCCGGATACCCTTTACCGGTAATTTTACGGATGAAGACCTAGTAACAAGAGCGAACTTTTCGCGGTATGGTGTTTGCATTCAGACAGTCAGGTAATTTTCCGCGAAAGCTGGAGGGGTGTGGGGCGGTGGGGAAAAGGGGAGGGGGGCAGGGAACGCTGTGACGTATAAATGTCATTATTTTCCTTTCAGCTTCTTCATCAATGTCTCTTAAGCGTTTCTATGTGCGCAAAATTGCACACATCACAAAGACGAGCCCTGCGAGTAGATCTGCTGTTTCGTCTACCATCTTTGCAATAATCCATTTGTTTGGGGAAATGACGTATGCCCGCCGCACTAAGTTTACGTAATATCCACATACAACCCCCCATTCCCCCGCACCTCGCACCCCCCACACCCTGGACATTCATCAGGATACTCCGGTACATTTCTTGCTGTGTGAAAGCAGCCGAAAGGCAATGTTCCAGAAAAAAGTGGCGGGTTTGAAAACACATCTCCGGTTAAAGACCGGATGGAATTGTCCGCAAATATTCCAGAACTTCTGTCTAAAAACGGCTTAAGTTGCACACGTGCGGAATTGCGCAACTTCCCGCACAGAAAATCTGCTCTGCGCACACACAAAAATCTAACCTGAATTGAAAAAAGAACAACAAACAAATAATTAATTTTGTGCTATTTTGCAGTATGAATCAATGAGCATATGCCCCTGCACCGGTCCAATTAGTAAAACACACTTGCCCGAACCCGTTGTCCCTGGTTATTGCCATATCAGTGCGGCAGAGACCCCCACACTGACACAATACAGATTAAAGATAGACACGGGTATGCAAATAAGACTAAGGTAAAAAAATATATATATTAATTAATTCCAGACACAAACTCTGATCCTCCGGTTTGGAACGGAGCGCTTTAGTCTATGCACAGAGCGGCTGACAGCGCCAAGTTTGTGCGCTGTGAAATGTGCGCTGTGAAATGTGCTTGATTTATTTAGAAAGTCTGTAGCGTTTTGGTGGAATTTTCTTTACCGAAAGGGGGATTACAAAATGTTCTGAAAACATCTGAATTTTTTGTTTTATTCCTCTCATTATTGTCAGTCTTAGTTTGTAACTTTATCACTGGATTGTTTCAGCCGCCACAAAAGAAAAAACTCTTTGAATAGGAAAATGGATTTTAACAAGCAATCAGAATTGAGCATTTAACCTGCAATGGGAACATAGCAGTGCTGCTCTGAGTTTATCTGCTCATAGTGTGTGAATAAATATTTTAGTGTTTGATTCTGCATTTGGGTTGAAAGATTTCGCTTCAAGACAGTAACCTTTATGTCACTGAGTGACCAGTGGCTGCTGCTCCAGCCAATGATGCGATTCATATACGTATTTACGCAGCTAATCAATCAATATTTGTGCTACATTGCAAGCATCCAGCGCAGACTGTGAAAGAGGCTTTAGTTTAATGAATCGTATCAAAACAGCATCGAGAAATGGTCTAGAAATGGACCATGTGGATCAGCTGATGCGCACAAAGTCAAAGCTGCAAGCAGATGAGGCCATCAACCTGGACAACGTGTACAACCACTGGATAAGTGACAAGGACAGATGAAAAAAAGTGAAATTTAAGTCACATTTGTGCTTATCTAGTGTCATTTATTTACAATGTTCATTTATGAAAATTGATCATTAAATTCTGTCACCAGTTTATGAGTAGCAGAAATACAAATAATGGTGTGATTACATACTGTATTTTGCAGACAAAGAGTTACAGGACCCTCTCCCAGACCAGTCTTACCCAGTGCTCAGCAAGAACTTCACACAATGGTTCATGCTTATTATACAAGTCAGATCTTTATAATAAAAATGTTAAGTGCATTTTCAAAATTTGAGTTCATAGTTAGCTTGGCTTACTTGGCAGTTCATGTTTCTCCACAGTAACAAGGAGATATTTATACTTACAATAGTATTAACACACTACACAGGTCATGAATAAGATCTTTGTCATTTTCATTGTAAGTGGGATAATGTACTTAATAAAAATGTATTTTCACAGAAATTTAAATGCTGTAATTTGGTTATTTAATAAACTATGTAAACTGGATGGATGCGATGCTGGCATGACCACAGCGCACACATCTGATGTTGCTCACAGTGGTCAAAGAGACTGCTCAGGGCATTTGTGTGTTTGCTCAGACACATGAAAAATTAGAGGGAACATTTCTTACCACTATATTGTTTTTTCTTATCTTCCTTTTTCTTCTTTCTCTTCCTGATGGATAATTCCGCTTCGTTATGACTCCCGAGGTTTTGTATTTTGCCGGCAGCAGAGATCACGAACCTGGCTGGCTGGCTGCTGTCAGCGACACTGAGAGGGGCCCCCTTGAGGGGGATCCCGATAACAGTGTCATTGCTCTTTACTGCATTAACTATCAAAGGGGTAGGGTGCACGGTGGCGCAGCTGGTAGCTTGGCTCACCTCACAGCTAGAAGGTCCCGGGTTCAATTACCGCCGGGGACGCTGTGGGTGCTGAGGGTGTGTTTGTTCCCCCGCATCATCTGCACCCACACCCACACCCTGGGTGGGGTTGGCGAAAGGGCCTTTCTGTGTGGAGTTTGCATGTTCTCCCCGTGTTCCCTTGAGCAGCAAATGTGAACTACTCCCACAAAAACATGCACTAGTCCTGGGGCTATATACTGTCTGGCCGGCCGGGGCCCCTGAAGGGATGGGGAGGATCTGGCTGGAATAACGTGATCCTTCCACGCGCCACGTCCAGCCGGGGAAACCCCATCAGGTGAAAAGAAGGGCCTGCTCACTGCCCAAGCATGAAGGAGACTTGGGTTTCAGTGCAGGGCCCTCCTGGGGCTGGCAGAGGGAGAGCGGAACCCCAGGACTGGAACTAGGCAGGGGCACTGGGTGATAAATAACGGGAAAAAACCGCGGGATAAAAAAATCTTTAAAAAAGAAACTATCAAAAGGGCGCTCACACAGTTTGTCATTGCATTTTATTCTTAACCAGTCGTTGTCTTGGGGCCCCAGGCCAGCTCGGGGCCCCAAGCAATTGCTTAGTTTGCTTGCCTTCTCGCGACGGCCCTGGTTGTAGTAGTCCTTAACATAGTCATGTGGTGCAATTATTGGAATGTGGCTTCCATCGATGGCACCCACACACTGAGGGATTCTCCAGCGACTAAGAAAGTATGATGCCATTTCTGCCAGTCTGTTTACATTGGGCCTCCGAATGTGCATTGGGAGCAACACATCAATCTTGGTATTACAAAAATCAAGGACACAGTTGTATACAGTCGATAGGCCCACGCCAAAAAGGTGGCCGATTGTGCTGTATTCCACCCCCGATGCTAATTTCCAGAGCGCGATAGCGACACGCTTTTGAAGTGGGACACTCAGGCGGAAATTCGTGTCCTTTTTCGTCATAGGGCCCCTCATCTGCTTGCAAATATACCGAAAAGACTCCCTTGAAACACGGAGGTTCTCCACAAACCGTTGTCCGTTTAGATCGGGAAAAATAGTGTCCCACCAGCAGCCTGATCATTGATGAGCCCAAACAATGGGCGAACGGCGCGACACCAGAAGCCGAGTGAGTATCTATCAAAACAAAGAGACATACCGTAAATGTGTTGCAACAGGCAACTTGAATACAAAACAAAACAAAAAACAGATTTAGTTAGGCTACTTGTTTTCGTCAAAATAACATTTTCCTTGTCCGGCAAAGTGAAATACTCAAACCCAAAGGCTACAATGTCGGCATTAGATTTTACATTAAATAACAAATTTACCTTTCTCCTCACACGCCTTTGTTGTTCCAATCGCCTACTACGACATTGCCTTGACGACAGTTACTGCAACAGTGATGCCTTGTGCCGCTGTATTGCAACAAATGCTTGTAAAACGACGATTAACATCTGCACTCCGACGAGGTCATCCATCTTTGTTGTTATGGTTTTTCTTCTTCTGCGTCTGCTTTATCTCCGGCGAGTGGCTTCCCGCGTTATTTCTGAAGTGACGGTTTGATGACGCAACACCATAGCTCACGGTGGCTCCAAGTTGGCTCCTAGTTATGGAAAACGAAGAAAGTTTTGTGAAGCTCTGGCTCCAGCACCTGCCCCAGCTCCAGCTCCGATCCGGCTCTCGGTTCTTTGCAACGGAAAAGGGGTAAACCTAGATACACCTAGATTTCAGGTCTGATCAGTAGTTTTAGCTGTATTAAAGAAGTCATAACCTAGTATTACCTTGGATACCCACGCTCTGTTATAGTCTTTAAGGCCCTTCTAAAAAAGAAAAGTTGAAAAAAAGTGAAAAAAATAAACACAGAGCTCCTCTGACCCTTATTTATGAAGGCATTATTGTCTCGGGAGATCTGATGCGGTATTTTGGCTGTCGTGGACGGGCATTGTAATAATGCAAATGAGGGGCAGGAAGGGGGGGGGTTGACACCGCAGGTAACGCTTCAGCATATCTAACCCATATCTACTACTCCCGCTAGCATACAATAGCCACATTATCAATTAGCTGGTGTTTCTTACACACAGCAGAGCAATAAAAACACAGCCTTACCGTTTCAATTGCAGTCAAGTCTGATTGTTGGAATTGCCCATTTTTCCAAACGGAGCTTCGATGCCAACGTTTCTGCATCTTTCACGGTGGAGTTCTTACTTCGAATCGGTGATGTGTCGGTCGCGAACGAACCGGCTCTAAGACCCAACTCTTTGACGTGAACGATGGGAGCCGGCTCGTCATTGGGAGCCGTTTTTTTAATTTTTTCATTCCCCCCCCGCTTGTTTTGGTACATTTGGTACACATCGTTTTGCATTAATATTGGTAATAAAAACACTTTAAGCAACAGAAAATGTAAGGAGCCACTTGGGAGCCGAAAGAGCCGGCTCTTTATGGTCAGCCAAGCCGAAAGAACTGGCTCTCCAAAAAGAGCTGGAATTCCCATCACTAGAAATCAGTAATGGCGGCGCTCGACTGAATATGAGGGGTAGAGGGGCGAGGGGGAGGGCGGGCTTCCTGCAGCATAGGTCTGCGATGTCTATATATGGTATATGCTGCGCAGACTTGACGTCAAGTCGGCCAGAAATTAAAATCACGTATTTGAGTGCGCGTGCACGTGGGCTGGATGACAAACCCAGGGGTAAACAAACGCTTCACTTTTAAATATCAGCTTCCCGGCCAGTGTATAATTGTTAGACAATCATAACATGCATTTTTTCTCATGAAAAAATTAAAACTACAGGTCATGACTCCTTTAACTGACTGTTGATCGTTCCTCTTTAGGTCCAAAAGTAATTGATTCTGTTCTGTTTCATTTAGCTGGAGAAAGTTATGACACATCAATCAATCAATCAAACTTTATTTATAAAGCACCCTTTATACAAAAAATGCAGCTCAAAGTGCTTTACAGATTAAAATGACCCCACATAACCCAGATTCCCATCCCTTCCCACAATTATAAAAACAAAAGCCGCAGCCGAACACACCACAGCCGAACACACCACAGCCGAACACCGCCCCTGAGGCAGAGGGCTCCATATCCATCCATTGATTTGCTCGATGCATTTACTTAGGGTTTGGATGGGTTCAAAGTCACCTGGTGACATCATAATGAAAAGCTGAGTATCATATGCATATTTATGGTAGCTAATCTTATTGGTTGTTATAATCTGGGCTAGTGGGAGCATGTAGATATTAAATAAGAGGGGCCCCAGGATGGAGCCCTGGGGCACCCTACATGTGAAAAACATGAGAACACAACACGAGTGTGTGAGGGAGTTTGCATGGGTGTGGGCAAGTGTGCGTGTGTGTGCATGTGTGTGTGTGTGTGTGTGTGTTACTAAGGCTAAATGAGGGAGGAGAAGGTTTCTTCACCCACGTGGTCTCAAGGGGCTGCTAATACTCAGCTTTAGGAAGCTAGACAATGGACCACCTGGTCTGCTAGGTGTCCTGTGATGGACAAAAGTCCAAAAACTGTCTGTATGCATGAGAGAGAGAGAGAGAGAGAGAGAGAGAGAGAGAGAGAGAGAGAGAGAGAGAACAAGAGAGAGAGTTGGGAAGAAAAAGCAAGAGAGAGAGTCCCAGCAGGACTATTATCATTATTATTATTATTATTATTATTATTATTACTATTATATTTTATAATTACCGACTCAAAGTCCAAATGGCAAAAGATATAAGAAGCAATAAACATGAAAGTACAATACAAAAACATTTTAAACTTAAGAACAAACAAACAACAAAACAAACAACAAAAAATTATTTTTGTTTAGCTGTACAAAGTTCTGCCCTGGATTCAACAAGTTAAAACACAGTAAAATGTTCACAGCATGTGATCAGCAGGTTTTTAGTGAAAACAGGGGGTTTAGCGTTCAACACACATCAAACCAACTCTAAATCAAGATCTTAATCGTTCTAATCCTGACTAATACAGTACCTCCACTTTGACACATAAAGACACAGATAGGATAAAGAGGGATTAATCAAGGTTTAGGCCTACAATGAGGATATTTACTGCAAAGTCTGGTCCCAAAGCAGGTAAGAACCTCGTGGCTCTGTTTACTGGGTTGCAAAATGGGTCAAAACTGACTTCTATGATCGGCTTCTGCCGTCCTCTTTAATAACTGCCCTGGTTGCAGTTCGACCGTTAATTCAGACTCCTGGATAGGCAAAAAGGATATCATAAAGCTATGTCAGCTTCCCCTTCGAAGGTTTTAAATGGAGTTAACAGGTTAACTTAAGTTCAGGAGCAAGGCCACGCCCCAAACCCGCTTCATAAATCCTAATCAGTCTGGACTCGATTCACCCGGTACCTCGCACCCTCTCTACGTCTCTAATCACGCCGCGATACACATAAAAACTCTGCCTGCCCTTCATCTCTCATCTGTCTCGTACGTTTTCACCCCTCCCTTCCCCTCCCTATCTCACAGACAGGAGTTTTGTGGGAAGTTTAGATACCTGCTCCTCTAAGGTCCACAAGATCACATGTGGTGTGCCCCAGGGTTCGATTTTAGGCCCAATGCTTATTAACTTTTATATGCTCCCTCTTGGCAGTGTCATGAGAAGACATGGAGTTAACTTTCACAGTTATGCTGATGATACACAGATGTACATCTCCATGTCTCCTGATGACACACGGCCGATGGATGCACTTTTTAACTGCATTTTAGACATTAAATCCTGGATGGCAGAAAACTTTCTCCAATTCAACCAGGACAAAACTGAAGTTTTAGTCATCGGTCCTGAGGCTCAGAGAGAGAAGCTTTTACCAAAACTACAACCACTGTCTTTTAATCCTTCTCAACAAGTGAATAACTTGGGCGTGATTTTTGACTCTGAGCTGACTTTTATTCTTCACATAAAAAACATTACTAAAATATGTTTTTATCAACTAAAGAACATCGCCAGAGTCCGCCCCATTCTCTCTTGGGCCAATACAGAGACACTGATGCTTTTATCTCCAGTAGAATTGATTACTGTAATGCCCTACTTTCTGGTCTTCCCAAAAAGAGTATATCAGGTTTACAACTGCTACAAAATTCAGCAGCACGTGTCCTGACTAAGACCAGGAGGCGGGAACACATTACACCGGTCTTAAATTAATTGCATTGGCTCCCCATGTGTCATAGGATCTATTTTAAGATTCTTTTAATGGTATCTAAGTGTCTTAATGGTCTTGGGCCTTCTTATCTTCTTGTCAGAACTGCTTTTGCCATATGAACCTTGGCGATCTCTGCGCTCCTCTGCAGCCGTCTCCTTGTCATCCCTAAAGTCAGGACACACACTCATGGTGAGGCGTCTTTCCAGTTTTATGGCCCTCACCTCTGGAACAGGCTGCTGGAGAACCTCAGGGCCGCAGAGAACGTTCATGTTTTTAAGAGCAGGCTCAAGATTCACCTTTTCAGCCTAGCTTTTAACTGATTATTATTTATTAGTATCTGCTTGATTGCTCTGCTTGTTTTACCTGATTAAATTTGATCAATGTTTTACACTAAATGATTCTGAATGTTATCAGTGTTCAAATTTTATCAGTGTTTTACTATTTAATCTCATATTTATCTATTCTTAATTGTAATATTTTAACTGTTTTTAATCTTTCTTCCAGTGTTTCCTCTGTGGGAGCCCTCTGCCTCGGGAGCGGTGGTTCGGCTGTGGGTGCCTGGGTGCTCTCCAGGTGGAGCTTGGGTGGAGGTGGGGGTCTCAGCCTTCCCTCCACTGGGCGCCCTGGGCCAGTGCCTCGGCTGTTGCTGTTGATCTGCTGCTGCCGGTGCAGATGGCTCCTTTGATGGCGTTTCCTTACCTGGCTCAACTGTTCTCAGCCCAATGTCCTTGTTTACTGTTGCTTTTAAGTGTGTGTGTGCATGGGAGATGGGGGGTATAACTGTGGTCATGTCTTTATTCTGGGGGGGGCGGGGGGTCATTTTAATCTGTAAAGCACTTTGAGATGTTATTTTGTATGAAAAGTGCTTTATAAATGAAGTTTGATTTGATTTTGATTTGATAAGCTGTAGTTAGTTTTTTTTACAAGTAATTTTTCCATTTTGCCTTCATCTTTGTTTTATAAACAATAGCATGGTGTCATCTGGTGTGTTTTTGTGAATTTGTTGTTCTAAAATGTGTTTAGAACTTGGTGACCAGAGCATTTTTATTGTGTCCTGTTACGTAAACCCTGGTATGTAAGAGGAAGAAGTCTTTTTCAAAAGCTTTAGGTGCTTTGTTCCTTCTTATACAATTTATGCAACTTTTACTCTTATCTGCATGTTTTCAAATGTAAATTCAATCATGTATAACAGTTTGTCTTCTTCTGAACTTTCTTAATTTCTTCATTCCTCCATTTAATAAAAAGTGTCATATTCACATGTGTATTTTCCTCCTCAAAGCTGTGTGTTACCTTTTTCTGAGAAGTCTATTAAAAGCTGATAGTCCTCCAAATTATAATCTCATAATACATGGTTCACCTTCACTGTTCCCTTTGATTTTCTTCTAAGCAATCCAACAATTAACTAGAGCTGGGTGAGGGCAGCTTAAAATGGAAGACTCCACCAGTAATGTTTGGCCCACACTGACCCTGTCCATAAACAACATGAGACTAAAACCTGGGCACATGCTGAAATCTGTCTGCTTAGGAATTAATGCTGAAGTCATCCCTTCTTTGTCTGACCTTTTTGAAACAAGCCCTCCCATAGGCCCTTTGTCATTACAGCAGCTCTTCGCTGTATGCTCTCATTTGCATTTAAGAGATCTTAAACAGATACCTACCTACACTGTAAAAAAAAATGTTGTTTTTACAGGAAAATGCTGGCAGCTGTGGTTACCAGAGAATTCCTGTAAAAAATACAGCACCACAGTAAATGACTTTACTGACACAGTATGTAGATTGATTTACAGTGACTGATGTCACATCTGAAATACATTAAAAGACTGTTAATTTTACCTCCAAAAAATTGTAGATTTTTCATTAGTGTAGTAAATAAATCACACATTTCCTGTGATTTTTACAAGTAAAAATTGCTTATAATGCATCAATAAATTGTATAATTAAAAGGGAAATATTGTATAAATAAACTAATTTAAACTGAATTTGAAATGAAGGTTTCTATTGTATTACATGTGAAATGTATTCATAATTTGATTTTTTTTTAAATGTAGTATATACAACATTTTAAACAAAGCAAATTATGAATAAATTGTACATGTAATACAAAAGAAACCTTCATTTCAAATTCAGTTTATATATATATATTTGTAATATAAAATGTACTTTTAAACCTTCAGAGTGATTATTACTACACCTACACCAAAACATGCAAAAAAAAAAGAAAAGAAAAACATTTTATGTAAATAAAAAGAGGAAAATATCACTTTTTGGAAATGTATTTAACTGGCAGCATCTAAAATTGTTCACAAGTGGATGCATTTTTCTACAAACATACAACATACAAATTTGAATTTGGACATTTTTGTCATTTTACCAAAGTCTTTTAAAGGGGAGGTACCATTTTCTGCAACCTGGACCTTATTTATAACATGCATTACGTTAATTTACTCACACAGAGAAGTTTGGAGCCACTTGGAGTACTTCGGGGAGATGTTTATATCCATTCGTGATCAGCGTATATCCATATGTTGGGAGTCAATGGGGCAACCAGAGTGCAGCCTCTAAATAAGGCATTGTCTGCCACAAAACTCCTTCATTTAACCAATATTTTGTTATGAATCGCTAGGGCTATTCCCCTATGAGTTCGGAGTGTCTCGGAGGTGCTGCTTTGCTGTCTGCAGGGGTGTTTTACAGGCTTTTATTCCAGTGACACTAACACGCAATTTTCATTACATCACTGCCATGTGGCATCCCGCGTCACTGAAATCACCGGTTAGTGTAAGTTGGAACCAGTTGGATTAAAAGACCCAAGGATAACAACAACCCAACACCTCAAAGACGCTCTGAACTCACAGGGGAATAGTTCTAGTGATTCATAACAAAAATGGGTGAAATGAAGGAGTTTTGTGACAGATAATGCCTGATCATATAACCTTCTTCCGAAGGACTTCAAATGACTCCAAACTTGTCTGAGTGAGTAAATGAACATAAAGCATGCTAGAAATAAGGTCCAGGTTGAAATAAACAGTGCTTCCCCTTTAAAGTTTCTGTTGCATAAAACACTTCCCTCTCCATGAAGAGCTGATTCCAACAGGCAAAGCTGGAGGTTAGAACCGAGTACAGACCCCTCATATTCGATTCAATAATAGTAATAGTGTTTTACACAAAACAGGGGAACATTCTATCAAAAGAAGACTATCTCTATAAAACAATTGGCAGAGCCTCTATCAGAATGACACATAGTTCACATCTAAGACTTTAAAACAAAAAGTTGCATATTGTTCTGTAAGTGCCATAATGCACATTGGAACAACAACAACAAAAATCAGATTGAGGCTTCCAGAGAAGAAAAGGTAACTTTTGAATATTTTGTCCATCATATAAAAAAAAGGTTCTTTAGTAAACCTTTAAGACTTAAAAAAAAATAACATTGTGCTTTAGTTGCCATATAACGTGAATTTAACAAGGCAAAAACTTGCAGTACTTCTTAAAACGAACAATAACAAGGAGTCAACAGAAAATGTCCATAGTTACTCTTAACACCACTCGTGATCTGCGAGTTCCTGTATCAGGGTTAGGACTCGAGGATTCACGTTGAGTCGACGCTTTGAGTTTTTGTTCTCCACTTTGGTTCCTTTTTCCGGGTTTATTGAGAAAAAAACACCTGCAGAATAAAAGCATAGACAAGCAAGACAATGTAACTGATTATTTTTAAAAAATACAAGAAACAACAAATATACATACAGTATCTTCCAGAACTAAAATACAGTCCCACTTTTGCTAATATTTTATCTTATTGAGATAAAGCCTTGAAGATAAATTGTAATATAACAAGAAATGAGCACAATCTTCTGAGCACAAATAAGGTCGACAATATCTTTTAGCTGGAGAGCTAACTGCCATACCTCATCCTCGTGGTTTTGCACTTTGTCACCAATCAATACTGGGAGCAATCTCAAAAGGTTCCAGTTTTGAACAGCTTGCCCTGATAACCTGGCTCCATCAGTGTTGACAGTACATGGCTTTGTGAGTGCTTCAGATCCTTTATACTTAAACTATTTGATGCGCCTGTTTAAAAGCGAGTATGTGAACCATTTTTTCTTTTTTATGAAGTTCTTCAGGTACAGTGCCAGATCATATGACAACACTCCTTCAAAGAGGTCATGACCTAAACAAGGTGGGAGACCAGGCTGGGATACATGAAAAGACTCAAGAGTATCAAAGATAGAGTTTACCTTTATTCCTCTAACATTTTGGTTGTCATCAACCTGGAGATCATTAACAGCTGCATCATATGTCTCTGGGGTGCGTGGGGGACCACAGGCATTCGGATTAGCCTCAAACTCACTTCTTGTGATTTCACAGAACCTGCAAAAATATTGAGCAGCTGAAGTTTTCTGTAAATCCACCTATGCAATGAGAACCCAGGTTATCCCCAACAATGCAGTAAAGACCCCATTTTACTGTTTTTCCATCAACATTTATTCCATCTGCTTCCAAGGATTTCAGATCCGCCAACAAGTCTGAGAAAACTTTGGCTACTCCGAAACGCTTAAAGTCATTCTCAAGACACAAGACTAAAAACATATCATCAGTTTTTGAACGTAGATGAATGTGTACATTTGCTAATGAAAGATAAACTGCAAGGACCTTGTTTGTCTTTTAAGCAGAACCCAGGGGATTAACAATTTCAAATGAATCTTGGTACAAAATCAGTTTAAGGCATTTAGGATTTTTATTAAAGAACTGGTGACGATTGAAATTTTGTCCATCATATATATCTGTAAAAACCTCTACATCAGAGTCTGCAAATTGTTGTGACTGCATATTCTTCCATAAATGTGACTGTAAAACATTCTTCAGTGTTTCTGCCACTGGTGTGTAGTAAGCATATTTTTTGATCATGTTTTCATCCACTCCCAAAAACAATTTTTGGGGTTCTGTGTATTTAAATTTTTTTGAGAATGTTTGATTTCTTGAGTATGTTGTTCTTAATTGTCCCTGATGACAAGTAGAGAACAAATTTGAATCTTTAATGCAATCACATATTTTAGTGATAGCATCATCCGATAAGTTCATATCCTTTTTTAATAAAGAACTTATTTCAGTTATTGTGTAGGCTTGACCTAACTCCTGCACATTTTGCATTTCCTCAACAATAGTCTGTATAGTAGAGGCAGGAATAAGCAGCTGTCCCTGAAGTTTAAGGTAAAAGAGACACATGTTTCTGAGATAAGACTGACTTTCAACCTCTGGCATATCATTGGCCAAGCTAGCTGTTTGCATGGCTTCGTTCATGTTTCCAGAATCATCTGTAATGGCAATATTAATTGGTGGCTGGTGGCAAGTTTCTCTGTACATGTCATCAATACCATCTGGGGAGCATGCTTTATGCTTCCTGCTCATGTGAGAAGTAAATGACGACTTTTTAGTGAACAAATGCTTGCAACCACTGACTGGACATGAGACTGATCTCCCCTCTCCAATATGATCATTTAAATGAGACACTAACTCTTTCACAGTGTGAAAATGGCTAGAACATAGTGAAACTGCGCATTTTAAATCTGCAACAACAACAGCTTTAGGGACAGCTTCAGGTGCATGTGCATTGTGCAGACGATAAAAATGTCCCTTGAACGCTGAATAAGTAGTAAATGTTTGACTACAGTTGGCGCCAAGACATTTAAACAGACAACGGGGTTCATTCCTGTGCACTCTGCAATGAAGTACATCGCCTTTTAATGTGTGCAATTGTTTTTTACAAAATATGCAAGTAATCATTTTCACGATTTTAAATGTTTGCCTGTCTTTTCCACATAAAAGAAAAAAAAGTAAATTTGAAGCTTACCATGCAAACTTTCGATTTCCCGGACAAACAGCCACAGACCTTCCAAAAAAGACCGTCCAAATGGAAGATGTGTCCTTAAAACTTTACAAGAAGACAAAATGTATCACAGTTTTACGCTAGCTCTGCATTTAACCGCCGCTCTGCTCTGACTCGGCCGTTATTGATGTCAGCAGTGTCTGCTATTCAATCAGAGACAAGTATTTTCAACTTCGAAATTTTTAAGCTCTGATAATAAAAACATTTTAAAAAATACAGAAATCAATGCACATTATTGGGCAATATTATGGTAAAGTTGACAGGGGGAAAATGACATTTTTGCGCAGCATATTGCCAGAATCATGTAGTGGGATCGTGATATGTTCTGACCTATATACAGTCGGTTCTGACGACTTCAAGTTCTGCTTTGTAATTATAATTAGGTCTGTGAAAAAAATGTGATCTCGTCTGAGCAGAAATTATTATTAAGGAGAAATTATACTGGTGGTATAAGAAGTAATTCCAATAGCTAAGCAAGTATGAGCACAATAAATAAAATATAATTTTAATTCTAAAACTATTTTTTAAAACATATAGGCTTTGTGAATTACTTTAAAAAGGGATATGTTGTGAAAACAATATATCATATAAAACCTCTGGGTAATAATGGCATCCACTGCATTAAACAATTAGAATGTAAGTTGTTAATGCAAAATAAATAAATAGAAAAAATAATATTACAAGCCACATCAAACCAAAACCTAAAATGATTGATTTTTGCATAATTTGCACGTCAACTTAACAACATTGTTTTGTATATAGCACTACACTATTTCTCCGTTTCTGTTACCAAGAATTTTAGTTTCAACAAATAAATTTGATTCTAATTACAGATAATTGTTTTTTAACATTACAAAGAGATATTGTTTAATACTTTACCATGGTTAACTGTAAATGATACAAAAAACATATGTTTTTAGGTTTACAATACCAAACTGTAGGGATTTTACATAGTTTTCCTGTAAATTTCTGTCTTTTTTTACAGTGTATGGCTTCCTCTCCCTGCCACCCACTGTGACCTATCACCAACACCTACTCTCCTCTTAAGCCAGCCAAAGGCAATAGCCACCATACTGTGCTTTAAGAGGAGGGAGGTCTGCTCCAAACAATAAGACCTGATTCAGACCGAGCGCTGAGCGGATACACTCTGGTTTTCGTACAGCTTCTGTACAGACTGCCAGTCACACTGACTACGGTTTGTCTCCGGAAAACACAGAGCGAAAGCAGTGTGGCCGGCCCTAAGGGAAGCTAGGACGCTTCTTACTGAAAGCGTGCGTGTTGGACACGAGGAAGGCTGAGTGGGATCAGCTCGTGGATTGAGAAACCACGGAATGTCAAAAAAGAAAACTCAGAGAGCGATTTTAACCCTGGCATTTCTTGTTCCTTTGACCAGGATCTCAGATCGGACTGGATCTCCGGGAGGAACCGCAGGTTGCTGAGAGTCCGTGCATAATCTGGTTCGGAACCAGTATCAAAGTCCTCCACCCCACCGTTAGGTAAAAGGAAAAAAAAAAGAGGCCGGCAGATCCGGGGTTTCTCCCGGAGCAACAGTTGGATGGGGTCTTCCTTCACAGGGACAACAGCCAGTGAGTAAAAATTTGATGCGTGAAAGAATAAAAAATAAGAGAGAAAAAATAACTAGGTCCGGGACCTTTGTAATGCAAGTTTGTGTTTTTGCAAATAAAGATCGGGGATCTCACAATGAATATAAAGGAGTTGGACTCCAAAAGCGCGCAGAGGTCTGGGATCTCAATTAGAAATAGGCCTAATGATAAATAATATCTAAATAATAATACTAGTAATGAAAAATCATGATAATAAATACATAATTATATTAATGTGTGATAAACCGGTTGTGTGTGTGTGTGTGTGAATGGAGATTTCTATGGTGAAACAGCTGTAGGCTGAAAGGAGTCTCATGGTTTGAAAATTAAGTAAATAACACTGCGATAAGTTAAATAGATCAGATAACAGAGAAATAAAAGCTGAATTTATTTCATTAACATGAGAATGATAAATATTTAAAAATGAAAAATAAAAACAGCAAAATGTAACTTGTCGAAATATGGGGCAAAAATAGCAAAGAAGATTTTAAAGGAGATGCAAAATTAATTTAAGAGAAAAGACAATACATTTCTTTAAAATAAAGATTATGAATTTGAAACGACGATTGACTGAGTAATTTCGCGCACTTCTTGGTAGTTGCGATCTAAAATAAAACTAAAAAGATCAAAATGGAAGAATTAGACATTTGGCGTCTCAAAGGAATTCTTGAAGGAGGAAGAGAAAAAGGAGGGGTTAATGTGTAAAGCAGATGTGTTTTTTAGCACCCGGGAGGATAAAAAACGTTTTAAACTTTGTTTTCTCCTAAAGTTCCGCCGAAAGAAAAATTACATAAAAGAGAAAACCCACTAACATATTTTAAAAAAATCCTATGAAGAGTAAGGTGAACTTTACTGTGATCTAAATGAATTATCTTAAACAACCGACCACTTTCCCCCCTTCCCTTCAAGGAAGGGCTGTTCTGATAATAAACAAGACCCCCCCCCCCCCCGTCCCTCAACAATGGGTCGTTAGTTCTTCTCTTAATAAACAAACCAACTGTGATGGGTTGTGACAGAAACCGATAAAATGGACTTCCTGAGAAAGACTTGTTTGAAACCAGATTGATCATGCGTTTCAAAATTGTTAAAGGTCTTGGAAGGTTATCCAACTGCAGGAAGGCAGAAGAGAAGGAACACACCTCCCCCCGCTAGCTGATAATGAGGGGAATGTTTTAGCTGCGTGCAGCTCAATACAAAAGGTTGGGATTTCTTAAGTGCAGCAGCAACTTTTACTCTATAATAATAATAATTAAAAACTTAGCTAATATTTTTAATGATATTCATGGGATGTCTGTGAGATCTCTCATATAGTATAAAAGAAATGGTTTAAAAATGACGGATTATGAGCAGAGTGATTTTATTTTGAAATTCAGGCGGATGTCTACAGGTCCTGTGGGGTAGCAGCTGGGTGGCTACGTGAATTTATTCTTTGTAACAAGCGGCAGCTTCAGATGTTTGCTTCTAACATTTTAATGACAGATAAGATACATGTTGAAAGGAAACAATCTTGTAATGCGCTGGGTTAGAGACTGAAAAAAAGAGAAGAAATGTTCATTACGGGATTACCGTAGTAAGGAATGTAGTAACGCACTCCAAAATTCAACTTTAGTTACCGTAGCACACTGAGTATAAGCGCACTTCAATATTTACACTCAATGGAGTTGTTGCTAATTGGACAAAATTAAGGGTCTGATTATGTCTGGACCTACACCTGAGATTGGGAGAGGATGCCGGCCCTCGCCCCAGTATCAGTTGAGAATTGTACCATGTTTTTTGGGCATCTAGCAACAGACTCTTTCACATATAATCATAATAATAAGCTAATTTGTAGAATCTTTATGAAGGAGCAGATAAGTAGAGATCAAGGAATAGAGATGTGATGTTTTGTCATGGAAATATCAGTTGCTGATTATCTCATTGACAAAATGGTAGGAAGTTAGTGAAGCCAGATGAAAAAAATAATTAAATAAAATTAGGAATTTTGTTTTCCACTAAAAATGAGATTGAGTTGTTAGAAAAATGAAATAAAAATAATAGATTTTGCAACAGGAAAAACCTGTTGTGATAATCATAAAATCTAGAGATTATTTTCTAATTTGTTAGGAAGAGATTTCCTATTTCACTTGAAGTTGGGCATATTCTCTGTAGGGGATAAATTAATAATCCAAATTTTAGATTTTCATAAAATTCTTGAAACGGGACAGCTACCAAATAATTTTTCTACTTGGAAAAAGAAAAATTAAAGTTTTAACTTTAGTTTGTATTCAGATGAAGATAAATAATCATATTATTGCTAACAGAAGATTCAAATTGAACTTTGCATGTTTTTGGCATTTGGCCAACAATGGGGAACAGGGGTATGGCGACCTCTACTGGTCAACTAATTAAAGCATTTCTTACGTACAATTCAATTCTCAAACAGATTGGTTCATGGACAAGAAGTGTGTCAGACATGGGAAAAAAGAAAAGCTTCTCATATAAAATTAAGAAACAGCTTTGAGCAAACGAAAGCTGTATTGAAGAAGCTCTATTTAGTAAGAAAAGAAAATTTCTCCTAATGGATTTGTAATGTTAACAGTGAAACATGTAGATACACTAACTGTTGCAGAAATGTTGTTTAGAGAAATAATGCCTAGATTTGATATCCACAAATGATCTATAGTGGTAACGGAACACATTTTGTGAATGAAATAATTGATAAAATAGGACAAGATTATTGATCATTTTTAAGAGACAATTGGATTCTAAAAGCAGATTAAGAAAGGCCATGGATAAGACTAAACAGAATTGGGGATACTGTTTGGTTATTGAACGAATTTGATTCAATTCAATTCAGTTTATTTATATAGCGCCAATTCACAACAGATGTCATCTCAAGGCACTTAACAAGAAGTCATTTCAATACATTTATACAAACATTCCAATCAGTTAAAAAGTTTCCTATTTAAGGAATCCCAGCAGATTGCGTCAGTCATTGGCGTGAGGTTGGGCCCCGTTGATGCAGGCTTTCCAACCACAGCAATCCTTCAGCAATCCCTCATACTGAGCAAGCATGTAGCGACGGTGGAGAGACGGTGGAGACAGAGCAGAAACACAGAAGGAACAGAAGATCTGATATAAGAGAACTTTCTATGTTACAGAAAGTAAAAAGTTAACAACAGGACACAGTGGATGTTCAGTTACTGGGGGGATCATCTCAGTCGATGCCCCCCGTCTAACAGGGCATTGCAGCCAAGCAGGATACCAGACCAGGTATATCTTCTATGGAGAGAAAAACACTGAGAGAAAACAAAGTTAACAGTCGAAATAACAGAATGTACTGTAATACAACTGGAGAGTAGTAGGAGAAAAGGAAGTAGCAGAGTGAAGAAAATTGGTAAGTCTGTCCTCCAGCAGTCTAAGCCTATAGCAGCATAACTACAGAGTTAGCTCAGGATGACCTTAGCCACTCTAACTATAAGCTTTATCAAAAAGGAAAGTTTTAAGCCTGGCCTTAAAAGTAAACAGAGTGTCTGCTTCACGGACTAAAGCTGGGAGCTGGTTCCACAGGAGAGGAGCCTGATAACTAAAAGATCTCCCTCCCATTCTACTTTTAGAAATCCTAGGAACTACAAGTAAACCTGCAGTCTGAGAGCGAAGGGCTCTGTTAGGAACATAAGGAACAATTAGATCTCTGATGTATGATGGAGCTTGATTATTAAGGGCTTTGTATGTAAGAAGAAGGATCTTAAATTCTATTCTGGATTTAACAGGGAGCCAATGAAGGGAAGCTAAAACAGGAGAAATGTGATCTCTCTTTTTAATATTCATCAAAACTCTTGCTGCCGCATTTTGGATCAACTGAAGGCTTTTAATGGCATTTTGTGGACTACCTGATAGTAAAGAATTACAGTAGTCCAGCCTTGAGGTAACAAATGCATGGACTAGTTTCTCAGCATCACTCCTGGACAGGATGTTTCTAATTTTAGCAATATTCCGGAGGTGAAAGAAAGAAATCCTAGAAATCTGTTTAATATGGGATTTAAATGTCAAGTCTCGGTCAAAAATAACGCAGAGGTTCTTCACGTTATTACTGGGGGCCAATTTAATGCCATCCAGATGAAGTGATTGACTAATCAGTTTCTGTTTAAGAACTTCTGGTCCAAAGACAGCAACTTCTGTTTTGTCAGAATTTAAAAGCAAAAAGTTTAGGGTCATCCATGTTTTTATGTCTTCCAGACATGCCTGTAATCTACCTAACTGACTGGGTTCATCAGGATTTATGGATAAATATAGTTGTGTATCATCTGCATAGCTGTGGAAATTTATCCCATGCTGTCTAATGATTCTACGAATTGGGAGCATATATATGGTGAACAGAATTGGTTCAAGCACAGAACCCTGTGGAACTACACAAGTAACTCTTGAGAGTGAAGAATATTTATCATTTAGATGAACAAACTGGAGTCTATCAGACAAATATGATTTAAACCAGCCTAGTGCTGTTCCTTTGATCCCTGCAACATGTTCAAGCCTTTCTAAGAGAATATTATGATCGACTGTGTCAAAAGCAGCACTGAGATCTAACAAAACCAGAACAGACACAAGTCCATTATCTGAGGCCATGAGAATATCATTAGTAACCTTCACCAGTGCTGTTTCAGTGCTATGATGAGCTCTAAAACCTGACTGAAACTCTTCAAACAGCTCGTTACTGTTTAGATGCTCACAGACTTGATTAGCAACAATTTTCTCAAGGACTTTGGATAAGAAAGGAAGGTTAGATATAGGTCTGTAATTCACTAAGTCATCTTGATCAAGGGAAGGTTTCTTGAGTAAAGGTTTAATTACAGCTATTTTAAATTCCTGTGGTACGTATCCGTTTACTAAGGATAGATTCATCATATCCAAAATGTGGCCAGGAACCAAATGGAACACTTCTTTAAATTATTTGGTTGGAATTGGGTCCAACATACAAGTTGAAGGTTTAGATGAGGCTAATTTTTTTGACAATTCCGAAAGCTCGACTGAATCAAAACAGCCTAATCACAACTGAGGATCTACAGTTCTTTCCGATACTGCCTCATTTACTGAGGAAGAAGTAATCATGTTTGGGAGGATGCCAATGATTTTATTTTTAATAGAATTAATTTTATTTACGAAGAATCCCATAAAATCATCACTGCTAAGAGCTGGGGGAATAGTTGGCTCAACAGAGCTATGACTCTGTGAAAGTTTGGCAACTGTACTAAAAAGAAAACTTGGATTGTTTTTATTCGCCTCTATTAATGATGAAAAATGTGCTGTTCTAGCTTGTCGAAGGGTCTTTTTATACAGCAGTAGACTGTTATTCCAGGTTAAATAGGAATCCTCTAGTTGTGTAGAGCGCCATTTTCTCTCCAACTTCCTAGTATTCTGCTTTAAAGTACGCAACTCTGCGTTGAACCAAGGAGTCAGCCTCCTATGGCTAGCCCCTTTCTTTTTTAAGGGGGCTACAATATCTAATGCCAAACGCAATGAGGACGTAACGCTGTGAACCAGATCATCAATTTCTGAAGGGTTAGAGATAGAATTGCTGCCATCCACTGTGTTACCCTGAGACACTAAGGAAAGTAAGAATGGAACAGATTCTTTAAAAATTGTTACAGCATTGTCTGATAAAGCTCTACTATAATGAAATTTTCTTTCAGATTTAAAATGGTCAGTTAAAGTAAATTCAAAAGTTATTAAGAAGTGGTAAGACAGGACCAGGTTATGTGGGTGGACTGTTATTTCCTCACACTCAATACCGTATGTCAGTACAAGGTCCAAAGTGTGTTTGCCCGAGTGGGTCGATCCCTGTACTTTTTGAGTAAAGCCAATTGAGTCTAAAATAGCACTAAAGGCTGCATTTAGGCTATCACTTTCAGTATCCACATGAATATTAAAGTCCCCCACTATAATAACCCTATCAGTATTTAATACTAAATCAGATAAAAAATGTGAGATCTGATCTAAGAATTAAGAGTAAGGGCCTGGTGGACGATACAAAACCACAAACAAAAATGGTCTTAATGTTTTGCATCTTGGATGAGGAAAATTAAGGGTTAGATGTTCAAAAGAACTGTAGCTATCAATTGGTCTGGGACTAAATCAGAACAAAAAATGGTTGCAACTCCTCCTCCTCCTCGCCCAGTATTTCTAGGAATGTGAAAATTTAAATGACTGGAAGGAGTTGACTCATTTATACTGACATAATCCTCCTGCTGCAACCAGGTTTCTGTGAGACAAAGGAAATCAATGTGATTATCACAAATCAAGTCATTTACTAACAAAGTCTTTGAGGAGAGAGATCTTAGGTTTAATAAACCACATTTAATAGATTTATTTTTCTGTTCAGTCAAAGTTGTATTTATTTTTATGAGACTTCCATAATTTGCTTTTGTTGGCTTAATTTTTAATCCATTTAATTTTGGCCGTGGGCAAGACACTGTTTCTATAGGGTAATGGGTGGGTAACAGTACAGGAGCAGCAGAGAGGTGGGTTAAACTACGACTCTGCTTCCTGGTCTGGACCCTGGGTTGTCAGTGTTTTGGAGGACTAATAAATTCGGCCATATTCCCAGAAAGAAGAGCTGCTCCATCCAAAGTGGGATGGATGCCGTCTCTCCGGATCAGACCAGGTTTTCCCCAAAATGTTCTCCAGTTATCAATGTAGCCCACATCGTTTGTAGGACACCACCTAGACAACCATTGATGGAATGACAGCATGCGGCTAAACATGTCGTTACTGGTCCGATCAGGCAGGGGACCAGAAAAGATTACCAAGTCTGACATTGTTTTGGCAAACTTACACACCGAAGCAACACTAATTTTAGTGACCTCCGATTGGCGTAACCGGGTATCATTACCGCCAGCGTGAATAACAATCTTACTGTATTTACGCTTATCTTTAGCCAGCAGTTTCAGGTAGGATTTGATGTCGCCCGTTCTGGCCCCTGGCAAACATTTGACTATGGTCAATGGTGTCTCTAATGCCACGTTTCTGACTATGGAGCTGCCAATTACCAGGGTCGGTTTCTCAGCGGGTGTGTCGCTGAGCGGGGAAAATCTGTTATAAACGCGGACCGGTTGGTGGTGGCCCGGGGGCTGGGTCCTAGAACTATGCTTCGTACGTACAGTCACCCAACCAGCCTGAGGTCCCGGCTGCGCGGGCTCTACCGGAGGACAGCTAGGGGGATCTATCCTTGTTGGCTCCGCGCTGGCTAATGGGCTTCGGCTATCTGCAGGTTTTTCAACAGCGCGGAGCCGTGCTTCTAATTCTGATACCCTCGCCTCCAAAGCTACAGAAATATTACATTTATTACAGTTACCATTATCACTAAAGGAGGCAGGGAAGTAACCAAACATCTGACAGAGAGAGCAAGAGAGAAGAGAAGAGTTAGAGACAGGAGGGAGAAGAGTAGTCATAGCCGCAATGAAGCTAAGCTAACTGAGCTAGCGAGACCTTACCACCCCAAGAAAAGCTGTGTGAAACACAAGGAGTTCCCAAAACGTAAAGTACACCACCACAAAACGTGTGTTTTAGTGTGCTTGTGTGTTAAAATATCTTAGAAAGGGCTCAGCAGAGAGAAAATAAGATCAATTCAAGAGACTCTGAACACCAAACAGTTTACAGGGAGCGCAACAGTGACAACAGGAAATGACACAATACGGCTTACCCCCGTCGAATCAGCTGGTAGCACTCACAAACTCAGAGCAACAGGAAGAGAACAGGTATGTTCTCAGGATGAGACCTTATCCTTCCTACAGTTTGGTATATTAAAATATGAGGAACAATTACAAACTGATTTATGACTTTATGATAAAATGTTGCAAATTGAAAAAAAAAGCGATGGAAGAAACGGGACAAAATTGGATAGTCTTGATTTGGTAAATTGTAAATGCATATAATGCCAAATTTGAATATTGGCCTCATTCTATTTGAAATAAACTATGGGTGAGATATAGAGTTCTTTAGATTGGTTTACTATCTTCTAAAAAAACAATTTGATTAAGATCTGGGGGTTTTCATGATCAAAATACTGATAAGTACATGAGTTATAAATGCAAACTAATCATATGCCAGATGATCCTATATTCCTACAGGAAGAAGTGAGCTGAAAGTAGGTGACTGGATCCTGATTAAAAGCTGTAAACAGAAAATTGGTCATCACCCAAGTGGAAGGGGCCATTCCAGGTATTTTTGACCACACCAATGGCTGTAGAGACTGAGTTGGATACACTTAATCCATTATAAAAAGCAGAGACCATTACTAGATATAGGGAATGCAGTCTAAGAAAAGTGGGGTTAAAGACTGATTTCAAAGGGAGGTGGAAAACAATATGGTCCACTTGTCTCAACCTCAGTGAAGAGAACCAGGAGAGCCATTTTTCTATAGAGACTGTTTTGAAGGGAGAGATAGTGACGATGAAGGTTTTTCTGGTTTTTCTGCTATCTAGTACTTTTATTTTTACAGTTTTTTGGTGGTGTTATTTCAATAGGAACGTCAGGACTCACAGAAGAATGACATAGAGCACATGAGGATGCTGATTTATTTTCTTGGTTCACTCAGAGAAGGACACACAGAAACCCATTTGAAACTAGTGTATGGTGACAATATGCAAGATATCTAGCAAATAAATAAAACATTAACTGTTTTGTTTGTTCTCAGATGCCATATTCTGTAGGACATTTACCCAGATATGTAGAAGCTTTCACTAATCTTAATGATCTGTTTCCAGAGTTTCAGTCAGGTTTTAGAGCTCATCATAGCACTGAAACAGCACTGGTGAAGGTTACTAATGATATTCTCATGGCCTCAGATAATGGACTGGTGTCTGTTCTGGTTTTGTTAGATCTCAGTGCTGCTTTTGACACAGTCGATCATAATATTCTCTTAGAAAGGCTTGAACATGTTGCAGGGATCAAAGGAACAGCACTAGGCTGGTTTAAATCATATTTGTCTGATAGATTCCAGTTTGTTCATCTAAATGATAAATCTTCTTCACTCTCAATGGTTACTTGTGGAGTTCCACAGGGTTCTGTCCTTGGACCAATTCTTTTCACCATATATATGCTTCCAATTGGTAGAATCATTAGACAGCATGGGATAAATTTCCACAGCTATGCCGATGATACACAACTATATTTATCCATAAATCCTGATGAACCCAGTCAGTTAGGTAGATTACAGGCATGTCTGGAAGACATAAAAGCATGGATGACCCTAAACTTTTTGCTTTTAAATTCTGACAAGACAGAAGTTGCTGTCTTTGGACCAGAAGTTCTTAAACAGAAACTGATTAGTCAATCACTTCATCTGGATGGCATTAAATTGGCCCCCAGTAATAACGTAAAGAACCTCGGCGTTATTTTTGACCAAGACTTGACATTTAAATCCCATATTAAACAGGTTTCTAGGATTTCTTTCTTTCACCTCCGGAATATTGCTAAAATTAGAAACATCCTGTCCAGGAGTGATGCTGAGAAACTAGTCCATGCATTTGTTACCTCAAGGCTGGACTACTGTAATTCTTTACTATCAGGAAGTCCACAAAATGCCATTAAAAGCCTTCAGTTGATCCAAAATGCGGCAGCAAGAGTTCTGATGAATATTAAAAAGAGAGATCACATTTCTCCTGTTTTAGCTTCCCTTCATTGGCTCCCTGTTAAATCCAGAATAGAATTTAAGATCCTCCTTCTTACATACAAAGCCCTTAATAATCAAGCTCCATCATACATCAGAGATCTAATTGTTCCATATGTTCCTAAAAGAGCACTTCGCTCTCAGACTGCAGGTTTACTTGTAGTTCCTAGGATTTCTAAAAGTAGAATGGGAGGCAGATCTTTTAGTTATCAGGCTCCTCTCCTGTGGAACCAGCTCCCAGCTTTAGTCCGTGAGGCAGACACTTTTTTTACTTTTAAGTCCAGGCTTAAAACTTTCCTTTTTGATAAAGCTTATAGTTAGAGTGGCTTAGGTCATCCTGAGCTATCTCTGTAGTTATGCTGCTATAGGCTTAGACTGCTGGAGGACAGACTTACCAATTTTCTTCACTCTGCTACTTCCTTTTCTCCTACGACTCTCCAGTTGTATTACAGTACATTCTGTTATTTCGACTGTTAACTTTGTTTTCTCTCAGTGTTTTTCTCCCCATCGAAGATATACCTGGTCTGGTATCCTGCTTGGCTGCAATGCCCTGTTGGACGGGGGGCATTGACTGGGATGATCCTTTCAGTAACTGAACATCCACTGTGTCCTGTTATCAACTTTTTACTTTCTGTAACATAGAAAGTTCTCTTATATCGGATCTTCTCTTCCTTCTGTGTTCTGCTCTGTCTTCTCAAACCCCCAGCCGGTCGTGGCAGATGGCCGCTCCTACTGAGCCTGGTTCTGTTGGAGGTTTCTTCCTGTTAAAGGGGAGTTTTTCCTCTCCAATGTCGCTACATGCTTGCTCAGTATGAGGGATTGCTGAAGGATTGCTGTGGTTGGAAATCTGCCCAACCTCACGCCAATGACTGACGCAATCTGCTGGGATTCCTTAAATAGGGAACTTTTTAACTGATTGGAATGTTTGTATAATTGTATTGAAATGACTTCTTGTTAAGTGCCTTGAGATGACATCTGTTGTGAATTGGCGCTATATAAATAAACTGAATTGAATTGAATAGATGTTACACTCCTCTCCGGGATTTGGACAAATTCTGAGCGTGCAGTACATGAACAAACAGGAAGTTATATGGGTAAAAATGTGTATACTTCCATGACAAAAGTAAGAGTAAATTGGAGACTGTGACGACATGGGATTAATCTAAATAGTTAAAGCTGGACCAGTACACTTAAAACCTGACCAAAGATTTATTTGTTTTGAAAATGATAAAAATCAGACCACACTTTCATACCACTCTGGGTACATGGGGAAAAAAGTATATAGCATCTGTGCTCCAATATGCCCCCTGAAAACAAATTATGGAGTGATTGAAATAAGGTTCTGTTATCTTTTTTCCCATGGACCGAGGTGGGTAAGGTCATGTTATGATTGGACACCTTAAATTATAGATTCAGTGGTTTTGCTAATTCTTCCCTGGCAGAAGGGTATAGCAGCTGAGATCTAGGAATTGAGCTTAAATACTGTATACATGGAGATTGATCTACAATACAGGTGTTTATTGAACTATAACATCTTTCCGTAACAAGCTGCAGATCTAGTCACACCTGATTAACAGGAGACTTAAATAATTGGATGTTTCTGAAACAGTTCTGTTTCAGAAAAAGGGAGGAGATCCTTAGGCACTAGGGGAACTTAAATTTCAATTATTTTTTACAAAACAAAGCCTTTCAATTGGTCTCATTAAAAGCATTTCAGATAAATGAAAAAACAGAATAAAAAACAGCCTTTGTTTAGGGTTCAACAGTTTATTGGTTAAATTGGTTGAAATTATAGTTTTCTTTTATAAGTATTGGGCTTCATCAGCTCAGAAAAATGAATAACAATAGTCGGTGATGTGGTGAAATCTTATAATACTATAGGTATAATGAACTTAGGCTGTTAGCAGTGTAAATGAATAAAATTAAACTGATCGTTTTCTGCGGGTTGAGCTTTAAAGCAGCACCTTTTTCTTTTGAGTGGTGTCATGCTCATGATGCCATTTCCACAATCCAAAAAGACCAGATGTTTCCTGTTTTCCATCCTGTTTTGGCACCTTTGTGCGGTTGGTTGTTTTAGCACACAACCCATTCATCTTACCTTGTGGCATGTTTATGCATTTAGTCTTTGTTTGGAAGTTTTCATTGACATTATAATGTCTAATATATATGTTGAAGAAATATTCTTTATTGTCTAGGTTGTTCCAGTGTTGCTCATTTTTGATACAGGATTTTTGGAGTGCACTTTGGGTCAATGATGATTTTTGTGATTTACATACAGCAAAAGCATTAGCTCTTTCTACAGATAGACCTAGTTTGTAAGCAGTCAGGATAATAATTTTGATTTTGTGTTAGTGCGGCCGATCAGTGCGGCACTACTTAAGACTATGTGGTGAGTGAGGGATTTGATTTTTTTAAAAAGAGGACAAATCCATAAGAAATGAATCTCAAAACAGATACAATTATGGATAAAGCAAACAGGAAAAAGCAAATTAGTTGCAAGCTCTTCTTTTAGGCTTGGTTGACCAGGTGAGAGACCAGCAGCCAACCAGACCACAATCTCTCAGGTAATCATACTAAAAAAAAGGCTGGAGCCAATGCACTCCCACTGAGGAGTCAGGACGAACCTGAGAGGACATCCAGGAGCAGCAAGCCAGAGCGGGAGAAGAACAGCAAGGAGCAGACCACACGACCTACTTGAACCCTCTGCTGAGAGGTTTCCAACTTCAGCACAACTGCACCATCAGGTGGCAGGGCGGCTTGGAGCACAGAGCTGCCCAGCTGGGGCAGCAGGGTTTGAAGGAAAAGAAGCTGAGATCCCTGCCAAAAGGGGCTGAACGATCCTCTGGTCTGCGTGCAGTCCTTAGAGTTTTCAAACTCAAGGCTATTGGAAAAATACACTTTAGCTGCATATAGGTGATGTGCTGGCAACCTCTCACCTTAGGTCATAGAAGAGCAAGCCGGACGACCACAATTCCCGGCCAGAACAAGATGACTTGACTACTGATCCGAAAAGTTCCAGAGAAGATGGACTCAAAATTGATATGATTCTTTGCCTGACATTTTTCCTTATATATAGTGATCTCTTAAAATAAGAGATCAAGAGAGGGACATGAAGAGATAGGAATTCTGTTAATGTTGTATGAGGGTCTAATTTTGTAGTGCATGTGGAAACACTTAGAAACCATGAATAATCAAGAGGAATGTGGCACATCCTGGGTGCCTTTTGTGAAGAAGCTGTGACCATTCTGTGAAGGAAGATCTATGTGGGAGGAGTTTCCTTTTTAACTGTTGTTTCAAATAAAAACCTAATGCTGAGATAAAGCTGTACTCAGTTACTAGAACTGAGTCCAGTGAACGACGTCTCACTGTTAAAAGATATAATTGTTGTTTGTTGTTCTTATTGCTCCTTTTTACAGAAATGAATGACCACGCGGGAAGGTGAAATGAGAGCTCAGAGAGAGCCCAGGGTCATAAATTAAATGTGTGTCTGTTCCTTTAAAATACGCTTTAAATTAGAGTGAAAACACCTTCTCAACAGTATCCAAGATAATACTAGGTTATGACTCCTTTAATAAAAGAAAAGCCAGAAAAAAAAATGCAGCACAGGTTTTATTTTGAAACATACCGGATGCACCTCGCTGGCCAACGTTTCACTTGCTGTCTGGCTTATGTAATTTCTTTTACTTCTTGGAAATCTTCATGCCGCATTCAGAAAAAATAGACTTCATGTGGAAACTTTCCAGAGCTCCGCACCACCACCGGTGAGAATGCTCTGAAACGATTCAATGTTTTTTCCTCTTTGTGGAAGCGGTACGGAGTCCCGACCACATCCTTTCTGCACTTGGTGTGATTCAGGCATAAGCTGAGAGGAGGATCACAGGCTGAATAATTTGCATGAGCAAGAGAAATGAAACACTCAACAAAACCAATTATTGTTTTAATCCAGCCTCATCAACATGCCTCGGTCTGATGGTGAGTATTGGTGTTTTTTCCACTAGTACCTACTCGGCCCGGCTCTACTTAGCCTTACTCGGCCCTGGTTGGTTTTCCACTGCAGGGACCAGATCAGCGGGGACCATCTCAAGTGGGTGGGCTCATCATATGGTGGGAGGCCCCAGAGTATGTAGTTACACAAGGCATTTACCCTGGGTTTGCTGAATCCATAGCACTTTGTATATTCTACTTCCTATTCATCTTAAAAATGTAATTTTTCCCAGGGATCCACAGCCTATGGCTGCATGCTATATAATCTAAAAATAGAAATAATTTTTGTTTTTTCAGCAGCTATCATATTTATGCAATTCATTTTTATTTTGTAGCTCTAGACAAATTTTACTTTGTATTAGGCAGGGCAAATGTTGCTATCTGATTGGAAAAGGCTGCTGATCCCTGATCTCAGATATAATTTTAGAAAATGAATTAATAACTAATCGATTGTTTCAGTGATGAGCCATTAAGTTTCAAAAAGCAAATGCTTAGGCTGCACTATGGATTCCACCAACCATTGTATGCCAAGATGAAATCACAATGCAAGCAGATAACTTTGATATTTTATTGGACAGGTATAGAAAGAATTCAGACAAAAATCCAGTTGCACACGTCTCTCCCAGAACACTACGAAGGTTTGATCGAAAAGCCGCATCGTGTCACCTCCTCCCTTCATAAGCCAGCTTCCTGCTCCCGTCCATCAGACAAACATGTTGAGCCCGCTGGGCCTGATGTTGTTCGTCTGCTGCTTGCATCGCAGTGATTAATGACTGGTTGTCTTTGAAAAACCTCTTCCCCCTGCTGAGACAAAAAGGACAAATTTAAGTGGTTAAGTAAATTCCAGCTTAAAAACATTTTAAAGAATTGCTTGCACAAAGCTGCTGCATTGAACAGAATCATCCTTTACTATACTGGGAAATTCAGCTTTAACGGTAGCAAAATTTAGTATTAGATTCACTGGAGAGAAATATAATAAACTAAATTAAGAATACTATAAGTACATTAGGGATTAAATTACATAAGTACTGTGCAATTATTAAAAATAAAAGCATACTCAGATTTGAGGATTGTGCAACTGAGCAGGATTATGTAAAATAATTTACAGAATGTGCATGTGTAACATGAATGTTTAGTAGCTTGCGAGAGCAATTTTATTATTCTAAGCAATCTAGTGTGCTGATTGGACTCTCAAAGTACTATGCTCCCAGTTCATTTAAAAACATGCACTTTTAAGAATTCAAATTAAAGAATAGAGAAACAAATATGCCATATTGTACAGCAGAGAATTTAAATGGTGACATGCATATTTAAAAAAAGACTGTAGTATCAGAGCAGCTTTAAATAACTGATAACAAAAAAAGAAGATGATATTCAACTGAATAGGTTAATTTAGTGAATAAAATATACAAGCAGCATGATCTTTGTTTCTCACCTAGATAGCAGACAGTTCCTAACCTGCATGGTCTCGGCTCAGACCACGGTCTGGTCCAGTTTTTAACCACAGATGGTCCGGAAGGAGAGGCTGGATAGCTTGGAGGGTCCAAATTAAGCAAAGAGTGCCCCTCACATGTTGGAAGAGACTCTAGAACAAGGGTAATCAAATGAAATTTAAAGAGGTCCAGTCCGAGAAAATTTATTGAGGCCAAGGTCCGGAAGATCATAATGTCCTACATGTAGTGTGATACTACATATTTATGAATCTTAGCACTTGTATCAACATCTGCATTATTGATTAGCCTAGTCAAATGAAATTAATTCAGTGTTATTGAAATATTTTTGAGATTTATTGTCACAAAGTACTGAACATGTGCATATGATTTATCAAGCGTGTAATGTTCTCTCATTTATTAAATATAAAAGTAAGGTAACTAACATGTAAATAAGAAAATAAGACATGGCAACTGTTCATGTTCACAAACTTACTTCACAAAACAATAAATGTAATAGGAATTAATTTTTACATGTTCTTTTTCAAATGAGGACTAAACTGTCTCAAACATAAGATTGATTGTTCAAAACTTTTATCTTTTGTCTCACAATGGTGTTTCACGTTGCCACTTTTAATAAGTGACACAGTTTCTGAACATATGAGAGAAACAGGTTTTGTGCCACCATTGGGAAGTACAAAGAGAAAGGATTCTATCCATTCCGGATTAAATGCTCCATTTTCACTGTCCACTCTGCGTTTTTTAGAGGCTGCCATTTGTTATTTTTCTGCTTGTACTGGTTCACTTGCCTGGTCCTTTCCCCTTCTCCGTCTCAACTATCAGTTTTTTTTTCCTTTCCTCTGTCTCACCCCTCTGTTTCTCATTTTCTCTGCTTGTGTCACTCCTCACCGCTGGAATTTCTCTTCCTGCCTGCCTGTTTCTCCCTCTCTCCACCTCTAGCTCAAACTTTCTCCACCTGCATTTCTCTTTCTGGCCTCCTGTTTTTCCTTCTCTTCGCCTGAATCTCTCCTTCTCTCCGCTGTAAAATTTCTCTTTATTTCGGCCGGTATCTCTATTTATTTTTGCTACGCTTCGCTATATTTTTTTCTGAAGTTTCCCGGCTGGAATGCAAAGTGCCTATTGGCTTTGGTGGTATCACATGGTATGGCAAAACTCGCATACCATTGGCTTGCGGGTTTCCATGGGCACTACAACACTGGCGTAAAGAACGCAAAAGCTGTGCCGGTCAGAAGCGCTCATAAAGGTTATAAATGGTAATTTCTGTTTAGGCATTAGGCTCGGGTCCCCATGAGACAGCATTTCGGTCCGGACCCGGACCGCGGCCCGCCTATTAGTGACCTCTGCTCTAGAAGAGAATACAAACACAACTTAAGCACAAAAACACTGTGTAGTAGCAGAGCAAACTGAAAAACTCAGAGAGCATAGCGTTAGTATCGATGCTAATTAGCTATCCTGTTGTCAAGGAGGGAACCATGGCGTCAGCTTTTCTTTCTTTGTTCACGGGGTGTTAAAAACATATAGGACGAATAACCTGTGATTAAAGTCACACAAAAAAAACCTCACCATCATCCGTTGTCGACTCCTGCGCAGCTGCGGCTGTGGAAGGCCTCTTTCCCTCCCATACATATCCGGTCAGTAGGCTGCTGTAAATGCAGTCTCTTTGCTCTAACTATGTCCAAGTGTGGTGGAAATTCTGAGGAGTCCTGATGAGATGAAAACGATCAGCTGGTTTCAACAAAGTTTATTACTTGCAGCAAGGAGAAGTCAAAAGAGACTCTACAGTTATTACAAAGACATGAGTATATATCTGTAAGTCATACACCTGAACCACCCCCTCCCATCCTCACGAACGGATTAACCCTGGTTCCACAGTTAGTGTCTTACGAGAAAACAATCCTTATTAGGGTTTTCTGTGCAGCTGCAGGAGCTGAACATCTCCAAGGTCAGAAGAGAACTCTCAATTGATAAAAACAGTTCAGGATGCAGGAGCTGAGAAGTCAGCACACAAGTAACTCTGAAACAGATATCTTTAACTGAATAAACACATTTTATGAAATGAAACAAATCAGTGAAACAATAAGAATAAACAAAGAAATGTATTTTACATTTCCTCTCTTTTGGTCATTTCATGACCAATCTTCAATAATGAAATTTCTTTCAGGTGATTAATGTATGTACAATGGTAACACTTGAACATCAGAGAAGGCACACCCGCGTGGGTTTAAGACAACTCTTCATAAGGTGTTACTACGTAAGGAACAAAAGGAATTTCATAAAATTAACTTATAAAACAGTATCATCATCTTCTTCAGAGTCAGAGGAAGTGTCTTGGATAGATGCAGCAAGTTCATCATCAGCAGTGGTCGAAAGTCTGTTGTACTGGAGCTGAGGAACTTTTTCTGTGAGGGCAGTGTTGATTAAACGCACAAGGAGACCTCTAATGCAGGGAATACAACAACATACACATAGAACGAGTATAGAGGTAAAAACGACTATACAATCTGCTTGAATACTTTTCCCAGTTTGCTGTACCATTAGAAGTCAATTATTAGTCTGCCCAGAAATACCTGTAATCAGTTCATAATAATCATCAGTAGTGGGGTCTAAATCAGTTATTACTCCTAGAGAAGATGACCGTTTACTTTGTACAGGTGTGATAGTTACACTTGATGCTTCTTGACACACAATAATAGGAAAATGCAAAATTTTACCCTGTTTCCAAACCCAGAACATGAACATTTGACAATATTGTTCTTTAGAGTCTACAAACGGTGGGAATAAACTGTCTCTAGTGAGATTGAACGAGAGCATCAGTACATGTCTTGTTGTAGTAAAACAAATGAGAGGACGTTGGTGCCGGGCATATCTGTTCGTAGTGTATCTGGACCAGTCATAGCCTGGAGGATCAGCCACTAGGGTGGACCATGACGTGTCTTTTTGATTATTTGTCATGTACCATAGATATCCAGCGTAGACACTCGCTTTCTTTCCCTTGTAGGTCAAACTAGCCAAAGGAATAGAAACAGTTGAGGAGGAGTTGGCAGGAAGGCAGACTTGGATGAAGCTGTGGTGTGCGCTTGTGTCATCACACCGGGAGTTGGCAGAGGGGGCATTTCTTCTCCTTCGGAGTGAGGGGGAAGGGGTAGAAGTGTTGAAGGAACTGGATGTAGGCGTATTTGGTGGATCCTCAGGGGAAATGGGCCAGTCCAGCGCTCGTGGTTCCACCTCTTCCTTCTGAAGTTTTTAATCAGGACGAAGTCTTCAGGCTGAAGTCTGTAGAGCTGGCCTTCTGCTGGGCGGGGAAGAGCTGCTGCAACCTGAGAATGAATATCTGATAACTTTTTGGTTAGGGACACACAATATCTGAGCACGCTGTCCTCATACATCGTGGTGTCTGCGAGGAGCTGCCCTGGAGGGTGCAAAAAGAATCTCAAAGGGACTTAAGTTTGCTCTGCCTCTTTTCCTCATCCTCATGTACATTAATACAATGGGGAGGGCTTTAATCCAATTTAGACCTGTTTCAGCACATTTAACTAATTTGTTTTCTAAAGTGCCATTATCTCTACATTATTAACAGCACAAATCATGAATGCTTGATAAAATTTTTGGGCATAAATTGTGAAACATTTTGTGAACCAATGTTCAGAAATAGCATTTAGCATTCCTCCCTTTGACACATGATCCAATCCATGTGTCAATTTAGCATAATGTGGAAAAAGAGCAGATGAGAGACAGGGTTTTTTGTCAGGACCAAACCATCCAGCAGGGGTTTTAACACATCCTGCTGTTTTCCATAAATTATGGTCAGCTGGAGTAGCCAGGGATTGGACAGCAGAAAGAGAAAATTCAGCTGGGGTAGGTGATGCGGGGGAGTCAGAAGCAGAGCTCAGAGAAGACAGACACATGTGTGTGTGTTCTGCTACAGATTTAGCTGCAGCTCGAGCATTACCTGTGGAGACTGGATCAGTTAAGTTATTGTGAGCTGTGCATTTACAAACAGAAATGGATGTAGGTAATAAAATGGCATCCAGGAGCTGTGAAATTAAGTTATGATGAAGAACAGGTTTACCATCAGATTTCAGAAAACCTCTGTGCGCTCCAAAGTCATGTACAACACCAAAGGCATATCTGGAATCACTGTACATTGTAACACTTTTTACCTGAGGCCAAAATGCAAGCTCGAGTCAAAGCGACAAGTTCTGCAGCCTGGGCGGAGTAATGAGATGGTAGAGATCCAGATTCAAGAATAGAATGATCAGAACATACAGCATAAACAACCTGGCACAAACCAAAGGGGGTACGTGATGCAGAGCCATCCACAAAGAGAACAAGGTCAGGATTAGGTAGGGGTCTGTCAGTCAAATCTGGTCTGGGGGTGCATGTCAGTGAGAGTTCAGCAGCACATGTGGTTCACCTTCCTCCTCGTTTGGCAAAAGGGTTGCCGGGTTTAACACTCCACATTTTTAACAGTCACATTGGTAACCCAAGCAGGCAAGTGTGATAACATAAAAAGCGAGGCAAAGTGAAATGAGATGTTTTATGTTCAGACAGAATCATAGAGACTTCATGTGGAACCAAGAGAGTCAGGGGTGAGTAGGCAACGATGTCACGTGACGCTGTTAGGGCTTTCTCTGAAGCAGCAACAGCACGCAGACAGCGTGGCATTCCTGCTGCAACGGGATCAAGTTTACTAGAAAAGTAGGCCACTGGGCGCATCACATCCCCATGATGCTGCAACAAAACAGAGGTCATGCAGCCGTTCCTTTCATCTACTGTTTGAATAAAAGGTTTTGATGGATCCGGAAGCCCCAAGGTGGGCGGGGACTGCAAAGCAAGTTTCAAGGCCTGGAAGGATTCTGATGCCTCAGGTGTCCAGAAAACCGGGGCAGTGAGGGGTTTGGAGTGGGTCAGGGCTGTGAGAGGTTTACTAAGTTCTGAGAAGTTAGGCACAAAGGATCTACAGTAACAGCCCTATGAAAGAGAGGAGCTGCTTCACAGTGACAGGTTTTGGCGCTTGTTGGATTGCTGTGAGATGTTTGTCAGACAGACTTTTACCCAAATGACTAATTTCATAACCCAAAAAGACCACTGATTGGAGGACAAACTGCATTTTATGTTTTGAGACCTTGTGACCTTCAGCAGCCAGGTGATGGAGAAGAGCTATAGTGTCCTCCACACACGCTTCCCTGTTGGGGCTGCAGAGTAGAAGGTCGTCAACATCCTGCAAAAAGGCTGAACCGGATGGAGGTTGGAACGAAGACAGGGAAGATGCAAGAGCACGATTATAAACGGTGGGAGATTCACAATACCCCTGGGGCATGCGGGTAAAGGTGTATCCTTTCCCCTCAAATTGAAAAGCGAACCAGAACTGAGAGTCAGGGTGCACTGGGACAGAGAAAAACGCATTGGACAGATCTAAAACAGTGAACCAGTTGGACCCTGAAGGAACATTACCTAGTAAAGTATAGGGATTTGGGACCGATGGCGCCCTCGAGTGGACGGCAGCATTAACTGATGATAAATCTTGCATGATTCGCCACTCTTGGGGTGCTGGTGGGGCACGTTATTTTCTTACAGGTAAAATTGGGGTATTGACAGGAGAGTCATCACAGGGAATGATTATTCTTGCTGCTAGAAATGACTCAAACACTGGACGAATTCCCGCAATGGCTTCAGGTTTTAATGGGTATTGCGCTCGACGAGGGCGAAAATGAGATTTAGGTGTAACCACGAGGGGTTCACAATTTTTTATCAGCCCTACATCATATTATGTTTGGCCCACACTTCAGATGGAACTGTGGCCAGTTCAGGAGGTTCTGTAGGCGCAGCTGCTGACACACATTGTGGAATTTTGATGGATTTCTGGTCTAAAGAATAAACTGAACGTAAGGCTGAAAGTGAAAGTGTGTGTGTCTTGGTATACACGCTCAGTGATGGAGAGAAAAAGACGTCTAAGTCATCAGTGGGTTGCCAATCTGTTACCTGAGTGCACTGTGCAGTCCATGGACCCAAATCACGCCACTGGTCAACACGAGACTTGACCAGGGAAACATCCATCCATCCATTTTCTTCCGCTTATCCGGGGTCGGGTCGCGGGGGCAGCAGCCTAAGCAAAGAGACCCAGACTTCCCTCTCCCCAGCCACTTGTTCCAGCTCCTCGGGAGGAACCCCAAGGCGCTCCCAGGCCAGCCGAGAAACATAGTCCCTCCAGCGTGTCCTGGGCCTTCCCCTGGGCCTCCTCCCGGTGAGACGTGCCTGAAACACCTCACCAGGGAGGCGTCCAGGAGGCATCCTGACCAGATGCCCGAGCCACCTCAACTGACTCCTCTCGATGTGGAGAAGCAGCGGCTCTACTCTGAGCCCCCTCCGGATGACTGAGCTTCTCACCCTATCTCTAAGGGAGAGCCCAGACACTCTGCGGAGGAAACTCATTTCAGCCGCTTGTATCCGTGATCTCGTTCTTTCGGTCACCACCCAGAGTTCGTGACCATAGATGAGGGTAGGAACGTAGATCGACCGGTAAATCGAGAGCTTCGCCTTTTGGCTCAGCTCTCTCTTCACCACGACAGACCGGTAGAGCGCCCGCATAACTGCAGATGCCCCACCAATCCGTCTATCGATCTCCCGCTCCATTTTTCCCTCACTCGTGAACAAGACCCCCAGATACTTAAACTCCTCCACTTGGGGAAGGACCCCATCCCCGACCCGGAGGAGGCACCCCACCCTTTTCCGGCTCAAGACCATGGCCTCGGATTTGGAGGTGCTGATTCTCATCCCAGCCGCTTCACACTCGGCTGCGAACAGCTCCAGCGAAAGCTGTAGATCACGCTCCGATGAAGCCAACAGGACCACATCATCTGCAAGAAGCAGAGACCCGATCCTGAGGCCACCAAAACGGATCCCCTCAACGCCTTGGCTGCGCCTAGAGATCCTGTCCATAAAAGTTAGGAACAGGATCGGTGACAAAGGGCAACCTTGGCGGAGTCCAACTCTCACTGGAAACAAGCCCGACTTACTGCCGGCAATGCGAACCAAACTCTGGCACCGGTCGTACAGGGACCTAACAGCCCGTATCAAGGGGCCCGGTACCCCATACTCCCGGAGCACCCCCCACAGGGCCCCCCGAGGGACACGGTCGAACGCCTTCTCCAAGTCCACAAAACACATGTAGACCGGTTGGGCGAACTGCCACGCAGCCTCCAGGACCCTGCTGAGGGTGTAGAGCTGGTCCAGTGTTCCACAGCCAGGACGAAAACCGCATTGTTCCTCCTGGATCCGAGGTTCGACTATCCGTCGGACCCTCCTCTCCAGAACCCCTGAATAGACCTTACCAGGGAGGCTCAGAAGTGTGATCCCCCTGTAGTTGGAACACACCCTGTGGTCCCCCTTTTTAAACAGGGGGACCACCACCCCGGTCTGCCAATCCAAGGGAACTGCCCCCGATGTCCACGCAATATTGCAGAGCCGCGTTAACCAACACAGCCCCACAACATCCAGAGCCTTGAGGAACTCCGGTCGAATCTCATCCACCCCCGGAGCCTTGCCACCGAGGAGCTTTTTAACGACCTCGGTGACCTCAACACCAGAGATTGGAGAGCCCGACCCCAAGTCCCCAAACCCTGCTTCCAGATTGGAAGGCGTGCTGGTGGGATTGAGGAGGTCTTCAAAGTATTCCATCCACCGACCCAAAACGTCCTGCGTCGAGGTCAGCAGCACACCATCCCCACTGTAAACAGTGTTGGTGGCAGACCAGGGAAACATGTGGTACACTATTCTCAACCTGAAAAAACTTTTCCTGATTTTTTGTCAGAGTAGCAGAAAGAGCGCATCTAGTTGCAGACCAATACAAATTACAGGTGGTAATGACATCATTCAAATCCTTAAAGAAATCATTTTCATATTCAGTTTCATGCATGGAGGTAACACGAGCTGAGAAATTCTTTTACACAAGTTTTTCAGCTTGACGTGCTCCGCCCTTGTGGTCCTCTACGGTGCAGTATTTGAACTTCAGCGTTCTCCATTTCTCTAGGCATTGCTTTGGTGTGCTGGTAGCCATGAGAAGCCATCAGCTTCAACACCTTCTTGAAAACCCTCTCACAGCGAGAAGCTTCATCCAGCTTCAACTGAAGCTTCTCTTTAGCCAACAAGCTCAGAAACACTGCATCTCCGATTGAACCACGGCGCTGGTTTTGGTGTAATCATTGTTCTTCAGTGAACGCATCCACTCGCTGTAGTGAGTTTTAAAAATGGGGGTCCGATTGTTGTTAAAAGAGGCTGTCATGTTGCCCAGCCAGTGACTCCAACCTCTAGCCAATCAGTGACCGACAGCTGTCTGACGTCGCTTTTTTAGTCCCTGTTTGGTTCTGATGGAACCGCAGCGAAGCTGGTACAAAAAATGGGATCGGCTTGGTCCGACTCAGCCCGACTTCTGCCAGCGGAAAAATTATGGCACCAGGGCTGAGTCGGGCCGAGTAGGTACTAGTGGAAAAACGTCATAACTTTACTCCAAACGAAACCTTTTATTTAATTCCTGAATGGATCCTTATTCCTCATAGAGCTTCAGGCTGCCCATTAGCTTCACTCCCTGTTCATTCATTGACGAGGTCAGAGAAAAGAGGTACATTCTTCTCCTGTCTGCATTTTGAAAAGTAGCATGACTGGTGCTGTCATCGAATGAGTGTGTAGAACTGCAGATCAATACCCAGCTATTGGACAGACAGTGGTGCTATACCACAGTGCAATCAGGGCATTTCCTCTGGGGAGGAATAGGTTACCAGGGGTGCAGAGCATCAAGTTGCTCATGTTGTTTAAGATGAGAGTGCAGGTTGGTGCTGCATGTTTGTGTTGCAGCTGCTGATGCGTGAAATGGAACTCAGGTAGCTGGGCGGGCCTAAGGCCATCTCTGTATCTTCCGGCAAGTGATTACTTTACTCAATTGATTTTTTTTCCTCCTCCACTGATCTGAGAAGATCACTGGTAACAGTGAGAGAAAAAGGAGAGAGGAGCCACTGATTGGCCTTGTAGGAAGATTCAACAGCCGATGGGACCCTGACTGGCAATTCTCCATCTTAGCACTCCAGTCATTTGGATCATACAAGAAATCAGAATATCATCAAAAAGTCAAACTCATATAGTAGTAAGTGAAATATCTCTTGGTATTTCTGTTTATTTTTAAGATCATCTCTTACAACTGCTGAAAACCCAAAATTCAGTTTCTCAGAAAAGTTGAATATTAATTCAATTCAATTCCGTTTATTTATATAGCGCCAATTCACAACAGATGTAATCTCAAGGCACTTAACAAGAAGTAATTTCAATACATTTATACAAACATTCCAATCAGTTAAAAAGTTTCCTATTTAAGGAATCCCAGCAGATTGCATCAGTCATTGGTGTGAGCAGAGACACAGAAGGAACAGAAGATCTGACATAGGAGTACTTTCTATGTTACAGAAAGTAAAAAGTTGATAACAGGACATGGTGGATGTTCATTTACTGGGAGCATCATCCCAGTCGATGCCCCCGTCCAACAGGGCATTGTAGCTAAGCAAGATACCTGACCAGGTATATCTCTATGGAGAGAAAAACACTGAGAGAAAACAAAGTTAACAGTCGAAATAACAGAATTTACTGGAATACAACTGGAGAGTAGTAGTAAAAAAGGAAGTAGCAGAGTGTAGAAAACTGGTAAGTCTGTCCTCCAGCAGTCTAAGCCTATAGCCAGTAGTCGAGTTGTAAAAAAAATTCAGGGGGGATGGTCATTTTTTTGACCTATTAAAAAAAACTGGATTTTAATTTTAAAAAGGTGGTATTTATAGAATATTTTGTATTGTCCGGATTGTTAGGGGACTACAACTGAATAGCCTGCATTAGAATGAAACAAGATCGGGTGAAATGGAGGCTTTATATATCTGTGAAGCAAAGCCGATACCAGCACCTTGCAAAGAAGCCTTAGCAAATAATTGCAGTGCAGAAGAAGTTTTTTCGTGCAAACTAGGCCTATACAAAACAAAGTATTGGATTATTTTAACATGAAAGACCAAACAAAATGAGTCATTTCTATTTTATTCATTACAACCCTCACTTAATCCACATGCTCATAGCAGTTTCCAAACACTTTTGTAATCATGTTTTTTTTTTACAGTTTTTCTTGCTCTTGTTCACATTCGTCCTGATTATGGCTAAATGTCGGCACTGTCAGATGAGCTCTGACAAGGTGATCATTCTTCCTAGGCCGATTATGGCTGGATGTGTAAAAAGAGTCGACATCTAGTGCAGATTCAGCAAGCTGCATGCATGTCTTGACTGAATGACAAGTCATATATTTTATCAAGCTAATTAACAGGAGAGATGTGGGGGGTTGCCTGTTCATCTTAGCTAGTTTGGAGGGTAGCATCCTGGGATCTGTGCGTACGCCTGTGGCGAGTCAGGTGGTCTTTAGATAACAAAAAGCAGGCTAGGTTAATTATTGAGATTAATAGCTCACCTGTAATTTTCTTTCTTTTAAAATAAATCCCAGACATCCCGCTGACCAGCCGCTCGTTTGGGCATGTTTGCTGTTCTATAATGCAGCTTTTGCCGCTCTCTAGGCCATAAGGTGAACCCCGAAAATGTCTTTAGAAATGAATCTCATTCCGACCTCTGGCATCTACAAACTGTTTACTTCATAAAACAAATACATTCGCACTAAGTTCAAAAGTAAAAGTTCTCCTTCTGTAATGCCGCAGTTTTTTTATGATCGATGTTTTAATTTGGGACTAGTTTGTTTTCGCCGTAGTGAGAAAGGAGTGATACGGCTGCTACGTACCCGTTTTAGACCAATGTGGTGGCAGAGTTTAACCGACATGATGACGTATGCGAATATGGAGACAGCTAAGGTCATGATGAAAACTTCTTTAAAACTTTTACAAAACCGAGTAAAAACATGTAGGCCTATGTAAAATGTGATACATGCATTTAACTTCCATGAAACATGAACAAGACATGGATTTCATGTTAAATCCATCTCTTGGTCTAAAACAGGTACGTAAAAAAACTGCGCTATTACAGAAGGAGAACCTTTACTTTTGAACTCAGTGCGAATGTATAGATTTTATGAAGTAAACAGTTTTTGTAGATGCCAGAGGTCGGAACAAGATGAAACGAAAACTGGATTCACCTGGCCTACTCTCAGGCAAAAACAATGTTGCATCATTGCGTTTTGTGCCCCTGTCCCCAGGATTTTATTGGACTGTTTATTTTCGCTCAACATGTGGAGACCTAACATTTTCTAATGATGAAATTATTTCATATAGGCTAAGCCTATTTATGATTTATATTTCCATATAATATTTACTGTAAAATGGAAGGGATGGAGATTGAGGATGGGACCTTTACTGGTGGGACGTTATATGTCGGATTTCTTTCTAAGGGGAGCGGCGTCCCCCTCCGCTCCCCCTCAACTCGACTACTGCCTATAGCAGCATAACTACAGAGATAGCTCAGGATGACCTTAGCCACTCTAACTATAAGCTTTATCAAAAAGGAAAGTTTTAAGCCTGGACTTAAAAGTAAAAAAAGTGTCTGCCTCACGGACTAAAGCTGGGAGCTGGTTCCACAGGAGAGGAGCCTGATAACTAAAAGATCTGCCTCCCATTCTACTTTTAGAAATCCTAGGAACTACAAGTAAACCTGCAGTCTGAGAGCAAAGTGCTCTGTTGGGAACATATGAAACTATTAGATCTCTGATGTATGATGGAGCTTGATTATTAAGGGCTTTGTATGTAAGGAGGATCTTAAACTATATTCTGGATTTAACAGGGAGCCATATTACATGATACCAATTACAAAAAAGGATTTTTGTCTTTCACAATCATGGGAAAGACTGCTAAGACCCTGCAGAAGCAGGGTATGCTACAAAAGGTCATTGCTAAACAAGCTATTTGTCCACAGAACGTTGCATCCTAGCACATTCCTTGAAGGTGGAGTGGAAGGAAAAATATATTGGTCTTTTTGGAATGAATCTGTACAATATATGGGATTCGCTTTTAGAATTGATCAACTGAAATAAATAAACGCTTTCATGAAAACACAGTCAGATTCCCTTACCTGTAGAAGAAAGAGATCATGTCACAGTGAGTTCATAGAAAAGAGAAAAAATCCTCAAGGCGGTAGAAGGCTCATTGCTAGTCAGATGTAGATGGGGTTGGGTGTGTTTTAGCTGATTGTAACTGTTCAAATCAAATCAAACTGAAAATCGTCATGTCCACAGGACACAACAGAATCAGTCCCTCCAGGATTTCGCAATATTGCAATTGCAAATATTAACATAAATTCAGCCAATCCATTCAAAATTCTGCACGTCTTGCAATTTTATGTAATCATTGCAACTTTAAAGTATGTTTGACCAATTACAGTGCTCCTTCTCATCACTTTATATCTGACGCCATCACATATCCTGTTTCTTATGTAAGAGGGAACCAGAGAGAAATATGTGGCCTTTGCCAACAAAAATCACCGCCAAGGACCGTGCTGTAAGCTACAGTTTACTCATTCTATACATGAAAGTGGAGGTCAATTGTTTTGTACCCCATACAGTATTGTAGTCGAACACAAAGAGAAGTTGTCATTTGACAAAACATCATTTTCACAGATTATAATTCACATTCTTGACCACTTGGTGCAGACTCTCAAACATTTTCAACTTTATGTATGTAGTAGCCTGCAGGTAACTAAAACAATACATTAAAAAAGAGAGATCCCATGAGAGCATCTGAGCGTCATCTCAGACCTGGAGGTTGCTCTCAATGCATCTTACTATCCGGGAGTTGACAACGTGTCTGTGACCGGTGTGGCTGATTATAGACAGGCTCCAAAGACCCCGGTCTTGTGCCAACTACTAGTGCAAAAGCAGGATGCTTTGGGATGTACCTTCTGCTGAAACTGTGGCTTGCAGGTCAGGAAACAGCTTGTTCAGAGAGTCTTTCTGACTTCTGATCTCTTCAATTGGAGAAATGTTCCCTCATTTCAAAACTTTGACTGAAAAGGCACTTGTCATTCTCTAGTTCTCCAGAACAACATCAAGTTGTTAGATTGTGCATTCAGGCCACAGCAGGTGAACTATTTGTATGTTAAGTGTGATCGTTTCATTGTATTTTTTAAATGTAGTTACTGGGGCCACAGTCAGTGGTTTTTGTCACTGTGAAGAAAAAGTTACATATATTCCTTTGGTTGATGTGTGATTGCACAATGTAGATTCTCTGTTCAGCTTGTTTGGATTTAATGTTAATTAAAATGAATACAAATAAATTATATTTAATGTGTTATATTATGTGGGCTGCACGGTGGCGCAGTTGTTAGCACAACTGCCTTAAAGCAAGAAGGCCCAAGTTAAAATCCCAGCCTGGGGTCTTTCTGCATGGAGTTTGCATGTTCTCCCTGTGCATGCATAGGTTCTCTCTAGGTACTCCAGCTTCCTCCCACAGTCCAAAAGCTGTGGGAGGAAGAGGTGATGTCTGGGAGAGGGACCACTCTCGTGGGCAAGTCGTTTTAACATTTAATCAATCAAACTTTATTTATTAAGCACCTTTCATACAAAAAATGCAGCTCAAAGTGCAGAATTAATTATATTCAATTCAATTCAATTCAAAATTACTTTATTAATCCCAAAGGGAAATTAAACGTTGTTGTAACTCATTATGCAAGTTCCTTCAAAGATTTGTTGTAGATGCTGATGGCTGTGGGTAGGGATGATCTCTTGTAGCGCTCTGCAGATCTGAAGAAGCCTCTGACTGAAGACGCTCTGTAGTTGTATGACAGTCTGATGTAGAGGATGCCCTGGATCTACGGCGTCTTCTTTTCAACTCATCAGGGTTTTGTGGCTGTAGTTGAGATATTATTTGAGCTTTTGTGATGTTAATCAGCTGCTGCCAGTTGAAAACCACCTTGTGGCCATGGTTATGCATCATAACAAATGTCCAAAAATAAAAAGTATCAGCAAAAATCCTTCCAGCTGCACAGCATTCAAAACCAGAGAGAACAGTTGTCCACAAAAACAATGTTTCTACCAGAAATGGAAGAATTAAAGTTTTAAAAAATGAGCTATACCAACACTTAATTTCCCTCTGGGATGAATAAAGTATTTTTGAATTGAATTTGAATTTACAGATTAACATGACCTCACATAACCCAGATTCCCATCTCTTCCCCACAATTATAAAATGACCACTCCTATCTATAATTAATAAAAATATCTGGAATATATATCCAGTTTACCTATTAAATGTTAAAACGGCTACCTTAACTTTTTAAGAATTTAGAGATATCTCAAACTTAATTTTTACAAGTACAATTGTAATTAGGAATATCCTAAAATACTATTTCTCCTAGTAACAATACGGTTGTTGATATCTTTAATTTGAATTTTGACTAAGAAAAATGTATTTGTATATTTGTATTCAAAACTTATTTTCAGACTTTCAAAACTTTATTTCAGGTTTTAAATTTTCAACCACTGATTTTCTAGGTTTCAAAACAGACTATGTCAGCGTTCTCACTTCATAGTACTCAGTTTCAAAAGCAAGTTTAGATGACATTGAGGAATAATTGTATTCTGTATTTACTGATTTATTTGTCACTCAAATAGACTCAGAAGAGACCACTTTTATTGTTTTTGTATTCCAAAGTTCTATGAACCGGGAATTGTTGAAGCAATAAGCTACAACTTGAAGAATGTAGCTCTGGATAGTGATGGGTTCTTACAGTGCACTTATTAAAAAAAAAAATTTTAATTTCGGAATGCAAATTTTTTTTTGGATTTTAAAAAACAATTTTCAGGTGATTTGGCAAAAAAGAAAACAACAAACAAGCGCCGTTTCAGTTCGCAATTCAACTGTAACAATCGGGATAATTTAGAGTAAAGACCTCACAGCTAGGTATTCAGTTTGTGGGGGAGGTCGGGGTAATTGGAAAAACAGTGGGATTTGATACAGAAAACGTCTAAGCTCCATGTAGCAAACACCTCCCGACACCTCCTGAAGAAAAAATCAAACAACAAAAATATAAATCACTAGCTTGACAAAACAAAAAGAAAAAAGATTGACTTATATACTGAAATACAGCGACTACGCCGGGGTTTGCAGCTTTATCTACAGAACCGAGTCTTACACGTTAGCATCACATTAGCCTCTAGATGGCTAACGGAGATCGACTCGGTTGTGTAATTCACATTACTACTGTAAGGCATACCGCGCAAACTATGTTCATCCACCTCCACACATTGAATAAATAGCTTTCTCAGGACTGTATAACAACATCATGCCAGACCAAACACTATAACCCCGGTGAAATCATTGATTACTTACCTATCCATTAGTAGCACGGCTAACTCGGCGTCCATAGTACATGACGTTCGTTCCAAAAGAACTCTCCAACGAGGAAAAGCCGGCCCAATATTTAATAGTTCTTTGCTCTCTCTCTATCACGTTCTCTTTTTTTTTCTAGCTTCTTCTGATATGGGATTTCTCGGTCTGTTTGGTGGATCAGCCATCTCTAAAGTCTCTAAACAGTGAGGCTGTATGACTCTGCCGAAAAGCAGAACTCAGTCGATACTTCCGGCGGCGGGCCACCGCTCAAAAGTTCTATAGTGCAGAAAAAAGCCAAGGACCCCTGTAAGGTGGTGATAACTCTAAAAATGAACAAAATAGAAGATAAAATTCCACCATAACTTTTAAAAAAACATATTAAGGAGTAAAAGTTGCGGAGTATGCCTTTAAGATGCACTAATGACTTCCAACCAGCTGGTCCCGCAAGATCACGAAATCACAAGAGAATTCCAACTGCATTGAGAGAAAAAAACATGTAATCAGTGGCGGTTGGTGAAAAATATTATTGGTGGAGCTGAGCTTTTTTTTTCTTTTTTAAAATCAAACTTGTGCTTTTTGAGCTTTGTGACCAACTCCACTATTACCTGAACTAAGTACAGCTCTTTTATTTCCTGTCTTACATCATTGATACACACCTGGATTGATCAGTTTGTCCAAAACAGACAGGAAATAAAAGGGCTGTACTTAGTTCAGGAAGTAGTGGAGCTGTTCATATAGCTTATCAAGTCATTTTCAATAATCATCCCAAAACAATTGAACATAAACGGCTGGATACCAGTACTATGTGAAATACTGATTATTCTAATGCCAATATTAACAACTTGAGGCATTCTTATACTAAACATAAATACAATATTGCACAAACAAGTTTAGAACTAAGCTGGAAACAAATAACTTATTAGGCTTACACATAAAATTTACACACAAAGCTGTTAACTCTTACAGCAGCGCCCCCTTGTGGCAGAGAAATCACACTGCCAATGTCATCACCAGATATCTTGCCCGCCCTCACACCAGCCTTGGGGCGATTTCTCTATTGCCCTTCATGCGGCCGGATCAACGGCGCTGATTGGATAAATTCCTGTTGCTATGTGCGAATTTCTTGTCAGTAATTGGCTGGCTGCTGCACTGCTTGGGCGATCTTTTTGTCGCCCCAGCCGCTCAGCAGCGGCAGCTTTTCCTCCGAAAATGATATATATTTTTATGTATGATTTTTTTCTGTCTGACAGCTGAAGGAGGAGCAGCTGTTCTCTGTCTCTCCTTTCACTTTATTTAATTTTCTTGTTTTCTTTTCTTTTGTTTTCTTTTCTTAAACCTTTTCTTAGTTACTTTATCTACCCAGCGCCTGGAGTTAAGCTTGGCTTATACTTCTTCTTCGCGTCAGTCGCGTAGGTTACGCCGTAACCGCCGTACCCACTGCTGTGTTTATACTTCTGCGTAGGGCTGAAAGCGTCGTGTTGCTGTTTCATTTCCAGACCCGCAGGTGGCAGTAGGCTGGTATCGGTCGGCAAACTCCACAGGGCGGAGTTTTTCTGATGGTTTGCTTATGTTTGCTTCAGTTCCCGCAAGTATTTCCTTAGAACAACGATGGCGGCCGACTTGGTGCAGAGTCTCAATGAGATTGTGGAAGCAGACGAACAAATTATCCTTCTTTTGACTTTGCAACGCAAGCAAATGAGAAGACGGAGACGTAGAAGATGGTACGTGCGTACGTAATCTCACTGACCAATCACAAGGGAGTACTTCCGCGTATCTGCGTCACGTCGCCGGGCTGCACCTCAGGTCCGAGGAGGTGCACGTCAAGCCTCTGCGGACCTACGCAGCTGCATCAAACGGACACATAACAAAGTAAGAGCCCCCCCAGCAGAGATTGTTATCATACAAGACGGATCAATTAATGGAATTGAGGCTTTTTGTAGCAAGAATACCAAAGTTTATAGCTGCTACAAAAATACAGTGAGAGAAATATCAGAAAAAATCCATAACATCTTGCACCATCATCCTACTTTGGAAAAACTCATCATTCACGCTGGATCAGCAGATATCGCGATGAGACAATCAGAGATTCTGAATAGAGACTTTTCTGATCTCCTACAGAGACTTGATGGACTTAACGTAAACATCCTCATCAGTGGACCAGTCCCTGAAGGGAATGATGAAAGATTTAGCAGACTCCGCACGCTCCATAAATGGTTGAAGAAACAATCAGCTGAGAAGTCGTTCACATTTATTAAGAATTTCAAAGTATTTGGAACTGCTAATCATCTGTTTAAAGCAGGCCAACGTTATCTCAACAAGGCCGGAGTATGTTAGCAGCAAACATTTTTTCTTATCAAAATCAGAAAGCAAAACACTTGCTCCCAAAAGCTGACCTTAAGGCGCCCATGGATATCAGAGACCTGAAAAAGCAAGTCATGATGACACCACAGGACCGAATAGATAAACAACCATCAGAGATTAAGTCTTCATCTTCCTGTGACTCAGCCACATCAAACTTGTCTCCATTTAGAAACTTTACAGACAGACTGAACGAGCAAATCAAATTTGGGACACAATTAACACCTAAACCTAGACTACACCAAACCCCTGGGACTAGTGTCAATAAGCCTGGGAGCTTCCCCCCACTGATTATTACAGATATTTGATATTTGAGGGAACCGGGCAGTAAATCTACCCCTACCATTTCCCAGAACTTGCCCGGCACCCCTGAGCTTAGCATTCCAGTGATTATCAGCAGCAGGAAACATAAACCGTTAACGACACTCTCTCATATTAAACAAAATCTCAAATTGATAACCTGTCAGAAGGTTCAGCTGCCCATCATCGCAATACTTAAGTTAGCTTTATTAAACATTAGATCTCTATCCGGGAAGACTTTTCTTATCAATGACTTCATCACTGAGCATAATTTACACACCCTTTTTTCATCAGAAACTTGGCTAGATGAAAATAACGAAACAACTACATTGATAGAATCTACTCCTCCAAATTGCAAATCCTTAAGCGAGAGCAGAAAGCACAGACGAGGTGGAGGTGTAGCCACCATTTTTCAAAACTCAATGAACTTTAAAAAGGTAACCCTGGGACGTTTGATTCTTTTGAATACCTAGCCACCCAGATAAACGAGCTTAACAAAGCTTTATTTCTAAGTTTATATAAACCATCAAAACTTAACTCTAACTTCTTTAATGATTTCAATGACCTTTCTGTAATATGTATCAACTATGACCAACTAATCATTGTGGGGGATTTTAACATCCATACCGACAACCCCCAAGATAGACAAGCAAAAACATCAGATGATCCTCTCCACAATTTCGGCCTGACCCAGCATGTCAAACAACCAACACACAATAAAGGACACACTCTGGACTTAATCATCAGCAAAGGTTTAAATATTTCCAACATCTCGGTAATTAATATTGCATTATCTGACCATTTCTGGATTTTCTTTGAAAGTACCATCTCTGCTAAATTATCCAGCCACAGTAAGACCACTATAAAAAAGCGTTTTCTAGGGGACAGTTCAGTAGAAACCTTTAAACGTATTTACCCTTCCACCACATCCCCCTCATCTCCCAACTCAAACTCAGTAAATAAGCTGGTAGATAATTTCCTTGCGGAAATCTCAGACATCATGGATTCCATTGCTCCAACTAAAGTGAAAGCAGTCTCAGGTAGAAAGAAGTCTCCGTGGACAAGTAATCCACTGGTACGTAATGAAAAGAGAGAGTGTCGACGAGCCGAGAGAAAATGGTGGAAAACTCAACTCCAGGTTCACTGTGAGATCTACAAAGAGAGACTGAATAGATATCAGCTAACCATAAAAGATGCTATGGAATCGTTCTTTTCTGAAACCATCAACAGAAACATTAATAATGCACGGACTCTATTTGCAACAGTGGAAAGACCATCTAATCCTTTAGTGACAGTAACCCCTGAACTAAACTCTACCAGGGCCACTACTAAACCACTACTAAAGAAGAAAAATCTGGACAACACGTTAATGCAGAACTACAGGCCGATCTCTAATCTTCCATTCATCAGTAAGATTATTGAAAAAGCTGTGTTTCAGCAGTTAAATAGCTTCCTAACAATGACTAACCGTTTTGATGTTTTTCAGTCTGGTTTCCGTGCTCACCACAGCACAGACTCCCCTTGTCAAAGTATTCAATGACATCCGCATAAATACAGACTGTGGTAGAAACACAGTGCTGGTTCTGTTGGACCTCAGTGCAGCATTTGACACTGTTGATCATGATATTTTATTGGAACGACTGGAGAGCTGGGTCGGACACTCTGGTACACTACTTGGCTGGTTTGAGTCTTACCTAAAGTACAGGGACTTCTATGTTTCAATGGGAAACTTTTCATCAGAACGAACAGAAATCACATGTGGGGTGCCCCAGGCCTCCATCCTGGGGCCCCTCTTATTTAATATCTACATGCTCCCACTAGGCAAGATTATAGCAACCAATAGCATTAGCTACCATAACTACGCGGATGACACTCAGCTTTACATTACAATGTCACCAGGTGACTCTGAACCCATTCAAACCCTAAATCAATGCATTGACCAAATAAATGAATGGATGTGCCATAACTTTCTCCAGCTGAATAGAAACAAAACTGACGTAATAATTTCTGGACCCAAAGAGGAACGATCAAGTCAGCACACAGCTTCAGTTAATACAGCTAGAAACTACTGATCAGGCACGAAGCCTAGGTGTAGTAATGGACCCAGACCTGAACCTCCAGGGTCACATAAAGGCAATAACAAGGTCAGCGTTCTATCACCTGAAGAAGATTTCTAGGATTAAACGACTGATGTTGCAACAGGACCTAGAAAAACTCATCCATCTTTAGTCGGATTGATTACTGCAACAGCATCTTCACAGGTCTGCCTAAAAAGTCAATCAGGCAGCTGCAGCTAATCCAGAACGCTGCTGCTCGCGTCCTCACTAGAACCATGAAAGTAGAGCACATCACCCCAGTTCTAAAGTCCTTACACTGGCTCCCTGTAGCTCAGAGAATAGACTTCAAAATACTCCTACTAGTTTATAAATCATTACATGGCTTAGCACCAAAATATGTTGAAGACCTGTTGTCATGGTACCAACCACGAAGACCACTCAGGTCCTCCAACTCTAGCCTACTAAACATCACTAGACTCAGAACTAAACATAGAGAAGCAGCTTTCAGTTTCTATGCTCTCCTTCTCTGGAACAGACTTCCTGACGAGTGTAGAGCTGCTGAAACTCTGAACTGCTCTGACTAAAAACCCATCTGTTTAGAATTGCCTTCGAGTAAATGCTTGATGTCATATGTATGAAATTTGTTCATGCTCTCTTTCTTTATTGCTCTTTCTCTTGCTTTATTGTGTATCATGTGTAATGTGTGTTTCTTTTACTTTCAATTTCCATTGTTTTTTGTTTTTTAAAGGGCGGGTATTATGCTTCTTCCAGGCACATAATACCCTTCTATAGCACACTCCAATAAAATTGTCACCTTAAGTCCGTCATATATCCAAATCCACCTTAAAGAAATTTACATCCGTATTGGACGCCTTGAATTTCGCCTGTGCTTCTCTAAGACCCTCCTACTCTTTCTGACACTCCCCCTTCAGTTCGTCACATACCGTGCATCATCGCAGCATGCACGGAGTCGGGGAAATTCCCACAAAAGACGCGCAGCTGCAGTTGGTGTGTTATAATTACTCCACCTGGGAGTCAGCTGGAATTGTGTGAGGTGGGGATGGGTAGGGGAGCTCTGCAGGGGAGAGGATCCCGGCTGAGTACGTAAGGTCGGAGGAGGAGATTGGTGGAAAAGGCGGGGATAGGTGGGAGCAGGCGTTTCAGCAACCCCAAGAACTGCCAGCAGAGACTCAAAGATTACTCTAACCAGAGTGAATAGGTCAGAGCAACACTTCAGGTATGTTTTTAATGAGGGAAAGACAGGTTCTCAGGATAATAAGCTTCAGAAAGTCCATTTTGCATAATACCCCCCCTTTAAATCACCAAATCATGTAAAGCACCTTGAATTACCCTGCTGTTGAAAGTGGGCCATACAAATAAAATATCCTTGCCTTGCCTAAAAGGTTATCCACATGTAGATTAAAATCACTAGCTAAAATGATTTAGTAGTGAGTTGTGGAGAATTGATAAAAACTGAAAATTATTGAATAAAAGGTTACCTCTTTGCGTTGACAAACTTATGAAAGTAGTACCGACTCCCCTTTTGCTACTCGGAATAAATGAAGTTAAAGTTTGGTGGGGAGGCCTCTGTAAAAACAACAGGGGCATCTGCACTCAGCCATGTTTCCGTTAATAATAAACAATCAAGAGTATGGTCTAACATAAGATCATTGATGATAAAAGTTTTGTTCAGTTGAGAGCAAACATTTAAAATAGCCATATTAAAAATCGGCTCACCATCGGCTGGATCCGCCCTGGCGTAGCCGGCGGAGCCAATGGGCTCGTCCTATGCATCGTAGCTGCTGGATGTTCCCTTGGGGCTCCCCTCTGGTCCTCTCTTGGGGGGTGCGGTCAGCACTGTGGTCTGCCTGGGGCTCCTGTGCTCTGGTGGTCCTTTGGATGTCTATGGCTCTGATCTCCTTCGTGTCTGCGTCGATTCCTGGGAGGTGGACCTCACACCAGCTTTTGAACACTTGTATGGAGAAACCTCATACACAAAGGTGTCGGGATCCAAGTGTTTACAGATGCATTCTCTGGCTTAGTTTACCATTTCTAGATCTTGTAATAATCGGTTGCATGAGCTTTTCAGTGGCACTGTTGTTCTATTTATATATCTGTTTGTGGGTTGTGGTTGTGTAGTTCTCGGTTCGCATTGTTTGATTTGTTTTGTTGTTGTTTTATCCCTCTCCCTGTTGTCCTGCGGGTGTGGAGGTGGACTGGGATGTTTTTGTGTTTTGTTTGTTCCGTTGTCTCTCTTGTATCTTCAACTTACCCGCTCCCTCTTAACTTTTTTTCTTACCTCTTTTCTATCTATCTTCTTTCTTTCTTCTTCCCCATTATTTTTCATCTCCATGTCCATAATATCAGGAAGTAGAAAAAAACACCAAAAAATAGTACAGTTGCCAAACTTACACATATTCATAACTCCGTTGAGCCAGCTATTCCCCCAGCTCTTAGTAGTGATGACTTTATGGGATTCTTCAGAAATTAAATGAAATATATTTAAAATAAAATCATCTTTAGATATGATGAATCTATCTTTAGTAAATGGATACATACCTCAGAAGTTTAGGGTTGCTGTAATTAAACCTTTACTTAAGAAACTCTCTCTCAATCTAGATGACTTAGTTAATTACAGACCTATATCTAACCTTCATTTCTTATCTAACATCCTTGAGAAAATAGTTGATATTATCTATAATATTTGCTCAGAAAGGCTTGAACATTTTGCAGGGATCAAAGGAACAGCACTAGGCTGGTGTTGGGAATCAATTTTCCACTAATGAACTGTACAGACTGCATTTCCCAGCATTCCTAGCTATGACCCCAACACATTCCCATTGGCCGTGGCCAACAATGACATTACGAAGTTTATAAAACGGGGTCGGCAGCGACCGACCCCTGTCTTTTCCCAGCGTTGCTTGGCAATGCAAGGAGACACACTATTCATCAATGAATCCATGTGACTTCTGACCTGCTGGGCGGGAAAGAAACCACTTTTTAAACCTCCGAAGTACAATCATCTACCCAGCATCTGTTTGAGTAGCCAGCCTAGGCGAGATCAGGATTGTTCCAAGACAATTCCTCACTACGTCGATTCGCAGTCGTCAGGCCTGCAACCGGAACAGAGATTCCGAAGAACCCCTGTGCAAGGTTTTGTTTTCTGCCTTTTGCTCAACTACTGACACATGTTGCTTCCCTCTTTGGGAACTGGACCTCCCTCAAAGCAAAGTAGGACTGAACCGGTTCATTCAACCTAATCTTGTGTCTGGCCAGATAAATAGGGAAAATATAGTTCAGACGAGTTAGAGCTCGTTCATTGTTGGTTAAAGTGTTTTTAAGCGCTGAACCTCATTTATCGTCGCCACACGCATAAGTTTGTGAGCTGTATTATTTGCTGTGTGTTTTAAACTGGTTTTTATCCTGAGGGGATCCCACTCTTCCTCTCTCTTTTCCTCGTTCTACATTCTCTCTTGCTCTCTGATCACCTGGTCGGCAGAGTCGGTCTCGGTTCGATCTGCATTAGCTGGTCTGTTAGCTGAAAGGTTAACTTCATTGTTCCTTTGTCTGTTAGTTAAAGCTGTGGCCTTCCACATGCACAGTTCACACCATGTGCTCTGCCCCATTTTAGCCAAAGCTAGGTTTATGGCCCTTTTTCCCCCTACATGCCCTGTGCTTCCCTCCCTCTTAGCCCAGAAATAAGTTTATGCCCCCTGTCCTACAGGCTATCTCTTACTTGAGCCTCCTGGAGTAAAGGATCAGCCAACCTTTCTAAACAAACCCTCACCTCCCCTCCATTGCTGAAAGGGGAGCCGTCTGTTTGTCCCTGATCCCCTTGGTGTTAATTGTGTTGATTACTTTTCACATATTATTCGTTTTCTAAGATCGGTAGTAGTTAGTTGCATGCTTTAGAATAGATGGGAATTCTTGACAAAATGTTTTGGCTGTAAGGTTGATCTATTTTCTTAATAAATTCCCCTTAACCCAGTCAGTTAGGTAGATTACAGGCATGTTTGGAAGACATAAAAACATGGATGACCCTAAACGTTTTGCTTTTAAATTCTGACAAAACAGAAGTTGCTGTCTTTGGACCAGGATGTTCTTAAACAGAAACTGATTAGTCAATCACTTCATCTGGATGGGATTAAATTGGCCCCCAGTAATAACGTAAAGAACCTCGGCGTTATTTTTGACCGAGACTTGACATTTAAATCCCATATTAAACAGGTTTCTAGGATTTCTTTCTTTCACCTTCGGAATATTTCTAAAATTAGAAACATCCTGTCCAGGAGTCATGCTGAGAAACTAGTCCATGCATTTGTTACCTCAAGGCTGGACTACTGTAATTCTTTACTATCAGGAAGTCAACAAAATGCCATTAAAAGCCTTCAGTTGATCCAAAATGCGGCAGCAAGAGTTCTGATGAATATTTAAAGCGAGATGACATTTCTCCTGCTTTAGTTTCCCTTCATTGGCTCCCTGTTAAATCCAGAATAGAATTTAAGATCCTTCTTCTTACATACAAAGCCCTTAATAATCAAGCTCCATCATACATCAGAGATCTAATTGTTTCATATGTTCCTAACAGACTGCAGGTTTACTTGTAGTTCCTAGGATTTCTAAAAGTAGAATGGGAGGCAGATCTTTTAGTTATCAGGCTCCTCTCCTGTGGAACCAGCTCCCAGCTTTAGTCCGTGAGGCAGACACTGTGTTTACTTTTAAGGCCAGGCTTAAAACTTTCCTTTTTGATAAAGCTTATGGTTAGAGTGGCTAAGGTCATCCTGAGCTATCTCTGTAGTTATGCTGCTATAGGCTTAGACTGCTGGAGGACAGACTTACCAATTTTCTTCACTCTGCTACTTCCTTTTCTCCTACAACTCTCCAGTTGTATTACAGTACATTCTGTTATTTCGACTGTTAACTTTGTTTTCTCTCAGTGTTTTTCTCTCCATAACAGATATACCTGGTCTGGTATCATGGCTGCAATGCCCTGTTTGACGGGGGGCATCGACTGGGATGATGCTCCCAGTAACTGAACATCCACCGTGTCCTGATATCAACTTTTTACTTTCTGTAACATAGAAAGTTCTGTAATATCAGATCTTCTGTTCCTTCTGTGTTTCTGCTCTGTCTTCTCAAAACCCCAGACGGTCGTGGCAGATGGCCGCTCCTACTGAGCCTGGTTCTGTTGGAGGTTTCTTCCTGTTAAAGGGGAGTTTTTCCTCTCCACCGTCGCTACATGCTTGCTCAGTATGAGGGATTGCTGAAGGATTGCTGTGGTTGGAAAGTCTGCATCAACGGGGCCCAACCTCACGCCAATGACTGACGCAATCTGCTGGGATTCCTTAAATAGGAAACTTTTTAACTGATTGGAATGTTTGTATGAATGTATTGAAATGACTTCTTGTTAAGTGACTTGAGATGATCTGTTGTGAATTGGCGCTATATAAATAAACTGAATTGAATTGAATTGAACTGCAACTCCAAGATATTCCAAACCTAACAACAAATCATAGCAGTTTACGCAAACCATAAATGAAGAACTTAAGAAAAATTGTTCACTAAAGATAACAGGTTAAATTTTCAATAATCTCTTGACTGAAAAAGTTTGTGTTTCTTTGCAAAAAATGAATAAGAAATGTATCTTGAAAGAATTCTTTTAAAATGATCTATCATCGTCATTGACTTGCAGTTGTGCCTAGTTCATGCAAACTCCAACCACAGCAATCTCTCATACTGAGCAAGCATGTAGCGACAGCAGAGAGGGAAAATTCCCCTTTAAGAGGAAGAAACCTTAAGCAGAACCAGAACCAGAACCTCGCTAATTACAAGCGACTGTCTGTCACGACTGTCTGGGGATTCAAGAAGACAGAGTAGAGACACAGATAGAACAAAAAGAGCTGATGTAAGACTACTTTCTACATTAAAGAAAGTAAAACGTTGAAAACAGGACGGAGAGGTCGAACAGTTACTGGGTAGCATCATCCCATAGAAGCTACACGTGGTCTGGTATCCAGCTGAGCAGGATACCAGACCACGTGTGGCTTCTATGGAGGAAAAAAAAAACAAAGTTAACAGAGAGTAGTAGAAGAGAAAAATAGCAAAGTGAAGTAGTAAAGTGAATAAAAGTGGTCAGTCTGTCCTCCAACAGTCTAAGCCTATAGCAGCAAAGCTACAGAGATAGCTCAGGATGATATGCCACTCTAACTATAAGCTTTATCGAAAAGGAAAGTTATAAGCCTGGCATTAAAAGTAGACAGAGTGTCTCCCTCACTGACACCAGCCTCGTGAAGCAATACACCCGACAGCCAGTCTCTTCTGAGAAGTATGAGTTAAAACGCTGTGGAAAATAATCGTATGCATACACCAAGTAATCACAGAAAACTTCTCTTTAAGCTAAGGGGAATTCATTAAGAAAATATAACAACCTTACAGCAAAACATTTCGTCAATAATTCCCATCTATTCTAAAGCATGCAACTACTGCTGATCTTAGAAAACCAATAATATGTGAAAATTAATCAACACAATTAACACGAAGGGGATCAGGGACAAACAGACAGCTCCCCTTTCACAGGGGAGTGGAGGTGAGTTTTTTTTTTTTTTGCAAACTTTGTTTATTAGGTTTTGTTTAGGAAATGCACGATCATACAAGTCATCCAAAATGTAGAGCAATAACTGTTCTGTGGAATCCTTTGAATAAAAAAACAAACAAACACACACACAACAAATCCCGCATAGACAACCTCCAGCCACTCATGTCATGATATCTACAAACGATAAAACAAAGTTCACTCAATGTAATTGTTGTAACTATTAATAATAAATATTTGTTGTCTGGTTTTCTGAGCATCAATAATTATAATCAATAATTTAATTTATTTTTTTTATATATATATATATATATATATATATTTTTTTTTTATAAAAAAAAAAAAAAAAAAATAAAAAAAAATAATTAATATTAATATAATTATTGATGACGTTCGTCCGCGGGGTTTAAAACAAACTTCACAGCACACACTGAAATAGCACAAAAAACTTCTCGTTACTTAAGGGAATTTATTAATGAAATAGGTCAACCTTACAGATTACATTTCATTCATAATTTCCATCTATTCTAACGCATGCATAAATATAGAACAAAGTTAACGTCGAGGGAAGGGCCGTGTGTGCGCAGCTGTGTGTGTGTGTGTGTGTGTGCAGCTGCGTGTGTGTGTGTGGGAGACAGCGAGTGAATGGGGGGGGGGGGGTTCAGCTCACCCCCTCAATGCGATAAATAACTCAAGCCTTATCAATTGGCGCGATCGGTTCACAAAGGAAGACAAAGGAAGACCGCGTGGCGATTCAACAAAGGCTAGCTTCATTAGCAATGGTGGCTTGGACAAAGGAAACGGGGGCGATGGAGAAAGGGGATCTACTGAGTCCACGCGACCTGTCTAAACAGACACGCGCCGACCGCAGCGGACAATAAACAAACAAGGAAATAATACAATATAATATACTGCTTCTGGTTGCAACCAAAGTCAAATAATCATACACAAAAAGCATGCACATTCAGGGTCGGTGTACAGTGACAGACGACCAAGAATAACAGTGGTTAACAAGTTGACAGACTTATATTAACCACAGAAAACGGATATTAACCGTCAAGACCTCCTTCTCCTTTACCCAGACCGAGAGATATAAATCAGTTTAATCCTACTTGGTGGGGGCAGTTCTCCAATGTCCACGACGAAGAACGTAGAAAGTGTCCAGTTTAAAGGAGCGGTTTGCGCAAAACCGAGGTCAGAAAAAGCGGACGTCCAACTTTAGGCGCTGAGGTACTCAGGCCTGTTTTCAATAGAGCTCAGATGGCCAGCTGACTCCTTGGTTACCCGTACAAGAAAGTCTGTTTGCTCGGCCGATTCACTTCGAAGTTTAAAAGGGAAGTTCTTCCTGGTCCAGCACGTTCGAACGGAAAAAAGGGAAAATGCTAGCAGTGGATTAAAGTGTCTCCTTATGGCACAGCTTGGGGACCAAAAGACGAAGATTTCAATAGTCGCGCTGCTTTTATCAACTCTGTGATGTCATCACTGGCCACAGACCAATGAGAATGGGTCGAGGGCAGCGCAATGGGTGCTGGGAGATGCAGTTTGTTCAGTGAAAGGATGGTGGGATATGCAGTTTGTTCAGTGAAAGGATGATGGGAGATGCAGTTCGTTCAGTGAAAGGATGCTGGGAGATCCAGTTCGTTCAGTAAAGGCCATAGCCTCAACATCCCCCTTTTAGTTCCAAAGAATGCGCACTGTTCAGTCTTTGGAGCTAGAACCAGGTTCATTGTCCATTACGTCCAGGAATGTCGCTGTCCTTCACCATGAAGGTGTAACAGTTCAGTCCATTACATCCAAGAATGTCGCTGTCCTTCAGCGGGAAGGTGTAAGAATTCAGTCCATTAAATCCGAATCTGCTCCTAGCATTCCCCCCTTAGTTGTAAAGGATGGAAATGCAGTTTACAGTCTTTGCAGCTATACTGGGTCCACTGATCCGAATTGGGTCTGGGTAGAGGTTAACCTAGTCTGGGTAGAGGCTAACCTATTCTACTAAAATATGTATAATTGTAAGAAACAATCAACAGAAAGTAAAATCACACCAAGAAAAAAATTCTCAAAAAGTAATATAAGAAAAACAATAGTAAAACAAATCGACCCCCTTTCGATATAGTCATACTTCATGATTCACATCACTGCTTTAAGTATGAGACAGGGTGAAGGCACGAATGTGTAGCTACCGTCAGACACTGGCACCAGCTTGTGCTTTGGGACCGGGGGAAGATATGAATCGCGGTGTGAGAAATGTGATGGAGTCGATTCTTGCTTGCAATTGTTTGACCTGCCTGTAGGCGGTGTAAGCCATCAACGCTGTGAAGACCCACCCAATTACAAGTGCAATTACTGTGAATGTCAACGTGTGTGTTTCTGTCCAACCAGCTTTCTTGGGAAAGCTAGGGAGGGGGGTCAAAGTCAAGGCCGTAGGGGTGAGGCTGAATTTAATCAATTTGGTCCCCTCCTTCAAAAGTTGTTTTCTCAATTTCGGTATCAATCGTGACATTATATCCGTTAAATGCATCCATGATTTCGATCTCAGTGTCATGTCTGTCGAGGTCTTGATGATGGAGTATTGCGTCTCCTATGTGAACTACTGTCCTTTGTGGGATATTGAGTAACATAGTTTGGTTTAGCAACTTTACCTTGGTGACCGTGCCATGTTGATCGTATGACATCAAAGCTTCTGCTACTGGTGTGCTCACTAGCCATCGGTTACCTGCACGTTCAACTTACCTGCATCTTTTAATGTCGTTGTAGCTTGAAAATTTTGTTGAGGGGCGTCATCCCTCAAACCACAGAGGTAATCAGTTACATCTCTAATGAACGGGTTACTTGGGCACACCCAGTGGAGATCTTTAGTTTTGGTGCATAGGTCTAGGTTTGGAGTGAGGTGAAGTTTGGGATCGTTGTCATGGTAGGCTAGTATGGATGGGGTCTTTAAATGTAGGTGAGTGTTACCTTTCCAAAAAGCAACATTTAGCACAGATTTAAGCCTATATACGTTCATCTTTCAATGATCGGAAGGTTCAGCATGAATACAAGTTCAAAATTATCTGGGTTAACAAAAATGGGGACATTTGGTTTTAGAGAAACTAAATGTGTAAGAGTTCATCCTTCCACAGGACTTTCCATAGATAAACCAATTTCTCTAATAAGATCCTGCATTAATTCTCTTACCACTTGTGTGTACATTAAGTCAATTATTTTATCTTTCTACGACATCTGAGAAAGCTTCCAGGGCATGCAGGGTGTTGTTAATTAGAGTAGAATGTAGATTGACAGGCACTTTTGTGTCCTGAAGGGTTTTAGATTGTGCTTCTAACAGTCTCTGTTTAAGGAGTTTCTGTAGGATTTCTAAATCACATCTAGAATAAATGTACCATCACTTAGTGAGGTAGTGTGCAGATAAATAAGCTTCTCTAATGAAGTCTTGTGTTAAATGATACCAATGTGTCACTCATCACTTAACCACTTCCTAAGAGATAAACTGCAAAACCTGAAAGGGTTATTTTAATGCACTTAGAATGTATTTATGGTTACTACTGTAGCCTGAAAGGTGTTAATCTATGCGTCTGCAGATTTCTATAGAACAAAACAAAATTATGGATGTAATTATTCGTTAGTGCATGCTAGAGGTGAGTTTTGAAGCATGCACCTGTTCCATTAACACTATTTACTGGTCCCCCTTTTCCACTGGTGTGGAGAAAGGCTCCACCTCCAGGGAGGAGACCTTGAGGTGAAACTTACCTTGGTTAAACAAAAGAGCAGCAGTCATGACTGCTGTATCATTCAGTTTAGGAGGGGCTTCATCACCTCCGATGAAGCTGCATGTGACTGTCAGCAGGTGTTTGTTGACTCCTGCTGGATTCAGGTGCATCCAAGGGAATCTGACCCCCCTTCGCTGAGAGGGATCTCTGCTCAGCTGGGATCCCTGGAGCTGGCAGCAGGATAAGCATCCTTAGGTGCAGGTCTCGGTCATGTGAACCTTTGGAAGCCCGGATATCACCTGTTGGAAGATATCACATGAGGCTTTGGGGCTCTTCTGTTCACATGGAGTAAAGTCATGGGTGTGAGTTAAGATGACCCCCCTTTGGTCTGTTAGGTCAGCCCATGGAGGCGGACCTCGCTCTTTGTGGGCGTAGACCAATTAACCTGTATTCAGCCTAAGATTAGAAAGGCTGCAAGAAAAAGCTTCTAGCTCATGGGTCACACCTGGTGGTGGCAGCATCATGCCTGGTGGTGAACGGTAAATCACCAGCTTCTGGATGAATCTTCAACACATCAAAGTGTTTAGGTTCGTACCTGAGCTGTTCATTTTTCATTCCCATCTGTCGCCAGAAGAGGGCGTCAGCGGGATGGACTTGTGACAGCGGGAGCCACAGTTTCTGGAAATCCCTCAGGATTCTGCGCTCAGCTGGATGAGTCGTCAGCGCGTACACCACTAGGTCACCTTCGGGCCTTAAGGTGGCGCTGCAGATGGACTCCTCAGGTAAAGCTTCGTGCCGCTTTACCGTAATCATTTTGGAAGGAAATGTGAACCACCTGTCTGAAAAGGACTGTTTGTTATTCATGAACAGAAGCAGATCCCCTATGACGGGGACTGAAAGTTCAAAATCATGAAATGAGCAGTCTATAAGCATGCCAAGAGGCTTTCCGGCTGTCACCGGGATTGCAACTTGGGTTGGATTTTCAACCAGCAGGTAGGCTGAACGATTGTTCAACTCAAGAATGGGTGTACCGCAAACAGCAAGGTTCAGTTCCAGGAAGTAGGGGAGTGGTTGGAAAAGCACTTGCTTACCCAATGGCTGTTGGCCTTTCATCACCGCTAAGCGTATTGCCACCCCTGCTGTTCTCGGTGGTATCAGCATGCTAGTCTCACTAGCAGCCTGGCAGGCCTGAGGGATGGTCTGGCCTGACAGCATGACTTCAGGGTTCATCAGGAAGGGTTCTGCAGGTGCGCTGGCTCGCGCACTAGGGTGTGTCAGGAAATCTGGCCCACCTGGAGTCCACATGCTCCTGTCCCATGGTCTCTGTGGGGGGCCAGATGCATAGTGGTCGACCTTGGGAACCCCCCCTATTTCTGCTCTGCCTGCAGGGTGCAGTTCTTGGTCTGGTGCTGCAGCTGCAGCTTTCACACCTTCACTCACCACTGGCAGAGAAAGGGGGGTCGCAGCTTCAACCAGAGGTCTCCCTGCTTCAGAAAGAAAGGAGGGGTCATTCGCTGACCTGTGTGGCGTGACACCGGCTTGATCAGAAATCAGCCACTGAGATTTAACTCTCTGATGGCTGGGTGGAATCTGCTCTAATGGAGGTAGGACACGTTCTTCCTTGCTCTTTTGTAACTCTATGTTAACCTCGTGAAGCTCAAAAATAGCAGTCTCTTTCTTGCTTTAACTGTGCTACTGTCTGGCTTTCCAACTGCAATCTACATTGAAGCAACAACGTTAGCTGGCCGAGGACATCGGAAACCTTCACTTCTTTATCTTGGTTTTCCATAAATCCCACTAAACTCTGTATTCTCTCTGTACAGACTTCAATATAATAACCGTGTAGGTACTCGCTTTCCTGTGATGACAGGCGAATAAGATTTCCAACTACCTGCTGCAGGTGGTTGTCTCCAGCGCTCTCTGGGCCCATCAGCGGCATGGTAGCCTGAGGCTTCCATCTTTAAAGGCACCAGAAGAAACAGAAAGAGAATAAGATAAAATATTTTTAAAAAGAATTTGAGATAATAAAGGGAGACCAAATCTCAAGCAGCCAATAGGCCAAGTTTACAATTGCTCAAAAGCAAAACACGCACCAACTTGCCACTACCTCAGATAAATATGCACTGGTCTCTTTCCATATTCCACAGGTTTATGTGCGCAAAATAAACAATTGCACAAGCTGCCAAAATCCTTGTGACTTACACAATACTACTTTATAGTATTTCAGAATGCTATGTGTTAAATATGAACTACTTATTTCATTTAAGGGAACTTAGCAATGCAACGCAGATTCACTCTCTCTAATCAAGGTTAGCAGTGAGTTAGCAGTAGTTAAAATCAGGCAAAAATACATATTAGGGACACACACAAGGAAACATACATCAGATGTTTGAAAAAGAAAACAAATTCTCTCAGAAGTACCAAGAGCAAAAGCGTTTAATTGAGGATGGGTTTTCTTTAAACTTGTATAATTAGTTAAAATGCAGCTTAAGCAATGAGGAATAAATGCAGGTTAAGCAATTTAATTTATAGATGGAATTTAAATCAGGGTGCTTTTCCACAGCACACTGGGAAACAAATTTTCAAGCTGATTGCTTCCAGATTGAAATTTATAATTATTAATTTAAATGCAGGTTAAGCAATTAAAATTTTTAGCTGAAATTTAAATCAGGGTGCTTTTCCACAACACACTGAGGAAAAATTAAGCTGATTACTTCCAGTTTGAAATTTGGAATTATTCATTTAAATGCAGATTAAGCAATTTACATTTTTATTAGCTGAAATTTAAATCAGGGTGCTTTTGCACAGCACACTGGAAAAATAATTTTTACGATGATTACTTCCAAATTGAAATCTTGAATTATTAATTTAAATGCAGATAAAGCAATTTAAATCTATGAATTTGGAACACTGAAATTTTGAATGCACATTAAAGAGCACAAAAAGTATATGAACAATTTATTGCAGATCGAACAGCTTGAGTAATGGATTTAAAAATGCAGTTTAATTATTCTGATTAGCAGCAGGTTAATCCAGCACTACCATGCTTCCATTGGCTACAGCACAAAGCAGAATTGCTGTTTCTAAACGGCAACGTGCGGAACTTAACAGAAACCACAGTTAAGATTGAATTACCATTCAAAAGCCAAAAACAGCACAATGCTCCTCACTTAATCCCATAAAAACGTCTGCCAAATATTTCTATCAATTTAGTCAAACTCCAAAAGCAGAAGATTATCACCAAGAAAAGTTGCAAACGTTATCGCTTTAAGATCTGGCCGAATAATCTGAACAACTGTTTATTCAGTGTGTGCGGTTTATTTATTTATTTTCTAGCGGCCTCACACGGGACGCACCATTAATGTTGTAACTATTAATAATAAATATTTGTTGTCTGGTTTTCTGAGCATCAATAATTATAATCAATATTTTAATATTAATATAATTATTGATGACGTTCGAGTTTAACCTGTTTATTAAAGATATAGGGGCACCAATCTCATAAATGAGATAATTTTAATTAAACCAGACTGTCAGTCTCTCTGAAAAGGCGTAGAGTTCGTCGGCGGGGTAAAAACAAACTTCACAGCACACACTGAAATAGCACAAAAAACTCCTTGTTACTTAAGGGAATTTATTAATGAAATAGGTCAACCTTACAGATTACATTTCATTCATAATTTCCATCTATTCTAACGCATGCAAAAATATAGAACAAAGTTAACGTCGAGGGAAGGGGTGTGTGTGTGCGGCTGTGTGTGTGTGTGTGTGTGTGTGTGTGTGTGTGTGTGTGTGTGGGAGACAGCGACCGAATGGGGGGGGTTCAGCTCACCCCCTAAATGCTATAAATAACTCAAGCCTTATCAATAGGCACGATCGGTTCACAAAGGAAGACAAAGGAAGACCGCGTGGCGATTCAACAAAGGCTAGCTTCATTAGCAATGGTGGCTTGGACAAAGGAAACAGGGGCGACGGAGAAAGGGGATCTACTGAGTCCACGCGACCTGTCTAAACAGACACGCACCGACCGCAGCGGACAATAAACAAACAAGGAAATAATACAATATAATATACTGCTTCTGGTTGCAACCAAAGTCAAATAATAAAACACAAAAAGCATGCACATTCAGGGTCGGTGTACAGCGACAGATGACCAAGAATTACAGTGGTTAACAAGTTGACAGACTTATTTTACCAACAGAAAACGGATATTAACTCTCAAGACCTCCTTCTCCTCTACCCAGACCGAGAGATATAAATCAGTTTAATCCTACTTGGTGGGGGCAGCTCTCCACAGTCCACGACGAAGAATGTAGAAAGTGTCCAGTTTAAAGGAGCGGTTTGCGCAAAACCGAGGTCAGAAAAAGCGGACGTCCAACTTTAGGCGCTGAGGGACTCAGGCCTGTTTTCAATAGAGCTCAGAAGGCCAGCTGATTCCTTGGTTACCCGTACAAGAAAGTCTGTTTGCTCGGCCAATTCACTTCGAAGTTTAAAAGGGAAGTTCTTCCTGGTCCAGCTGCTGAGTCTGGGTGGAATTCCCCAGCCCTTAAGAGCGCTTTCCACCACGCTCTTAATGAAAGGGTGAAAGATGACTTGGCCAGCCGGGACGAGCCAGAAACCTTAAATCAGTTAATTAACCTGCCTATTCGGCTGGAAAATCGCTCTCGAGAGAGGCTAAGGTTAAAACCTACCTCACTTCCAAATTCCACCAGGTCAGATTCCAGACTGCCTATTAGAGAGCACCCTCAGCCCCGAGCTAGTTTCCCCGAACCCATGCAATTAGTTCGTACTGGCCTCTCATTAGAGGAGAGACAGAGACGCATCGCCTCCGGAAGCTGCCTTTATTGTGGCCTGTCCCATTCGGCCAAAAACCCCAACCCAATCGAGACATCATAAGCTAACATCACGTGAGCACACATACCTTCCCAATTGGGCGGAAGAATGGATCTCAGCTTGCCGTCGCCACAAACCCAGTAAACGTCTGGTCCTGCTTGTTCCTGTTTCAAAATTAATCTACGCAAGTGAAGCTTAGAAGAACAGGTCCAGTAATCAACAGTTGTATCATCTCTAAGCTTGTCAGATTTCCAGCATTCAGAAATCAAACATGAAACATACCACTGTTTGAACAATGATCCAGCCAATGGCTCAACTTAGCAAAAACTGCAAAGAAATGTCTAGGAAGACATGGTTTGTTCTCAACCGAAATCCAGACCTCCTTTAATTCCTCAAACGTTTGCAATGCCACAGGGCACCACTAGATGGCAACAGAGGCCACCATATTTTCCCATGTATCAGCTTAGACATGTCCTCTATGTCCAAATGCATGCAAATGGCTCAACAACGCAATAGTGTCTGTTTCACACTGTTTTTCCGACGATGCACAGAATAACAGATCATCCACATATTGAATCAGAACTGATCCGGGAGACAGTTCTAGTCCCTCCAAACTTTTTTTAAGTGCCATGTTAAAAATGGTAGGAGACTCGATGTACCCCTGTGGGAGGTGGGTAAACGTGTAACCTTTCCCTTCATACTCAAAACCAAACCAGAACTGACTCTCCGGGTCTACTGGCACACTGAAGAACGCATTACTCAGGTCAACAACTGAAAAATGAGTAACTGAAGGTGGAACCTGTGACAGAATAGTACACGGGTTCGGCGAACTGGCGGCGCGAGGAATTATTGATTTATTTGTCCGTTTCAGATCTAACACGAAACGCCATTCTTCACCTGTGTCTCTAACTTTTTTTAATGGAAAAATCGGACATCGGACCAGGGAATCTGTGCATCCGATAATTATCCCAGATTTTAACAGAGCATCAAACACTGGTTTTATTCCACGAACTGCTTCAGCCTTTAATGGGTACTGCCGTTTAACTGGACGAAAGGATGATTTTGGTGTGATTTTGACAGGATTACAACCCTTAATTAAACCCACATCATATGAATATTTTGCCCACAAGTCAGATGAGATCTGCTGTAGGGGGAGGGGTATTGGGGGGTTGATTTCTGCCTTTTTTACGGTGGTTTTTTCATGTAGAAATGCGTGTGACAGCATCTCCTCAGAGTCTTCAGATAAATGACCTACTCTGGTGACCTGCACAGTGCAACGGAGTGGGTGTTTAAAAAGGTGCGCAGATTTTGAATGAAAAACGGAGGTGTCACGCTGTATTTGTTCCCAATCAGAAACTGACTGTGCTCGGTGAACAAGTTTTTCCACAATTTCCAATTTCGCCCCAGCCGGTTTAGAGAGAGAAATGTATGGATTTTCGTAAAATCGGTAAAGTGTTTCTGCTGTTCAGATGTGAGGCAGACATTCAGTGCAGCTGAATGTGTTTCCCAAACCATAGAAGTTATGTTCAATGTGTCTGTGTCTGAGCTAAACCATGTCTGCTCATACTCCGCGTCTGGTCCTGTAGAAGTGTGTGATGTGCAATGGAGGTCTCCTTCTGGCATAAAAACAGATGCTGGACTCACCAGGTTCTGCGCCAAATCAAGGAGGGATTTTGCTTTTGTACCTTCTTTCACCTTCCACTCGTATTCATGTTTGAGGTCGTGAGGGCTGTATTTCATTGCCATCAACCCTGAGTTCTCCTGAGCTGGTACAACTTGGATGCCTTGTGGTGATGAAAAAAGAGCAATATTTAGTTTGCACATCAGGTCTTTTCCTAATAGATTTACAGGACATTGTTGAGAAATCAGAAAACCGTGTTTGAAAACTGGCCCCTCTCCCTGCTGACAGTGAAGGGGGTAGCTAAAACGTTCTTTTACAACCTGACCGGAAGCGGAGATAGAAAAAACATGGTTGCCGCTGATGAGAGGAGATTTTTAAGTGCAAGCCTGCACCTCGCGCTGCTATGCTACCAGTCCCTGACCAGCCTGCTGTCTGTTAACTCCTCTCTCCCAGTTTGTTTATCCTGTGGCAGAGTATAAAAAAGAATTACACATTCACAAAATAAACATTTTTGGGCATGCATGGGAAGAGACCCTCACCAAAATCATCTTCAAAGAACTCTTCCTCATAAATGCCTTTTATTTCTTTACAAAGTTATTACAAAACATTCTGAGAGACAGCCTCTCTTACAGGATCCAATCAGCTTAATAATACATATTCATATAGATGCAAAGTGTGCCTGTTGTCCGTCCCTAATAGGTTAAGCCCCTGTTAATATATTCCTTTTGGTTGCTAAGCAGAAAACCTTCATTCTCTCAACAGCCTATTTTGCACGACCAAACCAACAGATGTTTCCTGTTTGGTTCAGAGAATCGTGACCCATTGTCTAACTCATATCCTGTTCTTAACAGTTTTGTCCATTTAATCGTGACCGTTCCTTTCTGACCCATGGGTCACATCCTGTGCCAACACTTTTCTGCATTTAGTTAATTATTTTAGCACATAACTCCTTCACCTTTTGGCCTGTGTATTCATTCAATGTTTGTTTAAAAGTTTATTTATTTAAAGTTTATTTATTTAAAAGATTATTTACAATAATCCCTCTTTTCACCTCTAATATTTTAGAGGTGAATCTACTATTACTCTTACTCCTGTAATTCCACCTGTTCAATTTATTTTATAGGAACTAACCTGTATTGTCCTCTAAGTGGTGTTTGTGAGATCATTTTCTTTACCATAATTTTAAAACACGGTATTACGCAACATGTCAGCAGGAAAAATATTAACATCAAAATTCCTAGGAAAGCCACTACTTTCTAGAGTAAGCACATACATCCTCCAAAAAACAACCAATTCATCCATTGTGGACTATCTGCATTTACAAAGTCTGCATTTTGGGCTTTGGCTACTGTGCGCATTTTAGAGAGAGCATTATCTATGTCGTTTCCATCTCCAGAATTATCCGGGATGTAGCTGCAGCATGTTTCATTAAGGAGTACACAAATTCCACCTTGGGCTGCCGTCCAAAAATCTAACACCATCCTGTTTCGAAGTAACATCAACCTTATGGCTTTCATCTCTTTATTGTTGGATTCCCATGCACTAATTGAGGCATTCATGAATAACGAGAAACGATAGGCTTGGGTTTCCACTCTTAACTTGACTTTTCCAACCCCTATTGAGGGAATCAGTGATCCAATTATTTTCTTAGCTGTGATCCATAATTTATGGTCGTCTGGGACATCACTACCCCAAACACTGTCATGCTTTTGAACTTCTATTTTGCTTAGAGACCGTTTATTCCTACTTTCATTTTTATCCGAATCAGTTTTCTGTTTTGTGGTAATTATGAACGTGTGGTCAGTTAATCCTACTGGCGCGCATACTCCACCCCAATTTTCAGGCAAATACACATATACCTTGTGTCCGCATAGCCAATATATGTCATCTACTGGTTTTGTGCCCTTTTTCCCAGGTAACGCTGCATTATCCCAGTTTACAAACGAATAATTTCTTACGGGGAGAGTACTAGAATACAAAGAACTAATATTACACAGACAGGTCTCATTTTGATCTAAGGTTTAACTTATAGTGTAACTACTATGGACACACTTTTTAGGGTTGTACAATTTTTGGTATCTAAACGGAGACAATCGTCCTAGATTCCTTGTCCCGTTGCTATGAAAACAAGCTGGAAAAGTCATAGATGATTTTAAATGTGCAACCCCCAGAAAAGATTGTGGAAACGTTGCAAGTGGTTCAAGAGCAGTAAGAAGTTTATACACTGTGAACTTTTGAGGACACAAGTAGGACACTTAAGTACAGTTGTTCCAGTTAATCTGATGACGGCCATAGCGCTTCACATCAGTCTGGAATACACAAAAAGAACACCTAAATGACAATGGGAATGGATCCAATATGGGTTGAGAGGAGCTCTTTGGCATGATAGAGCACACATAGCAGTTAGAATAATTATTCAATCTTGCAAGAACCTCCACATAGTTATACCACTGATTAAGATGGTATCCATGCAGAGGGTCTTCATCTTTAACACCTAAATGAGGGTCTGATACCCATCTTTTGCCACGTTGTATTATCCGGATATCTGAGTGGTTTTGGGAATTTATCGAGCTGTTAGGACGCAGGCGGTTGTCTGTGTTTTGGCAGTAAGCTGCATGTCTGTAGGGCCAGTCGCAATTCAGAAACAATATAACATTCAATTTTAATAATAGTACAAAAACCGCGCAGCTTAAAACCGTCCAATTACCCCAAATTGGATCAGTTAGGGCATTTCTTCCCAACCTCCTGTAGCTAAACATTTTCAATCTGTATAATTTGCACAAAAACTTAAGCTTTAAAAATTGTTTTAAAAAAAAATGTAAATGCTAAAAAATATGAGCATTAAAATTAAATACACTTAAAGGCAGGTGTCCTTCTTATTATTTTAGCAAAACTGGTAATACTCTGTTTTGCCCGTAGGAAAATGTGACTTTTTCTCAGCCTACTTATTCCCACATCATGATGCTGCCGTTTTTTTTTTATTTTTATTTAGTTATTTATTTTAAATACTGAGGCAGCTGCAATTATTTAAAAAATATACAAATAACAAAATCTTTAAAAAGGTATGTAGATAAAATCAAGCTAAGCTAAAATATAATATAAATGTTAAGACGTAAATAAGATAAAATATAAAATGTGAAGATGCTCTTCAGTTTCTGTTTGCTGTCCTCCACTGGCTCGAGGGTGCTGCAGAAACTCTTTTCTTCTCTATTCTTTTGATCTTCAGGGAATACTTAACAAGCCTTTATAAAATGTATATGTTTAAAAAAAAAAGTTTTTCAGGCTTAAGAATTAAGTACCCCTTACCCTCTTTAGGAGTGATCTATCCCCTGATCACTCCTCCCCAACAGATTTTCTTCAGAGAATAAAAGTTCGATAGCACCTAAGAACTTTTACTCTCCCTCTGTTGTCCTCTTCAGGGCCTCCCTTACTTCCGCAAGGGACCGTTGTGGTTTAGATGCAGGAGAACACTGATTCCAATGATACCAGGTGCTGCCCTTCCCCTTAAGTTGAACAGCATGAGTGGTTCTGGCAGTAACTTGATAGGGACCCGTCCACCTGGGTTCATGCCACTTCCTTTTAATGACTTTCAACCACACCCAGGCAGCTTCACTGGCGAGTGGAGCTGGGCCCTGTACTGCAAAAGGAGCTGTTGTGAAAGATTTTACCAAAGCTTTTAAGATGTGATAGTCAGAGGATGGGTTCTGAGGGGTCGGGTCAGTCACAGTCCGAAGTTGTGCAAACGGTCCGTTAAATACCCTGCCAGTCAGTAACTCACAAGGTGTAAGTCCTTTAGTCCTACAGACTGATGACATGACAGCCATAAGTGCTATCGGAAGAGCATCAATCCACGTCAGTCCTGTTTGTGCCATTATTTTAGTTATTTTGGTTTTAAGATTCTGGTTCATTCTTTCCACTGACCCCTGAGACTGTGGATGATACACAGTCCCAAATTTGTGGGTTAATCCCAGCTGTTTTTCTACAAACTGAAGATGCTGATTTTTAAAATGTGTTCCTGGATCACTTCGCACAGTTCGAGGAAAACCGTGCCAGGGAATGTAAGAATTAATCAAGCACTTAACAACAGTTTCACTATCCTCACGCTTGGCTGGCCAGGCTCCTGGCCAGCCTGTCAGTGGATCAGTCAGAACCAGAAGGTGCTTGTAGCCCTTCACCGGTATTCCCATATCAGTGTAATCAATGACAACTTCTTCACCAGGACGTGATAGTTCTTTAAAGGACCCCATTTCAGGTTTTATGGTGGGTTTAGGATTAAATTCACCAGACACTTTGCATTCATGTAAAAAATGTTTTATCCAATCTGTCATGTAAGGGTGCCACCAAAAACATAAATTTCTTTTCATCTGAGCGGCACCTACATGGGCCAAGCCATGTGCTTCTTGGAAAATCTCAGGTTTCATGTTCGAAGGTAACACTGGACGTCCATCTGGGCTACGCCAGAGTCCCTGAGATTGGACTGCTCCCCTTTGTAGCCAAACAGATTTTTCTTGAGGCGTAGCATTGTTTTGTTCAGTTTTAATAAAATGCTCCATGTTTTCAGTATCTTCTGCTACCATTGTCATCATCAAATCATGAGCCTGCTGATACCCAGCAGAAATTATGGCAGCCGTATACCCGGCTGAATTCCCGGCAGCTTCAAATGTATTTTCTTTACTGTGCCCCTTGCATTTTTTAACAGCTAGTGCAGTGGGAAGCTGCACAGCATTTAGAAGCTCAATCATTTCTTGCTGATGTTGTATTGGTTGTCCCTGAGTGGTGAGAAACCCACTCCTTTTCCATTGGGGGAGTCCAATATGTAAAGCCGACCAGGCATACATGGAGTCAGTAATTATTGTTATTCTTTTTCCTTCTCCCCACTTACATTCTTCAATCAGAGCCCTGATTTGTGCTTTCTGTGCTGACTGTTTCCCTTCCAGCTTCCCCTGTTTTCTTACCTGAAACCCATCAGTAGTGTTCTGCACTACTGCATACTCTGCCTGTAGCTCTCCACTGGGAGACCTGACACAGCAGCCATCAGTAAACAAGGATATACTATCTGGAAGAGTTTGAGATTATAAATCTATCCTGATTTGGCTATCTTTAACTGTTTTCTAAATGCAGTCATGTGATACACCTCCCCTCATGTGATCTGCCATGTTGATACCCTCATGAACAAATGTTAAATTAGGTGCTTCCAAGATTTTGCTCATGCGCTGTTGTCTGAGTGTGGACATGGTAAATGCCTGAGAATTAACAAATGCCATTACCCCGTGTGTAGTTAACACCCTGAAAGGATGCCCGCAAACAATGTGTGCTGTTTTAGGGATGAGATGGGCTAGTCCAGCTGCATGCCGGGTGCATGGTGGGTGTCTGTTTTCTGTTGTATATAGTTTTACACTAAGATACATCAAAATGTGTCTATGTCCATCTAAATTTTGAAACAGGACACCATTGATTATTCCATCAGTCTCTGAGGAGTCTAGAAAAAATCTAGTCTGTAATCAGCCAGAGCCAAGTTTGCTGCTGCTGCCAGTTCCTGTTTTAGAACAATAAACGCTTCTTCTGCTGCCACCGTCCAGTTAAGAGGAGCATTTAATTGTTTCATACCATGTTCATTTATCAACGCACGCAATGGATATGTCAGATTAGTGTAGCTGGGTATGTAGTGACAGCTAAAGTTAGTTAGTCCTAAAAAGGACAGCATTTCTTTAACCTTTAATGGTTTTGGATGTTGTAGGATTGCAAATCTGTGAGCTGCTGTTAGACCTGATCCTTGTGCAGTAACTCTTCTTCCCAAAAAGTGTACTTCTTGTCTTACTAGCTGTAACTTATCCCTGGAAACCTTGTAACCTTCTTGGGCTAACAAGCGGAGAATCTTTATTGTTGCTGTGGTGCACACTTCAGCAGTTGGTGCTGCTAAACGCAGGTCATCTACATACTGAATTAGCACACATCCTTGAGGTAATGTTAATTTTTGTAAAGATTCTTTTAAAACTTGGTTGAATAACCCTGGTGAAAGAGCAAAACCTTGAGGTAAGCGAGTGTATCTAAGTTGTTCCCCACGGAAGGTAAATGAAAAAATATCTCTAACCTCTGGTGCTAATGGTAAGCTGAAAATGGCCTTAACCAGATCAATGCAGGTGAACCACTGTAAATCTGGTTTTAATGCACTCAGAGCAGTATAGGGGTTAGGAGTTGAAATTCGCTTTGTTAATAATTCTTGGTTGATCGCGCGCAAATCATGTGCCATTCGATATTTCCCGGTTCCCTGTTTCTCAACGGGAAGAATAGGAGTATTCCACGCTGAGTTGGAGGGTTCTAACACTCCTCCCACCTTGAGACCCAAAATGGTCTCTGCAATCCCTTCCTCTGCCTCCGGTTTGTGTGGATACTGGGATCTCCAAATGGGGGATCCTGTTTTCATAGAAAATGTCAACGGTTGTGTGTGTACTAATCCAACATCAGTGGGTCCAGAGGACCACAGAGTGGGAGGAAGTTGTTGTAGCGCTTTAACAGCTGCTGGGTGATTTGTTTTTTCTCTGCCATGGAAACGGGTCAGGTGTAAATGTTCTAACATAGAAGTATCCCATGTCATGGTCTGAATTTTGTATATGCCAGTCGAGGAGGAAAACCATACGCTAGGTATTTGAGTTAATACCCAGTCAGTGGTTTCTGTCCCTCTTTTCACCATGGGGCCTAAATCTTTAGCCTGCTGTTTTGGATGTAACAAAAGAGAAATATGCTGCACTGCTTCTGAACTCATCATGTAAAATTGAGCTTGTTGAGGAGTCAATTTAGCTTCTAAGGCTACTCCCTCTGGTCCCACATAGCAAGGACCGGCAGTTATTGTCCAATCTTTACCTTCTAATGTTTTCTCAAACTGTTCCTGATAAATTGTAGGATCGCCCCTCTCATACAGGAGGGTGACATGTAGGGGATCTGGCAGGGGAACATAAGGTTCATGTTCAGAAACCATGGTTTCCAGTCAGACAGAAAAGATGCAGCAGACTGTGGTCCATAGGGAGGGGTCAACTTGGCCCAAAAAATATCTGCCACCTGTGGAGTGTCATCCTGAAGAAGGAACTGTCCATCAGATCCAGAACAGAAAAAAGAATGTCCACTGGGAAGGGTAACAATCAATCCATCAGGACCACACAGGATTGTAGCTCCAAGTTTAATGAGCAGATCCCTGCCCATCAAGTTTGCAGGTGTAGCTGATACCACAAAGGGATGTACCACCCGCTGATTTCCCATTTCCACAGGTAAGGGTTTAGTCACATGGGAGAGACATCTGAGCCCCAGAAAATCCAACAACAGAAACCTTCAGCATGTGGAGGTTGCTTGTCCACAGTGCTGTAGGTGGCGCCTGTGTCCACAAGAAATGGTAATGAATGTCCAGAAATGTTCATTGTGAGTAGAGAGTCTCCCGTACCACTCTCACTCAGGCTTTTCTGTGGGCATTGTCAATAAGATGATTGTCCCTGCCATTGGGGCGGGGCCAGATGAGGTTGTGGCGCGTAATGCTGTGGGCCCTGCTGAGACGGTGGGGGTCCCTGTGTGGGTGGCCCTTGGCTCCGCCCACAATATCTTGCCCAGTGGCCAATTTATCCGCAAATGAAACATGCGTCTGACCTTCTACCAGGAAATCTTCCCCTCTGTCCCCTGCCCCTCCCGCCACGAGCCCCCCTGTAAGTTCCCCTGTACTGTTGGTGATTATACACTGGAGGTGGGGCCATTGCCACCTGGGAATACATGCACGCTGGTGGTGTCAAAAACTGCACGGTTTGTAATATGGGTTCAGAAGGGGGAAGAGGTGTAGGTGTAGCCACTACCAGTTTCTTCCCCTTTTTATTGCTTTTTAAATCTGATATCTTAACTTGTGCCTCCTTCAGCTGCATTTTTAACAGTGCAGTTTCCAATTCACCCTTCTCCTTCTTTTTGTCATAGTCCTCATCCTGTTCTTTTTGCAAGAAGTGGGTGAGGTGCACTTCCCATCTACCCTGGTCCGATCCAGGCAGATCTGGATTTTCCTTCATTTTTGTTTGAACTGATTCTGGAACCCCTCCCAAAACTGCTTCTCTGAACCAACCTCTGTTTGTATCCGCTCTCCCTGGGTACTCCCCTGTCAATGCTACCCACTTGTCTTTACATTGAGAAATATAATCTGTAGAAGACACCTCAGGTTTCCACACAAACTTGGGGACTTTGAAAGCATATGTTCCTGGCCATCGACTACGCATCCATGTATAAATATCACGGAAATATTGGGTAAACAGTGTACCATTCGCCGTACAAGCTATATCTGCTTCCGCTTCTAAATCTCGCATGTCTGTGAGTGTCATGCATTGTGCAGCCACAGCTCTGAAGTCGCCTAGAGCTAAAGTCGGTCCCTAAGTTACCTGATCAATCTTCCTCAGCCACAAATTGGCTCCTTCAGATAAGGATGGGAGGGAGTGGGCTATTCCCTGCAGATCTGCTAATTTAAGAGGTTTGTATAATCTTTCACCTTCACGAATACTAATTAATGGTGCCATTGGAGCCCCCTTTAAGTCTCCTCGAGGAGGCGGTTCTAAGTTATCTGGATCATCTGCATCGTCTCCCCCACCCTTTTCCTTAGGAGTTCCCTCATCGTGGTGTTGTACTATTTGTCTCCATACATCTAATTCTTCTTTTGTGTAGCGCAATTCCCCTCCTTTAACGTGAAGGGCTAGTTTTAATGTCCCAGTTAGGTTCTTCCTCTCCTTTTCTTCCTCATCATTTTCTTTGGTGCTCTGTCACATGACGGTGCTGTTTCTCCTGAAATTGATCGCTGTCCCTCTCTTTCTCTCTGCTCTCGATTCCCAAAGGGAACCTCATGGTCCTTTGCTGGCTGAGGCTTGGGTGTGGTGTTCCTACCAGAGTGCGTTTGAACCATGTTTGAGGGTGTTAATTCCCACTCTACCTCTAGTGCTTCTCCATCACTGTGTTCTTGCTTTATTACTGGATAAATACCTTGATATGATGGTGGAGGAGCTGTTGAAGACAGCATGTCCTCTTTGAAAAAAATATGATCGATGCCTTGTCCACAAACCCCACGGAAATACCACTTAGCTGCTTTTGTAGTTAACTTACCCTTTCTTCCCATCAATCTACTTGCTTTTTCTGCCTCTTCTTTAAAATGTTTTTCCTCTTGAAAACACATCTGACTTAAACAATATCTATCACTTTCTACATACCCATTCTTTTCCCACATCTTTTTAAATGATTCTGCTGCTTTTTTCTTAGTTTTTTCTCCCTCACTCTTAGATCCTGCCATGTTAATTATAACCTGGAGGTATTTCTGTAATTGTTCATCTAAGGTCAACCACCTTTTGCCAGATCCTGCAGACCTGGACTTACTTTTTTCTTCTGACATTATAACAATATATCACGTTCACCTTTTATAAAAAACAGGTTGTTTCTAGGGAAAATGCCTAGTGGCGTTCATCCATCCCCTAAGATCCAAGCTTCTACTTGAATACTATTTATTCAAGCGGGATCCTACTGGGTTTGGATGGATTTTAGATTCCCCGTCTTCAACCTCTACTATGGAGACCTTTAATATTGCAGCGAGTGCTGGTCCAAACTTAATGTTTGAAACGGCTGCAATGTCTCCCATTCGCTGTTCTCACATTTATTTCTCACAACATTCACACACTGCAGTCCTGTATTTTCCCCCTTATTTAATCATATAATGTTAACATTTACTAAATTCAACACTTTCCCTAACCCTTTTGCTTCACTAACCTAGAGTCCCAGACTCCGGTGAAACGTTTTCTGTCACAAGATCAGGTTTGAGAGTCCTCAATTCTCGGGTCTGATCTGTGTCCCGATCTGCGGTCCAACCGTTGTACGTTAAGTCCCATTGAACTTAACGTTGGAGCGATCACCTCCAGAGGAAAGCAAAGGTTAGTCTTAAATTCTCTATTTTCCTATTAATACATTTAAATTTTGGCACTTCAGGCTAGATATGAGACAGGAAGGTTTTGGAAATGTTCAATATAGCAGTTTTATATAAAGGGTACTGCTTACCGTGTTTAGCTGGCCAGCTACTCCTGTCCCACTGCCAACCGTCAGATGTCTTTTAAATACTTACTTTCTGCCATCGAAACCGGGCGGAAACACCAAATTGATGAGAGGAGATTTTTAAGTGAAAGCCTGCGCCTCGCGCTGCTATGCTACCAATCCCTGACCAGCCTGCTGTCTGCTAACTCCTCTCTCCCAGTTCGTTTATCCTGTGGCAGAGTATAAGAAAGAATAACACATTTACAGCATGTAAAACAGTTAAATTTGGCTTGGTGGGAAACTCTTTATCAATTACTTTACACAGTTTCATGATAGCCACATAATACTCAGCGTTTGCTCCTCTTTCCTTAGCGGATGGCCATTCATCTGATGGTATTTCTTTCATGCGGATATTAGGGTCAGGTAAGCTATCAGCTAATTTGCTAGCATCTGCAGCTTTCAATTTCATCTTTAGTACTCGCCTGATTTCTGCTCCTGTGGGGCGGAATGACAAACAAAATTCCTCCAGCTCTGTAGCGAAGACTTTCCTGTTCCCCACGACTTCAGGGAGGCGCCCGATAGCTTGCTCTATATCCCCGTCAGTCCACGTCCGGAAAACCATTGTCGGCCATTATTCCCTGCAACTTCCACCATGGAAGCCGACAAGATATAGTTAGCAGCTTGTGGTAGGCTTACCTCAGCAAGATTTTGTTCCCCTGCTGTTCTGCTGTCTTTTCCTTTCGTTCTGGAGGACGGGGGAGGAGAGCAAGATGGCAGCTTGTTTACAAATTGATTTGATGTGGGGTACTCTGGATTGGTGGGCTGTTGCTCTGGGTCATCGGTGATTGGTGAATCAGGCTGTCGCTCTCGTTTGGGCTCCGCCTTTTTTGACTTTCCGGCACGTGCCTCTGGTTGTCCCTGGTGCCCATCATCTTTTTGACTCACCTCTGCTTGCTTGGGATTGGCTGCTTCTCCCTTCACTTCTTTCGTAGCCGTCGTTGATTGGTGCGTCGGTGGAGCACAGTCCAGACCCGGATCAAGCTTCGTCATGGAGAGCGCTTGTAGATCTCCAATCATCTCCTCGTCTGAAACATAGGACGGAGGTCTAGGCAGATTTTGTATAGATCTAACCGTCTCATGAAGGTCTGACATGTTCATTTGTTGACGTGAGATCCGCTGGCACGGATGGTTGTTTCTGAAAATGTGTTTTTATTGTGTTTACGTGTGGAGCGATCAGGTTTTAAAGACATAATATCAGTTCTGCCTGTCACAGTGCCCGAATTATCCATACTACCCCCTAAATTTCTAAAACCGGCTTTTCGCTTGCAGCATTTTGCTTCATTAATACAGGTCTCCCAACAATGTTTAAGCTTTTCAAACTTTTTATAGTCAGTACCCCGCATAAACATAGTGTTTTTAAGTCGTTCCCATTCTAGGTCAATTTTTTTTCCAATCTTTTCAAGTTCAGACACGTCTAAACTGCCCCCGATAGGGAAGTTCCACTCCGATATCCAGAAATTTACATAATCCAGAATTTCTGTCCCGTACTTTTCAGCCATCAAACGACATATCTTACTGTCTGGAGGAGGAGAACTTGAGTTTACAGACCCCATATTTATGCGCTGCTATTTTATTATATTTTAAACTGTAGGAATACTTTCTTTTTCGACGAAAAAAACTAAAAACTCACCCGCAGCACTCTTTCTTGTTATCAAAGCACAGAAAAACACTTATTTACATTCTTTTTCAAAGCGAAAGTATATGAAAATGCTACCTCTAATTAATTTCATGGAAAGAATCACTCTCACCGTTTCCCCTTCTCTCAAGGAGAGACCGGGTTCCAATTCTAGGCGGCGGTCGGTCTGAAACGAGAGGACCAAGTCCCTTCCTGCTCCTTAAAGGCTATACGGAGGTTCGAAGGCCGGGGGCTGCTCCTCTCCGGGTCTTTTGTGACTTCTTGGTGGCTCTCTTCCAGTCCTTCCGCTCGTTGGAATCCATGGTGGTGCCAAATTGTTATCGAAGTTCTTTAATAAAAGAGATGAGAGAGATTCCTTCAGATACTCGGAGGTTTTAATACAGACTTGGTTGATCAAACAAGGAGGTACAGCGTTAACAGAAAAATATGCGATACTGACCTGCCTTCCAAAACAAGACACAAGATTATATAGGTTCAGTAATCATGAGCCTATCACCTATGACATTACAAACAAACATTTCTCAGTCGGTAGGCATTTGACTCATTAGCCATTGAAGATTTGATATAGAAGCATAATCAATGTATGTCAGGACGTTCTTAGACGTAAAAGAGAGTTGCCATGCCAACCCAGGCTGTAAGAGTCTGAATCAGCGGGTTTGACCTGACCTAAAAGTCTTGAAGACCATAAGATCCATGTCCGCCAAGTTCTTCAACAGCTGTTGGAGAACCGACTTTATGTTAAGGCGGAGAAATGCGAGTTCCATGTCACAACCATCACATTCCTGGGATATATTTTTGAGGGTGGACAGGTCATTACCGACCCGGCTAAAACCAAGGCTGTAGAAGAGTGGCCAGTACCAGAGACCAGAAAACAGCTCCAGCGCTTCTTAGGCTTCGCCAACTTCCACAGAAGGTTTATAAAGAACTTTAGCATCATTGCCGCTCCCCTTACAGTGCTCACCTCGATTAAGAGACCTTTTTCCTGGTCCCCAGAGGCTGATCAGGCGTTCCGCAAACTCAAACTAAGATTCGTTCAGGCCCCCATCCTCATACATCCAAATCCCGGTTCCCAGTTCGTCCTCGAGGTAGACGTTCCGATACAGGTGTGGGAGCCGTCCTTTCCCAGCGATCATCACACGATCATAGACTCCATCCCTGTGCGCTCTTCTCAAAAAGATTTACCCCCGCAGAGAGGAACTATGACATCGGCGACCGGGAGCTCCTTGCCATTAAATTGGCCATAGAAAATTCATGTCTGCTATTGAGTAATGTTTTTATGTGTCATATGCACTGTGTGTGTTTATGCTTTATTGCTGTTTTTACTTTATCCCCTAATCATGTAAAGAACCTTGAATTGCCTTGTTGTTGAAATTGCCTTGCCTTAACTAGGCTTAACGTCTGGCTTTTTCAGTCGATGAAGGACCCGCCCTCTTTCAATCACGTATGAAGGATCAGTTGGAGGATGCAAACCCTGAATTTGGACACAGCCTAAGTCACGCCCTTCTACTTTGGGTCCATGGGTTCCGTACTGTTAAAAAATATATTAATGAGAGTCAGTGGAGCGAAGAAAGTTATTTTCCCATCCCGTTGGAATTGTTCCATGGATTTAACATAGGATATCCGTGAATTCTAAAGACTCATTTTAATGCAGAGAAATGCTAATTTTTGAGAAGTGGCAGAAGTTACTTTAGGTTTTGTGTGAAAATACATTGTGGACTACAACTGAAGAAAAAGAAGAAAAATGGCTGTGAGTTACGTGAACTTCGCATCTTTCTTCCAGGACGAAGAAAGGAGCATTAAACATCAAGAACACCACTATAAATCTGGTCATGTGGCTTGAGGGAACGGAGCTCCCGATAACTGTATGGACAGACCACAAGAACCTTGCATACTTGCAGTCAGCCAAAAGACTAAATCCACGCCAGTTCCGGTGGTCTCTGTTCTTCTCCCGTTTCAATGTAACCTTTTCTTATCGCCCTGGATCCAAAAATCAGAAGCTGGATGCCCTCTCCCGTCAACATAGTCCCATCTCCACAACAGAAGAGCCCGTTTACATCTTTCCATCCACTTGTTTTGTAGGGTCCCTCACTTGGGATCTGGAACGAGCCATCCAGCAAGCCCAACAGACCGAGCCTGACCCAGGTAGGGATCCCCCAATCGACTGTTCGTCCCAGCCTCGCTCAAAGCCACAGTCATCCGCTGGGGTTACGATTCTAAGTTCTCATGCCACCCCGGAATCAGTCGTACCATTGGGTTACTTCGTCGTTACTTTTGGTGGCCGTCCTTGAATAAGGACGTTGTCGAATAAGTTACCGCCTGTCCAGTCTGCAGTCAAAACAAGCCCTCACATAAACCGCCTTCGGGCTTACTTCAACCACTTTCCATTCCGTCACGTCCTTGGTCCCATATCGCATTAGATTTCGTCACTGGTCTTCCAAGTTCCAAAGGAAAGAGAGTCATCCTCTCCATTGTCGACAGATTTTCCAAAGCATGCCATCTAGTTGCCCTGACCAAACTTAACGCAGCTCGTGAAACTGCAAAGCTCCTAGTTCGCCATGTTTTTCGGTTGCATGGAATCTCGGCCGAGATTCTTTCTGATCGTGGTCCCCAGTTCATTTCTCAAGTGTGGAGATATTTCTGCTCAGCACTGGGGGCTAAGGTTCGACTCACCTCTGGATTCCACCCCCAGTCGAATGGACAGTGTGAGCGACTCAGTCAAGAGGAAGAAAATGCTTTGCATTGTGTTTGTGCCCAGAATCCCACCTCCTGGAGCCAAAATCTCTTTTGGATTGAGTATGCCCACAATACCCACTTCTCCTCAGCCACAGGTCACTCACCCTTTGAAGTTTCCCTAGGCTACCAACCGACTCTTCTTCCATCTTCTCATCCTGAGGGGGTCACTCAATCAGTGGATTCCATGCTCTTGTCATTCCGTCGGATCTGGACTCAAAACAAGGCCCCGTTACAACGAACCGCCTTCCAAAACAGGAAAATTGCTGATCGCAGACGTCTTCCAGCTCCTTCATACTCACCTGGTGAACTGGTCTGGCTCTCAGCCAAGGATTTTCCTATTAAAGGGTACACCCGAAAGCTCTCTAGGTTCATCGGTCCATTCCCCATTGAAACGATCATCAGCCCATCCACAGTTAAATTAAGACTTCCTTCACCTTTCAGAGTTCATCCTGTCTTCCATGTTTCGCAAATCAAACCTGTTTCTTCCAGCCCTTTGTGCCCTCCAGCCAAACCCCATTCACCCGCCCGGATCATCGACGGCCATCCTGCCTACACTGTTAGGCGCATCATCGATGTACTTCCTCTGGGCCGTGGTTGTCAGTACCTGGTTGAACGTATTCTCCCACAGAGCATCCCTGCTCCAGTCTTGCTGCTTCCGCTTCCGGGGTTACAGCCTTCAGAGACGTGACATCACCAACCCCGGAGTATTTCTCTGGTGAGCTCAGTAAGTGTAAGGGATTTTTGCTTCAGTGCACACTAGTTTTCAATTGTTCCCCTCGCTCCTTCCTCTAACAATTTACCTGCTTCTCCTCAGTCATTGCGTCTGCACGGTTCCGGCCCGATCATCCTGCCCTTCTGCTCAATATAATAAACTTGTTATTTATATTGACTGTTGCTGCCTGAAGTTGTCGCTTGATTCTAGAGTCACAAGTCAACATGACAGTCTGTGGGACAAAGGGTCATAAACTTAGCTCTGGGCCAAGATGGAGGGAAGCACACGGCATGTAAAGGGACAAAGGGTCGTAAAACTAGCTTTAGCTAAAATGGAGCAGAGCACATGGTCGGTACTGTCCATGTGGAAGGCCACAGCTTTAACTAACAGACAAAGGAACAATGGAGTTAAGCTTTCAGCTAACAGACCAGCTAAAGAAAGTTGGACCGAGCCCAACTCTGCTGACCAGGTGATCAGAGTGTAGAACGAAGAAAAGAGAGAGAAAAAGAGTGGGATCCGCTCAGGATAAAAACCAGTTTAAAACACAGAAAAATACAGCTCACAAACATATCTGGTTAGGGTTAGAGTTAGGCCGGACGGCTTGCAGGTCGACGTCATATAGAAATAACCCAAGCTGGATGCACAGACAGCAGTGGGCACTTCGAAGCTTTGAATTGAAAGTTCTTCCCGGTCCAGCGGGTCAGAACAAAAAAGAATCTTCACCGGTGAGACGTCCTCTCTATAGCAGAAGTTTCTGCTGAGAACAATTTGAAATGGCCTCCGCCATCTTCCTATAGCCATTTGGCCATAATATCATCGTTGATGTCACCACTGGTGGCCACAGACCAATGGGGTGTTGGGTCACAGCTAGGAATGCTAGGAAATGCAGTCTGATCAGTCCAGCTGGGGAAAATGGCTTCCCACAGTCCAAAAGTCTGTTCAGTTCATTTGTGGAAAAGGGATTCAGACACTTTGGAATCTTTAGTAGTGGGGACTCATGAGAAGAGTTAATGCACAGAAAGCATCCTTGTTGGTTTGCAGAACACTAGTAAGGCTTCAGTGTATAATCCCAGGTTTGCCTTTCTGTGTGGAGTTTGCATGTTTTAACCATGTATCCGTCAGTCTTCTCTGGACACTGTTTTGATCAACTAACACTAAATTGCCGTCAAGTTTGACTTATTGTATGCATCTTTATTTTTCTAAGTGTCGGCCGAGTTATGGGCTGGCAACCTGTCCACATGGACTCTACCACATGTACTCTCCCACAGACTAACCAGGAATTAGTGCACTGAAGACAGATGGAGAAATGTTTAAAAATTGTGTGCGTTAAAACATCCAGTGGCAGATGTAAGAAGATCCGGGGCTTAGCCCAGATGCTTGATGGAATTAGTATGATACAGCATCTCAACTTTCAAATTCTGACCATCTTAAAGCCTGACAAAAAGCACTGGATTACAATCATAAATTAGTATGCTTTAATACAGCAAAACACAATCAATCATCAATAACAACAACTCGCAGTCAGCTGCTGATTGATGTCACCTCAGATCACAGATCCAGGGAATGTACCTCACATCCACTAAAATCAGTAAATATAAAACAAATGGGTTAAGTTTGACTATATAATTAATATCAGATGTGGGTACAGTAACAAGAAATTCTACTCCATTAAGAGTAGCTCTACTTCAATATATATATTTTTTACTCCAGTAAAAGTAAAAAGTAGTCATCCCACAAATTACTCAAGTAAGAGTGAAAAACTACTTTGTAAAACAACTACATACGTACTGAGCAACTAATGGGTCTGGGGGAGGGGGGTATAACTATTGTCATGCTTTTAATTATGTGGGGGAGGGATGGGAATGGGGTCTTTGTGGGGTCATATTAATTCTTTAAACCACTTTGAGTTGTAATTGTTGTATAAAAAACGCTTTATAAATAAAGTTTGATTAAATGATTGATTGATTGATTGATTGATTGATTGATTGATTGATTGATAGATTGATTTATTGATTTATTGATTGATTGATGGAGGTCATCAGATGGGGAAACATAATCTTATTTGCAAATCCTGATATTGTAAAGAATAATGATAAAAACAATTATTAAATTACAAATTCGGTTTAAAGACATTTTTTCAAATATATATATATTTTTATATAAAACTTGTGAAACTAAAAAATACAGTAGGTAACGTGTATATCCATGTTAGAACAGGGTGATGTACTTCCAGTGACAATATATAGTGTTTACTGAATATTTTTGATCTCCAAATTGCACAAAGAGCTCAGCAGATGGAAAATAACATTAGAACAACAAAGCTTGTGTACAAAAAGAGGTCTCACTTTATCATAAACTGTAGGTTTTTGTCCTTGTCTGTGGAATTTTGGGATAAAACATGTGTGTTCTTCATTCAGTAAAATTGCTTGCAGGGGGAAGAGGATCCATAAATTTTACTTAAGTAAGAGTAGTGATACTTCATAATACATTTACTCAAGTAAAAGTACAGCATAGTAAAACTATTCCTAAAAGTACATTTTTTCAAAAGGTTACTCAAGTAAATACTAGTTACTCCCTACTTCTGATTAATAAAAAAGGCATCGTATTCTCTTACATGTGAGATGTGAGTCAGTCTACTCATGCCTGAATCTCAGGCACAGTATGGGGAGCCTAAGTCTCCTCCCCTTCCGGTTGGCCCATGGGTCCCCGACCGTAAAAAAAAAAAATATGAAAGTCAATAAAATAAATAAAAGTTATTTTCTGGTCCACTTTGCTTTATGGCCTGAACCACACACATACTGTACCTCAATTTAAATAATAACTATTGATGAGCATTTCAAGTCTGTTTGTCATGTGATTCCTGATTTATTTGCTTGTAAAAATTCGTAATGAAAATGACTACAAATCTGTAGTCACATATATCACGTCACATTCGCTAACATTAGCTAAAATGGTAAATGGCCTGTACTTGTTTAACGCTTTATCTAGTCCTGAGGACTCCAAAGTGCTTCACACTACATTCAGTAATTCCTCCATTCACGCACACATTCACACACTGGTGATGGAAAGCTACACTGTAGCTACAGATGCCCTGGGACATGTTGACAGAAGTGAGGCTGCCGAACAATGGCAACACCGGGTCCTCTGACCCCCACCAGAAGGGAAAAGTGTCCTGCCCAAGGACACAACGGCTGAGACAGACAGAGGGGGGCTTCAAAATGGCAATCCTCTGGTAACAGGACGAGCTCCTACCTCCTGAGCAGTCTTGAAATACTCACTGAGAGCTTATAGAGCTTGTCCTGCATGCTGGCTCTCACTCGACCGACTATTTCTCCCCCAGCATAGCTGCCACTTACCACATGACCAGATTTATAGTGGTGTTCTTGATGTTTAATGCTCCTTCCTTCGTCCTGGAAGAAAGATGCGAAGTTCACGTAACTCACAGCCATTTTTCTTCTTTTTCTTCAGTTGTAGTCCACAATGTATTTTCACACAAAACCTAAAGTAACTTCTGCCACTTCTCAAAAATTAGCATTTCTCTGCATTAAAATGAGTCTTTAGAATTCACGGATATCCTATGTTAAATCCATGGAACAATTCCAACGGGATGGGAAAATAACTTTCTTCGCTCCACTGACTCTCATTAATATATTTTTTAACAGTACGGAACCCATGGACCCAAAGTAGAAGGGCGTGACTTAGGCTGTGTCCAAATTCAGGGTTTGCATCCTCCAACTGATCCTTCATACGTGATTGAAAGAGGGCGGGTCCTTCATCGACTGAAAAAGCCAGACGTTAAGCCTAGTTAAGGCAAGGCAATTTCAACAACAAGGCAATTCAAGGTTCTTTACATGATTAGGGGATAAAGTAAAAACAGCAATAAAGCATAAACACACACAGTGCATATGACACATAAAAACATTACTCAATAGCAGACGTGAATTTAGGATAAAGTAAAAACATTAATAAAGCATGAAGCACACACAAAACATATAGTACATGAAAACATTACTGAAAGGCAGCTCTAAACAAATGTGTTTTTAGCCGTGATTTAAAATGACTCAGTGATTCAGCAGTTGCAATTGTCTGTAAAAAATTTTTTTTTTTTTTTTTACGTATCCTGTTTGGTAGTGTGGAGCTCAGAATTGGTGTCTGAGAACCAAGTAGAAGCCCAACAGATTTACTTCCACAAGCGGAGCAGTACAGCTTTTGCTATAGTCCTCCACTTGATATATGTGTGAAAAATCTTTATCATGAATTGTTGGGGTTTTTATTTCCTGATGTTATGGACACGGAGACGGAAAATTAAGGAGAAGAAAGAAGGAAGATGAAGAAGAGAGATAGGAAACAAAAAGTCAAGAGAGAGGGTGAGTTGAAAATACAAGAGAGGAAAGGGAACAAAGAAAACACAGGAAAACATTGAAGTCTGCCTTCATACCCACAGGACGGCAGAGAGAGGGGGAAAAACAAAACAAAACACTAAAAAGGAACATCGACAAAACAAACCAAACCAAACATTGTGAACTAAGAATTACACAACCACATCACACAAAAATAGATATAAAAATACAACAACAATGTCACAGAAAAACTCATGGTACCGATTAATCAAGCTCTAGTAATGATAACCTCAGCCCAAGAATATATCCTTGAACACCAGAGACCCCACATCTATGTGTGTGTGTTAGCATGCTGGTGCATATAAGGTTTCTCCATAAGGGTGTTCGATAGTTGGTGTGAGCAGGCATCAATCCCTCTCCCAGGAATTGATGCAGACATGAAGGAGATCGGTGCAAAGACGTCCAAAGGATCCCCAGAGCCCAAGGCTGACCCGGGCGGGGCCGACCGCATCCCCCAAGAGTGGAGCAAAGGAGACCCCAGGGGAACATCCAGCGGCTACTATGCAGGGGCCCGGGGGGCAGCAGTGATGAGCCCACGGGCCCCGCCGGCAATCGGCCGCGCCTGGGCGGGCCGGTCAATGGACCGGGAGAGCCGGGGCCCAGGGGCACCCCACCCCCCAGCAGGGACCCGACAAGGGACCGGCCGACTCAGTGATTCAGCAGTTGCAGTTGTCTGGAAGTTTGTTCCAGATTAGGGGAGCATAGAAACGGAAAGCTGCTATTCCATGTTTGGTTCTAATTCTAGGGAGACTGGGATTAGAGGACCTGGGTTGTCTGGAGGGTTGGTATAGCAACAGTAGATCTTCAACATACGTTGGCGCTAGGCCATTCAATAATTTATAAACTAGTAAAAGTATTTTGAAGTTTATTCTCTGAGCTACAGGGAGCCAGTTTGAGGACTTTAGAACTGGGGTGATGTGCTCAGCTTCAGCTGTCTACATGACTTTTTAGGCAGACCTGTGAAGACGCTGTTGCAGTAATCAACCCGACTAAAGATAAAGGCATGGATGCTCTGTGTTGCATGGGATCAGGACTCGGGAGCTGGTACAACTGGGTGTCCAGGTGCTGGCTGAGCTTGGCCTCAGGATGCCGTCCATCCACTGCTGCTATCGGTGGGGCGCCCCGACATGGGGCAGGGGTGGGGCGCTGGGATGTTGGCGGTGAGAATTGGCCTAGGGTGGCGGGGTTGGCGGCCGTCCACGGCACCTGCTGTGGCGGGGGCCCCTCGTTGGCCGGTCCCTTGTCGGGTCCCTGCTGGGAGGTGGGGCGCCCCTGGGCCATGGCTCTTCCGGTCCATGGACCGGCCCGCCCTGGCGCGGCTGGTTGCCGGCGGGGCCCGTGGGCTCGTCACTGCTGCCGCCCGAGCCCCTGCATCGTAGCCGCTGGACGTTCCCCTGTGGTTCTCCTCTGCTCCTCTCTTGGGGGTTGCGGTCGGCCCCGCCCGGGTCTGCCTGGGGCTTTGGGGGTCCTTTGGAAGTCTTGGCTCCGATCTCCTTCGTGTGTGCATCGATTCCTGGGAGACGGATTGATGCCTGCTCACACCAGCTATCGAACACTTTTATGGAGAAACCTTATATGCACCAGCATGCTCAAACACACACATAGGTGTGGCGTCTCTGGTGTTTACAGATATATTCTTGGGCTGAGGTTATCATTACTAGATCTTGATTAATCGGTACCATGAGTTTTTCTGTGACGTTGTTGTATTTTTAAATCCATTTTGTGTGATGTGGTTGTGTAGTTCTTAGTTCACAAAGTTTGTTTGTTTTGTCGATGTTCCTTTTTTGGGTAATGTTTTTGTTGTTTTTTTCCCCTCTCTCTGCCGTCCTGTGGGTATGGAGGCAGACTTCAATGTTTTCCTGTGTTTTCTTTGTTCCCTTTCCTCTCTTGTATTTTCAACTCACCCTCTCTCTTGACTTTTTGTTTTCTACCTCTCTTCTTCATCTTCTTTCTTTCTTCCCCTTAATTTTTTGTCTCCGTGTCCATAAAATCAGGAAATAAACCCCCCAGCCATTCATAATAAAGATTTTTCACACATATATATCAAGAAGAGTACTATAACAAAAGCTGTAGTGCTCCGCTTGTGAAAGTAAATCTGTTGGGCTTCTACTTGGTACTCAGACACCAATTCTGAGCTCCACACTGCCAAACATGACACGAGCTGGTTCCACAGGAGAGGAGCCTGATAACTAAAAGATCTGCCTCCCATTCTACTTTTAGAAATCCTAGGAACTACAAGTAAACCTGCAGTCTGAGACCAAAGTGCTCTGTTGGGAACATATGGAACAATTAGATCTCTGATGTATGATGGAGCTTGATTATTAAGGGCTTTGTATGTAAGAAGAAGGATCTTAAATTCTATTCTGGATTTAACAGGGAGCAAATGAAGGGAAGCTAAAACAGGAGAAATGTGATCTCTCTTTTTAATATTCATCAAAACTCTTGCTGCCGCATTTTGGATCAACTGAAGGATTTTAATGGCATTTTGTGGACTACCTGATAGTACAGAATTACAGTAGTCCAGCCTTGAGGTAACAAATGCATGGACTAGTTTCTCAGCATCACTCCTGGACAGGATGTTTCTAATTTTAGCAATATTCCGGAGGTGAAAGAAAGAAATCCTAGAAACCTGTTTAATATGGGATTTAAATGTCAAGTCTTGGTCAAAAATAACGCAGAGGTTCTTTACATTATTACTGGGGGCCAATTTAATGCCATCCAGATGAAGTGATTGACTATCAGTTTTTTTTAGAACTTCTGGTCCAAAGACAGCAACTTCTGTCTTGTCAGAATTTAAAAGAAAAACATTTAGATTCATCCATGTTTTTATGTCTTCCAGACATGCCTGTGATCTACCTAACTGACTGGGTTCATCAGGATTTATGGATAAATATAGTTGTGTATTATCGGCATAGTTGTGGAAATTTATCCCATGCTGTCTAATGATTCTACCAATTGGGAGTATATATATGATGAAAAGAATTGGTCCAAGCACAGAACCCTGTGGAACTCCACAAGTAACCCTTGAGAGTGAAGAAGATTGATCATTTAGATGAACAAACTGGAATCTATCAGACAAATATGATTTAAACCACCCTAGTGCTGTTCCTTTGATCCCTGCAACATGTTCAAGCCTTTCTAAGAGAATATTATGATCGACTGTGTCAAAAGCAGCACTGAGATCTAACAAAACCAGAACAGACACCAGTCCAGAAATAAGGACAGGGGGACCAGTTGAAGGCCTCTGTCCTTACACCTCATCCATGAGGACACACCAAGGCCAAGTAGCAACAGTGGGCTTCCCATTCACTTCCTCCCCTGACCCTGGATACTTGCATACCTAAAGGATTTCCCCTTTTTTAAACTTGTGTTACTAACAAAAATATTCTTTATTATATATGGACATACTTAAAAAAATAAAATGTATTGTCCCACTTTTTTTTCACCGGGGCAGGGTTCACCTCACCTTACCTCACTTTAGGATTTGTAAATAGATTTATTCTTGTACCTCCATGCCACACTGGCAGAGTTCTTTTCATCGGTAAAGAGCTCCTCATTCTCTCCCCGGAGCTTTATAAATGTGAACATCTGCTCTTTTGTCCCTAAAACATATTAGGAAAAGCTTAAATCACAAATAAGAAAAATAACTGTGTGTAAGGTAATATTCACACAGGAGGTAAGGAACAAGCTAGTTTACGAAGTTCTTTTTGTTTTTTACAAATGTCATAAAAAATGCAAAAACCAAAAGCCTAACAACACAACACCTATAAACGTTAAATTTTTGTACTGCCAGTTTTAAAAAAAACATACATTTGGAAGTATACTCCTCTTCCGTCTCCCTACTACCGCTCGCTTTGCACGCTGTTGTTTGAAAAAAAAAAGGTAAAATTAAGATTTATTCCTGTATAGGAGCAAGTCTTTGACTGCCGAGCTACATAGAAGGTCGAGCACTGAAGCCTTAAGAGAGCATCATTAGGTGAGAATTGAGAAACCATTTAAAGGCCACCGTCATAATTAAAAGCTTGGATCTGAGCTTAACACTGGCACACTCTGGGTCTGAAGAGTGATAAGTGCTTGATCCTGATCAATAGGATGCACAGCCCCCTTGCCACTTGCAAAATCAATATTGTTTTATTTGCTGTTACAATAGGATTGTCTGGTTGCAAATGAGGTCCGAAGCTGAGAGCTACTTGGAAGTGAAGGCTTTACCCTATCCACCTCACCAAAGACTCCTGACCTAGGACTTGTTAATGAAATGGTCGATAAGTATATTCAAAGGTGATCTGTTCTGTTATTTGTTCCCCCTGGAAAAACAATTAAAAGAAATCTGTAAATATCTTTGGTGCCTCATACAACACACATTTAGCTCTTTTTATTTAACTAAAAAGCATCTACATACTCAAAGTAAACTTGTGTTTTAGTTGGATTTTATGTGATAGACTAATAGAGTAGTCCCTAGTGGTGCATAATTATTAAGTGGAAGAAGAAAATCCTACATGGTTTTCACTTGTATTCAACCTCCTTTCCTGTTTTACTCCTAAATGAATCCCAGAACAGCCAGTTGCCTTCAAAAGTAACTCAGTGCGTAAAGAGAGTTAATCTGTGTGTAGTTTAATTTTTCAGCAAAAATCAGATTTGTTTCTGGCCTCAGAGGTTTGTTACACTGAAAAAACCTGCTTTTTTGGAACGCTGAATAGTACCCAATAAAGTAATCTAAAGTGTAACTAAATATAGAAGTTAAAGACTGAAATTAAAAAATACATAAAATAGGTAAGCTATTGTATTTTATTGGAGTGTGAAGTATTATGAATACATATGTGTGCATTGCAAAAGTTAAGAAGCATCACAATACTTCAGCAAGTATTGGTTAACAGAACAGAGCTTCACGAATCAGTTCTGAATCATGACGGTGGCTTGGTGGATAAAGTTGTTGGTTTGTAATTGGAGGGTTGTATTCCATTCCAGCTTCCTCCTGACACATGTCGATGTGCTCCTGTGCAACGAACTTAACCCCTATTCAATTCAATTCAGTCTATTTCTTTGGCGCCGATTCACAACAGATGTCATCTCAAGGCATTTTACAAGAAAAGTCATTTCAATTCAATCATACAAACATTCCAATCAGTTTAAAAGTTTTCTATTTAAGGAATCTCAGCAGAATCTCAACAGTTGTGCCCTGTTCATGCAGACTCAAACCACAGCAATCCGTCATACTGGGCAAGCATGTAGTGACAGTGGAGAGGGAAAAACTTCCCTTTAACAGGAAGAAACCTCCAGCAGAACCAGAAACAGAACCAGAACCTGGCTCGGTACAAGCAGCCATCTGCCACGACCGTCTGGGGGTTCAAGAAGACAGAGCAGAGACACAGAAAGAACAAAAGAACTGATGTAAGAGTATTTTCTATGTTAAAGAAAGTAAAAAATTGATAACAGGACACAAAGGATGTTGAGTTACTGGGAGCTTCATCCCAGTTGATGCCCCCCGTCCAACAAGGCAACATAGCTAAGCAGGATACCAGACCAGGTGTAGCTTCGATGGAGAGAAAAACACTGAGAGAAAACAAAGTTAACAGTGGAAACAACAATAATGCAATTGGAGAGTAGTAGAAGAGAAAAGTAGCAGAGTGAAGAAAAGTGGTCAGTCTGTCCTCCAACAGTCTAACGGTGCGTTCACACCAAAGGGTCAAAAACGCGGCCGACACCAAAGTTGGACGATTCAACATTCGCAGCTCGACAATTCCAAAGCAAATTGGACATATTTTTTGGGTCAAGCCAGAAATACGCAACTTGTTGGAGGAGCGAGTACCAGACGGTGTTTTTGCAAGATGGCAGCTGTCGATCTAGCATTGAGAGAGTCTCCATTCTCTATTTACTGTGGAGAGTACCCTGCGCAAGTTCGCAGGGTCAGTAATGTAAAAACTTTCAAAAGTGAAATGAACTTACCAGGTTGCCCTATCTCATCATTTATATTCCTCCAAGCGAGGTCCTTTTTATTCCTGTCTCTGAAGAGAAAGTAACTGGTGTCGTATAGCTCGGGGTGATTAGCCACGGTCGTTATTAGTATTTTCTCCATGTTGAATGAATTATTTTTGCCAGAGCTGAACTGGGTCAGAGCATCACGTGACACCACGTCACCAGGCTCCTGATTGGTTGACCTGGCGGGAATTGACGCCGAAGTTCAGATTTTTCAACTTCACAAAAGACTCAAAAACACGCGTCTGGCGCGAATGCACAAAATGCACCACATAAAATAATGTGTGTATTTTCTGACGTGCGTCAAACGCCTCATTCGCGCGAATCTGATGCACAAATAAGGCAGAAATGCGTTTTTGCCCCGCAAATCAGCTTCTGACGCAATGCAGAAACCCTGCTTCTGCATTGACAGATGCATCAGGGTTACATGTAAGCCTTACGCCCGTGACGCTTCAAACACGTTCATTGTGAACGCACCGTTAACCTATAGCAGCATAACTATAGAGCTAGCTCAGGATGACCTAAGCCAAGCTAACTATAAACATTATCAAAAATGAAAGTTTTAAGTCTGGACTTAAAAGTGGACAGAGTGTCTGCCTCACGGACTAAAACTGGGAGCTGGTTCCACAGGAAAAGAGCTTGATAACTAAAAGATCTGCCTCCCATTCTACTTTTAGAAATCCTAGGAACCAGCAGAAAACCTGGGCTTTAGTTAAAGTTTCTGCGCACAGAACAGCGAGGGTTGAAGGTTGGGCAGACAACAGTCTAATTATGGTTTTCGGCGCCGTTTTAAAAACAAAATAAAACCCAACAGGCTTTCAATTTTTACTCCTGTTATTACACTACAGTGTATATTATAATAAAACGTCAGAAGGATACATATCCTTATATGAATTATTATTTACTGTCCCCACCAATCTTTAAACCACACTCATGTTTATGGTTATTGTCCCCAGCCATTTTAAAAACAAACCTACGCCCTTGGTCCAGTCGTCCTCACGTCCTGCCAGATCAGACCTGCCTTGCTTTCCAGCCATGTCTCCTTCCTTTTCCTGTTATGTTCCTTAGATGTTTGGGTTTTAATTTCCTTATTCAATTAATTTTTCAATTCAGTTTATTTATATAGCGCCAATTCACAACAGATGTCATCTCAAGGCACTTAACAAGAAGTAATTTCAATACATTTATAGAAACATTCCAATCAGTTAAAAAGTTTCCTATTTAAGGAATCCCAGCAGATTGCGTCAGTCATTGGCGTGAGGTTGAGCAGACTCGTTCCACAGGAGAGGAGCCTGATAACTAAAAGATCTGCCTCCCATTCTACTTTTAGAAATCCTAGGAACTACAAGTAAACCTGCAGTCTGAGAGCTAAGGGCTCTGTTAGGAACATATGGAACAATTAGATCTCTGATGTATGATGGAGCTTGATTATTAAGGGCTTTGTATGTAAGAAGAAGGATCTTAGATTCTATTCTGGATTTGACAGGGAGCCAATGAAGGGAAGCTAAAACCGGATAAATGTGATCTCTCTTTTTAATTTTCATCAAAACTCTTGCTGCCGCATTTTGGATCAACTGAAGGCTTTTAATGGCATTTTGTTGACTTCCTGATAGTAAAGAATTACAGTAGTCCAGCCTTGAGGTAACAAATGCATGGACTAGTTTCTCAGCATCACTCCTGGACAGGATGTTTCTAATTTTAGCAATATTCCGGAGGTGAAAGAAAGAAATCCTAGAAACCTGTTTAATATGGGATTTAAATGTCAAGTCTTGGTCAGAAATCATGCCGAGGTTCTTTACGTTATTACTGGGGGCCAATTTAATGCCATCCAGATGAAGTGATTGACTAATCAGTTTCTTTTTTAGAACTTCTGGTCCAAAGACAGCAACTTCTGTCTTGTCAGAATTTAAAAGCAAAAGGTTTAGATTCATCTATGTTTTTATGTCTTCCAGACATGCCTGTAATCTACCTAACTGACTGGGTTCATCAGGATTTATGGATAAATATAGTTGTGTATCATCGGCATAGCTGTGGAAATTTATCCCATGTAGTCTAATGATTCTACCAATTGGGAGCATATATATGGTGAAAAGAATTGGTCCAAGCACAGAACCCTGTGGAACTCCACAAGTAACCCTTGAGAGTGAAGAAGATTTATCATTTAGATGAACAAACTGAAATCTATCAGACAAATATGATTTAAACCAGCCTAGTGCTGTTCCTTTGATCCCTGCAACATGTTCAAGCCTTTCTAAGAGAATATTATGATCGACTGTGTCAAAAGCAGCACTGAGATCTAACAAAATCAGAACAGACACAAGTCCATTATCTGAGGGCATGAGAATAGCGTTAGTAACCTTCACCAGTGCTGTTTCAGTGCTATGATGAGCTCTAAAACCTGACTGAAACTCTTCAAACAGCTCGTTACTGTTTAGATGCTCACAGACTTGATTAGCAACAATTTTCTCAAGGACTTTGGATAAGAAAGGAAGGTTAGATATAGGTCTGTAATTCACTAAGTCATCTTGATCAAGGGAAGGTTTCTTGAGTAAAGGTTTAATTACAGCTATTTCAAATTCTTGTGGTACGTATCCGTTTACTAAGGATAGATTAATCATATCCAAAATGGGGCCAGGAACCAAATGGAACACTTCCTTAAATAATTTGGTTGGGATTGGGTCCAACATACAAGTTTATTCAATCTATTCAGTTTACATTAACATTTTAGTTTATGTCTCGGTGTTTTGTTATGTGTTATTTGAGTTATTTGCTTCCACCAAGTTTTCTCACCCTCTTTTACCCTTGGATGCTCTTCTGTTAAGTTTCTCATCATTGTGGTTCATTCCTTATTTATTGACTTAGGTTCTTAGTGTTACTTATTTTGGATCTATCTTACTTTCTTATGTTCACTTCCTGTCCTTGGGCATTCTCACCTTTGTTTTCTTGTTTAATCTTTTATTTGCTTTCTTCCTCTTTTCATTATTTGTTCTGGTTAGTTCTGTTATACTTTATTTCTCTATGTAGTCAGTCTTCTTTTAAAGACTCCTTTCCTCAGTGTTTCCCACACATTCAAATTCAATTCAATTCAGAAATACTTTATTGATCCCAGAGGGAAATTAAGTGTCGGTATAGCTCATATAATTAATTCTTTAAGGAGTTGTTGTAGATGATGATGGCTATGGGCAGGAAGGATTTCCTGTAGCGGTCTGTATTGCAGCGAAACTGAAGAAGCCTCTGACTGAAGACGCTCTGTTGTTGTGTGACTGTCTCATGAAGAGGATGCTCAGGGTTGTCCATAATTTTTTTGATTTTATGAAGAATCCTTCTTTGCATCATCATCTCCAGATGTTCCACAGTTGTCCCAAGAACAGAACCAGCCTTCTTTATCAGGTTGTTTAGCCTTTTTAAGTCCCTGGCTCTGATGCTGCTACCCCAACAGATGATGGCTGAAGAGATTACACTCTCCACAACAGACTTGTAGAAGATCTGCAGCATCTTGCTGCAAACCTTGAAGGACCTAAGCTTCCTCAAGAAGTCCAGTCTGCTCTGTCCCTTCTTGTAGACGGCTTCACTGTTGCGCCTCCAGTCCAGTCTGTTGTCAAGGTGAACTCCGAGGTATTTATATTCCTCAACCACCTCCACTTCTACTCCCATGATGGAAACAGTGTTTGACTTATCCCTGTTTCTTCTGAAATCTACAATCATCTCCTTTGTTTTGTTCACATTCAAGGTGAGACGATTGTTTCCACACCATGTCACAAAGTGGTCCACCAGCTCTCTGTATTCAGCTTCTTGTTCATCTCTGATACATCCGACAATTGCAGAGTCATCTGAGTATTTCTGCAGATGACAGGTCTCTGATTTGTACTGGAAGTCTGAGGTGTACAGAGTGAAAAGGAAAGGTGAGAGTACGGTCCCCTGTGGTGCTCCTGTGCTGCTGACCACCTGGTTTGACACACAATTCTTCAGTCTCACAAATTGTGGTCTGTTGGTCAGGTAGTCATTGATCCAGGCGATTGTTGAGGGCTCCACCTGTGTCTTCAGGAGTTTCTGACAAAGCAAATCAGGCTGAATTGTGTTAAATGCACTAGAGAAAACAATGAACATGAACCTCACAGTGCTGTCTGCTTTGTCCAGATGACAGTGGGTTGGTTGAAGTAGGTGGATGATGGCATCTTCAACTCCAACTCCACAGCGATAAGCAAACTGCAGTGGGTCCTGATACGTTCTTGTTTGCTTACTCAGGGGTGCCAACAGGAGTCTCTCAAGGACCTTCATGACGTGGGATGTCAGGGCAACGGGTCTATAGTCATTGATGACTGATGGGTGAGTTCTTTTGGGTACTGGAACAAGGCAGGATGTCTTCCACAACACTGGAACCTTCTCCTGAGTTAGGCTAAGGTTGAAGATGTGCTGCAGAATCCCACAGAGCTGCTCTGCACAGGCCTTCAGGACTCTGGGGCTGACACCATCTGGACCTGCAGCCTTGTTCCGGTTCAGTTTCTCCAGCTGCCTCTTCACCTGACTTTTGGAGACAGACAAGTGGGAGGCAAAGGGGGTAGCAGCATTTCCTGACTTGGTTGAAGTCAAACTTGTGGAATTAGAAGAGTCCATGGCTGAGGTGAAGGATAAAACATCCGAGGTGTAACAGGAAAGCTGTTGATCAGAGGAGAGTGGGATGTCTGTTTGGCTGGGAACAGGAGAGGGGTATGCTGAGCTAGTTCCTGAACTGAACCTGTTGAAGAATATGTTCAGTTCATTGGCTCTGTCCAGACTTCCATCTATCCAATCCTTCTTGTCCTTAAAACCTGTGATCTTTCTCATTCCTGACCAGACATCTCGGATATTGTTCCTCTGTAGTTTGTTCTCCAGCTTCTTCCTGTATGCCTCCTTGCTGTCTCTGATCTTAACCTTAAGTTGCTTCTGTATACTCCTCAGTAATTCCCTGTCTCCCTCCCTGAAGGCTCTTTTTTTCTTGTTTAGCAGTTCCTTCAGGTCACTGGTGATCCAGGGTTTGTTATTAGGGAAACATCTCACTGTTCTGGTGGGGATGATGTTGTCCACACAATAGTTTATATAGTCAGTCACACACTCAGTCATGGCATTGATGTCCTCTCCATGTGCTTGGCAAAGAGTCATCCAGTCTGTGGTTGCAAAACAACCCTGCAGGGCTTCTTCAGCTTCCTGTGACCATTTTCTCACAGTTCGTTTCGTCACAGGTTGCCTCTGAACAAGGGGTTTATATTCTGAACAGAGAAAAACAAGATTGTGATCTGATTGTCCCAGAGGAGGTCTTGGTTTGGACATGTATGAATCCTTTACATTTGCATAAAACAAATCCAAGGTCCTGTTTTCTCTTGTAGAGCAGCTGACAAACTGTTGAAATGTTGGAAGTGTAGTAGAGAGCGAAGCATGAATAAAATCACCAGATATTGCCACAAATGCATTGGGGTGCTGTGTCTGTAGCTTAGCAACAATGGAACTGATGACATCACATGCATTGTCGGCAACGGCTGAAGGTGGAATGTAAACAACTGCCAAAATTACACTGGTGAACTCTCTTGGTAAATAATATGGACGAAAACTCACTGCCAAGAGTTCGACATCTGCAGAGACGACACTTCACAGTAACATGTTCCGGATGACACCATCTGTTGTTTACAAGCACTGCTACTCCACCACCTTTCCTTTTTCTGCTCGTCTTCAGATCTCTGTCTGCTCCTACAGTCAGGAAGCCTGGCAGAGAGACGTTGGAGTCGGGGATATGATCCAGCAGCTACGTCTCAGTAAAACACATAACACTGCATTCATGGTACTCTGGCTGAGTCCTTGTAAGGGCTTGGAGTTCATCCATCTTGTTAGCCAGTGATCTTACATTGCCCATTATGATCGATGGACGAGATGGCTTGAACTTCCTCTTTCTCTGTCTCCTTTTCGCTCCTGCTCTGCATCCATGTCTCCTCCTTGTCAACTCATCAGGGATTTGTGGTTTCAGTTGAGGTATTATTTCAGCTTTTGCGATGTTAATCAGCTGCTCCCGGCTGTAAACCACATTGTTGCCATGGTTACGCATCATAACAAATTGTCAAAAAGGGAGAAATTTACAGCAAAAATCCTTCCAGCTTCACAGCACCAAAAACTAGAAAATATACAGGTAGAAAAAAATGCAATCTTCTTTAAGAAATAAGAGGAACCAATGTACAAAAAAACAAAACTTAATATGTAGCCAACAGAGCCACTCCAACATGCAGCCACCCAGAGCAGCGCAAAGGTTCTATAGGTTCATAGACGAATCTGTGGCGCACCGCCACAGATTAAACTCCGACCACCACAAATTCAACACCGACCAAAAACAAAACAAAATTCACCACCAACCGTCACATATTGCGATTTGTTTTTCTTTTTTATCCTATTTAAAACACGCAGCGTATTTGTTCAGCTGCATTTCCTTTCCCTGCTCTTTCTTTGTCTCTCTGCCACTTACGCGTCTCTCTCTCTCTCTCTCTCTCTCTCTCTCTCTCTCTCTCTCTCTCTCTCTCTCTCTCTCTCTCTCTCTCTCTCTCTCTCTCTCACACACACACACACACACACATGCACACATACACACACACACACACACACACACAGCCCCTCCCCTCCATGCACACCACATCTGTCTGGATCACCTGGGGAAGATGTGGCCTATCACATGTGGAGTCGTGGCCTGGTGCAGAGAAGACGGCTGGCGAAAGGTTGGTATCTCGTGAACACTTTTAACACACAATCACTGATTAAAAAGTGATTGTTTCAATAGTTTCAGTGTGTTGATGTTACTGTAGGTCTCGACCCTTAGCAAACAAGCGATTGCGACTATATGTAGCAGCTGTGAATCAAATAAACGTATTATAAATAATGTTATGTCGTTTCTTTACTCTTACACTGAATGTTTGCTGCTTCCATCCAGATGAGTACTTAAGTTATTATTAAAAGTTAATAAGTATTATAATTTTTTTTTAAATGATTAACCTTTAGGAATTAGGAACCCTGCCACTTGACCACCTCCTTAGTATATTTAAACCCTACTACTCTTTAAACACTACTTGCTGGTTTGTCATCATTGCTCCCTGTTTTTGTGTTCCTGTGTTTGCCTTCCTGTTAATGCTGTAAGTCTTTGGTTATCTTTTTCTTTAATTTAAATCTCTGCAAGAGACTTCATCCTGCATTTGGGTCCTCAATCCACCAATTTATGACCTCCCCGGGTTCTGAAAGCCTGCCAACCTTATATATAAAAGAACAATCAAAAGGGGTTACCGGTTGGGCCACAACCAAGATGGCAGCGTACCTTCAGTGCTAATCAACGGTTTTGTAAAAAAACAACCCTAAAACACTTCAGATTTAACTTTAAGTGAGTAATCTTTTCTGGTCCCCTGCCCGATCGGACCAGTGACGACATGTTTAGCCGCATTCTGTCATTCCATCAATGGTTGTCTAGGTGGAGTCCTTCAAACGATGTGGGCTACATTGATAACTGGCGAACATTTTGGGGAAAACCTGGTCTGATCCAGAGAGACGGCATCCATCCCACTTTGAATGGAGCAGCTCTTCTTTCTAGGAATATGGCCGAATTTATTAGTCCTCCAAAACACTGACAACCCGGGGTCCAGACCAGGAAGCAGAGTCATAGTTTAACCCACCTCTCTGCTGCTTCTGTACTGTTACCCACCCATTACTCTATAGAAACAGCGTCTTGCCTACAGCCAAAATTTAATGGATTAAAAGTTAAGCCAACAAAAGCAAATCATGGAAATCTCAGAAAGATAAATACGACTTTGACTAAAAAGAAAAATAAATCTATTAAATGTGGTTTATTAAACATAAGATCTCTCTCCTCAAAGACATTGTTAGTAAATGACTTGATTTGTGATAATCATATTGATTTGCGATAATCATATTGATTTGCTTTGTCTCACAGAAATCTGGTTGCAGCAGGAGGATTATGTCAGTATAAATGAGTCAACTCCTTCCAGTCATTTAAATTTTCACATTCCTAGAAATACTGGGCGAGGAGGAGGAGTTGCAACCATTTTTCGTTCTGATTTACTAATTAGTCCCAGACCAATTGATAGCTACAGTTCTTTTGAACATCTAACCCTTAATTTTCCTCATCCAAGTTGCAAAACATTAAGACTATTTTTGTTTGTGGTTTTGTATCGTCCACCAAGCCCTTACTCTCAATTCTTGGATCAGATCTCACATTTTTTATTTGATTTAGTATTAAATACTGATAGGGTGTGAGGAAATAACAGTCCACCCACATAACCCGGTCCTGTCTGACCACTTCTTGATAACTTTTGAATTTACTTTAACTGACCATCTTAAATGTGAAAGAAAATGTCATTATAGTAGAGCTTTATACGACAATGCTGTAACAATTTTTAAATAATCTGTTCCATTCTTACTTTCCTCAGTGTCTCAGAGTAACACAGTGGATGGCAGCAATTCCATCTCTAACCCTTCAGAAATTGATGATCTGGTTTACAGCGTTACGTCCTCATTGCGCTTGGCATTAGATAGTGTAGCTCCCTTAAAAAAGAAAGTGGCTAGCCATAGGAGGCTGACTCCTTGGTTTAACGCAGAGTTGCATACTTTAAAGCAGAATACTAGGACGTTGGAGAGAAAATGGCGCTCTACACACCTAGAGGATTCCTATTTAACCTGGAATAACAGTCTACTGCTGTATAAAAAGACCCTTCGACAAGCTAAAACAGCATATTTTTTCATCATTAATAGAGGCGAATAAAAAAATCCTAGGTTTCTTTTTAGTACAGTTGCCAAACTTACACAGTCATAGCTCTGTTGAACCAACTATTCCCCCAGCTCTTAGCAGTGATGATTTTATGGGATTCTTCATAAATAAAATTAATTCTATTAAAAATAAAATCATTGGCATCCTCCCAAACATGATTACTTCTTCCTCAGTAAATGACGCAGCATCGGAAAGAACTGTAGAACCTCATTTATGCTTAGACTGTTTTGATTCAGTCAAGCTTTCGGAATTATCAAAGATATTAGCCTCATCTAAACCTTCAACTTGTATGTTGGACCCAATCCCAACCAAATTATTTAAATAAGTGTTCCATTCGGTTCCTGGCCCCATTTTGGATATGATGAATCTATCCTTAGTAAACGGATACGTACCACAAGAATTTAAAATAGCTGTAATTAAACCTTTACTCAAGAAACCTTCCCTTGATCAAGATGACTTAGTGAATTACAGACCTATATCTAAGCTTCCTTTCTTATCCAAAGTCCTTGAGAAAATAGTTGCTAATCAAGTTTGTGAGCATCTGAACAGTAACGAGCTGTGTGAAGAGTTTCAGTCAGGTTTTAGAGCTCATCATAGCACCGAAACAGCACTGGTGAAGGTTACTAATGATATTCTCATGGCGTCAGATAATGGACTTGTGTCTGTTCTGGTTTTGTTAGATCTCAGTGCTGCTTTTGACACAGTCGATCATAATAATCTCTTACAAAGGCTTGAACATGTTGCAGGGATCAAAGGAACACCACTAGGCTGGTTTAAATTATATTTGTCTGATAGATTCCAGTTTGTTCATCTAAATGATCAATCTTCTTCACTCTCAAGGGTTACTTGTGGAGTTCCACAGGGTTCTGTGCTTGGACCAATTCTTTTCACCATATATATGCTCCAAATTGGTAGAATCATTAGACAGCATGGGATAAATTTCCACAGCTATGCCAATGATACACAACTATATTTATCGATAAATCCTGATGAACCCAGTCAGTATATCCAGAATAGAATCTAAGATCCTTCTTCTTACATACAAAGCCCTTAATAATCAAGCTCCATCATTCATCAGAGATCTAATTGTTCCATATCTTCCTAACAGAGCACTTCGCTCTCGGGCTGCAGGTTTACTTGTAGTTCCTAGGATTTCTAAAAGTAGAATGGGAGGCAGATCTTTTAGCTATCAGGCTCCTCTCCTGTGGAACCAGCTCCCAGCTTTAGTCCGTGAGGCAGACACTCTGTTTACTTTTAAGGCCAGGCTTAAAACTTTCCTTTTTGATCAAGCTTATAGTTAGAGTGGCTTAGGTCATCCTGAGCTATCTCTGTAGTTATGATGCTATAGGCTTAGACTGCTGGAGGACAGACTGAACAATTTTCTTTACTCTGCTACTTCCTTTTCTACTACTACTCTCCAGTTGTATTACAGTACATTCTGCTATTTTGACTGTTAACTTTTTGAGATATACCTGGTCTGGTATCCTGCTTGGCTGCAATGCCCTGTTGGACGGGGGGCATCGACTGGGATGATGCTCCCAGTAACTGAACATCCACCGTGTCATGTTATCAAGTTTATACTTTCTGTAACATAGAAAGTACTCTTATATCAGGTCTTCTGTTCCTTCTGTGTCTCTGCTCTGTCTTCTCAAACCCGGTCGTGGCAGATGGCCGCTCCTACTGAGCCTGGTTCTGTTGGAGGTTTCTTCCTGTTAAAGGGGAGTTTTTCCTCTCCACCGTCACTACATGCTTTCTCAGTATGAGGGATTGCTGTGGTTCACAAGTCTGCATCAACGGGGCCCAACCTCACGCCAATGACTGACACAATCTGCGGGGATTCCTTAAATAGAATACTTTTTAACTGATTGGAATGTTTGTATAAATGTATTGAAATGACTTCTTGTTAAGTGATTTAAGACATCTGTTGTGAGTTGGCGCTATATAAATAAACTGAATTGAATTGAATTGAGATTTTACTGAAGATGGAGGCTAGAGGTTGGAGGAAAACGGCGGGCGCAGCATCTAGTAATGAGGAAGAACAAGAAGTGGAGCTCAAAATTGAAAGAGCACACAAAGCCCTTACTTCTATGCCCACTAACGAGCAATCAAAATCTCGATCCATCATTGTAAAGTTTGCCCATTTCAAGATCAAAGAGGAAGTCATTCGCAGAGTATTTTTAATACTAAAGAAAATAGGTTTTCTTTCCCTTTTTTGTTTGCTAGTGCTGAGATATTTTCTGAAAGAAACATAGATAACCATGGCTGGTAGACATTCCTTAAAATTTGCATCATTTAATGTAAATCGGGTTCTTAACCCCATGAAGAGAAATACAATAATGTCCAAAATGAAGAAACGAAAGGTACAGATCGCTATGTTGCAAGAGACACATCCTACATCTACAGAACATGAAAAATTAAAACGGATGGGTTTCTCTAAAATATATTACTCATCATATAGATCTGGTCATAGACGGGGTGTAGCCACTTTAATATCACAGAGTGTTCCATTTTAACTTATTTCTGAGAACAAAGACAAAGAACGCAGATATTCGTTGATAATGGGCAGAATAATGTCGCTCCACCGGGCAGTGACTTCTCATTTTTTAGGAAACTGTTTGATTTAATGGGACAATCAACTGGTATACTAATCTGTGGGGGGGGGTTGTAATATGCTCTTTTATCCCGTCTTCTCGGTTGTGACAGTGGCAGCAGCTGCTCCACATCAAGCCTGAATCAAGGGAGTTTATCGTTGGCTGTCCTTGTCAGATGGCTGCAGCTTCTTGTCAGTGTCAGGTCGGTCTCTTTTGTCTTCGGTTCTGCGGTTCGGAACGAGGGGGTTTGGGTCGAAGCCCACCTGTTCCTTTCCCCCAATTGAGGCAGAGCGGCGTCTGCCGGTGAACGTCTTCTGTCGGTGGCAGGCTTTCCTTGTCCGTGGCAGGTTGGTGGACTTTCTGTTCGGTTCTGGTGGTGGGATAGAGGGGGTTTGGGCCAAAGCCCACCCGGGTGACAGGTGGTTGGTAAAGTGGAACAAATGTTGTCTTTTTCCCCCTCCTCCAAGGAAACCATGAACCCAGGAAGCAAGGCTCAGTGCTGTCCCCTTTGCAACAACAGCTTCGCCTCATTGCCAAGCCACCTGAAAAGATCACACTTCGTTAACAATCTGGAGGAAAGAAGACTTTTGCTCAACCTCTCCTCAGGCCGGGTCAATATAAGAGACTACCCATGTAATGTGAATGGGTGTTTGTACAAGAATTCCCGCTTTGACTACCACATGCGATGCAGCCATCAGGAGCTTTCCATTGAGCAGAGGGAGCGCAACATCACTGCTGCGAAAAAATCAAGAACCATCTCCCTGCTCCGGAGCCTCAGGGAAAGCAACCCCAATCCTCCCCTTGTCTCACAGCTTGATATTGGGGTTGAACCCTGTCTTGAACAAGAGCTCTCCTCAGCTCTAGCACCACTGTTGGATCCAGGGCCCGCGGTTGTCCTCTCTCCATGTCCGGTGTCTCTTTCAGGGGAGGCAGCAGTCGGAGTGACCGGGCACCAGATGTATAAAAATTACTAAGTGGACGTACAATTGGCTAAGAAAAGGATCAAAAGCAGCAGCTCACCCGGTACCGATGGTTTGAGTAGCTCCGATGTCCGAACCTGGGATGCTAGTGGGGTCATGCTTGCTGGGCTATTCAACACTATCCTCTACAACAGAAGACTTCCCAATTGCGTTAAAAGCAATATCACAACTCTCGTCCCCAAGTCTTCCAGTGAGGAGAATGTGTCTAGGCCTCTCTCTCAGCTCTCAGTAGTCTCTCAGCTCAGTAGTCGTCTTGGAGAGGCATGTCGAGTACATGTCCCAAAAAGGATTTGTTGAAGGTTCAGGATGTGCCGACAACCTGTTATTGGTTGATGGGTTAATTAAATCCACCTTAAGCAGGAAAGACACTCTTGCTTTGGCATTTATTGACCTATCGCGTGCCTTTGACTCGGTGTCCCACAGGGACATCCTGGACTCGCTGGAAGACCGGAGGCTGGACAAGTCAGTAATATACCTCATTGCTGACTCTTACAAAGGTTGCTACACAAAAATCAAGTCCAATGAAGGAGTAACTGGAAAGATCTCTATAAACAGAGGAGTCAAACAGGGCAGTCACCCATCCTGTTCAACCTGGTCATTGATCCCCTTCTCATCTCCCTGGATTTGAAGGGGACTGGATACACGGTTGATGGACATGTGATTACCTCACTAGCGTATGCGGACGACCTAGTGATTGTGAGTGACTCATGGAAAGGAATGGGAAGGAATCTCAAGATTCTACAAAACGTCTTGGACTCAACTGGCTTGGCGGTGAACATTGAAAAATCAGGCGCTTTCCTATTAAAGAAGGCTGGAAGAGCATTAAAACTTAATTAATGCTCATCCTGGAAACTTGGAGATACGCCTCTCCCCATGTTGGGTCCCAATGACTCCATCAAGTTCCTTGGTGTGTATATAATGCCCCTAAAAGGCATCGTGCCCTCCGAGGTGCTGGAGTCACTTAACACCCAAATCAATCGAATTTCGGAAGCGCCGATGAAACCCACCCAGAGGGTGGAGCTACTTCGGGTCTATGCAATCCCTAGACTGTTGTATGTGATGGACCTTAGTGGGGTTCCCGTTGGCGTTCTGAGACTGGCAGATGGGAAAATAAGATCAGCAATCAAGAAATGGCTCCATCTTGACCAGTCAACCGCTGACGGACTCCTCTATACCAAAACATGCGATGGCGGCCTTGGGGTGGTGAAACTTGAAAACCATGTAGCCTCCATCCAATTGGGTAGGTTGTTAAAACAAAGAGGAACGGAAGATGACTGTAGCCGATGTATGGTGAGGGCCATGCACACCAATCAAGATCTGGCAACCCTATGGGCAAGATATAATGGTAGACCCCTGACGGGCCTCAACCCCCCACCTGATTCCGATCAAATTGATCACAAAAGCTTCTCCAAGGCAGAGTGGAGAAATTCTGAAAGAGACAAATGGGCCAGCCTGACCGCCCAAGGCCGTGGGGTCAAACTGTTCCAAAACGACAAAATAAGTAATTCTTGGCTAAGAAAGCGAGGACCAGTAACTGAATCGGAATTCACCATGGGGCTCAAATTAAGAGCAAACTGTATTCCAACCCTCACTACATTAAAGCACGGGCCCGATGTCATGCAGGCTATGCAGCTTTAACCGCCAAATTATCCCGCACATCATAAGTAACTGTCCGGCTCTCCAAAAAAATAGGATGAGAAACCACAACAAAATATGTGAATTGCTCGCAGATTCAGCAAAAACACACGGTTGGGAGGTGTTGCGTGAGAAGTGGTTCTTATCCCAAACGGCAGGTTATGGCGTACCCGACTTAGTACTGAAAAAAGATGACTCAGCACTGATTGTCGACGTGGCAATATGTTACGAACAAGCACCTGACACACTGAGCATCATGGCCCAAAGGAAAGTTAAGAGGTACACCCCATTCATCCCTGCAGTAATGAGATACCTCGGGGTCTCCTCCGTGTTGGTATTTGGCTTCCCCATTGGCGCCAGAGGCAAATTGTTCAAGCCGAATGAGAAACTTTTGACCCTTCTGGGTCACAACAAAAACTCAAGCAGAAAACTCGCTCTAAAGCTTTCAACGAGAGCAATGCTACTGACCATTGACACTATCAAAATCTATCGAAAACTGACTAGAAATGTCATGATCAAGTAAAAGTGGAACAAAGATGTAAATGTTATAAATGTGAAATACTGTTCTATAAGCTCTGTTCTAATACTGTTCTATAAATAAAGATCTGATTGGCCTTAACCAAATTTTAGTTCTCACTTGCCTTACCAAGGCCACGGTTTGAGGTGCTAATACTGAAGTTCACCTCAACCTGACTAAAGTCGTAAGAAACACTAGACATGTGGACGGAAGGAAGTTACAGGAATTGTAAAATCAATGTGATCATGATGACGAGGCATGCATCAGAAAGAACCGAGTCGAGGTGAAGGTCGGATTGAAGGAAGGACATCCCCAACTACGGGGATGTGTCTTTGGGCGGGTCTGGGCTGGCGGGGGGACTTAGGGGCTTCCCCCCTCTGCTCCTCTCCTCTAGTCCTTCCCGTCTGATTGCGCGTCTACCGTGAGCGGGAGCTCAGCTCCCTCCCATCCTGCATGGGGGTTGGCTGAGTAGTCCACCCACTCCTGGGCTGGTGGTCGGTGGCTGGTTATGGTGCTGGTGGCCGTGTGGATGGGCTTCTGGGGTTGGGGCTCGTCCCCGTGTCTTCCCCCCGGGCCCGGGGTCATTGACTACGGGATCCCGGCCTCACCTGCTGTTTCGGTCAGGTCCTGTTCCGTAGTCAGTGACGTAGTTGGCTCCATATGGGATGTTGAGGCTATGGCCTTTACTGAACGAACTGGCTCTCCCCTCATCCTTTCACTGAACGAACTGGATCTCCCATCATCCTTCCACTGAACGAACTGCATCTCCCAGCATCCTTCCACTGAATGAACTGCATCTCCCAGCACCCATTGTGCTGCCCTCAACCCATTCTCATTGGTCTGTGGCCAGTAATGACATCACAGAGTTGATAAAAGCAGCGCGAATATTAAAATAAGCGTCTCTCTTGGTCTCTCTTGGTCTCTCTTGGTCCCAGAGCGATGCCTGTGAGGAGACGCTTTAATCCACTGCGAGCATTTTCCCCTTTTTCCGTTCAAACCTGCTGGACACGGAAGAAATTCCCTTTTAAACTTGAAGTGAATCGGCCGAGCAAACAGACTTTCCTGTACCGGGTAGTCCGCTGGCCATCTGAGCTCTATTGAAAACAGGCCTGAGTCCCTCGCGCCTAAAAGTCGGACGTCCGCTTTTCCGACCTCGGTTTTGCGCAAAACCGCTCCTTTAAACTGGACACTTTCTACGTTCTTCGTCGTGGACTGTGAAGAGCTGACCCCACCAAGTAGGATTAAACTGATTTATATCTTTGGTCTGGGTAGAGGAGAATTAGGTCTTGACGGTTAATATCCGTTTTTTGTTGGTTAAAATAAGTTTGTCAACTGTTTAACCACTGTCATTCTTGGTCGTCTGTCGCCGTACACCCACCCTGAATGTGCATGCTTTTTGTGTTTTATTATTTGACTTTGGTTGCAACCAGAAGCAGTATATTATATTGTATTATTTCTTTGTTTGTTTATTGTCTGCTGCGGTCGGCGCGTGTCTGTTTAGACAGGTCGCGTGGCCTCAGTTGATCCCCTTTCTCTGTCGCCCTTGTTTCCTTTGTCCAAGCCACCATTGCTAATAAAACTAGCGTTTTGTTGAATCGCCACGCGGTCTTCCTTTGTCTTCCTTTGTGAACCGATCGCGCCAATTGATAAGACTTGAGTTATGTATCGCATTGAGGGAGCTAAACTGAACCCCCCCTCATTCGCTCGCTTTCTCCCACACACACACACAGCGCTGCACACACACACACAGCCGCACACACACACGCCCCCTTCCCTCAACGTTAACTTTGTTCTATATTTTTGGATCTCCTGCCCCTCTCCCTCCGGCCTGTGAGCAGCAGCCCCTGGGTGAGGGCTGGGGTCAGGCCCTGGGTCCTGGAGCTGGATCTCCTGCCCCTCTCCCTCCGGCCTGTGAGCAGCAGGCCCTGGGTGAGGGCTGGGGTCAGGCCCTGGGTCCTGGAGCCTGATCTCCTGCCCCTCTCCCTTAGGCCTGTGAGTAGCATGGGTTGCCCATTGGACATGGTCTCTCATGGTGGTCGCCAGGAGCCCAGTCGAGAAAAACACCTCCAGCAGGTTGGTGATATTCTTGTTCACACAATGTCTTAACAAAGGAGCGAAAATATCGATATGGTCATGATTGTGGAGGCTGTTTGTCCAGCAGCCCTGGAGCTATGCTGCCAATGGCAGGCCTCGGTCAGTCAGTCCTGTCAATGGCAGGCCTCGGTCGGGCTGTCAAGGGCAGACCTCGGTCGGTCGGTCCTGTCAATGGCGGACCTCGGTCGGTCGGTCCTGTCAATGGCAGACCTCGGTCTTTGGTTGCTTAACCCAGGACTTTGGGTTAAGCAACTTAATCCATGGCTCGACTCTTCAAAACAAATTCCCCAAACATCATTACAAAGGAAAATTAAAGTTATCATGTCGGAATACGGTATCCTAGACATCTGGAGGAGTCTACATCCAACAAGGCATGATTACACTCATTTCTCCCATGCACATACAGAATACTCTAGAATAGATTATTTTTTTATTTTTAAAAGAGACTACCATAGGGTTTTTAACTGTGAAATAGGCAACATTGACCTCTCTGATCATGCCCCCCTACTATTCAATTTAAAATTAGATCAGGACCCCAGAAACACACAGTTGAGACTGAACACAAGTATACTGAATGACTCACAATATACAAAACTTATTAAATCTGACAGGAAGATATTTCTAAATGAAAACCTTAATGAACAGAAATTATACCAAACAAAAATACTATGAATCAGGTGCCAAGTTTGTCAAACTCTTAGGGAGGAAACTACAAAAAAAACTAGCGGACAAAACAATATATAAAATACAGGCCCAAATCCTAAGAGGTGTGTATATAAACAAAGGGAAATCCAACAAGCTTTCCAAAGTTACTATAAACAATTATACACACAGCCAAATTTAAAGAATGGGCAACAAATCAAACAATTACTCGATCAACTTAATCTAACTGTTTTGTCAGATAACCAAATCAAAGATTAGTGGCTGATATCACAGGAGGGGAGCTCTCATACGCCATCTCAAAGCTCAAAGCAACCAAATCTCCTGGTCCAGATGGATTTCCGTCCGAATGGTACAAGCAATTTAAGTCAGAGCTATCACCATTCCTCCTTCAAATTTTTAACATGGCTCGAAAGAAGGTAAAATGCCGCGAACAAGCTACAATACAATTTATTTAAGCCCTTAACGTTTCTATCTCCCGTTGGCAGCAGTGTGTTAAATATTTCCGGGTCAAAACTGCCCTTTTTTGACGCTCTTTCTATGTACATATTCATATTATACATCATTAAAAATGGTTCTGGAGTTTTTCTTAACTGTTCTAGATCGGTGGTCAGAACGTTTGTTTTTGTTCTCCAAAAGGAGCCGCGGTTGAGTTACGACCCTGCTGTGTATGTGAGTGAGCCATCTTCCTTTATGGAAGATCATTGTCGCACAGCAGGAGCTGAGGTTAAGTCGAGCTGATTCAGAGGGAAATGAGCAGACGTCGCCAAACAACCGGCTTTGTAAAAATAAGAAGTTACTCGCAAACCAGTTAATAACAGCAAACAGAAAACACAGCAACAAGCCCTGTTTCTTCCATGTCGATTCTCTTGTTATTTTTCTGCTGCTTTGATCAGTGACGCTACTCGCTGCTGATACTGTCCTGATACACTCAGAAGGAAAAATTATGTAATGTCCAACTCACTGTTCTTAGCTGCACCATACATCTTTTTTTAACCTGGTGATGTCTTGCAAATCTGCACTTTCTGAATAAATAAATTGAATAGATTTTTTTTAAAAGCTAGTGGAACACAATTAATTTTAACACCATTGCAGGTCATGACAGCATGAGCTCTTCTCCACAACATCTGCCTTAGTGCTGGTGACATCATGGCCCCTGGGGATAAGCTTGAAGATGATGTAGCAGAGGATGCTCTCTGTTGGGACAAACTGTCTTCTGAACATGTCTTAGTGATGTGGCAGCCATCGATTGAGTCAGCTCTGGACGATGCAGTGGACAGAGCGAAGAAGCTTACCTAAACCCTGATGTTCCCCTCGTCAACCAGAAAAGAGCAGCCAGAGGTCTAAGCTGGAACACTTCATCCACATCTCTGATCTTTATACAGCCGATCCAGGAAAACTGCCTGTTTATTTTAATAAAGCTTAAAGAATGGTCCAGGAACAGGTCATTCAGGTTAATCCTGCACGAATAACTACAAATAACTACACAATAATTTATTCTCATTTCAATTTTAGCCTTTTATTTTTGGATAGTCATTTTAAATTCTTCACAGTAAGCTTTATGTTCATATCTTAAATTTTTTTTAAAATAATAATGTAACTGTTAATAAAATGACTTGATATTTACCATTTGTTTTAATGAATTTATTTATAACAACCATCGAACAACTAAATAACCAATGTGACAAAACAGAAATTGACAAACAGAAAAATTTATCTTGTCCCTCCTCTCCTCAGCCTCCTGTTGCTGCTTCATGTCCTAAACAAGAAATCAAAAACAGTTTACAAAAAGAGCAACACAAAAACTTTTAGGAAAATCTATATTAATTAACACGATCAGTAATAAATTATGTATTTGATTCACTGCTGCACATACAGTAGTTTTTCATAATAATAAAAAATCTCCCCCAGGGGAGGGGGATCCCGGTCAATTTAATTCAAGAACACATATTTGAATGCAAGAAGGAACTTTTTGAGTGTGAACAGAGTGATTTGAAGGAGCAAAGCATAAGATCTGAGCATAAAAACAACAAATAATGCTCTCAAATGGACATAATGCGCTCTTGATTTATGGCAGGGATTTACCCCATAGAATTAGCTCTTATATCGGACCTCCCTTTACAGGCAATCCTGGGGAATAAAGATTTAGAGCAGATTCAATTTAAGGTGGAAAATCCTTGGATAAAATCCCAATAAAAAATTTGGACAGAAATTAAACAAGAATATAAACTGCATGACAACCTGAGAATTATAAGATGGTGCGCTTATGACCCTGATTTTAAACCAAATCAAACAGACACCGGATTTCGTAATTGGGTGTGAAAAGGTATACCTACATATCTCTCGATAACAGACAAAGGCCAAATAAAAGACTTTCAAACACTTAAAACAAATTATAACTAAGAGAAACAAGACTTTTACAGATATCTGCAGGTATGTCACTATCTAAACTAAGAAATTATTAGACATCTAAATGAGCAAGAACCAGTGCTTAATTAAATACTAATAGCATACCAAGCAAAATCCAAAAAGGGTATTATCTCACAGGTATATAAGGGAATTATGAATAAAAAAACACATTCAACTTCATATGTGGAAACAAAATGGTAAAAGGAAAGTAAAATGGAAATCACGGACGAAGAGTGGAACAGATATTGCATGTCAACATGGAAATGTACAAACTCATATTGATGGAAAGAATTTAACTGGAAATGCTTGCTTAAATTCTTTATAACACAAAAGCAGAAAACCTCCTACATTAGGGGAGAACCCAAGTGCTGGATGCAGTGTGGAAACACAGAACTCAACCATTGGCATATATTTTGGGATTGTACACCAATTAGACAATACTGGACAGAAATACATAAAAACATCGAAAGTATTTTTAACATGAGAATACCTTTCAAGTTCACTACCTTCATTCTGAGTAACAGAATTTTTACCTGACAATGCGAAATATCTGTATCAAATCTTAATTACAGCCTGTAAAAAAACTATCACCAGACGCTGGCTCCTCCCTGAACCCCCCACTCTAGAAGAATGGACAAAATGTGTTAATGAAATCTACCAGACGGAAAGAATAAAATTTTCAATCCATTTGCAGATAAATAAGTTCACAGTCCTTTGGTCAAAATGGATATCTTACACTAACCAAAAACAACAGGCAAGAATATTGGTTTGATTAATAAGAAATAATAGACAAATACTGATTTGATTTGCAGGAAGTGCCTATCAGCTACCTAATCTTCTCATGGTTATGTCTATATAAGTAAGGTTCCTTCAGAACTATACTCCCTTGTCCCCCCCAAGATTTTGTGTTTTGTTTGTTTGATTGTTCCTTGTCTTTCTGCTTTATTTTTCGTTGTAAATGGAAATGTTTGAGAAGGAATTTTGTGTTGACCACAGACTGGAACTGTGACCTTGAGATGACTTCAAGTTCTTGTATACCTCTCAGTGCTTCAAAAATAAAGAATAAAAAAAGAACAATCAGAACTACTTCCCATCTCTGTGTAGTTCTGACAAGAAATGTGATCTCTCTTTTTAATATTCATCAGAATTTAGACTTCCTGATAATAAAGAATTACAGGACTCCAGCCTTGAAGTAACAAATGCATGGACTAGCTTCTCAGCATCTCTCCTGGACAGGATGTTTAAAATTTTAGCAATGTTCCAGAGGTGAAAGAAGAAAATCCTACAAACCTAATATGGGATTTCACTGTCATGACTTGGTCAAAAATAACAAAGAGGTTCTTTACGTTATTACTGGAGGCCAATTTAATGTCATCCAGATGACATGACTGACTAAGCAGCTGCCTTTTCAGAGCTTCTCGTCCAATGATGGCAACTTCTGTCTAGTCAGAATTTAAAAGCAGAAAGTTTAGAATCATCCAGGTTTTTATGTCTTGAAGACATGCATGTAATCTACCTAACTGATTGGGTTCATCAGGATTTATGGATAAATATAGTTGTGTATCATCGCTTTGGAAATGTATCAGATGCTGTCTGATGATTTTACCAATTGAAAGCATATATATATACGCAAGACAATTTTATTTGTATAGCACACTTTCAACAACAAGGTAATTCAATGTGCTTTACATGATTAGTAAAATAAAAATAGTATTAAAAACAGCAATAAATTCAATTCAAATTCAATTCAAAATTACTTTATTAATCCCAAAGGGAAATTAAATGTTGTTGTAACTCATTATCCAAGTTCCTTCAAAGATTTGTTGTAGATGCTGATGGCTGTGGGTAGGGATGATCTCCTGTAGCAGTCTGCAGATCTGAAGAAGCCTCTGACTGAAGACGCTCTGTAGTTGTATGACAGTCTGATGTAGAGGATGCTCTGGATCTATGGCGTCTTCTTTTCAACTCATCAGGGTTTTGTGGCTGTAGTTGAGGTATTATTTGAGCTTTTGTGATGTTGATCAGCTGCTGCCAGTTGTAAACCACCTTGTTGCCATGGTTATGCATCATAACAAATGTCCAAAAATAAAAAGTATCAGCAAAAATCCTTCCAGCTGCACAGCATTTAAAACCAGAGAGAACAGTTGTCCACAAAAACAATGTTTCTACCAGAAATGGAAGAATAAAAGTTTAAAAAAAGAAAAAAATAAGAACCAAAGTAACAGAGCTACTCCAACATGCTGCCACCTTGAGCGGCACAATTCCGGAATCAAGAATAGAGTATAAATAAAGCAATAATGATGTATAAAGAATAAAGCAAGAATAACATAAAATTTTATGACACATGAAAGCATTACTCAAAGGGAACTCTAAACAAATGAGTATTTAGTTGTGATTTAAAAGAACTCAGTGTTTCAGCAGCTTTGCAGTTGTTTGGAAGTTTGTTCCGGGTTAGAGGAGCAAAGAAACTGAAAGCTGCTTCTCTTTGTTTGGTTCTAATTCTAGGGATGTTGAGTAGACTTGAATTAGAAGACCTGAGTGGTCTGGGGGGTTTGTATAGTGACAGATCTTTAACATACTTGGTGCTAAGCCATTCAATGATTTATACACTAGCAAAAGTATTTTGAAGACTATTCTCTGAGCTACAGGGAGCCAGTGAACACTGAAAACTTTCTGGTTCTAGTGAGAACACGAGAGGACACTTTAATTTTGAGTGTGACTCCAAATCCAGAACTCCATGGGTTGATAAATTTGATTTCCATTGATAATTTCTTTCTTTTTTTATCCCACTGCTTTTTCCCATTATTTATCACCCAAGGCTCCTACCTAGTTCTAGTCCTAGTCCGCTCTCCCTCTACCAGCCCCGGGAGGGCCCCGCACTGAAACCCAAGCCTCCTTCATGCTTGGGGAGTGAGTAAGCCCGGCCATTCAGACCGGCCAGGAGGAGGCAGTATATAGCCCCAGGCTAGTGCATGTTTTTGTGGTAGTAGCTCACATTAGATTCTCAAGGAGAGAACATGCAAACGGAGAGAACATGCAAACTCACACAGAAAGGCCCTTTCACCAACCCCACCCAAGGTATGGGTGCCGATGATGCGGGGGAACAAACACCCCCTCAGCACCCACAGCTTCCCCTGCGGTAATTGAACACGGGACCTTCTTGCTTTGAGGTGAGCTGCTCTACCAGCTGCGCCACCGTGCACCCCTCCATTGATAATTTCTGTGTGATTCCGTTGTCAGCACATTCAACTATGTAAAGTATTTAATGGGAATATTTCATTCTTTCAGATCTAGGATGTGTTATTTTAGTGTTCCCTATATTTTTTTTGAGCAGCGTATTTGACACCTGAGAAAATCAGTGTTAATATTTGGTACAGAACCCTTTGTTTTCAATTACAGAAGTAAGACGTTTCTTGTAGTTCTTGACCAGGTTTGCACACAATGCCACAGGGATTTTGGCCCACTCCACCACACAGATCTTCTCTAGATCTGTCAGGTTTTGGGGCTGTTGCTGAGCAACACGAAGTTTCAGCTCCCTCCAAAGATTTTTTATTGGATTTAGGTCTGGGGACTGGCTAGGCCACTCCAGAACCTTTATATGCTTCTTACAGAGCCACTCCTTGGTTATCCTGGCTGTGTGCACCGGGTAATTGTCATGTTGGAAGACCCAGGAACGATCTATATTCAATGCTCTGACTGAGGGAAGGAGGTTGTTGCTCAAAATCTCACAATCTCACAAAATCTCACAATACATGGCCCCATATATCCTCTCCTAATACAGTGCAGTCGTCCTGTCCCCTTCACAGAAAAGCACCCCCAAAGGATGATGTTTCCACCCCCATGCTTCACAGTAGGGATGGTGATCTTTTGATGCAATTCATCCTTCCTTTTCCTCCAAACACGGCAAGTGAAGTATAGACCACAAAGTTCTATTTTGGTCTCATCTGACCACATGACTTTCTCCCATGCCTCCGCTGGATCATCCAGATGGTCATTGGCAAACTTCAGACGGGCCTGGACATGTGATGACTTGAGCAGGGGACCCTTCCATGCAATGCATGATTTTAAACTATGACAGCGTAGTGTTCTACCAACAGTAACCTTTGAAACTGTGGTCCCAGCTCTCTTCATGCCATTGACCAGCTTCTCCCATGTAGTTCTGGGTTGATTCCTCACCTTTCTTATCATCAGTGATACCCCACCAGGTGAGATCTTGCATGGATCCCTAGTCCAAGGGAGACTAACATTCCTTTTTAGCCTCCTTCTTTTTCTAACAAATGCTCCAACAGTTGATCTGTTTTCACCAAGCTGCTTGGCAATTGCCCCGTAGCCCTTTCTAGCCTTGTGGTGGTCTACAATTTTGTATCTGGTGTCTTTTGACAGCTCTTTGGTCTTGCCTATGGTAGTATTTGGAGTCTGTCTGTCTGTCACTGACTGTGGTGTGGACAGGTGTCTTTAACAAGCTCAGACAGGTGCTACTAATTTAGATTAATATATGTAGTAGGGGTGGTCTTTTTAAAGGCAGAGTAACAGGTCTTTGAAAGCTAGAATTCTAGCTGATTGCCAGGTGTTCAAATACTTATGTGCAGCAATAAAATACAAAATTCTTTAAAAATCAGGCGTGATTTCCTGAATTGAAAAAAACATTGCTGTCTGTCATGGTGGAAATGCACCTACAATGTGTTTGTTAGTGTACTGTCTTTTGAGAGTGTTCTATGAGCAGCACTTCTAGTAAAACACTTTCTTGTTCAAACAAAACTTGCCCCATGTCATTCCACTGCTCTTTGAATGCATGTGCACTTACAAGCTGAAGTAAACAAACTGTCATGACCAGAGGTGTCACTGCAATGATAGGCAAACCTGCCAGAAAAGGTCTGCACCCCCTGCTGTCCTGGCGGAGAATTGCTTTGCAACACTTACACATCAACTGAGAAGTATAAAAGGAAAATGTCTCCGTCAGTGCATGTGGGTGCAATCTTGCTCCAGGCCTGCCAACCTTGTGAAAATATTTTGAGTACCATTTATGTTGTGCAGCTTTTTTTCAGACTTTTGAAACTCAATTGCTTTGCGGGTGGCAATTTCCTGTCAGGTTCCGTGGGTATTTTGAGTTTTTCCTTCCACTTCATTTCCTTCCCCTCTGTACCCCAAGGTGCCTTCTTATTTTGTCCCTCCTGTTTTTGTTTAAACTTAGTTCTTTTCCTTATTTAGTTTTATCAAGTTAGGTTATTCCTTGTCTTTATTAGTTATTTCTGGCACTTACTTGTTTCTGTATTTCTTCTTGCTCTTAGATGTTTTCACCTTTTATTTGTGTCCTCATTTGTTTCCTTAGTTTATTTCCCTCTAGATAGTTTCCTCATTTAATTCTTCCTTCTGTTCTCCAGTGTCTCCTTAAGTTTCCCTTAGAGTCCTCCTTAGTCATATCTTTAGATAGTTTCTAGTTTCTTAAGAGTTTCTGTTTCCCTTGCCCTTCTTGTTGTCTCCCTGCCACTCTGCTCCTAACCCAGTTTCACTAATTGCCCTCACCTGCATCTGATTTCACTAATTGGTCATTGGTCTTCTCTGTCACTTCCTCATTCCCTCCTCAATATGTATTCAGCTCTCATTCTGTCACAACTCCCTGGTTCGTCGTCATTCCTTCCCTGCCTGGTTCCTGCCTTCCCTGTTGTCCGTCTATCTTCCCTGCTCAAATCTTCCCTGTCGTTTCCCTTAGTTTGATGGTCTTCTCTTTCCCTGGTTACCCCGCGATTTTGTAAGTGTGTTTGTTTTCTTATTTAATTAAAATCAAGTTCCTTTACTTTCTGCATGTGGGTCCTCCTTAAAACCATCATGACATTTCCCCATTCACTGGGTAGAAATTGGTTATAAGAAAAACAATAAAACCAAAAAAATTATACGTATTAAATTCAAATGGTAATTTATTTTTTATGTTGCAATAGGTGTTTTTGTTTTCATGAATGTAATAGTTACATTGGCTTACAGAACATATGCACACATCACCGGGGCTAATTTATACACTACCTGCAGCTCCCTGGTGGCTTATGTCCACATCATAATTGCACACTGTGCACAATGCATGATATGGAAGTTTAGAGGGTCGCAAGCATGGCTACTGTTCTTGATATTTAATCAAAAACTTCTGGGGAACATGGACCCTCTTCTTTTTGGCAGGTCTGCTGCACCCCTGTTCCTCCCTGTCTTCCTCTCCCTCATCTGCCATGGTACTGGTTGGAAAACTTGCTGCAAAAAGATTTCTGGCTACATGTTTAAACTGTATAAATAATCACATTTCTCCTTATATACAGGCCTATTATATCTGCAATGGGCATATATAAAGGCTAAAATACACACACATGCACATGCACCGCTGCCTCATCTTTCTCTTGATCGATAGATTTGCTAAGAAAAAACACATCGCCATTTAAAAAAAAAATATTTTCACTTAGACTTCGGCTCGAATGTTTACACAGTGAAAGAGACGTTACGCCTAAGGGTTCACATATGCCAAAAGCCGGCAGGTCCGCTGACACACACACACACAGTTTACCTTTTTAAGCGCCAACCGCAGCAGCGAGTGGGGATCGAGCGAAGCATAGGGCAGGAGGAGGCAAGAAGGAGGGGGGCGGGGATGTTACGCTATAGGTTGGGTAGACTCAATTCTCTGCTTTTCTATAATTATTGGCTGAAACTGCTTCACCACACTGCTGCACCGTGTTGTCAGACGTGAGTACTGCACATGCACATTCGCCACAGAACTCACATGTCCGCAGCTTTTTGCGTAGTTCAGAGGGGCGGGTCGTACCAGCGTTTTTATATGTCAAATTGCGTACCTGCTACGCAAAATGCGTACAGGTTGGCAGGTCTCTTGCTGACGGAGAAGCACTAGGCTTCACATGTAACCTGGATAATATTGAAATAAACAGTCAATCCTATGTCAGTGGTGTTTCATTGTGTAGAGTCAAAAAAACCTGTTGGCTGTTCTTAAACAGGAAATAAATACTCTATAGTCCCATTCCGGCTCGGGGGACTACCTTGTTCTTGGCCATTTTATGGCACAGTGAATCACCTTGACCGACCTGTGGAACAATCTTTAATTCAAATTAAAATGTGATTGAATACAAACATTAATACATTCAACTCAACTTCAACTTAACTGTAAATTAAAAATGCATGTTGTCTTGGCTTTATGGCAAACATGCAAAACACCACTACGGAGACCAGTTGTGATATAACTGCACTGCAAGGAGTAACGGAGATGAGAACTGCAGGGCGGGAAGAATGAAGGTGAGTAGTTGTCCTTAACACATGACAATTGTTTGATTGTACTTAGGATCTTTTTACTGTCAGCAGGTGGTGATGACGCCAGGGAGGAGAAGCTAAAATCCCGGGCATCTGCGAGATCTTCCTTGGAAGTTACAGGAGGTGATGAAGGACCCTGAGAGTGAGAACTGAGTTCTGAGGGTGAACAGGCAGAGCTTGATCCTGGAGTGCGGAAACGGGTGAGCCAGGAGCCAGAAGAATGTCAGACATGGATGGTAACCAGAGCTTATGGAGAAGCTGGAGAACAGATCACAGGTAGATGACTTGGGTAGTAGCATGGACACGGAGGAACCTTGGAAGGAGCACAGGTAAGAATTGCAATGAAACACTAGGAGTCACAAAGGGCTAAAGGTTACCACGGAGATGCAACACTCAAGCAAAGAAGACCTGGCTGCCAGCTTCCTTTATACACCCATTAATGAGCCTCAATGAGGTACAGTTACTATCAGCTGCCAGGGACAGCTCTGCCATCGGGCTTGATGGACAGGTCCTCAACTCAAGCAGGACCCCTGGTGGAGAATTACCGGAAGGAAACACAGACAGGTAGAAACAGACACCCCAGATTTGTAACACTTTAATACCTTGAAAATATACTGAGTGTGATATATAACAACGTTGGGACACACACAGCCATTTTATAAGGCTCACCCTCGCTGGGCTGCTTCCTCTTCCGCTTTGGCTTTCGGCCAGACAGTACCAGGAGAGACCCCAGAAAATCCTTCCTTCACTGGCGAGGGGGAAGGACGGGAGTTTCTGGGACAAACTCACTCCAAGGACAACAAAGACTGCTGATCGATCAGGTGAATCCCAAACCACAGATGAGATAAACCCCACTGTTCTGCCCTGAGCCCTGCTTTCTGAATTACAGACGCTGACGTGAGGAAGGTACCACGAACAAGCTACTGCATGCTGCAGAGCCGCGTCCAGACTACATCCATTACACCCATTGTGACAATGCTGGGCTGGAAAGCTGCAGAAAAAGGTACTGTGTCAGTGAAGGAAGGTGGAATTGATATAGGCTTAGACTGCTGGAGGACTTAGTAGTAGGGGTGGTCAGACTTACCAATTTTCTTCACTCTGCTACTTCCTTTTCTCCTACGACTCTCCAGTTGTATTACAGTACATTCTGTTATTTCGACTGTTAACTTTGTTTTCTCTGTGTTTTTCTCTCCACAGAAGATATACCTGGTCTGGTATCCTGCTTAGCTGCAATACCCTGTTGGACGGGGGGCATCGACTGGGATGATGCTCCCAGTAACTGAACATCCACCGTGTCATGTTATCAAGTTTTTACTTTCTGTAACATAGAAAGTTCTCTTATATCAGATCTTCTGTTCCTTCTGTGTCTCTGCTCTGTCTTCTCAAACCCCCAGACGATCGTGGCAGATGGCCGCTCCTACTGAGCCTGGTTCTGTTGGAAGGTTCATCCTGTTAAAGGGGAGGTTTTCCTCTCCACCTTCGCTACATGCTTGCTCAGCATGAGGGATTGCTGAAGGATTGCTGTGGTTGGAAAGTCTGCATCAACGGGGCCCAACCTCACGCCAATGACTGACGCAATCTGCTGGGATTCCTTAAATAGGAAACTTTTTAACTGATTGGAATGTTTATATAAATCTATTGAAATGACTTCTTGTTAAGTGCCTTAGGATGACAACATTTTCTAAATGGTTTACCCTCTCCTTTTAGCATTCGAGTGACCCTCCTGGTCCCTGAGCACACTGAAAACCAAGTTCAACCAATCACAGCTGCTCCTCGAACGTAACCAGCTCTCTCATTGGTTAGACAGCCATATTTGGGTGGACCTTGCCGAGCTGCACAGCTCCTGTCTAGACTGGCCAAGCTGCTTAGTAAAATTCAAGAAAACAGGACTCCAGCCAATTCCTTATTTTTTTTAAAGAAAAACATTGATTTCCATAACAGTGTTGGTGTCAGCATACGAGAAAGACGGGACAGAGAAGCTAGAGTCTGTCAGGATCCAGCAGGAGGAGCTGTTTCCACCTTTGCTCTACAGGTGCTGGAGGGTGAAGCAGCGACAGGTGGAACCAATTACTGCAATCACCACAGCAGTATTTAGAGTGAGCGGATCCACCAGACGGACGTCAGATGATTCCGTTTCTCAGAGTGGTAAACCTGACCACATTAACTCGAGGTATGCTCTTTTCCTACCCGTGGACTTACCCTGTTTTCTCCTGTGTTCATCGTAGCAGTTCCTTCCGGGCTTCACCTGTAGGTCTGGAATTCCACATCAATTCTCCAGCGTTCCCTCGGCGCTCTCACGTTGGTCTCTGTCCTGGATGTCCGTCTCCTTGGGGTGTGGCCGCTCCTACAAACTCCTCTGTACCACCAGTCCAACTGCTTCAGCTTCGTCGGCTCCAAGCCTCCCTCGTATCTCTCAGCTACCTGTGGAAGAGTAACTCCATCAACATCTAATACAGCTCCAGGAATTCTGCATTACTGGATCACTTACCTCTCCCTCCAAGTCTGGTGTTCGTCCTCGCCAGTGAGTCAAAACCCATTTTCTCTTTACTCAAAAAGAACAGTTCCACAGTCTTGATTTCCATACTCACCTCCTGCCTTACCTTCCAGTGTCGCCACCTGTTGAGTTCCATGCCAGCCTAGTTCCCCTGACTTCCCTGACGACAAAAGAAAATAAACTTTTAGAAAACTGTGAACTTGAGTCTGAGTGTTCCTGTGCCCACTTATGAGTCAACCTTTAATCATGACAGAGTCTTGCCATCTGAGCAAAGAACCCATGAGGATGATGTCAGTTCTGAATGCGGAGCAGACTTGCAAAGATTACTTCCTTTTTTTCCACCTACATCTTGCCAGCCTGGGGACTACGGGAGCTGACAGTGGACAGAATAGCTGGACAGAACATTCTTTTTCCAGCTGGGTGAGACTCAGCCTGGAATAGAATTGTGGATTCAAAGCGAGCAACATCCAACGACTGGACAGCGGCAGCAAAAACACCTCTGAGATGTCAGGTTGTACCCCTCCCTTTGTGCTCCATGAAAGGAGGCGCGCAACCACTTTGGGAACAAGCTCCAAGCGAGTGCCCCGTGCCATGGCCAGTGACCAGAAGCTGTCCAGCACAGAGTGCACTGTTGAAGGGGAGTGAGACAATCCATTTTAAAAAGACAGGTAGGAGAAGATGGCAAATAAGAAGGGGAAATGGATAATTCTATAACTGGGGGGCAGAACATGTTAGCTAAAAAAGACATTGGAGGAATAAGGTGTTATTATTACTGGGGTTAAGCGTCAATCAGTTCTCAGGCACAGTGGGGAAAAAGGTGATTAACTATAACGGAGAGAAATTGACACCCCGAAGATAAAGGATTGTTTATTTTAGTGTTTAATTCCCTAGAGCATAGGTTCCCAAAGTGGGGTGATTGCGAGGGGGGGAAGGAATGGATATAAATTGGATGCTAATATAACGGACAGGTGTTTGACGAGGCTCCCATATAAACGCAAAGTAGAAGATAGTACATTGTTAAACAAGCTTCTAAACCAATTTCCATCCAGCCCAAGGAGTAGAAAATATGTCAAAGCATTTCTTGCCTTTGATTTTGATCCACCAAACCCCTTCAAATGCTCAAGTGAGTGCATATAAAGTTTTGTGTATGGTGGCACAGTGTAAAAAAACCAGACAGAACTCTGGAGGATTATATACTTCCCTGCACTATGGACATGGTTCCATCTATGATTGATAACAGAGGCCTGCAAACTATGGGTTACTCCTCTGCTTAATGATATCATCACCAGGCACATTTATGTCAATGGACATACATGGACTCTGTAGAGATCTTCACAGATGAGGCAAAGACTATGGCTGGGAAACTAGGAAGGCTGCAGGTGTTCATGAAGCACGTCTCCCCCAATATTGCAATGCATGCGCTGCATTATACACTGCAATGCACTGGGGTCTAAACAGCCGAGTCCCAAGCTGAATGATGTATTGATCCATGTCTTCGACACAGTCAACTACATCAAAACAAAACCTGTAAACGCCCTGATTTTTGCGGTAGTGTGCGAGAAAATGAGCTCCGACAGAGAGCCGTTCTGTTTCACAATAAGTCCTGTTACCTGTCATGTGGGAAGGTGCTTTCCAGGGTCTTTAAACGCCGATATGAGTTTAGCATCTTTTTGAAAGAAGAGGGCAGTGCTTTCGACCACAAATTTTACTGTAACAAGTTTTAATTGAAACTTGCATACAGCGGCATATTTCTGAAAGCAATGTTCAATGAAACAAATTCAGTGACACAGGGCACAAAACACACACCTCCACCTGACAGAGAAAGTGACATCACAGCAAGCTCACACCAGTTACTAAAAAGTTGTGATGATTGAAGATTTCATTTTCCTTTACAATTGGGTTTTTAACCCCTCTCAGAGTTCTTAATGTTTTAAACCAATTGTGCACAGACAGGCATTTAAAATGTATTAAACGCAATGTTAGATATTGACACGCAGTAAAAATAATGTGGAGATTCCCAACCAGCCTGAGATGGGGGATTAAGTTTTTTTCAAGATTAATAAACAACTGAACACATTTACACAGATAATGAAAGGAAGAATGGCTTGCTAAAACTGCTAAAATTATGCTCAGAAGTCTCACTCTCACACACACGCATACACACCAATATAAACATTTCTGGTTAAACATTGATGCTAAGAAAGTCTAGGTTTCGAGAACAAAAGTTATCTTATCTCAGTAGTTTTGTTTTCCTTTGTTTTGCTGCTCTAAGCAGATGGAGAGGAATGAGCGCTGACTTTGGGGACCGACGGATGTTGGGAATCAGGCAGTCTGTTAGTGTTTTCATCCTTAGTAGCACCAGAGTGCGCCTTGTTTTGTGCAAAGGAGTATTTTTTGTTTTGGGATTACAAATTCATGACTGACGTTTGACTTGTATGTTTGTGTGTCTACTTGTCTATGTTATTCCGTTGTCATGTGTGTGTATTCTTACCAAAGTAATTAGAATAATAATTCATAGTGAGAGTTTTAAATAACAAAAATACATAAATGTAATTGAGAATTGAACCACATTACTGGTTCAGGGGTCAGAAGCCGGGTAGCCTTAAATCTGTGCACAGTCCTCCACCCCTGAGTTGGGCCAAAAAGAGAGGCCAGGTGAGCCCAGCTTTGGGCTTCTGTGACCTGGGAAGGTAAGAGGAATACAAATTGTTTGAATAAAAACTAAATTAAGGTGACAACATAATGCATGTTATAAATTGAACCAGAATTAATGAATTTTAAAGAGAAATGGGTAACTCCATGAAACTTGTGTTACAAATAAGCAGGTCCAGGCTATGAAATAACCTGTTAAGGATAAGTTATGGAAGAATCTTGTTAAAACAAGAACCTAATTAAGGTAAAAATTTAAAAACTTGAGATGAGAAAGGAAACATCCCTAAGAACACAAGCTAAATCAGGAAACAATAATTTATAGGCTTCAATTTAACAACTGTCAGCAGCAAACTGAAGCTATCAAGCTTTATTGTAGACTGACAACATAAACATAGTATCTGAAGGCATAGAGAAATAAAAGCAATTCTATAGGAAGCAAATAAACTTATAAAAGCTAGTGAATGTATTTTGCCTAAGCTGGTTAAAATGAAAAAAAAGGGGGGGGTGGATTTATGGATGGCTGAATACCAGTTTTTTAGAGCAAAATTATTGGGAATAAATTGAATATTATGGTTTTACAGTGCCTGCTTTGGAAAATGAGAAATTATTAATCTGGAGGGGACTAGAAGCTAAATTGTTAAATGTTATGGATCATATAATTTGTCAACAAGGGGGGAGAAAATATGGGATCTGAAATATTTAATATTTACAGATTTAGAAACTAATCAGTCAATCAAAGTTTATTTATAGAGCACTTTCCACAACCCTGGGACATGACCAAGTGCTTTACAGAAGGAAAAGACAATACACAAGGGAAGTAAAAAAATAAAGATTTAAAATAACTATAAAAACAAAACACCATTAGAGCATTACTCTACAATAAAACCAGGATAAAAAATATGGAATAAATGACACGATAAAATCACTATAGCTTAAAAGTCTGTCTGAAAAGATGAAGAGTTGAATTATTTAATGTGTTGATGTTCAAAATGAAGCTCTCGTGAAGCTAGAAAGAAAAATAACAGGACTCTTTCGAGGCTTTAATTGAAATTGGAGTACACTTTGAATCCATTAACTAGGATTCGTTGAACTCAAGTTATGGTAATCCATAAAAACAACATTGAATTCTCTAAAGGGGAAGGGAACTACTGCTTAGTAATAATAGATGCTTACTATGAATGATACATTTTTCATGGAGTTTGGAAAATAAAATAAATAAATAACTAAATGCACAGGATCTGCAATGAAATCCGTCCTTTGCGGTGACATTATAAAAACATCAGATGATTTTTGATTCTTGTCTCTTAAATTCCCCTAATGGTTCTCTTTTATTTATTATTTTCTCCTGTTTGCAGCAAATGACCTGGAGGGACTCACTTAATTGATAAACAGGTTGGATACTGGAAACAGTGATGATGCAGTTTGAGTGGTTGCAGACGAGAATCTGAGCATCGGGGTCTTTCTTGCTTTCTGCCTGTGGAAAATTGGAAGAGAAGCAATGTGGTTTTGCTAGTTCAGACACAGGGACAGTGAGGTTTTAAAGACAGACCAGTAGAGTAGAGGTGGCTTCTCTTGGTTGAGAAGAGAGTGCGTAGCTGTGTTGCACCTGCATGCAGTTTTTTCCCCGTTTTTTTTATCTGAGTGAAAAAAAGTGTATTCGCCTCCTCTAAGTAGCTGAGTGCTCAGCCAGACCATTATGGGTCTGATGTAGTAACAATCCATTTAGTTTCACCTAATTGATAACCAAAACAAGAAATTAGCGGAGGGAAGGGTTGGTCTTATCATTAGCATGTTTGTTTTTCTTAAAAGGGGAAGGATCCATCAAAAATTCTGTGATGAAACCAGTGGATCAGCCTGTTTCCAGTAGGGGTCAAAAGGTCATGATTGATTTCAGGAGAATCAAACGAAATCTAGTAATAACTAAGGATGGGTTTCCTAATCTCAATATAAGGAGCAGCTATGGCTGATCTTGTCAGAAAACAAAATACCGATAGGCACAACACAACTGGCTGAGCTGATGGAAAAAATGGTCTAAGCATTCTTCCTTAAAACGAAAACTTTAACTAGCCAATAAATGTACCTCTTTCCCTTCCCCTCATAAAACAAGGAGAGGTGTGAGGGACCGAGATGGTTAGAGATGAGGATACGGTAGTGGTTTTCAGAAGAAATGGGTTTTATTTCTCTAAATCTGAAACTTAACACAGGGCCCTTAAAGGAGGTCAAATGAAGAAAACTTAACTTAAACCACAAAGGTGCTTTAACATAAAAAAACCTCTGACTGTTTAAGCAAGAAACAATCAGACTGATCTAACAAATGAGAAACAAAAGGGAGCTTATATACTGGCTAATCAGACTATCATTTGATTATTTGATCATTGTCTTTTTTTGTCGACTCTCTTTGCACCCATTAGAAATTTTTATCGACATCTTGAAATATTATTTTTATGTGTTGGGCGTTACTTTAGTTAAAGAAAAATAAGGGAATGTTACTGGAATATTTTAAGTTTATATGTATTGATAAATTAATTGCATATTAGTAAATCCAATCGAGGGAATATGGTATGATAAGAGATCATTAGATGTCAGAGAGGAGCCCTCTATTATAGTCTCCTCTACCTGAATTGAGAAGTGTTTTGATTAATCTTGTTATGATGTAGAAGACATTTCTTTGTTTATTCTTATTGTTTCACTGATTTGTTTCATTTCATAAAATGTGTTTATTCAGTTAAAGATATGTATTTCAGAGTTACTTGTGTGCTGACTTCTCAGCTCCTGCATTCGGAACTGTTATTTTTTATCAAATGAGAGTTCTCTTCTGACCTTGGAGATGTTCAGCTCTTGCAGCTGCATGGAAAACCCTAATAAGGAGTTGTTGTCTCTTTAGAACTAACTGAGGAACCATTGTTAACCGGTTCGAGGGGATGGGAGGGGGTTGTTCAGGTGTATGACTTACTGATATATACTCATGTCTTTGTAATAAATGTAGAGTCTCTTTTGACTTCTCCTTGCTGCAAGTAATAAACTTTGTTGAAACCAACTGATCGTTTTCATCTCATCAGGACTCCTCAGAATTTCCACCACAATGAATACATAACATTGTGGGTGCCTGAGGTAGAAGTTTATTCAGAGGAGACAGACATTAGACTGGTGCGGGAGAGTTCGAGCGTGGCCCAGACGGCCTCCTGAACAAGACTGGCCCAGCTGCTTGATAAAGTACAAGAAAATGCCAATCAGGGCTCCAGCCTCATTCTTGTTTAAAGAAGGAAGACATTGATTTCCATAACATAAAATTCATGCCTTGCTTTAAATTTATTTGGAATTCCTCTGAGTTGTCCTATTATGTCAAGATAAACATTATGATGTGGCACATATTGTCTCTTCATTCTGGGATTGTTATTCACTTGATCAACCTTAATCACTGTATTCACATCTTCATGCAAAATTGTAACAGGCATTTTCAGTCATACCATAGTGCACAAACCTATCCAACGGCAAATTTTTCAACAAGATGTCATCTCCACACATAAAATAACTGTCATGCTGCCCTAATCACCCTCCCCCCATCATTGTCCTCACCTGTGTCTCTCCCATCAACCACACCTGATCCTCCTTACCTTCTGCCATTATAACCCTGATACTACTACTGATAGGGTCATTATAGAGGGGGACTTCAATATTCATGTAGATACTGAAAGTGATAGCCTAGATACAGCCTTTAATGCTATTTTAGACTCAATTGGCTTTACACAAAAAGTACAGGGACCCACCCACTCGGGTAAATACACTTTGGACCTTGTACTGACATACAGTATTGAGTGTGAGGAAATAACAGTCCACCCACATAACCTGGTCCTGTCTGACCACTTCTTTATAACACAGTGGATGGCAGCAATTCCATCTCTAACCCTTCAGAAATTGATGGTCTGGTTCACAGCGTTACGTCCTCATTGCGTTTGGCATTAGATAGTGTAGCCCCCTTGAAAAAGAAAGTGGCTAGCCATAGGAGGCTGACTCCTTGGTTTAACGCACAGTTGCGTACTTTAAAGCAGAATACAGAAGTTGGAGAGAAAATGGCGCTCTACACATCTAGAGGATTCCTATTTAACCTGGAATAAGAGTTTACTGCTGTATAAAAAGACCCTTCGACAAGCTAGAACAGCTTATTTTTCATCATTAATAGAGGCGAATAATAACAATCCTAGGTTTCTTTTTAGTACAGTTGCCAAACTTGCACAGAGTCATAGCTCTGTTAAGCCAACTATTTCCCCAGCTCTTAGCAGTGATGATTTTATGGGATTCTTCATAAATAAAATTAATTATTTTAAAAATAAAATCATTGGCATCCTCCCAAACATGATTAGTTCTTCCTCAGTAAATGAGGCACCATCAGAAAGAACTGTAGAACCTCATTTGTGCTTAGGCTGTGTTGATTCAGTCGAGCTTTCAGAATTATCAAAAATATTAGCCTCATCTAAACCTTCAACTTGTATGTTGGACCCAATCCCAACCAAATTATTTAAGGAAGTGTTCCATTTGGTTCCTGGCCCCATTTTGGATATGATGAATCTATCCTTAGTAAACGGATACGTACCACGGGAATTTAAAGTAGCTGTAATTAAACCTTTACTCAAGAAACCTTCCCTTGATCAAGATGACTTAGTGAATTAGTGATGTGTCGGTCACGAACAAGAGCCGGCTCGTTGAAGTGAACGACGGGAGCCGGCTCGTCATTGCGAGGCGTTTTTCTTTTTTTCTTTTTTTTTCCCTCCCGCTTGTTTTGGTGAAAGCCACAGGTGATTGGTCAACATTTGTAACAGCAAATGTCCACACACAGAGCAGTAGGGGCGGGGAACAGGGAGGGTCAGACACAGAGCAGTGAGCACATGCACACGGAGGGAGACAAGAGAGGGAAAGAGGTAGGAGGAAAAAAGCGAGCGAGTGAGAAAGAGAGAGAGTGCGACGAACAAATGGTGAGGAAATGAGCCACAGCAGCAGGAAACGTAGCAAATTTTGGACCCATTTCAATGTTGTAAGCAGCTCAAAGGCAGAGTGTAACTTGTGCAAGGCGAAAAAAAAAAATGTATATATATATGTATATATATATATATATATATATATATATATATATATATATATATATATATATATATATATATATATATATATATATGTATATATATATATATTTATATATATATATATATATATATATATATATATATATATATATTTATTTTTTTTATAATTTATTTTTGTAGCACTCAAGTTCAGATTTCTTAAAGTGTTCAGTAAATAAAGCCACATAAATTATAAATATTTGATATATTGCTTTTTTTTTTACATTAGTAAATAATTTTACACATAGTTTTGCAATATTTTTGGTGATAAATATACTTTAAGCAACAGAAAATCGGTCACTGAGCCACTTGGGAGCCGAAAGTGGCTCTTTTTGGTGAGACGAGCCAAAAGGACTGGCTCTCCAAAAAGAGCCGGAATTCTCATCACTATAGTGAATTACAGACCTATATCTAACCTTCCTTTCTTATCCAAAGTCCTAGACAAAATAGTTGCTAATCAAGTCTGTGAGCATCTAAACAGTAACAAGCTGTTTGAAGAGTTTCAGTCAGGTTTTAGAGCTCATCATAGCACCGAAACAGCACTGGTGATGGTTACTAATGATATTCTCATGGCCTCAGATAATGGACTAGTGTCTGTTCTGGTTTTGTTAGATCTCAGTGCTGCTTTTGACACAGTCGATCATAATATTCTCTTAGAAAGGCTTGAACATGTTGCAGGGATCAAAGGAACAGCACTAGGCTGGTTTAAATCATATTTGTCTGATAGATTCCAGTTTGTTCATCTAAATGATCAATCTTCTTCACTCTTGAGGGTTACTTGTGGAGTTCCACAGGGTTCTGTGCTTGGACCAATTCTTTTCACCATATATATGCTCCCAATTGGTAGAATCATTAGACAGCATGGGATAAATTTCCAAAGCTATGCCGGGGGCATCGACTGGGATGATGCTCCCAGTAACTGAACATCCACTGTGTCCTGTTATCAACTTTTTACTTTCTGTAACATAGAAAGTTCTCTAATATCAGATCTTCTGTTCCTTCTGTGTTTCTGCTCTGTCTTCTCAAACCCCCAGACGGTCGTGGCAGATGGCCGCTCCTACTGAGCCTGGTTCTGTTGGAGGTTTCTTCTTGTTAAAGGGGAGTTTTTCCTCTCCACCGTCGCTACATGCTTGCTCAGTATGAGGGATTGCTGAAGGATTGCTGTGGTTGGAAAGTCTGCCCAACCTCATGCCAATGACTGACCCAATCTGCTGGGATTCCTTAAATAGAAAACTTTTTTAATGATTGGAATGTTTGTATAAATGTATTGAAATGACTTCTTAAGTCCCTTGAGATGACATCTGTTGTGAATTGGCACTATATAAATAAACTGAATTGAAATTGAATATATTAGTGAGCAAAAAGCAAAAACAGCAGCTGAAGCCGCAGTGCTCGCTGATGATTATGTATTGACATATAAGAGCACATTTGCAATAATGCCAAAGTTCGTAAAATCTGATGCAGTTCTCATCCCGATCTAGTAACATTACTTCTCAAAAAGGGTGGGATGCTGAGAAAGAATGTAATTACTGCCACCATTATGTACACTGGAAAGCGGACTGTCGCTTGTTGAAATAAAAATCTAACTCCGTTCCTGCAGCTTCAGTAAAAGGTGCTGCCTTAGCTGCACCTCTTCGTAACGTATGTGGGACTGATTAGTGTCTTGACTTTCAAACTGATTCTGGTCCTTCTGATTTAAAGTCTTTTCAGTCTTTTATTATCTCAGGCCATGTGTCTTTAGTCGGCAGTGAAAAAGAAGTGTAGGTGAAAATTCCACGGGACATAGATGCATTTGATTCTTTTATCCAGGCAGTGGTGCAGCCTTGGTCTTAGCAATCTGACAGTCTGTTCAATTCCTGTTAAAGAACTGGGTTTGAACATATTTTTTGTTCCCCTTCATAAAGTGCTTCTCTAATGCCCTTTGTTCCAGGGTGAGACAACATATGCTGTTCGTCCTGAGCTAGAGCTGAAGATTTTTGCCCGAACCCGCCGGGATCCGACGGGCCAGGTCCGGGCTTAATTTCTATCATTGTCCACTGGCTCGGGCCGGGCTCGGGTTTTAGCGGTCAGCTGATCATCTCATTAGTGCAAACAAGATGCAAAATGGATGCTGAGGAGGTGGAAATGGAGGTTAGCCGCTGGTCAATATGTGTTTTTGTTTGCAAATTATTTATTCTGATAATAGGTCATTTTATTTCATAAAGCTGCAGACTTTAAAAAAAAATTACAAATCGACATACCTAGATATTATTCTTATAGGCAGGGCCTAATTGATCATTTTAAGCCTCATACAACAGGCCTATTTGACAGAAATTTCAGACATTTGTCCAGTAAATTGAAAACCTGCCGGTCACGTTCTCTGGTGCCATTTTTTTCTAGCGGAAACCCTGATGTGTGACTTTTTAATAATGTCGGGCTGTAATCGGGTTTGGGCTTTCATAACCTGTCAATCAAAATATACTCTTCGGGGTCGGGCTGAATTCTCTCGGGCTCGGGCCGGGTCTGGCCCAACTTTTAAGGCCCGATTACAGCTCTATCCTGAGTTACCCATTAAAGGCGTGTACATCATTTTGGGTAACAACCTTGCTGGTGTGCGGGTGTGGGCTGATGTTCCACCTCCTTTGGTGGTTGTGGTACCTGACGCAAATGAACAGGATTTTCCTGAAGTTTTCACCTCCTGTGGTGTGACTTGTGCAATGGCTCAGGCAGAACTTTCTGATGTGGGCTTGTGTCGAAAAAAAAGCTGCAGAACAGTTTTGTTTGCCTTTGTCTGATTTTCTGACATTTTCAAGCACTGAACTGGTCACAGAGCAAAAACTGGACTTTTCTCTGAAACCCTTATCTGAATAAGTTCGAGGACAGCAGCTCTGGTTACTTTCTCCTTGACTCCCTTTTGGTGAGAAAATGGTCACAACAAGGTAAATATTTTGTGGATAATTCTATTGTACAGATAGTGTTACCATTCAAGCTGCGAAACTCTGTCTTAAAAGTTGCACATGATGAGTCTGGTCATCTAGGGGTGAAGAAAAGCTATGATAGACTTCTTAGACACTACGTTTGGCTTCAGATGAAAATAGACATATCTCCCTATATTAAAAGCTGTTATACTTGTCAACTAACTGACAAACCAAATCAGTCTTTGAAACCGGCTCCATTATGTCCCATTGCGATTGTTAAGCAACCCTTTGAGCAACCAATAATGGATTGTGTGGGTCCCTTGTCGAAATCAAAACCTGGTTCCTGTTATTTGCTGACAGTGATGTGCTTAAACACTAGTTATCCTGCTGCATATCCTCTTGGCAATATAACGGCACGGTCCATGACACATGCTCTTTCTCAATTTGTTTCTGTGTTTGGCATTCCGATAGTCATTCAGTCTGAACAGGGCTGTCATTTCTCTTCAAAACTGTTTTCTCAGGTAGTGAAACAGTTATGCGGGCGCTGTACCGGTCTGTCGTGGTGAAGAGAGAGCTGAGCCGAAAGGCGAAGCTCTCGATTTACCGGTCGATCTATGTTCCTACCCTCATCTGTGGTCACAAACTCTGGGTGGTGACCGAAAGAACGAGATCACGGATACAAGCGGCTGAAATGAGTTTCCTCCGCAGAGTGCCTGGGCTCTCCCTTAGACATAGGGTGAGAAGCTCAGTCATCCGGAGGGGGCTCAGAGTAGAGCCGCTGCTCCTCCACATCGAGAGGAGTCAGTTGAGGTGGCTTGGGCATCTGGTCAGGATGCCTCCTGGACGCCTCCCTGCTAAGGTGTTTCGGGCACGTCCCACCGGGAGGAGGCCCAGGGGAAGACCCAGGACACGCTGGAGGGACTATGTTTCTCGGCTGGCTTGGGAGCGCCTTGGGATTCCTCCCGAGGAGCTGGAACAAGTGGCTGAGGAGAGGGAAGTCTGGGGTCTCTTTGCTTAAGCTGTTGCCCCCGCGACCCGACCCTGGATAAGCGGAAGAAAATGGATGGATGGATGAAACAGCTCATCATTAAGCACAATTACTCCTTAGCCTATCATGCTCAGAGTCAGGGTGCGTTAGAGCACTTTCACCAGACGTTGAAATCGCTTTTGCATGCATTTTGCAGATGGACATGAACTGGGAAGAGGGGTACCCTGGTTGATGTTGGCATCCAGAGAGGTAACACAGGAAAGCACTGTATTTAGTTCAAATGAAGTGGTGTTTGCACATAAAGTTCGTGGACCTTTGGAAGCGCTATCAACTGACTGGAAAAATAAAGATCCTCTAGTCAATATTCTAGACTTTGTAAATGGTTTTCAGCAGAGATTGTATGTAGCTGGGGAGATGGCAAAGAAAAACTTGTCATCTGCTCAGAAAAAGATGAAATCCTGGTTTGATCGCCATGCAGAGCACCGTGTCTATCATCCAGGAGATGAAGTGTTAGCCTTACTCCCTGTCGTGAACTCTCCTTTTAGAGCAAAATTCACTAGGCTCCATACTGTGGTCAAGCAGGTGATTTAAATTATATTATTTCGACACCAGGTCGCAAGAAGAAAACTCAACTCTGCCATGTGAATCTGTTAAAACCATTCTTTGAACATGTCCCTGTAATGATGAATGGTGGTGCAGCTTGTGTGGTTTCTTCTGTGCCGGCTTGTGAGTCTGAGTTTTTAGATATGTCAAACTCGTTGTTACAGGGCCGTCTAAAAAACTCAGATTATCTGTGTTGCTTGGATGAGTTGCTTTCACATCTTCCTGAAGAACAGCTACAGGATTTGATCCTAGCATTTTCCGGGCTGTTTGGTGACATTCCAAGTTGCACTCAACTTATTAAAAGATGATATTGACGTTGGTGAGGCGGACCCAGTACATCAAAGGTTTTATTGTGTTAATGCAGAGAAACAAGGGTTATTGGATGCAGAGATTAAATCTATGTTGGAAAATAATATTGCCAAACCTTTTTTATCCAGTTGGGAATCTCTGAGTTTGTTGGTTCCAAAACCAGAAACTTTTTGTTTCTGCTCTGACTTCCGGAAAGTAAACTAACTAAGCCTGATTCATGTGGGCTAAGCAACTTTTGTCTGCAAGTTTGATCTTTTAAGAGGGTACTGGCAAGTACCACTTACTGAGTGAGCTCGTGAAATTGCTGCGTTTGTGACTCCTTCTGGGTTATATTCCTATACGGTCATGCCTTTTGGTCTGCACAATGCAACAGCAACGTTCCAACGCTTAATTACCAAGGTTGTTGGAGACCTGCAAGGTTGCGCAGTTTATTTGGATGATGTGGTGGTGTATTCTAACACTTGGGATACACATCTGAGTCGTATAAAGGAACTGTTTACCATTTTGGTGGAGGCAAATCTCACAATAAATCTTGCAAAGTGTGAGTTTGCGCGGGCGACAGTGACCTATTTGGGTCAGTAGTTGGACAGGGTCAAGTGCGTCCTGTGAAAGCCAAAGTGGAGGCGGTTGGTCGGTTTCCTGCGCCAACAATGAAAAAATAACTAAAATAACTTTCTTAGTTTGGTGAAATATTACCGCAATTTCTGCCGAAATTTCTCAACAGTTGTGTCACCTCTTGAAAGGAGAGAACAAGTACCTTCGGTCCTCACGGTGTCAGGAGGCTTTAAACCTGGTGAAGTCTCTTTTTATGCACCTGTTCTCTTGGCTCCACGTTTTGAATATCTTTTTAAAATGTACGTGGATGCAAGTCATGTGGGTGCAGGGGCTGTGCTAGTGCAGGATGATGATTTGGGAGTGCATAGAGCAATTAATTTATTTTCCAGAACATTTAATAAACATCAAGTAAATTACTCTGTGATAGGAAAAGAAACGTTGGCTCTCATTTTGGGATTAAAACATTTTGATGTTTATGTCTGTGGCAGTACAATATTAGTGGTTTACACCGATCATAATCCACTGACCTTTCTAAGCTCACTGCAGTGCTCAAATCAGAAATTCATTCGCTGGTCTTTGTTTCCTTAGAATGTACCATAATTTTCTCCAGCTGAATAGAAACTAAATGTTCATTGGACCTTTCCACTGACAACCCAGGGTCCAGACCAGGAAGCAGAGTCGTAGTTTAACCCACCTCTCTGCTGCTTCTGTACTGTTACCCACCCATTACCCTATAGAAACAGTGTCTTGCCCATGGCCAAAATTAAATGGATTAAAAGTTAAGCCAACAAAAGCAAATTATGGAAATCTCATAAAAATAAATAAAACTTTGACTGAACCGAAAAATAAATCTATTAAATGTGGTTTATTAAACATAAGATCTCTCTCCTCAAAGACTTTGTAAGTAAATGACTTGATTTGTGATAATCACATTGATTTCCTTTGTCTCACAGAAACCTGTTTGCAGCAGGAGGATTATGTCAGTATAAATGAGTCAACTCCTTCCAGTCATTAAAATTTTCACATTCCTAGAAATACTGGGCGAGGAGGAGGAGTTGCAACCATTTTTCATTCTGATTAACTAATTAATCCCAGACCAATTGATAGCTACAGTTCTTTTGAACATCTAACCCTTAATTTTCCTCATCCAAGTTGCAAAACATTAAGACCATTTTTGTTTGTGGTTTTGTATCGTCCACCAGGCCCTTACTCTCAATTCTTGGATCAGATCTCACATTTTTTATCTGATTTAGTATTAAATACTGATAGGGTTATTATAGTGGGGGACTTTAATATTCATGTGGATACTGAAAGTGATAGCCTAAATGCAGCCTTTAATGCTATTTTAGACTCAATTGGCTTTACTCAAAAAGTACAGGGATCGACCCACTCGGGTAAACACACTTTGGACCTTGTACTGACATACGGTATTGAGTGTGAGGAAAAGTCCACCCACATAACCCGGTCCTGTCTGACCACTTCTTAATAACTTTGAATTTACTTTAACTGACCATCTTAAATCTGAAAGAAAATTTCATTATAGTAGAGCTTTATCAGACAATGCTGTAACAATTTTTAAAGAATCTGTTCCATTCTTACTTTCCTTAGTGTCTCAGGGAAACACAGTGGATGGCAGCAATTCTATCTCTAACCCTTCAGAAATTGATGGTGTGGTTCACAGCGTTACGTCCTCATTGCGCTTGGCATTAGATAGTGTAGCCCCCTTAAAAAAGAAAGTGGCTAGCCATAGGAGGCTGACTCCTTGGTTCAACGCAGAGTTGCATTACTTTAAAGCAGAATACTAGGAAGTTGGAGAGAAAATGGCGCTCTACACACCTAGAGGATTCCTATTTAACCTGGAATAACAGTCTATTGCTGTATAAAAAGACCCTTCGACAAGCTAGAACAGCATATATTTCATCATTAATAGAAGCGAATAAAAAAAATCCTAGATTTCTTTTTAGTACAGTTGCCCGACTTACACAGAGTCATAGCTCTGTTGAGCCAACTATTCCCCCAGCTCTTAGCAGTGATGATTTTATGGGATTCTTCATAAATAAAATTAATTCTATTAAAAATTAAATCATTGGCATCCTCCCAAACATGATTACTTCTTCCTCAGTAAATGAGGCAGTATCGGAAAGAACTGGAGAACCTCATTTGTGCTTAGGCTGTTTTGATTCAGTCGAGCTTTTCGGAATTATCAAAAATATTAGCCTCATCTAAACCTTCAACTTGTATGTTGGACCCAATTCCAACCAAATTATTTAAAGAAGTGTTCCAGTAGATTCCTGGCCCCATTTTGGATATGATGAATCTATCCTTAGTAAATGGATACGTACCAAAGGAATTTAAAATAGCTGTAATTAAACCTTAACTCAAGAAACCTTCCCTTGATCAAGATGACTTGGTGAATTACAGACCTATATCTAACCTTCCTTTCTTATCCAAAGTCCTTGACAAAATTGTTGCTAATCACGTCTGTGAGCATCTAAACAGTAACAAGCTGTTTGAAGAGTTTCAGTCAGGTTTTAGAGCTCATCATAGCACTGAAACAGCACTGGTGAAGGTCACTAATGATATTCTCATGGCCTCAGATAATGGACTTTTGTCTGTTCTGGTTTTGTTAGATCTCAGTGCTGCTTTTGACACAGTCGATCATAATATTCTCTTAGAAAGGCTTGAACATGTTGCAGGGATCAAAGGAACAGCACTAGGCTGGTTTAAATCATATTTGTCTGATAGATTCCAGTTTGTTCATCTAAATGATAAATCTTCTTCACTCTCAAGGGTTACTTGTGGAGTTCCACAGGGTTCTGTGCTTGGACCAATTCTATTCACCATATATATGCTCCCAATTGGTAGAATCGTTAGACATCATGGGATAAATTTCCACAGCTATGCAGATGATACACAACTATATTTATCCATAAATCCTGATGAACCCAGTTGGTTAGGTAGATTACAGGCATGTCTGGAAGACATAAAAACATGGATGACCCTAAACTCTTTGCTTTTAAATTCTGACAAAAGAGAAGTTGCTGTCTTTGGACCAGAAGTTCTTAAACAGAAACTGATTAGTCAATCACTTCATCTGGATGGCATTAAATTGGCCCCCAGTAATAACGTAAAGAACCTCAGCATTATTTTTGACCAAGACTTGACATTTAAATCCCATATTAAACAGGTTTCTAGGATTTCCTTCTTTCAAATTAGAAACATCCTGTCCAGGAGTGATGCTGAGAAACTAGTCCATGCATTTGTTACCTCAAGTCTGGACTACTGTAATTCTTTACTATCAGGTAGTCCACAAAATGTCATTAAAAGCCTTCAGTTGATCCAAAATGCAGCAGCAAGAGTTCTGATGAATATTAAAAAGAGAGATCACATTTCTCCTGTTTTAGCTTTCCTTCATTGGCTCCCTGTTAAATCCAGAATAGAATTTAAGATCCTTCTTCTTACATACAAAGCCCTTAATAATCATGCTCCATCATACATCAGAGATCAAATTGTTCCTTATGTTCCTAACAGAGCCCTTCGCTTTCAGACTGCCGGTTTACTTGTAGTTCCTAGGATTTCAAAAAGTAGAATGGGAGGCAGATCTTTTAGTTATCAGGCTCCTCTCCTGTGGAACCAGCTCACAGCTTTAGTCCATGAGGCAGACACTCTGTTTACTTTTAAGGCCAGGCTTAAAACTTTCCTTTTTGATAAAGCTTATAGTTAGAGTGGCTTAGGTCATCCTCAGCTAGCTCTGTAGTTATGCTGCTATAGGCTTAGACTGCTGGAGGACAGACTTACCTATTTTCTTCACTCTGCTACTTCCTTTTCTCCTACGACTCTCCAGTTGTATTACAGTACATTCTGTTATTTCGACTGTTAACTTTGTTTTCTCTCTGTGTTTTTCTCTCCATAGAATATATACCTGGTCTGGTATCCTGCTTGGCTGCAATGCCCTGTTGGACGGGGGGCATCGACTGGGATGATGCTCCCAGTAACTGAACATCCACTGTGTCCTGTTATCAACTTTTTACTTTCTGTAACATAGAAAGTTCTCTTATATCAGATCTTCTGTTCCTTCTGTGTCTCTGCTCTGTCTTCTCAAATCCCCAGACGGTCGTGGCAGATGGCCGCTCCTACTGAGCCTGGTTCTGTTGGAGGTTTCTTCCTGTTAAAGGGGAGGTTTTCCTCTCCACCGTCGCTTCATGCTTGCTCAGTATGAGGGATTGCTGAAGGATTGCTGTGGTTGGAAAGTCTGCATCAACGGGGCCCAACCTCACGCCAATGACTGACACAATCTGCTGGGATTCCTTAAATAGGGAACTTTTTAACTGATTGGAATGTTTGTATAAATGTATTGAAATGACTTCATGTTAAGTGCCTTGAGATGACATCTGTTGTGAATTGGCACTATATAAATAAACTGAATTGAAATTGAATTGAATCGGACCTAAAGAAGAGCGATCAAGAGTCAGCACACAGCTTCACTTAATACAGCTAGAAACTACTGATCAGGCACAAAATCTAGGTGTAGTAATGGACTCAGACGTGAACCTCTAGGGTCAGATAAAACCAATAACAAGGTCAGCCTTCTATCACCTAAAGAATATATCTAGAAATAAAGGACTGATGTCCCAATAGGGCTGCAAAACACTTATCCATGCATTTATCTTTAGTCGGATTGATTACTGCAACACCGTTCTCACAGGTCTGCCTAAAAAGTCAATCAGACAATTTCAGCTGATCCAGAACACTGCTGGTCGTGTTCTTCACTAGAACCAGGAAAGTAGAGCACATCCCCCCAGTTCTAATGCCCTTACACTGGCTCCCTGTAGCTCAGAGAATAGACTTCAAAATATTTTTACTAGTTTATAAATCATTGAATAGCTTAGCATCAAGTATTTTGAAGACTTGTTGTCACTATACCAACCCCCCAGACCACTTAGGTCTTCTAACTCTAATTTATTAATCATCCCTAGAATTAGAACTAAACGTTGAGAAGTTTCAGTTTTTATGCTCCCCTTATCTGGAGCAAACTTCCAGACTACTACCCCTGAGGCTATATCAGTGATTATCAGCAGCAGGAAACATAAACCGTTAACCACACGCTCTCATATTTAAAAAAATTTCAAATTGATAACCTGTCAGAAGGTTCAGCTGCCCATCATCACAATACTTAAGTTAGCTTTATTAAACATTAGATCTCTATCCGGGAAGTCAACCCCCAAGATAGACAAGCAAAAACGTTATATGATACTCTCCACAACTTCGGACTGATCCAGCATGTCAAACAACCAACACACAATAAAGGACACACTCTGGACTTAATTATCAGCAAAGGTTTAAATATTTCCAACATCTCTGTAATTAATATTGCGTTAACTGACCATTTCTGTATTTTCTTTGAAAGTACCATCTCTGCTAAATTATCCAGCCACAGTAAGACCACTATAAAAAAGCGTTTTCTAGGGGACAGTTCAGTAGAAACCTTTAAACGTATTTATCCTTCCACCACATCCCCCTCATCTCCCAACTCAAACTCAGTAAATAAGTTGGTAGATAATTTCCTTGCGAAAACCTCAGACATCATGGATTCCATTGCTCCAACTAAAGTGAATGTAGTCTCAGGTAGAAAAAAGTCTCAGTGGACAAGTAATCCACTGGTACGTAGTGAAAAAAGAGAGAGTGTCGACGAGCCGAGAGAAAATGGCGGAAAACTCGACTCCAGGTTCACTGTGAGATCTACAAAGAGAGACTGAATAGATATCAGCTAACTATAAAAGATGCTAGGGAATCGTTCTTTTCTGAAATCATCAAAAGAAACATTAATAATGCACAGACTCTATTTGCAACAGTGGAAAGACTAACTAATCCCTTAGTGACAGCAGCCCCAGAACTAAACTCTACCAGGGCCTGCAATGAATTTGCCAGCTTTTTCACTGAGAAGATTCTAACAGTTAGACGGTCAATCTGTACCTCAATATCGAACCCACAACCAGTGCCATCCCCAATCAACAACAATGTAGAGAAAATGTCTGAATTCCACGTATTAAGCCAAAACAACCTTGAAAAAATCATCATTCAATTAAGCTCCTCCTCCTGCTGTCTTGATATCCTACCCACAGCTTTTCTAAAGAAAGTTCTTCCTGTTATTGGGTCTGATCTTGTTTAAATAGTGAACTCATCACTGCTATCAGGTGTCTTCCCTCAGGCTTTGAAAACAGCAGTTATTAAACCACTGCTAAAGAAGAAAAATCTGGACAACACGTTAATTCAGAACTAGAGGCCAATCTCTAATCTTCCATTCATCAGTAAGATTATTGAAAAAGCTGTGTTTCAGCAGTTAAATGGCTTCATAACAATGACAAACCGTTTTGATGTTTTTCAGTCTGGTTTCCGCGCTCACCACAGCACCGAGACTGTCGTCGTCAAAGTATTCAATGACATCCGCATAAATACAGACTGTGGAAGAACCACAGTGCTGGTTCTGTTGGACCTCAGTGCACCATTTGACACTGTTGATCATGATATTTTATTGGAACGACTGGAGAGCTGGGTCGGACTCTCTGGTACAGTACTTGGCTGGTTCGAGTCTTACCTAAAGAACAGGGACTTCTATGTTTCAATAGGAAACTTTTCATCAGAACGAACAGAAATCACATGTGGGGTGCCCCAGGGCTCCATCCTGGGGCCCCTCTTATCTAATATCTACATGCTCCCACTAGGCAAGATTATAGCAATCTATAACATTAGCTACCATAACTACAAGGATGACACTCAGCTCTACATTACAATGTTACCAGGTGACTCTGAACCCATTCAATCCCTAAATCAATGCATTGACCAAATAAATGGATGGATGTGCCATAACTTTCTCCAGGTGAATAGAAACAAAACTGAAGTGATTATTTTTGGACCCAAGGAGGAACGATCAAGAGTCAGCACACAGCTTCAATTAATACAGCTAGAAACTACTGATCAGGTTCGTAACCTAGGTGTAGTAATGGACTCAGACCTGAACCTCCAGGGTCACATAAAGGTCAATAACAAGGTCAGCCTTCTATCACCTGAAGAACATCTCTAGGATTAAAGGACCGATTTTGCAACACGACCTAGAAAAACTCATCCATGCGTTTATCTTTAGTCGGATTGATTACTGCAACAGCATCTTCACAGGTCTGCCAAAAAAGTCAACCAGACAGCTGCAACTGATCCAGAACGCTGCTGCTCGCATCCTCACTAGAACCAGGAAAGTAGAGCACATCACCCCAGTTCTAAAGTCCTTACACTGGCTCCCTGTAGCTCAGAGAATAGACTTATAAATAATTTTACTAGTTTATAAATCATTACATAGCTTAGCACCAAAATATGTTGAAGACCTGTTGTCACGGTACCAACCACCAAGACCACTCAGGTCCTCCAACTCTAGCCTACTAAACATCCCTAGACTCAGAACTAAACATGGAGAAGCAGCTTTCAGTTTTTATGCTCCCCTTATCTGGAACAGACTTCCTGACGAGTGTAGAGCTGCTGAAACTCTGAACTGCTTTAAATCGAGACTAAAAACGCATGTTTAGAATTGCCTTTGAGTAAATGCTTGATGTTATATGTATGAAATGTGTTCATGCTCTCTTGCTTTTTTTTTTATCTTTCTCTTGCTTTATTGTGTATCATGTGTAATGTGTATTTCTTTTATGTGTTTTTTTTTTTTATCACCAAATCATGTAAAGCACCTTGAATTACCCTGCTGTTGAAAGTGTGCTATACAAATAAAATTGCCTTGCCTTGCCTTGTCTTACTGCAAAGCTGCTGAAACACTTAGTTCCTTTAAATCAAAGTTAAAAACCATCTGTTTAGAGCTGCATTTAAGTAAGCTACTAATAATAGTTGGAATGTCATAGGTTTTAGATATGTCACATGTTATGTGTCTCTAATGTTGTTTTAAACTTTTACTGTTGTTTATACAGGTCCTTCTAAAAAAATTAGCATATTGTGATAAAGTTCATTCTTTTCCATAATGTAATGATAAAAATTAAATTTCATATATTTTAGATTCATTGCACACCAACTGAAATATTTCAGGTCTTTTATTGTTTTAAAACTGATGATTTTAAAACTGATGAAAACCCAAAATTCCTATCTCAAAAAATTAGCATATCATGAAACGGTTCTCTAAACGAGCTATTAACCTAATCATCTGAATCAACTAATTAACTCTAAACACCTGCAAAAGATTCCTGAGGCTTTTAAAAACTTCCAGCCTGGTTCATTACTCAAAACCGCAATCATGGGTAAGACTGCCGACCTGACTGCTGCCAAGAAGGCCATCATTGACACCCTCAAGCAAGAGGGTAAGACACAGAAAGAAATTTCTGAACGAATAGGCTGTTCCCAGAGTGCTGTATCAAGGCACCTCAGTGGGAAGTCTGTCGGAAGGAAAAAGTGTGGCAGAAAACGGACTGTTGCTCAGTGGTCCAAAGTACTTTTTTCGGATGAAAGCAAATTTTGCATGTCATTTGGAAATCAAGGTGCCAGAGTCTGGAGGAAGACTGGGGAGAAGGAAATCCCAAAATGCCTGAAGTCCAGTGTCAAGTACCCACAAGTCAGTGATGGTCTGGGGTTCCATGTCAGCTGCTGGTGTTGGTCCACTGTGTTTTATCAAGGGCAGGTTCAATGCAGCTAGCTATCAGGAGATTTTGGAGCACTTCAGGCTTCCATCTGCTGAAAAGCTTTATGGAGATGAAGATTTCATTTTTCAGCACGACCTGGCACCGGCTCACAGTGCCAAAACCACTGGTAAATGGTTTACTGACCATGGTATTACTGTGCTCCATTGGCCTGCCAACTCTCCTGACCTGAACCCCATAGAGAATCTGTGGGATATTGTGAAGAGGAAGTTGAGAGATGCAAGACCCAACACTCTGGATGAGCTTAAGGCCGCTATCGAAGCATCCTGGGCCTCCATAACACCTCAGCAGTGCCACAGGCTGATTGCCTCCATGCCACGCTGCATTGAAGCAGTCATTCCTGCAAAAGGATTCCCGACCAAGTATTGAGTGCATAACTGAACATAATTATTTGAAGGTTGACTTTTTTTGTATTAAAAACACTTTTCTTTTATTGGTCGGAAGAAATATGCTAATTTTTTTAGATAGGAATTTTGGGTTTTCATGAGCTGTATGCCAAAATCATCAGATTTAAAACAATAAAAGACCTGAAATATTTCAGTTGGTGTGCAATGAATCTAAAATATATGAAAGTTTAATTTTAATCATTACATTATGGAAAATAATGAACTTTATCACAATATGCTAATTTTTTGAGAAGGACCTGTATTTAATACCCTAATCGCCTAAAGCACCTTAAATTCCCTTGTTGTTGAAAGTGTGTAAAGTGTACAAATGAAGCTGCCTTGCCTATGCCTTGATTTTATGTTGTACACAAACACAAAGTAGTGCATAAAAGTGGAAATGATGCATGGTTTTTAATTTTTGACTACAAGAAGAAATGCAAAAAGTGTAGGCTGCATTTGGGTTTGGCTCCCCCTAGCCAATACAGTGTAGAACCTCCTTTCATAGCAGTCACAGCTGTATATCTTTCAGGGCGTGCTGTCTAATCCTATGAACGTGTGCATGTTCCCCATGCGGCTGGGTGAATCTGGCTCTAGTATAAAGGGTTCTGAGTGGTGAGTAGGACGAGAGAAGCTATATCAATTCAGATTGGTTGCTGTTTGGAACATAAGTTTTCAAATCTTACCACAGATTTTCAGCTGGATTCATTCGTTGATTTTGACTAAATCATTTAAATACATAAATGATCTTTGGTTTAAACCAGTCCATTTGTGCTCTGGCTGTAGTTTTAGGGCCAGTGTACTGCTGGAAGTTGAACCTCCACCTCAAGTCTTTTGCAGTCTTTAACAAGTTTTCTCTGTGTTGAGCTCGTCCCTGCTAAAAGAATACACTCTGTTTTTTGTTTTTTACTTGTATCCATAAAAACATTATTTTTTTTCTTCCTCTTCACAGTTATGCACTACTTTGTATTGGTCTATGATCAAAATCTCAATAAAAGTATTTAGGTTTGTAGTTGTGAAGTAGTCAGGCTGATCTTTATACAAACTGCTCCTAGAGAAGGACAAACAGGAGAAGGACTGCAGCACCTTTCTTGCCACCATCACCCTCCTGTCATTGCTGGGCCTCCTGTGTTCCCCATTATCACAAGCAGTCATGCAAACAAATCAATGATGCTGTACTCAAACCTTGTTTGGTGCTCCCAGATTTAAAACATTGAGTCTTTCAGGCCAACATACCCTAGAATCTATTCACCACCCCTGTTTTACTGCCTTCCTTCCTCTCGTTGTAATTCACCTGGATTTCACCTTTGGGGGCGCCATTTTGTCTCGGCCAAATGGCTGCGGTAATAAGGCTCCATAGCTCGCTGTGACCATTAGCAGTGACAGGTGCAGTCAGGGACCAGCGGCTCTCTACTGCCTCCCCAAATCTTCATCAGATGCTGTAAGCCACTTGTCCCCGTGGCTTTGGTCAGCACTCCAGCACACTGCATGCAGACTGGAAGAGGTTGGCTGCTGGCTCCCACTGCACCAGGTGCTGCAGCCAGGCCCTCTACGGCCCCCAGGCTGTTCTGTCTGTTCAGCATCTTCCTTTAACCTTCATCTTAGAAACAATAAAGCTAGAGCAGAGAGGGTGAGAACGGAAAGAGAGAGTGTGAATTTGTGTGTGTGTGTGTGGTTGGGGGGGGAGCTGTGGACATTTGACACATCTCCTTAAGCCAGTGTCTACTTTATTATCTTTGGCAGTCCTTATTGGTTACACTAATCAAGTGGAAGGCAGTAGTGCTGTGTCGGGGGCTAACACACTGCGTGTGACAAATATATTATTAACTGGAGGGAGACGGGCGACCTTGACTGTGTCACCTGAGGACCCCGCCGGCTCTCCCTGCCAGCAGGAAACGACCTTTATATTAAATCCCTGCAGAGGTCAATAAACTAAATAATTCACAAAGGTTGTATGCTTTGCTCTGAAATCTGCTGAAAGAGAGAGAGACAGAGAGAAAGAGAGGGAAGAAGGGAGAGGAGATTTCAAATCTTTTAACTTGTGAGCAGCTAAATGAGAACTGGTGTCCTTTCAGAGTGTAGTCTCTTTAGTCTCTTTATCATGGGTGGGGGGTTGGGGGGGTCGCTTATATGAGTGTGTCAGAGGACGATGTAAATCCTGAATCTCGGTCTATTTCCTCTCTGCTGTCATTCTTCAATCGATCCGTCATTCTGTGGCAGGGGTGGAGGTAGAGAAGTGGGCCATGAGTGAAGGAGTGTCAGCGCACTCCAATATCACTTGAGCCCAACACAATATGAGCTGCAGTTTTATATAACAGCAGTAAAAGTCTTAACCTGTGCTGTTTTTTATATATGTATGGAATCCTATTAGAATAACTATGCCTGCTTTTATAAATGTCTAATTCTTTTTACTGGCTATGATATGCTCCATTTTTCCATTTTTTGGGTGGTGACCGAAAGAACGAGATCACGGATACAAGCGGCTGAAATGAGTTTCCTCCGCAGAGTGTCTGGGCTCTCCCTTAGACATAGGGTGAGAAGCTCAGTCATCCGGAGGGGGCTCAGAGTAGAGCCGCTGCTCCTCCACATCGAGAGGAGTCAGTTGAGGTGGCTCGGGCATCTGGTCAGGATGCCTCCTGGACGCCTCCCTGGTGAGGTGTTTCAGGCACGTCTCACCGGGAGGAGGCCCAGGGGAAGGGCCAGGACACGCTGGAGGGACTATGTTTCTCGGCTGGCCTGGGAGCGCCTTGGGGTTCCTCCCGAGGAGCTGGAACAAGTGGCTGGGGAGAGGGAAGTCTGGGTCTCTTTGCTTAGGCTGCTGCCCCCGCGACCCGACCCCGGATAAGCGGAAGAAAATGGATGGATGGATGGATGGCTATGATATGGATTGCCACTGAAGTGGGCGAAACAACATCTAAAGGTCACAGAAAAAGAAAGACCTGCCTTTGCAAGTATAACTTTATATAAGAAAACAAATTATATCACATACATGTGACACATTAACATTAAATTATTAATTAACCAAACCCAAAACTGATCCAGGATTAAAACAGGACTGTAACAGTTCTAAATCAGGACTGAACCAAGACAGAACCAAAATCAAAACTAGATGATAGTACCACTGAAAATCAAAACCTCTTTTTTATGGCAACATGAGACTGTATCTTCGAGGCTTGAGTTTTGCAAACCTATCAATGACATTTTCAGGGTCAATATTATTCAAGTATTCTTTTTCGGGTGTGTTTTGGTGTTCTCTCTCTTTCCTGATTTCCCCTCACCGATCTGAATGATCAGAAAGAGAGTCATTACTATTTAATGATACCTCTACATTTGTCTCTCTGAGTTACTAGTTTGTACTATGTTATTTTTTAAATCTGCCAAAGAACTACACTATTTATATAACTAGCCTAGCTGTGCAAAAAAGCCTGCATTACCTATTAAATGTAGAATTAGAAAAATTACAAACCTAACAAGATACACTTGTGGACATGTTCTAGCGAGTTTTGGCAAACAAATGCCTGTGACTAACATGTCATTCTCACCTGGATCTAGTTCCATCTCTGTTCTGTGCTCATTCTCCTCTCTGTTCCTCTTTCTCCCTCTTTGTGCTAGCAATCAAGCTAAACATCAAGAACATCAAATATACAGTTGAAACCAGATATTTACATACACTTCAGATAAAACAACTTTTTTACTGTCAAACATCAAATCAGACTAAACGTTTATTTTTTTAGATTAATAAATATATTGTATTTGTTAAATGTAAGTATAAAGAGAGTATTTTATGTATTTCTTATGGCAAATGGCACCCAAATTGTATTAAAAATTGAGCCACACAGTGTGGAGGTCCACAATTCTGTTCCTGATGTCTTGGTTGATTACTCTTGATTTTCCCATGTCAAAGAAAGAGGCTCTGTGTTTTGGGGGTACCTTAATATGCTTCCACAGGTGTGCCACCAATTAACTCAAATGGACTCTATTAACCTATCAGAAGCTTCTTAAGATCAGAATGGAATAATCTGGAGTTTCCTTTTTGATTAAAGATGCAATAAACTTAGCGTATATATATATATATATATATATATATATATATATATATATATATATATATATACGCTAAGTTTATTGCAGCTAAGTTTATATATATATATATATATATATATATATACGCTAAGTGTCAATATTTATTTAGCAAAAAAAAGGTTTACTCTAATTTGAAGTTTAATAGTAACGAAAAAAAGTTTTTTGTTTTTTTTCCTGAAGTATATGTAAGCATCCGGTTTCAACTGTGAATATACTGCTGTATAGAAATTCCTCTTGTTTTGCATAGAAATATAGTGAACAGCATATAAAGCATAATATAATAACATTTACCTGAGATTTTTCTTTGAAAGAAGCCCCTTATATCCATTGTTTTGTGCATCTGTACATAACTAAAACCAATTTAGAGTGCTTTATTTAGCCATGGGGGATAGCAACCAAAAATATTAAATAAACACACATGTAAGCTAAAAAAAACCTGGTAAAACTTGAGCTCTCCTCTGTCTACCTGCACTTCTCCAACGGGAAATTCGCGCAGCGTGTCTCCCCCCTCCCTCACATGCGCAAGTGCTGCGCACAAACACACATCGGCACTAGTGCCTGAACTCGGATCATACCAAAAGTAGGGGGAAATTTACAACTGTGTGCTATGTGCTTCTAATATTGTGTGAAGTTTTTTTGTAGTTTTTGTTTTATGCAGTTGTCAGTCAGACATCTTACTATGAAAAAATAAATAATAAAAAAACACTCCAAAAGACATGGGGCTTCTGAAAAAACAACCCAGGCTTAAGCCCAATAAGTCACCCCCCCGCTCCGCCGGTGCTTTGCATCATTGGCACTTTCTGATAAGAGGAAGGGGTCCCTAATTTATCTGTGCTTCTATGTTGGTGTTGATGTTCTAAGTCACTGAAAATTACTTTTAAAAGGTTAAATAGCCAATGTTTACAGTGTCTTGCAAAAGTATTTGTAATGTTTGTAATATTTGTTTTTTCCCCATTACCTGACGTTACAACCATAATCGTTCATGGACTTTATTGGCATTTTATGCAATAGACCCACACAAAGACAGCATAATGGCAAAGTTTGAGTTCCACCCCCTGTCCTTTGGGACACCTTGATAAGTTGCAGTGACACCAATCGCCTTCAGAAGTCAACAGATTATTAAATTTTATCCGTGTGTGTCATTTAATCTCATTTTAAATCCAGATGTTTTGTTAAGGCCTAAGGTTTGTTAGAGAACATCAGAGAACAAAAAGAATCAAGACCGAGGAACACAGCCGACAGGTCAGGGAGAAGGTTTACAGGTCCTTCTCAAAAAAATAGCATATTGTGATAAAGTTCATTCTTTTCCATAATGTAATGATAAAAATTAAACTTTCGGGGGTCTCCCATGATCCGTCCAGAGGAGTAGACGTGTTTGTGCGTGCTCCCAAACTTTTATAACTTATACATGGCAATTTACCTACCTTGATATCATTTTGTTTTTGTGCAGTTTGTCTAAGAGTGCCTTTAGCTTGAGATTTTGAATAATGTCGAAAAAGGGGAAGAAAGAAGACCAAGAACAACCAGGCTTGGCTGCTTTTACTAGCACGATGACGGCGCTGCTAACCGCTAAGCTAGCTGAGCACAAAGCATAACTTTTGGCGGAGATCAAGGAAACCTACACGAGATATGAGCCCAAACTGGACAGTGTTCAAACGACTGTTGATGACCACAAACAACGTATTTCCAGCTTAGAGCTGTCTGCGAATGTAAATAGCTCCGATCTTATGGGTATCCAGGCTACGTTGGGCGCTCTGTCTGCGGAGAATGCTAAGCTAAAGGCTAAAGTGTTGGACCTAGAAGGCAGAAGCCGGAGGAGCAAAATTCGCATTATAGGTCTTCCTGAAAGCATTGAGAGGTCTTTAAAGTCAACGGAATTTTTTTCGAAGCTGCTTTTTGATGTGCTTGGCACCGACATCTTACCATCACCACCGGAGTTGGACAGGGCTCACCGAACACTCGCTGCTAGGCCAGGCCCTAATGGTAGGAAGCGACCGGTGGTGGTTTGTTTTCACAACTTTCAAACTCAGGAACGAGTGGTCCGTGAGGCTCATAAGTTGAGGGGGAAGTTAAACTACAAAGCTGTTCCTATCCATATTGTGGAGGACTATCCCCCCGAGGTGGTGGAGCAGCGCACTCCTTACCGAAGTGTCATGAAGCGGCTATATGATATGGGCCTAAAACCTGCTCTGTGGTACCCTGCTAAGCTATCCATCATACTTGAAGACGGCACAAGGAAGTTTCTCCCCTCGCCGAAGGATGCCGCGGACTTTGCTGACTCCCGGGATTGCAGTGAGGCAGGACCGTCAGCGGACATCTGACTTTAAATGTGTTTCTACTGGTTGCCGTGAGCATTTTAGCACTTTATGCCGGCCTAGGTTGGCTGGCTGTTTTGCAGCTTGGCATTGGCGCCGTGGTGTAGCCTATGAGCCTATGCCACTTGTTGAGCCACTGTTTTCACGTTTCATATATCATCGTAACTGATTTTCGTTGTGGCCTTTATTTTTTTAAATTTTTTTTCTCTTTTATAATTACTGTTTAAGAAGCTTGTAATTTAGGCATTTTTGTTGGTGTCAGAGAGGCAACTTGTTATCTTATTGATCTGTGTGCCCCAGATCACTGCACATTCCTGCCAGGATTTATTATTATTATTATTTTTATTATTATTATTTTAATATTATTATTTTATTGAATTTTGTGTTTGATTTGATTTTTTTGTATGGTAAACTGACCATTATTACTGTGCCTTTATAATATGGGAGATGGGATGTAAGATCCAAGTTGGGAGTCTTTCGCTTGGTGTTGTGGACACCTAGGTGCAATGGACATTATATCTCTTCAACGTTTGTGGGTTTTTCGGGCCAAGGGTTCTTTTTTGTTCGGTATGTGTGTGGTTGTATGAGTGGTTTTGTTTGTCATTTACTTTTATCATTTATTCTGTTGTTTCTTGCTTTTCATTCTTGTTTTTCTTCTGTTCGCAGATGCCAATTTTCTTCAGCTCATTTGTTCAGAATCCCAGCTGGGTTCATCTATGTTGAGCTAATAATGCACTTAGGTTGGTATCGTGGAATGTGAGGGGGACAGGGAACGCTACAAAACTGGGGCGAGTTATGGCTCATCTGAATCAGCTTCGGGGTGATATATACTTTCTTCAAGAGACTCATATGCTTAATAAGGAGGTTGCAAGGCTTAAAAGGAATTGGGTTGGGGAAGTGTATCACTCTACATTTAATAGTAAAGCGCGGGGTGCTGCTATAATTATTTGAAGAGGCATTCCTTGTATTATAGACAGGTCTGTTTTGGACTCAAATGGCAGATATGTAATGATTTCTGGAACACTTCAGGGAACACCTCTTTTGTTAGTCTGCATTTATGGCCCTAACTGGGACAATAGCTCTTTTGTTACAAAGATTTTTGCTTCTTTTCTAGAGATTCAAAACCATTCTATTATTATGGGGGGTGATTTTAACTTTGTTCAGGACCCGGGGCTGGACCGTTCCTCTAATAGATATGTTGCGCCAACCCGGTCAGCTAGGACTCTGCTCTCTCTTGCTCAGCAATATGGCCTTACTGATCCTTGGCGACAAAAGTTTCCAGGCACAAGAGCGTTTTCATTTTTCTCTCATGTTCACCATACATATTCCAGAATAGATTTTTTCCTTTTAGATGTGCGATTACTTTCAAAGGTTGTTTCTGTGGATTATCACAGTATCGCAGTATCCGATCATGCTCCGACTTTTCTTGACTTGGCTTTGCCTCCTCGATCTGGTTCATTAAGAATATGGAGGTTTAATTCTGTTCTTTTAGCGGAAGAGAACTATAAAGAATTTATGCAATCTCAGATAACTTTATATTTTGAATTTAATGATTTACCTGGTGTAAGTAGGAGTATCCTTTGGGAGGCATCCAAAGCTTATATTAGGGGTCAACTCATTTCGTTTATTTCTAACAAGAAAAAGAATGAAATTTCACATATTTCTGGTCTTCTTAGGGATATTGGAGAGGTTGATCAACAGTATGCGCTTAATCCAGATCCCACCCTTTATAAACGACGTGTCACTTTGCAGATGGAGTTTGATTTGGCTTCTACAACAAAGGTCCGAACTTTGCTATTGAAATCTAGACAGCGTTTTTATGAGTCTGGTGATAAAGCTGGGAAGCTGGGAAGCTTCTTTCTCATCAGGCCAGGGCTTCTTCAAGACTTATTCCAGCAATTAAGTCTTCTTCAGGAGAGACAATAACTGATACAAAAGATATTAATCATACTTTTGCAGAGTTTTATGCTGCTCTTTATTCCTCTGATTGCCCTCTGCCTCCCGATGTTACATTGGACAATATTCAATTCAATTCAATTCAGTTTATTTATATAGCGCCAATTCACAACAGATGTCATCTCAAGGCACTTAACAAGAAGTCATTTCAATACATTTATACAAACATTCCAATCAGTTAAAAAGTTTCCTATTTAAGGAATCCAAGCAGATTGCGTCAGTCATTGGCGTGAGGTTGGGCCCCGTTGATGCAGACTTTCCAACCACAGCAATCCTTCAGCAATCCCTCATACTGACCAAGCATGTAGCGACGGTGGAGAGGAAAAACTCCCCTATAACAGGAAGAAACTTCCAACAGAACCAGGCTCAGTAGGAGCGGCCATCTGCCACGACCGTCTGGGGGTTTGAGAAGACAGAGCAGAAACACAGAAGGAACAGAAGATCTGATATAGGAGAACGTTCTATGTTACAGAAAGTAAAAAGTTAATAACAGGACACAGTGGATGTTCAGTTACTGGGAGGATCATCCCAGTCGATGCCCCCCGTCCAACAGGGCATTGCAGCCAAGCAGGATACCAGACCAGGTATATCTTCTATGGAGAGAAAAACACTGAGAGAAAACAAAGTTAACAGTCGAAATAGCAGAATGTACTGTAATACAACTGGAGAGTCGTAGGAGAAAAGGAAGTAGCAGAGTGAAGAAAAGTCTGTCCTCCAGCAGTCTAAGCCTATAGCAGCATAACTACAGAGATAGCTCAGGATGACCTTAGCCACTCTAACTATAAGCTTTATCAAAAAGGAAAGTTTTAAGCCTGGCCTTAAAAGTAAACAGAGTGTCTGCCTCACGGACTAAAGCTGGGAGCTGGTTCCACAGGAGAGGAGTCTGATAACTAAAAGATCTGCCTCCCATTCTACTTTTAGAAAGCCTAGGAACTACAAGTAAACCTGCAGTCTGAGAGCGAAGGGCTCTGTTAGGAACATAAGGAACAATTTGATCTCTGATGTATGATGGAGCTTGATTATTAAGGGCTTTGTATGTAAGAAGAAGGATCTTAAATTCTATTCTGGATTTAACAGGGAGCCAATGAAGGGAAGCTAAAACAGGAGAAATGTGATCTCTCTTTTTAATATTCATCAGAACTCTTGCTGCCGCATTTTGAATCAACTGAAGGCTTTTAATGGCATTTTGTGGACTACCTGATAGTAAAGAATTACAGTAGTCCAGCCTTGAGGTAACAAATGCATGGACTAGTTTCTCAGCATCACTCCTGGACAGGATGTTTCTAATTTTAGCAATATTCCGGAGGTGAAAGAAAGAAATCCTAGAAACCTATTGTCAAGTCTCGGTCAAAAATAACGCTGAGGTTCTTTATGTTATTACTGGGGGCCAATTTAATGCCATCCAGATGAAGTGATTGACTAATCAGTTTCTGTTTAAGAACTTCTGGTCCAAAGACAGCAACTTCTGTTTTGTCAGAATTTAAAAGCAAAAAGTTTAGGGTCATCCATGTTTTTATGTCTTCCAGACATGCCTGTAATCTACCTAACTGACTGGGTTCATCAGGATTTATGGATAAATATAGTTGTGTATCATCTGCATAGCTTTGGAAATTTATCCCATGCTGGCTAATGATTCTACCAATTGGGAGCATATATATGGTGAACAGACTTGGTCCAAGCACAGAACCCTGTGGAACTCCACAAGTAACCCTTGAGAGTGAAGAAGATTTATCATTTAGATTAACAAACTGGAATCTATCAGACAAATATGATTTAAACCAGCCTAGTGCTGTTCCTTTGATCCCTGCAACATGTTCAAGCCTTTCTAAGAGAATATTATGATCGACTGTGTCAAAAGCAGCACTGAGATCTAACAAAACCAGAACAGACACAAGTCCATTATCTGAGGCCATGAGAATATCATTAGTAACCTTCACCAGTGCTATTTCAGTGCTATGATGAGCTCTAAAACCTGACTGAAACTCTTCAAACAGCTCGTTATTGTTTAAATGCTCACAGACTTGATTAGCAACAATTTTCTCAAGGACTTTGGATAAGAAAGGAAGGTTAGATATAGGTCTGTAATTCACTAAGTCATCTTGATCAAGGGAAGGTTTCTTGAGTAAAGGTTTAATTGCAGCTTTTTTAAATTCCTGTGGTACGTATCCGTTTACTAAGGATAGATTCATCATATCCAAAATGGGCCCAGGAACCAAATGGAAGACTTCTTTAAATAATTTGGTTGGAATTGGGTCCAACATACAAGTTGAAGGTTTAGATGAGGCTAATATTTTTGATAATTCTGAAAGCTCGACTGAATCAAAACAGCCTAAGCACAACTGAGGATCTACAGTTCTTTCCGATACTGCCTCATTTACTGAGGAAGAAGTACTCATGTTTGGGAGGATGCCAATGATTTTATTTTTAATAGAATTAATTTTATTTACGAAGAATCCCATAAAATCATCACTGCTAAGAGCTGGGGGAATAGTTGGCTCAACAGAATTATGACTCTGTGTAAGTTTGGCAACTGTACTAAAAAGAAACCTAGGATTGTTTTTATTCGCCTCTATTAATGATGAAAAATATGCTGTTCTAGCTTGTCGAAGGGTCTTTTTATACAGCAATAGACTGTTATTCCAGGTTAAATAGGAATCCTCTAGGTGTGTAGAGCGCCATTTTCTCTCCAACTTCCTAGTATTCTGGTTTAAAGTATGCAACTCTGCGTTGAACCAAGGAGTCAGCCTCCTATGGCTAGCCACTTTCTTTTTTAAGGGGGCTACACTATCTAATGCCAAACGCAATGAGGACGTAACGCTGTGAACCAGATCATCAATTTCTGAAGGGTTAGAGATAGAATTGCTGCCATCCACTGTGTAACCCTGAGACACTGAGGAAAGTAAGAATGGAACAGATTCTTTAAAAATTGTTCCAGCATTGTCTGATAAAGCTCTACTATAATGAAATTTTCTTTCAGATTTAAAATGGTCAGTTAAAGTAAATTCAAAAGTTATTAAGATGTGGTCAGACAGGACCGGGTTATGTGGGTGGACTGTTATTTCCTCAAACTCAATACCGTATGTCAGTACAAGGTCCAAAGTGTGTTTGCCCGAGTGGGTCGATCCCTGTACTTTTTGAGTAAAGCCAATTGAGTCTAAAATAGCACTAAAGGCTGCATTTGGGCTATCACTTTCAGTATCCACATGAATATTAAAGTCCCCCACTATAATAACCCTATCAGTATTTAATACTAAATCAGATAAAAAATGTGAGATCTGATCCAAGAATTGAGAGTAAGGGCCTGGTGGACGATACAAAATCACAAACAAAAATGGTCTTAATGTTTTGCAACTTGGATGAGGAAAATTAAGGGTTAGATGTTCAAAAGAACTGTAGCTAACAATTGGTCTGGGACTAATTAGTAAATCAGAACGAAAAATGGTTGCAACTCCTCCTCCTCGCCCAGTATTTCATTTTTTTTTTTCTCTTTTTTTTTATTTTTTTTTTACGTGTCCTGTTTGGCAGTGTGGAGCTCAGAATTGGTGTCTGAGTACCAAGTAGAAGCCCAACAGATTTACTTTCACAAGCGGAGTAGTACAGCTTTTGCTATAGTACTCCACTTGATTTATGTGTGAAAAATCTTTATCATGAATTGTTGGGGTTTTTATTTCCTGATGTTATGGACACGGAGACGGAAAATTAAGGAGAAGAAACAAGGAAGATGAAGAAGAGAGGTAGGAAACAAAATGTCATGAGAGAGGGTGTTTTGAAAATACAAGAGAGGAAGGGGAACAAAGAAAACACAGGAAGACATTGAAGTCTGCCTCCATACCCACAGGACGGCAGAGAGAGGGGAAAAAACAAAACAAAACACGAAAAAGGAACATCGACAAAACCAACCAAACATTGTGAACTAAGAATTACACAACCACATCACACAAAAATAGATATAAAAATACAACAACAATGTCACAGAAAAACTCATGGTACCGATTAATCAAGCTCTAGTAATGATAACCTCAGCCCAAGAATATATACTTAAACACCAGAGACCCCACATCTATGTGTGTGTGTTAGCATGCTGCTGCATATAAGGTTTCTCCATAACAGTGTTCGATAGTTGGTGTAAGAAGACATCAATCCGTCCCCCTGGAATCGATGCAGACATGAAGGAGATCGGAGCAAAGACGTCCAAAGGACCGCCAGAGCCCCAGGCGGACCCGGGCGGGGCCGACCGCATCCCCCAAGTGAGGAGCAAAGGAGAACCCCAGGGGAACATTCAGCGTCCACTATGCAGGGGCTCTAAAAGAGGTGTCTCAACCAACCAAAAGAAGATATCGGCCCAGCGCATCGGCCGAGCGACACACCGGCCCCCCCAGGCCCGGCCAGGCACGCACCAGGTCCGAACCGGATTGACCACCGGCGCACCGGCAGGCAGGGGCCCCCGTCACCGGCGGGGAGTGACGGAGGGGAAATAGGCCCCCCATTATGTGTAAGGCCTGAGGTGTGCCAGGCGAGGGTGCAGACCAAGCTCCAACCTGACAGGTCGACAAAGACACAGTCATACGTTCCCTCCCTCTTAAACCCATACATTCTCACTGACTCACCAAGACACCCAAAAAAATGACGCTGTACCCTCACTCACACACCCCATGCACACTTTATGCTCCCAGGTCCAGGTACCGATGCCCCAGTAGAGCCACCAGCCCCCGGACCCGGGAGGTGGACCCCCTACCTTCTAGGATGGAGACAAGCAGACCGCCAAGGGCCCCACAGTGGCAAAGCAGCCCGACAGCCCAGGACCCCGACCAGACCGCCTCTCCTCCTCCGGACCCCAACCCCTGATGGCCCGTAGCGAACAGGGGTGGGAAAAGACCCTTAGCCTCCATCCTCCCGCTCGAGTATGGTGTTGATGCGTGTTGTTATAATGTGCATTTAAAACAGAGGGGTGGGATGTGGGGGAGGCAGCCACACATCCCCCAACCCCCACCCCGAGCCCTCAGTGTCTATATGTGGTTTAACAGTGGGCACCGGCACCAGAGGTGAAGCTGATTGTACCACTCCCCCTCTGGATGCCGAAAAGTGTGCCCACCCCAAAGTCCCTACATATGTGTCGTGTGAAAATGTTATAAGTGGGAGTGTCTAAGTTGTATATTAAAATTGGGACCCAGGACACCACGGGACAGCGAGGAGGGAAGCCCCTCCTCGCACCCCAGTGATGTGCCCATGCCCCAAGACCCTATATGAGTGGTAAAGTGATGGAGCGGGTGGACAGAGGTGTCCAGGGATGGGGAGGGAAGGACTGGGAGACAAAATGTCTTCCCAGGGAGCCAGCTCCCCCACTGACCCCAATAGGCACCGCTGTTCACCGGGATCCAACAGGGGAGGGAGGCCATGGCACGTCCGACCCGGGGCCCACGGCCACAGCACCACAAAGCCCCACGGACCCTAAGGCAGTCCCCCCAGCCCCATCCCAGAAGGGAAACTAAACCCACCCTGACATTCGCTCTACTCTCAAAACACAAAAGACACTAGACACCCAGGTTGAGTTCGCAACCCCCCCCCCCCTCCCGCACACCCCTCCCCCCGTCCAAGTGCCCTCGTAGGGGGAGAGCACCTGTTGCTACACAGCAGCAGCCTCCCCGCCAGCAAAGGAGGCCCCCAGCGCCACCCGCACACCGGAGGCCCCGTAGCCCGAACCACGTCGACGTACCCACCCAGACCAGGAGCAAACCGATGAGCCGGGCGGCCGACCCACCAGGCCGACATCCACCAGCCTCATTCTTTGTGGAGCGACCACTGTTGCTCAACGGCCCGGCAGGAGACCAAACCCAGCGCCCCACCCACCTGCCCTGCACGCCCACCACCCGGCCAGTCCACCCGCAAGTCCGACCGATCCCGGCCAAATTCCCAACCCCAGCGCCCCACACAAAGACCAAGACCCAGGAGCCAAGTCCAGTGCAAAAAAGGACTGATCCGGCCCAGAAACGCCACCCAGCCGCCGCGACCAGCAGCCAGGCACCCCAACCAGCAAACAAGGCGAGACGCTATACAGGGACTGGCGATGACAATCGGCCCAGAGAAAAAGAGAGAGGCGGCTGCACATGCCGGCTGCCGGCCGGCCATGACCCCCACAGCCAACAGAGACCCCACGCCGGCCGACCCCCAGCCAGGACCACAGCTAGGGGGCGCGGCGCCCCCGAGCCCCGAATCCGCAGGCCCTCGCCCAGTATTTCTAGGAATGTGAAAATTTAAATGACTGGAAGGAGTTGACTCATTTATACTGACATAATCCTCCTGCTGCAACCAGGTTTCTGTGAGACAAAGGAAATCAATGTGATTATCACAAATCAAGTCATTTACTAACAAAGTCTTTGAGGAGAGAGATCTTATGTTTAATAAACCACATTTAATAGATTTATTTTTCTGTTCAGTCAAAATTGTATTTATTTTTATGAGATTTCCATAATTTCCATAACACCTCAGCATTGCCACAGGCTGATTGCCTCCATGCCACGCCGCATTGAAGCAGTCATTTCTGCAAAAGGATTCCCGACCAAGTATTGAGTGCATAACTGAACATAATTATTTGAAGGTTGACTTTTTTTATATTAAAAACCCTTTTCTTTTATTGGTCGGATGAAATATGATAATTTTTTGATAGGAATTTGGGGTTTTCATGAGCTGTATGCCAAAATCATCAGTTTAAAAACAATAAAAGACCTGTACATCAATCCTTCATTCAAAAAAACTATATCCCAGCTTTGAACATCTTACTGACTTCTATGTTGTCCATTTTGATAATAGAAAGAGTTTGGCTCAAGGACAAACTTACCTAGACATGATGGTCCAAGTCTGGGGGAGCTGCAGAGATGTACAGCTCAGGTGGGGAGAATCTGTTGACAGGACAACTATTGGTCATGCACTCTGCACATTTGTCCTTACTTAAAGAGTAGTGAGAAAAAACACCCTTGTTCAGTTCCATATAGTTTATTTAACACCAATTCACAACACGTCATCTCAAGGTACTTTACAAAAAAGGATTTTCAATTCAATTGTACATAAATTCTAATTAATCCTTCAGTTCATTCCAATCAGTTTAAAAGTATCTATCTAAGGAATTCCAAGAGTTTGCATCAAGTCATTGACTTGCAGCATTCACTCCACCTGGACCAACATGTAACAACAGTACAAAGTCGCCTTCTGTTGTGTCGTTGACTTTACAGCAATCCCTCATACTGAGCAAGCACGTAGCAACAGTGGACAGGAAAAATTCCCCTTTAACAGGAAGAAAACTCCAGCAGAACCTGGCTCAGTAGGAGCAGAGACACAGATAGAACAAACAAACTGATGTAAAAGTACTTTCCATAAAGTTGATAACAGGCAAGAGAGAACGTTCAGTTGCTGGGAGCATAATTCCAGCTGATGCCCCCCCCCCCCTTCCAACAAGACATCACTCCTGACCAGGATGCCAGACCAGGTGCAGCTTCTATGGAGAGAAAAGCCCTTAGAGAAGTTAAAAGTTTAAATAACTTCAGTAATGCAATTGTTGAAAGAAAGGCCACAAGTACAATTTCCAGTTTGCCACAATCAATGTAGGGAACATGTGGAAAACGTTGCTCTGGTCAGATGAGATCAAGGGTGACATTTTTGCCGTACATGCTATTTAAGGAGAAAACCAAATTCTGCACATCACCATGGAGATACCAACCCCATTGTGAAATCTGGCGGTGGCAGCATCCTGTTGTTGGAAAGCTTTTCTTCAGCAGGGGCAGGGAAGCTGGTAAGAGATGATGGAAAGATGGATGGAGACCGCTACTGGAAATCCTTCCTGATCACAGCCATCATGATCTACAACAACTCCATAGAGAACTATTTAATTAAGCTACAACAACACTTAATTTCCCCCTCTGGGATAAATAAAGTATTTTTGAATTTGAATTGGATTGGAATACAGAAGAATGCTGGAGTAAAACTTGTTAGGAGCTGCCAAACAATTCAGATTGGATGTTCACCTTCCAGCTGGACAACCTCTCTGAAAGTACAGCCAGAACTAGAATAGTATGGTTTTGATCAAAGCATTGTCATTTGTTGCAATGCGAAGAAATGGAAGACAACAACGCTGCAGCACAGTACATTTTCTGCATACTGTACTGTTTGATTGTGTTATATTCGTTGTTGCTGCTCGTTTCTGTGTTGTTATTCCCGCTTCCGAGGTCTCGTCACTTCACGAAGGCGGAGTGCCCAGACTACCAATAGCTTGACTAAGCTGTGTAGGCATTTACATGCAGAGAAATTTGTTTAATTGCATTATCTGGGTGTGTTAGCTAGATTAAGATAAGACCAGTTCGGTTTAACTCCAGTCGGACTAAGATGTATACAATCATTTTAAAAGTCTGAATTCAGTCAAACTAAGTCAGTAATTTGGTTTTCTCTTACTGTATGTAAACGCATAAATGATTCGACCATTAACTCCACTTTATACCAAACTTGAGGCCATCTGTCTGGACCATGGAGCAGGACCGTTGCAATCAAAGTCAAGAAATCCTGTGGTGAAACTATAAGATTTGTGCAAAACCAAATTCTGCAGTCCTCAGCTACTAACATAAAAGATTTAGCTTCAGTTAAATAAGCCATGACACAGCCTTACATGCTGTACTTTGCTGGGGGGTATTAGTTTTTGTATATATATTATAAGACCTATTTGGGTCCAAATCTTTTTGTTTTTCTATTTTGATACATAAAATTTTATACATAAATACATAAAAACACATGGTTCACTTTTGAATTCTTATGGTGGCATTCACAAGAAGGTATCATCAGCAAAGAACTTAAAGTTAACAGCGTAGATAAAAGTTTGAGCTGTCTTAACAAGAGAAAATGCATGTTGGTGTCAAAGTTCAGTCTGTTAAAAGACAAGTGGGAGTCAGACATGCTAATGTTTTTTTCTGATAAGGGGATTGCCCGCTGAATGTTGTATTCTCTCTGGTTCACTTCAGATTTAATGATAATTCTGTTACTCTGTACATCCTGTTGATCTGACCTCATTCTAGCAGAAAGAAAACATGCAAATGCAGTTTGCAAAAACAGATAAAAAGTGTGAAGATGTCAGAACAAATCTGAAAAGATGTCTGTGACTGATAACAATATACAAAAAATGCAGGTACTGTGCAGCAGCTGTTGACAATAAGGTACAGTCTCAAAAGTTTGCAAACTTCTGTTACAATCAGGTTTTTTTGTTGGGAAAAATGAGACAATGATCATTAACTTCAACACTGTTTCCCCGTATAATCTGGATTTATGGATTAATTCAATTAAAAAGAAAGAAAGAAATACATAAACATAAATAGCTACAAAAACCTGGTGATGTAACTTTGCACACCCTTAAACTAACAGTTGTTTAAAGCCCCTTTGGTAGGAGTCTGACAGCATCCTAGATCTCTCAAATTGTTTAGACACCTCTTGTCCACAGCCCTGTTCCAGGCTATCTGTTGAATTTATTTCTGAACGCTGGGCGTTCTAAAAGGTAAAACTTCTTCTCCTGTACTCATTCTTTTGTTAATTAGGAGGTTACCAGACCAATCCAAAATACTGAGACTTTTGTCACATCTACAAAATAACAAATGCTTTATAATAATAATACATTTTATTTGAGGGCGCCTTTCTGAAACCCAAGGTCCCCTTAAGGAGAGAAAGAAAACATAAAAATAATACATAGACAAATAATAAAGAAAATAATGATCAAATAGCAAATAAGTAGAGAGTACAACAACCAAAACCAGTGTCTAAATTGAATTAGGCTATTTCAACAGATGTGTTTTGAGCTGTGATTTAAATAAAGGAAGAGAGTAAATATTTCTGATGACAAGAGGAATCGAGTTCCAGAGCCGAGGAGCAGAGCGACTGAAAGTTCCTCTCTGACTACCATAATTTTTGGACCATTGAGCTCACCTGAATATACAGGTCCTTCTCAAAAAATGTGCATATTGTGATAAAGTTCATTCTTTTCTATAATGTAATGGTAAAAATTAAACTTTCATATATTTTGGATTCATTGCCCACCAACTGAAATATTTCAGATCTTTTATTGTTTTAAAACTGATGATTTTGGCATACAGCTCATGAAAACCCAAAATTCCTATCTCAAAAAATTATCATATTTCATCCAACCAATAAAAGAAAAGTGTTTTTAATACAAAAAAAGTCAACCTACAAATAATTATGTTCAGTTATGCACTCAATACTTGGTCGGGAATCCTTTTGCAGAAATGACTGCTTCAATGCGGCGTGGCATGGAGGCAATCAGCCTGTGGCACCCCTGAGGTGTTATGGAGGCCCAGGATGCTTCGATAGACCAACACCAGCAGCTGACATGGAACCCCAGACCATCACTGACTGTGGGTACTTGACACTGCAGGCATTTTGGCATTTCCTTCTCCCCAGTCTTCCTCCAGACTCTGGCACCTTGATTTCTGAATGACATGCAAAATTTGCTTTCATTCAAAAAAGTACTTTGGACCACTGAGCAACAGTCCAGTACTGCTTCTCTGTAGCCCAGGTCAGGCGCTTCTGCCGCTGTTTCTGGTTCAAAAGTGGCTTGACCTGGGGAATGCGGCACCTGTAGCCCATTTCCTGCACACGCCTGTGCACGGTGGCTCTGGATGTTTCTACTCCAGACTCAGTCCACTGCTTCCCCAGGTCCCCCAAGGTCTGGAATCGGTCCTTCTCCACAATCTTTCTCAGGGTCCGGTCACCTCTTCTCGTTGTGCAGCGTTTTCTGCCACACTTTTTCCTTCCCACAGACTTCCCACTGAGGTTCCTTGATACAGCACTCTGGGAACAGCCTATTCGTTCAGAAATGTATTTCTGTGTCTTACCTTCTTGCTTGAGGGTGTCAATGATGGCCTTCTGGGCAGCAGTCAGGTCGGCAGTCTTACCCATGATTGCGGTTTTGAGTAATGACCAGGCTGGGAGTTTTTAAAAGCCTCAGGAAACTTTTGCAGGTGTTTAGAGTTAATTAGTTGATTCATATGATTAGGTTAATAGCTTGTTTAGAGAACCTTTTCATGATATGCTAAGTTTTTGAGATAGGAATGTTGGGTTTTCATGAGCTGTATGCCAAAATCATCAGTTTTAAAACAATAAAAGACCTGAAATATTTCAGTTGGTGTGCAATGAATCTAGAATATATGAAAGTTTAATAAAAAAAAAATTTCCAACTTTTTTTATTGAACTTTTTAATATAACCCAACATACAGTAGCAAAAATGTTCAATATAAAATATCACATTTCTTGAAAATTAACTGCATGTGAACACTCCACCCACCCCAACCAAAGGCCAATCAGACAATCACACAACACACACCCTTTCACAAGATAATACAGAAATTAAGAGAAAGAAACAAAAACAAACCAGAACACACACACAAAAAAAATTTAAAAAAATATAAATACATATACATACACACTACCGTTCAAAAGTTTGGGGTCACATTGAAATGTCCTTATTTTTGAAGGAAAAGCACTGTACTTTTCAATGAAGATAACTTTAAACTAGTCTTAACTTTAAAGAAATACACTCTATACATTGCTAATGTGGTAAATGACTATTCTAGCTGCAAATGTCTGGTTTTTGGTGCAATATCTACATAGGTGTATAGAGGCCCATTTCCAGCAACTATCACTCCAGTGTTCTAATGGTACAATGTGTTTGCTCATTGGCTCAGAAGGCTAATTGATGATTAGAAAACCCTTGTGCAATCATGTTCACACATCTGAAAACAGTTTAGCTCGGTACAGAAGCTACAAAACTGACCTTCCTTTGAGCAGATTGAGTTTCTGGAGCATCACATTTGTGGGGTCAATTAAACGCTCAAAATGGCCAGAAAAAGAGAACTTTCATCTGAAACTCGACAGTCTATTCTTGTTCTTAGAAATGAAGGCTATTCCATGCCAGAAATTGCTAAGAAATTGAAGATTTCCTACAACGGTGTGTACTACTCCCTTCAGAGGACAGCACAAACAGGCTCTAACCAGAGTAGAAAAAGAAGTGGGAGGCCGCGTTGCACAACTGAGCAAGAAGATAAGTACATTAGAGTCTCTAGTTTGAGAAACAGACGCCTCACAGGTCCCCAACTGGCATCTTCATTAAATAGTACCCGCAAAACACCAGTGTCAACATCTACAGTGAAGAGGCGGCTGCGGGATTCTGGGCTTCAGGGCAGAGTGGCAAAGAAAAAGCCATATCTGAGACTGGCCAATAAAAGAAAAAGATTAAGATGGGCAAAAGAACACAGACATTGGACAGAGGAAGACTGAAAAAAAGTGTTGTGGACGGATGAATCCAAGTTTGAGGTGTTTGGATCACAAAGAAGAACGTTTGTGAGACGCAGAACAACTGAAAAGATGCTGGAAGAATGCCTGACGCCATCTGTTAAGCATGGTGGAGGTAATGTGATGGTCTGGGGTTGCTTTGGTGCTGGTAAGGTGGGAGATTTGTACAGGGTAAAAGGGATTCTGAATAAGGAAGGCTATCACTCCATTTTGCAACGCCATGCCATACCCAGTGGACAGTGCTTGATTGGAGCCAATTTCATCCTACAACAGGACAATGACCCAAAACACACCTCCAAATTGTGCAAGAACTATTTAGAGAAGAAGCAGGCAGCTGGTATTCTATCGGTAATGGAGTGGCCAGCGCAGTCACCAGATTTTAACCCCATTGAGCTGTTGTGGGAGCAGCTTGACCGTATGGTACGCAAGAAGTGCCCATCCAACCAATCCAAATTGTGGGAGCTGCTTCTAGAAGCGTGGGGTGCAATTTCTCCAGATTACCTCAACAAATTAACAGCTAGAATGCCAAAGGTCTGCAATGCTGTAATTGCTGCAAATGGAGGATTCTTCGACGAAAGCAAAGTTTGATGTAAAAAAAATCTTATTTCAAATACAAATCATTATTTCTAACCTTGTCAATGTCTTGACTCTATTTTCTATTCATTTCACAACGTGTGGTGGTGAATAAGTGTGACTTTTCATGGAAAACACAAAATTGTTTGGGTGACCCCAAACTTTTGAACGGTAGTGTATATATATATATATATATATATATATATATATATATATACCTATATATACATACATACATACACATACACCCACACTTTAGTCATCTTCAAAAGGAACATTCAAAGAGTCAATATGTCGCAGAAAGGGATCCCATGTGTCGTGAAATGCCTTTACTGTTCCACTGAGCGAGAACCTCAGCTTCTCAAGCTTTAGATTATATAATACCTCCCGTACCCAGCAAGCATGTGATGGAGGACAAGGAAGTTTCCAGTTGAGCAGAATCAGCCTATGGGCAAGTAATGTGGTGAAGGCCAATGCACGTTTAACTGCTTTTGGCAGACCCGAAAAAGGCAGAATACCAAAAATGGCAGAGATGGAATTTGGGACAATGGTACATCCATAGGCTCCGGTCAGTACGTCAAAAATATATGCCCAGAATGGTGCTAACTTGGGGCATGACCAGAACATATGGACATGATTTGCTGGTGACAAGGTACATCTGCCACAGGAGTCGCTCACAGAGTGGTAGATTTTAGATAACCTGGCATTAGTGTAATGAACTCTGAAAAAAACTTTACATTGAATGAGTCGCTGACGGGCACAGATAGAGGAGGCGTGAATTAGAGATAATGCGGCGGTCCACTGTTGTTCAGTTAGCTTAAGGTTCAAGCTTTTCTCCCATGTATTCTTAATAGCTTGAAGGGAGGCCGATGAAGCTAGCCAAATAGATCTATATAAAATTTAAATGCATCCCTTAACAGCAGGGTCCACGGAGAGGAGTGAGTCTAATAAAGTTTCTGGGGGACGATTTGGGAAATGAGGAAAAAGTTTTTTTAACGAAGTCCCTGACTTGGAAAAAACGAAAAAGATGATGATTTGGGAAGCTATAAGTAGTGGAAAGCTCTTCAAATGATAAAAATACATTGTCTTTATACAAATCAGTAACTGACTTTATCCCATTATTGTGCCAGACCTGGAATACTGGATCAGTTCTGGATCGTGAAAATATGCAATTCTTATAGACAGAAGTCAGAGTAGAGGGGCCTGAGAGCCCAAATTGTTTCCTGTATTGGTTCCAGATCTTCAATGAAATTAACACTACAGGACAACCTGCCAAACGTGAGAGTGGAAGTTGAAGTTGTGAACACAGAAGTGATCGCAGCGAAAATGGAGATAGTCTCCTTTCTAAGTCCACCCAGCCAGGTAACAAGTCTAGTTCCTCACACATCCAGAATAAGAGCTTCTGAACATTAGCTGCTCAATAATAATACCTGAATACTGGGAGGGCAAACCCCCCTTTATCCTTTGGAGATTGTAAAACTGATTTTTGGATTCGAGCTGGTTTGTCCGCCCATAGAAATGTTGAAATCCGTTTATCCAACTTGTCAAAAAAAGATTTGTTTAGAAGATCGGGAAGGTGTTGAAACAAGTATAAGAACCTTGGAAGGGTCACCATCTTGACCAAATTTATCCGACCGACAAGCAAGAGGGGAAGAGCCGGCCAGCGGACAAAGTCCCCCTCAGTCCTGTCAATCAAAGGGGTAAAATTATTTTTAAACAAGTCTGAAAGAGAAGGAGAGATATGGATACCCAAATATCGAAAACCACTAGTCGACCACTTAAAAGGCACCATTGAAGGGGAAACTGCTTTGGCAGAATTATTAATAGGAAACAACTCACTCTTTTGATAATTGACTTTATACCCTATACTGCTATAATCATTTAAAATATTGAAAATCGTAGGAAAAGAAGCAACTGGATCTGAAACATACAGGAGGAGATCATCCGCGTATAAAGAAACCTTATGAACAGTGTCTAAACGTGTAATGCCTTTGAAGTTGGCCTCTGAACGTAACCAAAGAGCTAAGGGTTCTATTACCAAAATGAATAACAAAGGGGAAAGCGGACAACCTTGCCTGGTGCCACGATGCAAAGGAAAAGAACGAGATATAGTGTCATTTGTTTGAACTGAGGCTTTTGGAGAAGAATAAAGAAGCTTGACCCAGTCTATGAAAGCCCTGCCCAGTCCAAACCTGGCCAATGCACTGTAGAAAAAGCCCCATTCAACCCGGTCGAAGGCCTTCTCCGCATCTTGGGATACTACAACCTCCGACACCCGGGAGCTCGTTGAAGTAATGATATTAAAAAGGCGTCTGGTATTGGATGAAGAATGCCGACCCGGCATAAAGCCCATCTGATCCATCCCGATGAGAGGTGGCAAAACAAGTTGTAGACGGGAAGCAAGAATCTTTGACAGAATCTTAAAGTTGACATTCAGGAGCGATAATGGCCTGTAACTGCGACAAAGTAAAGGATCCTTATCTTTCTTAAGAAGCAGCGAAATAGTAGCCTCAGACAGGGTATCTGGGAGTTAACCAGTGGCAAAAGCCTCGTTATACATGTCTTTCAAGAAAGGACTGAGCAAGGTGGAAAAGATCTTATAATATTCAACTGTAAAGCCGTCAGACTTACCACTCTGAAGCGCACCAATAGCTTCCTGGACCTCTAAAAGGGTGATGGGGGAGCCCAATTTTTTCGCTGCATCACTATCTATTTGAGGAAAATCAATATTCCAGTTTGTTCATCTAAATGATAAATCTTCTTCACTCTCAAGGGTTACTTGTGGAGTTCCACAGGGTTCTGTGCTTGGACCAATTCTGTTCACCATATATATGCTCCCAATTGGTAGAATCATTAGACAGCATGGGATAAATTTCCACAGCTATGCAGATGATACACAACTATATTTATCCATAAATCCTGATGAACCCAGTCAGTTAGGTAGATTACAGGCATGTCTGGAAGACATAAAAACATGGATGACCCTAAACTTTTTGCTTTTAAATTCTGACAAAACAGAAGTTGCTGTCTTTGGACCAGAAGTTCTTAAACAGAAACTGATTAGTCAATCACTTCATCTGGATGGCATTAAATTGGCCCCCAGTAATAACGTAAAGAATCTCGGCGTTATTTTTGACCGAGACTTGACATTTCAATTCAATTCTATTCAGTTTATTTATATAGCGCCAATTCACAACCGATGTCATCTCAAGGCACTTAACAAGAAGTCATTTCAATACATTTATACAAACATTCCAATCAGTTAAAAAGTTTCCTATTTAAGGAATCCCAGCAGATTGCGTCAGTCATTGGCGTGAGGTTGGGCCCCGTTGATGCAGACTTTCCAACCACAGCAATCCTTCAGCAATCCCTCATACTGAGCAAGCATGTAGCGACGGTGGAGAGGAAAAACTCCCCTTTAACAGGAAGAAACCTCCAACAGAACCAGGCTCAGTAGGAGCGGCCATCTGCCACGACCGTCGGGGGGTTTGAGAAGACAGAGCAGAAACACAGAAGGAACAGAAGATCTGATATGAGAACTTTCTATGTTACAGAAAGTAAAAAGATAATAACAGGACACAGTGGATGTTCAGTTACTGGGAGCATCATCCCAGTCGATGCCCCCCGTCCAACAGGGCATTGCAGCCAAGCAGGATACCAGATCAGGTATATCTTCTATGGAGAGAAAAACACTGAGAGAAAACAAAGTTAACAGTCGAAATAACAGAATGTACTGTAATACAACTGGAGAGTCGTAGGAGAAAAGGAAGTAGCAGAGTGAAGAAAATAGGTAAGTCTGTCCTCCAGCAGTCTAAGCCTATAGCAGCATAACTACAGAGATAGCTCAGGATGACCTTAGCCACTCTAACTATAAGCTTTATCAAAAATGAGAGTTTTAAGCCTGGCCTTAAAAGTAAACAGAGTGTCTGCCTCACGGACTAAAGCTGGGAGCTGGTTCCACAGGAGAGGAGCCTGATAACTAAAAGATCTGCCTCCCATTCTACTTTTAGAAATCCTAGGAACTACAAGTAAACCTGCAGTCTGAGAGCGAAGGGCTCTGTTAGGAACATATGGAACAATTAGATCTCTGATGTATGATGGAGCTTGATTATTAAGGGCTTTGTATGTAAGAAGAAGGATCTTAAATTCTATTCTGGATTTAACAGGGAGCCAATGAAGGGAAACTAAAACAGGAGAAATGTGATCTCTCTTTTTAATATTCATCAGAACTCTTGCGGCCGCATTTTGGATCAACTGAAGGCTTTTAATGGCATTTTGTGGACTACCTGATAGTAAAGAATTACAGTAGTCCAGCCTTGAGGTAACAAATGCATGGACTAGTTTCTCAGCATCACTCCTGGACAGGATGTTTCTAATTTTAGCAATATTCCGGAGGTGAAAGAAAGAAATCCTAGAAACCTGTTTGATTAGGTTAATCGTTTAGAGAACCTTTTCATGATATGCTAATTTTTGAGATAGGAATTTTGGGTTTTCATGAGCTGTATGCCAAAATCATCAGTTTTAAAACAATAAAAGACCTGAAATATTTCAGTTGGTGTGCAATGAATCTAAAATATATGAAAGTTTAATTTTTATCATTACATTATGGAAAAGAATGAACTTTATCACAATATGCTAATTTTTTGAGAAGGACCTGTAAATATTAAAAGAAAAGAACTTTTGTTAATAAATAGGTCACACCTGAACACAAGCCTCATGTGTTCATACTGTCTGAGTTCTTTTCTGTTTTTAACTTAAGACGTTTTCTTTTTTTTCAAACTCTGAAAACCCTGAAAATTGGCAGTAGGTCACCAACACAGCTAAACATACTTTAGCCTACCAGAAAAGTCATTGATCCCTATCTTCAGCTTCCTCTTCCTCACTAAACCCACTAAAGTCGTCTTCTTCAGTGGCTTTATGTCCTTTGAAAGTTTTTGTCGTCTTTTTACACTGTCTTAGTTCTTCCCACTGCCTCCTCCAACGTCTACCTTGCCTTTAACTTAAAAGCTGCCTTTCTTTGTGTGTTTTCCAATCGGGTATGTGCATGAAAACTACAGGAAGTGTCTTCTTTGGCGCATAATCTTTCCCCACATGTCTGTCTCACTTTTACGCTTACTGTAGAAGTGGTTAAATTATTAAAATTAGACGCCAGAGACATCTGGTAAGTTGAACACCACTTCCTTTATTCCCCTGCGTTCTCTACCCAACTATTTAGTTCTTCTCTCCTCAATCCCCCTGAAGACACCTCAATTGCGCAACCTAGATCCCACATGTGTTATTACCTGAACATCTCTGTATCCCCCTCTTTAGAATGTAAATCTATTTTCTTCACTTCTAAGATTGAACTATGCCAAACTAAAATAGTATCAGAATAATAATTATTTTAATCTTAATCAAGTATTCATAACTGGGCATTTTCAATTCACGTCCAATAACAATAACACCCAACATAACACACTGTTTTATGAACAACACCCTTTTGCAAAGGCCAAGGGAAACTCCCTGATCAACTAGAATGTTCACAAGTCTATCCGGAGGGTGGGAAACTCTTCCCGACCTGGTCACGGTTCTGTCTTGGGTTAGAAACTGTCTCATCAGAGCAGGGCAGATCTCTCTCAGGGAGCACTGACAGATGAGCTCTATTTCTTCTCAAGCTCCCTTGGTCTGTTTCCATATTGTAAGACCTTGGTGTTGAAGCAGGTCCCTGAACAGTAGCTGTGGTCTGCGCTGTTCTAATCCACACTCTTTGTCCTGGAACCAGAACTGGTAAGTCCTATGTCTCAGGTCAAATTACTTTCTCTGCTTTGCTTTTAATTCCCTTGTATAAACGGTGCTTAACGGGTAGAACACCCCATTCGCAGTTTGAACACTGGCCGGATTTAAAGCACACTGAATCTACACCTGCTTCTTCTGTTCTGAGGAAGAAAAAACTAAAGAAATTCCAACCCAAAACAAGAGATATTACTCCCCCTGGAATTCAGCTGAAAAATAGATCAGCAGAAATCCAGCCACATAAAGCGGACACATTAGAAAGTAAGAACCCCCCCCAGTTCTCATCACACATGACGGATCAATTATTGGGATCGAACTCTAATGTAGCCAGAACTCCATAGTGTATATCTGCTCCAAAAATACAGTAAGAAAAATATCAGAAGATATCCTGACAATCACAGAGCAACGCCCTAAACTGGAAAAGCTAGTTATACACGCAGGATCTACTGATATTACCAGAAAGCAGTCAGAAATTTTAAAGAGGGACTTCTTAGACTTGTTACAGAAACTGGAGAGACTAAAAATAGATATTCTTATCAGCGGACCATTGCCCACAGGGAATGACGAAAGATTCAGTAGCATCCATATGCTCCACAGATTTCTGAAAAACACCTGTGCTGACCTTTCAATGAGATTTATAAACAATTTCAAGGTATTTTTTGGGGCAAAGCACTTTTCCACACAAAACGAACACTATTTGAACAGAAGCGGAGAAACTGTTGATATCAAATATGTGTTGCTATCTAAATCAGAAAGCCCTGGAATCAAGGACAGACATACGGCTCACAAAGGGAGCACAACCAAAGATGAGGCTCTTGTGTTTTTTTTCTCAGTCGACTGAGAAAAAATACTCAAGAGCTACAAAGCAAATTGCAGACGTTACAATAAAAAAAATCGGCAATAATGGATCATTGTACAAGACAAAATCACATAATGGACTGGGACAAATCAACAATCATATCGAAGAAAGATTTAAAGGAATGATCAAGGAAGCAATAGAAATAAGAAAACATACACCCCTCACCCTCAATAGAGACGAAGAAGTCTACACTCTGGACCACACATGGGACGCTGTGCTCAAAAAATGCGGCCAGCAAAGAGCGACATCGTCCTCTGCTGCCTGCACATAAACAGCGGAAATTGAAGCCATATTAACAGCTGTGGAAGTTCTAAATAAGGCAACAGTGCAGGCCAAAACTGTCAACAAAAACAAGGTAAAAACAAGCTATTTGCTACTCTGTGTATAAACAAAAGAAACAGAGAATATAGTAAGGGACACAGAATGAACCTACCAAAGATGAGAAACAAAAGAATCGAATTATTTTTGCACCTAAAAAGGAACGATCAAGAGTCAGCACACACCTTCAATTAATAAAGCTAGAAACCACTGATCAGGCGCGAAATCTAGGTGTAGAAATCGACTCAGACCTGAAACTCCAAGGTCACATAAAGACAATCACAAGGTCAGCCTTCTATCATTGTCTCCATATTCAAAGAGCCTTCACTCACCTTACCACCATTCTGTCATCTGTTCAGCCAGTCCAGAGCTCCCTCCTGGTCAGAGTCGTCACACCAAGCCTGCCAGCTCCTGATCATCTAAGTTCTGCCTTGTCTACTTCTAGAGTTCGTTTGTCAGCCTGCTCCAGGTTCTGCATCTGAGCGCTTGTCACTTGTTTGATAATAAAACCATAGTAACTATCTCACTCTGCCTGAAGTTACTTGACACCTGAAGAACATTTCTAGGATTAAAGGACTGATGTCGCAACGGGACCTTGAAAAACTCATCCATGCCACAGTGAGCGTCAGCGAGACCCGCCAAGACTGGCTCCAAACAAACACGGTTTTATCTGGTTTTAAATCCTTTTTTAGGAATGTTTTTAACCTATTTTAGCATCACTAGTTTTTAATGCTTTTAACGGGAGTGTTTTAATTGGTAGGGAGTGCTTGAACTACATCTTTCCCCCACCATGCCTCCACCTATCTGCAGCCCTGGGTGTGATGGCTGCATCAAACTTAGCCAGAAGGTTCTGGAGCTGGAGCAGAGGATCTCCACTGTACACCAAATCCAGAAGCACGAGCATGACGTGAACATCATCTTCGGCCTCACTCTTGCTGCCGCTGCCAATAGTGCTCAGCTGGCTGACACTATTCCCTTCTAGCCCGGTGAAGCTGCTGAGAGAGGATCCCATCGCTGGGTCTCCAAATGGCCTGGGGTGCCAAATGCCCGCGTGACATCTGCTGCACAGGAGGACCGCTGGTTTCAGCAGGGTGCTAAGCCAAAAGCCCCCATCAGCTCCACTTCAGGTCCGGTGAGGAGCTGGTCCACGGTCGCGCCCAGCTGCAGTGGGGGTGCACGGACCCGCTCTCCTCCAACCTGCCTGCCACTGAACAACCGTTTTGGCGCCATGGACCCGGACTTTCCTCCTAAGACTGCCCCTGGCCCCCGTATATCCGCAGACTTACAGTTCTACCCCTCCCAGCCCTACCCCTCCCAGCCCCTAGTGCAGCAGTCTGACTCCCACAGCCCTCCACGTCATGGCATGAAGACCAGGAGGCAGGAGCACATTACACCTGTCTTAAATTCACTGCATTGGCTACCCGTATGTTTTAGGATTGATTTTAAGGTTCTTTTAATGGTTTTTTAGTGTCTTAATGGTCTTGGGCCTTCTTATCGTTCAGAACTGCTTTTACCACATGAACCTTTGCGGTCTCTGCACTCCTCTGGCAGCCGTCTCCTTGTCATCCCTAAAGTCAGGACACACACTCATGGTGAGGCGTATTTCTATTATTATGGCCCTCACCTCTGGAACAGGTTGCTGGAGAACCTCAGGGCCGCAGAGAACGTTCATGTTTTTAAGAGCAGAGTCAAGACTCACCTTTTTAGCCTAGTTTTTAACTGATTATTGCATGATTATATTTTCAGTGTTTTACTGCATAGTCTTATCATATATATCCCCTGTTATTTCTATACTTTAATCTGTTATTTTAATATTCCTGCCAGTGATTCCTCTATAGGAGCCCTCTGCCTTGGGTCGGCTGTGGCTGCCTGGGTGCTCTGCAGGTAGCACTTGGGTGGAGGTGGTGGTCTCTGCCTTGCCTCCTCTGGGTGTCCTGTGTGCCTTGACTGGTGCTGTTGATCTGCTGCTGCCGGCGCAGATGGCTCCCTTGATGGCGTTTCTAAGGGTGTCAAATGATCGCGTTTATTGCGATTAATTAATTACAGCCATATTTAGCGCACAATGTTTTTTAATCGTGTTAATCTAATTTTTAATCTTTAATTTTACAACGTCTGCATGCGAGTTCCCTTTAAATAAAACCCGTTTTATGCACTGGGCTTCTTGTGTTTGAGTTGTTCGCGGTTAATCACATCGGTTGGCTGTAAACTCATCAGAAGATGACTGGCTTCCATCGTGGTGGGGAGAGCGAGGAGAGGAGGAACGGTGAGTTGCAGACAATGTTGCCAACTTTGCTATATTTAGCAAGTTTTTAGACCCCTCTAGCGATTGTTTCTCCCCCCCAAAAAACTAGCGGCAAATCTAGCAAATTTTTATGGGGTTATTTGAAACTTTTGGGTGAAGCATGTAACGTTATTACTCTTCTCACCGAGCAGTGGGGCGCCCACCCGTCTCAGAGCTCACAGCATGGAAGCCAGTCTGCACCGCACATCACCCGGCCTCCCAGGTCTACCAGTATGGTAAGCCATCGGTATCAAAAATAATGTGCATATTACGTGTTGTTTTAAACCGTAATACAGCTGGATTCAGAGAAGATATTTACCCCACTGTGTCCAGAACGCTAATGAATCAAGCATTGCTCGAAGCAGAAGGTTGCAGGCGCCACTTGGGACTAGTCACAAAAACAGCAGAATCTACTGTTCAAGTCTGTTCAAGTCTGTTAAATACAATAAATTACCTCATAAAGCCACTTTTTTTAATTACATGTATCCAACTTTTGTTCTACCACAATAATGTAATGAATTTAAAAGAAAATACCTCAAGATGAGGGCTTTTCTCAGCAATTATTAGATGAGATTAAAAAAGAGATTAATTAGATGAATTAGATCATAATTAATTAATCTCAAAGTTTTTTTAATCTCAAGATAGCGCTAGGCCTTTCCTTACCTGACTGATCTGCACTTGGTCCAATGTCCTTTTTATGTTCTTTTCATTGTTGTTCTGAAGTGTTTTTGTTGGGAGTTGGGTTGGGGGGAAGGGAGTGTAACTGTGATCATGCTTTTAAATCTGTGGGCGAGGGATGGGAATGTGATTTATGTGGGTTCATTTTAATCTGTAAAGCACTTTGAGTTCAAACTCTTGTATGAAAAGCGCTTTATAAATAAAGTTTGATTGATTAATTGATTGGTCAGCAGCTGATCCAGAACTCTGCTCCTCATCTCCTCACTAGAACCAGGAAAGTAGAGCACATCACCCTAGTTCTAAAGTCCTTACACTGGCTTCTTGTTGCTCAGAGAGTAGACTTCAAAATACTCCTACTAGTTTATAAATCATTGAATGGGTTATCACCAAAATATGTTGAAGACCTGTTGTCACCGTACCGACCACCCAGACCACTCAGGTCCTCCAACTCTAGCCTACTAAACATCCCTAGACTCAAAACCAAACATGGAGAAGCAGCTTTCAGTTTCTCTGCTCCCCTTATCTGGAACAGGCTTCATGGCAACTGCAGAGCTGCTGAAAAACTGAGCTGCTTTAAATCAAAACTAAAAACTTGCCTTCGAGTAAACGATTAATGTCTTATTTATCTTATGTGTTCATACTTTATTGCTCTGTTGCTGTTTTTCATGCTTTATTGTGTATCATGTGCTGTGTTTCATGCTAAATTGCTGCTTTTGATTTCCAATTGACCTATCGCTAAGCCCCGCCCCCTCGCCTCACTTGAACAAACTTTGACATTCGGTGACAGGCGCAATGGCTACTATAACGGTTAGAGACATTTCCCAGCATGCCATTGATCATTTTTGGAGACAGAAACATTGTATGTCATCTCAAAGTCACCAAAAGGGCCTAAGCTATGCTTTGGAGAGATAGGTTCACAATGTTTCCGTCTCGAAGGTCCCAATGTAAACGGGAAAAGCCTCATCTCGTTGCCATCTCCACCACCACCAAGATAGAGGATCAACATTGTACGTGCATTGCAGTGTAAGAACTTTAATTTACCTTGAATTATCTAACCTAACTTGACATTACTTGTAAAATAGACTATCCCAATCGACACTGGCGTTTTTCTTTTGAACTTAACCTAACTTAAAGCTCTGTTTTAACATAGCTAGATTTCTCTTAGGCTAAAGCAGAAAAATGTCTGTTAATGAAAAAGTTATGTCATTGATCTGACACATCATTGGGATTTAATCCGTAGGGAACCGGGTTACTGCTTCCAGGCCTTTGGTCTTTTCCATTATGTGGATCTGCTAAGGGGTGTGTGGGGGGGAGGGTGATCAGATGTCCTGCACTAGGCAGGCCCACCAGTGGCATCGGCCAAGAGGCAGGCAGATCACAAGCGGCCAACCCATCGCATCTGTCATTGTTACCAAAGCAAAGGCTAAACGCAAAAGGAAGCCAGTTGTCTGCTCCTACAACCCCAACAGGTAATCATAGGTTAATTGTATGTAGGCATTTATGTATCTCCACATGAAGTAAGAGAAACAGCATGTTTTCAACTTTGTGAAGCTACTGTGCAGTGTACATGTGATATTGTAAGGTGCTAATGAAAGCTCATGTTTTGGAATACATCACCTAAATGAACTTTGCTGCCATTTTAAGGAAAGAGTAAGGTGTGAGAGCATAGGTATATGATGTCATTAAAAGCATGGCTGGGACTCCAATAAGTTACCTGGTCAGTCAGACAGTTGCTATGGTGACAGTACAGGGAAAGGAACTTCCTATCGTATGTGGTTTGACTTACCAGATAAATGATACAATTACAGTCTGCACACTGCCCTGGAGGAAAGATTGTTCAAATATTCATTCAACATAAAGTAAACAAAGACAGCTAACAGTTGACCAACTTATGTTTATTTATATTTAAATACATGCAAGTAATGTGCATTCTTTCACATAATTTCTAATAATAATGTATATGGCACCAGCAAATGTCAAAGTTTGGAGCTCTTAAATATATACAGTATATGCACTACTATTCCAGTCACAAAAGAATCTGTACATATACACACACAATAAAATAATTTCAGGGGAGCAATCATTTCAACAATTAATACATGGAGAAAAACAGGGTAACTGTAATATGTGAGGCTGAAAATTTGACATTATATTTACAACTTTGTGTTTTTATTAACTCTAGAAAGTTGCTTTTCTGAACAATTTCCTTTTCAGACAGTGTACCAGTAAAAAGAGTTGATGCAAATATGATAGCGCCACGTGGATCACATACAGTCAGTGACTTCAGATAGTTGGTTGACTTGTAGTTTGAGAAACCTTGACTTTGTAGTACTAATGAACATGGCTGTTCAATCTTATGTTCTGTGCAATCATATATTACCATACTTGTAGCAAAATTGTTCATATATTTCTCTGGCATTTGAGATATTATAACGTCTCTATGTGGCCATACAGGAAGTTCACCAAGTACACCAAACATGTAGTCAACCCATGAGTTAAAAATAGCACCTGCACTTTGTTCAGGTATCTCAAGTCTGTAAGCCAGATGCGTTAAGTAAAATTTTGGCGCAGCTTCAAAAGAACTAGCAAAAGTTGGTGACGTAGTTGCATTTCATGTATTTTTAGATTAACCCTTTTATATGTAAGTGGGACAAAAGTTTGTGGATCTGTACTAGTATTAGGGACTGCAAACACCGAGCACAACTTGTTGAACATATCATGATTAAAGCCAGTGCAATACTGAAAATAGTTTGCAATATTGCTGTGGTGCAGAAGCTCTGGTGTAAGTCTTGTTAGAGTCTGATTTTTTTTTTATTCTTCAATTTCAGCCTCCTTCTGAGCCAGCTTTGTTTTTAATGTTAGCAGCTCTTGTTCAACATCCCTTGTTCCACTTCCGTCCAGTGGCAGATGCTGGTCCAAATGAACTTTCACTTCCTCTGGCTGCTGTTGTGCGGATGGTTGCTCATTCTCTAGGGGCACAGAAAATATAAATTGATAGTTGAAAATTAAAGGGAAAAAAAACAATTATGTTCTGGGACAAGCCAAGTTTCACAAACAACCCAAAATATAAGTACAAGTATGCAAAATTTCTTCAGTTTCCGTATTTGTCCTAACTTCAATTTCCTATTCCTGCAGCTTCCACTGTTAAACAAGCCAGTATTATCCCTAAATGTATCCTGTTCATGTGTTAACAACATCCCCAGGCCCCTATTCCGAGACATCTCTCTACCAACACCTACTGAAGAATTAAACCTAAGTATCGATCTCGAGGAAGCAAGAGAAATTCAAGTGGCGGCAAAAGCACAGGCTCCCAATGAGAAGTGGCACAAAGTCTGTGAGGAAAAGCTGACAGCTTCTAACCTGGAAAAATATTGAAAAGAAAAAAGAAGTTTCAAAAGAATTTACACAGGCAATGTACTATCCCAAACCCTTCACCTCAAAGGCAACAACCTTTGACACTGCCAATGAGCCAAAGGCAAAGCAGCTCTACCAGGAAAAATATCCATCTCAACATCTACATAATGCTGGCCTAATGCTACAGCCAGAGCTGCCATATCTTTGTGCAACCCTGGATGCAATTATATGTGATGATGGGGAAGCTGGAATGCTCGAAATTAAGTGCCCCTTTGGATCAAGAGACATGACCATACAAGGCAAGGCAATTTTATTTGTATAGGACACTTTCAACAAGGTAATTCAAGGTGCTTTACATGATTAAGTGGTAAAATAAAAGTAGCAGTAAAACACAGATAAAGCATATATAATAAAACAGCAATAAAGCATTAAGCACACACAGATACATCAAGGAATTACAAGGCATATAATGTAAAAACAGCAGTAAAAGAAGAAGAATACACAAAACATGATACAACAAAGCATTACTCAAAGGCAACTCTAAACAGATACGTTTTTAGTTGTGATTTAAAAGAACTCAGTGTTTCAGCAGCTTTGCAGTTTTCTGGAAGTTTGCTCCAGATTACAGGAGCATAGAAACTGAAAGCTGCTTCTCCATGTTTGGTTCTGATTCTAGGGATGTTGAGTAGACTGGAATTAGAGGACCTGAGTGGTCTGGGTGGTTGGTAGAGTAACAGCAGGTCTTCAACATATTTTTGTACTAAGCCATTCAATGATTTATAAACTAATAGAAGTATTTTGAAGTCTATTCTCTGAGCTAAAGGGAGTCAGTGTAAAGACTTTAGAACTGGGGTCATGTGCTCTACTTTCCTGGTTCTAGTGAGGACACGAGCAGCAGCGTTCTGGATCAGCTGCAGCTGTCTGATTGACTTTTTAGGCAGACCTGTGAAGATGCTGTTGCCGTAATCAATCCGACTAAAGATAAACGTATGGATGAGTTTTTCGAGGTCCTGTTGGAACATTAGTCCTTTAATTCTAGAAATGTTCTTCAGGTGACAGAAGGCTGACCTTGTTATTGCCTTTATGTGACGCTGGAGGTTCAGGTCTGAGTCCATTACTACACCAAGATTTCTAGCCTGATAAATATAATACTGAAGCTGTGTGCTGACTGTTGATCGTCCCTCTTTGGGTCCAAAAGTAATTACTTCTGTTTTGTTTCTGTTCAATTGGAGGAAGTTATGACACATCCATCCATTGATTTGCTCGATGGATGTACTTAGCATTTGGATGGGTTCAAAGTCACCTGGTGACATCGTAATGTAGAGCTGAGTATCTTCTGCATAGTTATGGTAGCTAATCTTATTGGTTGTTATAATCTGGGCTAGTGGGAGCATGTAGATATTAAATAAGAGGGCCCCAGGATGTCATTAAAAGCATGGCTGGGACTCCATGGCTGTTTGTTCTGAAGAAAAGCTTCCTATTGAAACTAAGAAGTCCCTGTTCTTTAGGTAAGACTGGAACCAGCCAAGTACTGTACCAGAGAGTCCGACCCAGCTCTTCAGTCGTTCTAGTAGTAAATCATGATCAACAGTGTCAAATGTTGCACCGAGATCCAACAGAACCAGCACTGTGGTTCTACCACAGTCTGTATTTATGCGGATGTCATTGAAAACTTTAACGAGGGCAGTCTCAGTGCTGTGGTGGGCACGGAAACCAGATTGAAAAATATCAAAGCGGTTGGTCGTTGTTATGAAGCTATATAACTGCTGAAACACAGCTTTTTCAATAATTTTACTCATGAATGGAAGATTAGAAAGTGGCCTGTGGTTCTGCATTAACGTGTTGTCCAGATTATTCTTTTTTAGCAGTGGTTTAATAACTACTGTTTTTAAAGCCTGGGGGAAGACACGTGACAGGAAGGATGAGTTAACTATTTGAATCAGATCAGACACAATGACAGGAAAAACTTTCTTAAGGAAACCTGTGGGTAGGATATCAAGGCAGCAAGAGAAGACGCTTAATTGGTTGATGATTTCTTCTAGGTTTTTTTGGTTTAACTCATGAAATTCTGACATTTTTTCTACATTGGTGTTATTTGGGTATAACATTAACGTTTGGTGCTGCGTTACAGACCGACCTTCTAATTGTTAGAATCCTTTCAGTGGAAAAGTTGGCAAATTCATTGCAGGCCCTGGTAGAGTTTGGTTCAGGGGCTACTGTCACTGGAGGATTAGTTAGTCTTTCCACTGTTGCAAACAGTCAGTGCATTATTAATGTTTCTGTTAATTATTTTAGAAAAGAACGATTCCCTAGCTTCTTTTAAAGTTAGGTGATATCTGTTCAGTCACTCTTTGTAGATCTCTCAGTGAACCTGGAGTTGAGTTTTCCACCATTTTGTCTCGGCTCGTCGACACTCCCTTTTTTCACTACGTACCAGTGGATCGCTAGTCTTCTTTCTACCTGAGACTACTTTTACTTTAGTCGGAGCGATGCAATCAATGATTTCTGAGATTTTCACGAGGAAATTATCTTCCAGCTCATTTACTGAGTTGGAGTTGGGAGATGAGGGGGATGTGGTAGAAGGGTAAATACTTTTAAAAGTTTCAACAGATCTGTCCCAGAGAAAACGATTTTTTACAGTTATCTCTGTGGCTAGATATTTTAGCAGAGATGGTACTTTCAAAGAAAATACAGAAATGGTCTGATAATGCAATATCAATTACCAAGATGTCAGATATAGTTAAACTTTTGCTGATAATTAAGTCCAAAGTGTGTCCTTTATTGTGTGTTGGTTGTTTGACATACTGGGTCAGGCCGAAGTTGTGAAGAGTGTCACTTAATAACATTAGCTATCATAACTACGCAGATGACACTCAACTCTACATTACAATGTCACCAGGTGACTCTGAACCCATTCAAACCCTAAATCAATGCATTGACCAAATAAATGGATGGATGTGCCATAACTTTCTCCAGCTGAATAGAAACAAAACTGAAGTGATTATTTTTGGACCCAAGGGGGAACGATCAAGAGTCAGCACACAGCTTCAATTAATACAGCTAGAAACTACTGATCAGGTTCGAAACCTAGGTGTAGTAATGGACTCAGACCTGAACCTCCAGGGTCACATAAAGGCAATAACAAGGTCAGCGTTCTATCACCTGAAGAACATCTCTAGGATTAAAGGACTGATTTTGCAACACGACCTAGTAAAACTCATCCATGCGTTTATCTGTAGTTGGATTGATTACTGCAACAGCATCTTCACAGGTCTGCCTAAAAAGTCAATCAGACAGCTGCAGCTGATCCAGAACGCTGCCGCTCGCGTCCTCACTAGAACCAGGAAAGTAGAGCACATCACCCCAGTTCTAAAGTCCTTACACTGGCTCCCTGTAGCTCAGAGAATAGACTTTAAAATACTTTTACTAGTTTATAAATCATTACATGGCTTAGCAACCAAAATATGTTGAAGACCTGTTGTCATGGTACCAACCACCAAGACCACTCAGGTCCTCCAACTCTAGCCTACTAAACATCCCTAGACTCAGAACTAAACATGGAGAAGCAGCTTTCAGTTTTTATGCTCCCCTTATCTGGAACAGACTTCCTGACGAGTGTAGAGCTGCTTAAACTCTGAACTGCTTTAAATCGAGACTAAAAACCCATCTGTTTAGAATTGCCTTTGAGTAAATGCTTGATGTCATATGTATGAAATGTGTTCATGCTCTCTTGCTTTTTTTTTCTCTTGCTTTATTGTGTATCATGTGTAATGTGTGTTTCTTTTATGTGTTTTTTTTAAATCACCAAATCATGTAAAGCACCTTGAATTACCCTGCTGTTGAAAGTGTGCTATACAAATAAAATTGCCTTGCCTTGCCTTGCCTTAATGTTTTTGCTAGTCTTTCTTGGGGGTTGTCAGTGTGGATGTCGAAGTCCCCTAGAATGATTAATTGGTCATAATCGATACATATTATGGAAAGAAAGTCGCTGAAATCATTAGAGAAGTTAGAGTTAAGTTTTAGGGGTTTATATAAAGTTAGGAATATAGCTTTTTTAGACTCATTTATCTGGGTGGCTAGATATTCAAAAGAGTCAAATGTGCCCAGGGATAGCTTTTTAAAGTTCATTGAGTTGTGAAAGATTGTGGCTACACCTCCACCTCGTCTGTTTCCTGCTCTCGCTTAAGATATTGTGATTTGGAGGAGTAGATTCTATCAATACAGATGTTTCATTATTTCTATCTAGCCATGTTTCTGAAAAAAAGGGCATGTATTTTATGTTCAGTGATGAATTCATTGATTAGGAGGGACTTTCCTGATAGAGACCTAATATTTAACAAAGCTAACTTAAGTGATTTGATAATCGGTAGCTGAACCTTCTGACAGGCGATCAATTTGAGATTTGTTTTATTATTAAGTGCCTTTGGCTTTAATTTTTTGTTTTCTCTTGCTAATAATAACTTCTATGATTTTTAAGGGGTGGCCGGATGATTTATGGAAGACGGTGGGAGTGGGATTACCGTCTGGTTCCCTTGCACACCAGATGTCCAAGATTACCAGTTCAGGCGTGGGCAGAGTACATGCAGTGTTAGTCCCGGGAGACTGATGTACTCCAAGTTTCGGTGTTAGTTAATTTGTGCTTTCAGTCTGTCTGAGAAATCTCTAAACGGAGAGTAATTAGGTGTCGATGAGTCTGATGACATTGGAATACTTGCTGGAAGGGTTTGTTCTCTGTCAGGTTGTACAGCTGTCTGGGATGATGTAATATTCAGTTTGTCTGTGTCGGGAAATGTTTGTTCTTTGGAAGTATCAACAGGCAGTGCTCCAAGGTCAGTTCTGGGGTGTTTATTCAGATAACAGAAAATGTTTGAGGTCAATAGTTTCAGTCCAGCTCTGTTAAGATAATGCTCATTTGACTTGAACTAGTGCTTTGCACTTCCAAATATTTTAAGTTATTAATAAATGGGATCGATTTTTCAATTTTTTTTCTCTTCAACCATTTATGGAGCATGCGAAGTCGACTTTACCTTTCATCATTCCCTTCAGGGACTGGTCCGCTGATAAAGATGTTTATGTTAAGTCCACCAAGTCTCTGTAGCAGATCAGAGATGTCTGCTTTTAGAACTTCAGATTGCTTTTTGGCTACATCATTTGCACCTGTGTGAATAACAAGCTTATCCAGGTTGTGATGTTGATCCAAAATCGTCTGGATTTTTTCTGATATTTCTCTCACTGTATTCTTGGGGCAGCTGATAATGCTAGTGTTCTGGCTACAGAATTCTTCAGCACCATTAATAGAGCAGTCATGTATGATGAGAACTTTTGCTGGGGGGCTTCTTACTTTCTTATGTGTCCGCTTCATGTGGATAGATTTCTCCTGGTGGCCTTGACTGGTCCCAGGGGCTGTGTTGTCTTTCAGGGAACTGAGGGCTGCGAATCTGTTTCTCAGCGGGATTCCAGGGGGAGTGAAATCTCCTGCTCTGGGTTGTGTGTTTTTTTGTTTCATCTTCCTGGTAGCAGAGAAAGCAGGTGTAGATTTGGTGTGCTTCAAAGCCGTCCAGTCTACGTCGAATTGGGAATGGGGTGTTCTACCCTTTAAATGCCTTTTAAAGCTGAAGGAGTAGCGTTGTTCTGTGTCTTCTGTGCAAGACTGTTGGACTGACATAAAACCGGGCTGCCAGGTTCTTCCTCCCTGTGTGTAGTCATCGGTAAAGTTGTCTCATTTCCATATCCAGTGTTTAGATCAAAATTAATCTGAAGAGGGTGTAGCTTCCTCTCGATTGTTTCAGTTCTCTGGAGAAGTTTCTCAAAGTTCTCAGCTGAGAAAATCGCCATTTTGGTCATCCACAGTCCTTCAGAAAGTAATCCAAGAAAGAGATCCTGTCTAATAAAGTGACCCCAGAGGCTGGGTGTATAAAGTAACTAAGAAAAAAGCCAAGAAAAGCTAAGAAATGAAAATAAGAAGAGGGAATACGGCTAGAGATCAGGAAATCGGGGAGAGGCTGCTCCTCCTTCAGCAGCCAGCAATAAGCTGCCGCAACCATCAAAGACTTCTATGTCATCAACAATGGACAAGACATCAAAGTATCAAAACGCCACAACTGCTACTATCAAATCCATGAACAGCTGCTTTTAAGTGGACTTGATCTCTGTGATTTTATCATTTAGACAAGATCATATCCACACATTGAGAGAGTGTACAAAGATGTCTTGTTTATCAATTCAATGATCGCAAGGCTTAATGAATTTCACGTGAATAAATTTTTTCCTTAGAAATAGATCTCACCTCCTCTCCTGATTTTTTGGTCCTTCTTGGTCCTGGGAGATGATTCACAGCTGTAAATGAAAGAAAGTAGCACAATTATAGTTGCATAAAATCATTATCAATCTGTTTTGATTACCATTCCCGCGCACCATTCAGTTGGCTCCTTGATTTTTCTCTTGACCCTCATTGCTTTCATCCTATCTAACTCTTCTTTAACTTGTTCTTTCATAGGTAGTGGGACTCAGTGTGGTGCTGAGAGAGCATAAGGAACTGCCCCTTTCAGTTTTATTATGTAGTTTCTGTTGTATTCTACTTTTTTGGGGCTATTTTTTATTATGCAGTACATATGTTTTAAATATATCTTTAGTAAGCGTTTAGAGGTAATAGGCCTGTTTATATTATTCAGGGTAGTAAAACATGACTCTTTACCAGTATTTTATGGGGGTAAGGTTTTAAGTAAATAAACTCTTGGGTAAAGATATGAACTGAAAGCAGGGAGGATCGGTTATAACTCTAGTTCATGGTACGGCTATAAAACCAGGTCAGGAGACCTGGAGAAAATGTATGACTTGTCAAGATGTAGAAGGAGGAGAGAGGAGTCATGTGATATTTTCTTTGTTCTTCTGTAATAAAAATGGTACACCCTTGTAGAGAAGCGAGTCAGATCTTTTCTGGCTCCCATCTGCAGGTGCGTCCTATGTGAAACAGATATCTGTTGTTGTGTTTGTTGTTTTACTCTCTGTCTCTCAGTTCTGGGTCTTATTTTGAAACAGTTCCCGCTGGGGTTTTGGAGTTCGGCGCCCCCACCTCCCTGAGTAGAAAGTGAGTTGCAGAGCATATTATGGTAGAAAGCCGACAAAATGGTGGAGAATGCGGGCATTAATTTGGTTTTGAGTTTTCTCAGGGCTGGGAGAGATTGAGTGTGAGTAATGAGTGTGGCATAACTGATTGATACATGTGTTTGTGGCATTATAGTAATTTTGTGTTTTTTCTTTGAGTTTAACAGAGAATCGGAGAGCGACTGGATTGATCCTTGCTAATCAACACCCGGGTGGTTTTGTATCAATCTGGAAAAGCGCTAACACCAAATTAATAGGTATTGATCGATTTAAACGTTCTCCATTTAATGTTGACGTGTTGTTCTTTCGGTTGAGGGCCGACCAAAGTGCGGACCAGGGCTTGAGGGTTGGCCGCCTCGCCTCCGGTAGGACGCTGTCGGAATTCTCCAAGGCTGGCAAACGAATAGTAGACAGCAGCAGAGCCTGTGTGCTCTCTGTTGTCCGGGCGGATTCCCTTGGAGAGGCCGGCGTATCTTCCAAACGCACGATTGAGCCACGTGAATTGGATTGTGTTTAAAGGTCCGGCTTTAGGTGGCTCCGGTAGAGGTTAGTGTTTGATGAAATTGTAAAATTGTTGTACTTTCTTTCTTTCTAGTGTGAGTGTGTGTGTGATTGGAGAAAGTGGAGGTAACGGAAAAGAGCTACCAAGTAGCTCTTTGCACACCGGCCTCATATAAACTTCTCATTTAGGGGAACTAACCGACTGAATCTAAAACCATAATTCCTCTGCGAATCTTAAACGCCTAGACAATGCCCGCGCTTCTTGTATAGACAATAAGCGTAGAAGCTTGACATGTAGAGGAATAAGGGAATATCATTTTCAGTCAGCTAAAGTACCACCATAGCTAGTTTACGGCTAACACACAGTGTGGATGAGTCTCGCCTGGAAATAAAGGCATTCAACCTTGTTTAACTACATAAACACGTCTAAAGCATTGTCTAACACATATATATAGGACTGTTATTATGGATAACTGGTAGTAAACTCTTTAGAATATATATAAAATAACTTTTTATTGTAACGGAGCGGTCACGTTTGGCTTCCGGTTGAGCTAGGTTGCTCATGGTTACAGCTAATCTCTGGTAGCTTAGCTTCCGAACTGTATTTATTTGGCTCGGTTAAACAGTCATTCGAGTATTGGTGGCGAAGTGTGGTTTTGTTGGAGGCATTGTGTTCTTGTCTTTGGTTGGTTTACTTATGAGTACGGTTTGTTAAGTTTAGCATCGTAGTGAAGAATTAGCCATCTGTGCACCGGCGTATTCATTCCGCGGTGTGACCCGGAAGTTTTATTGGGCCTGACTTGATCCGTCAGTCCGGCGGAGTTTTTTTTTTTTGAGCAAACTGTTGACGATTTTGTGTTGCAAAGCGAGTTTTAAATGTATTTCTTTCGGTATATGTTTTAATGATAAATAAAAATTGCTTTATATTGGGAGAATTCTATTTCTTCGTGTGTTTCGCCGAAGTGCGCGTCCCGGGTTTTGGCGCCGGCCGGACTCTATTAGGAATTCTTTGATTTTTAGACGAAACGGCAATAATCTCCGTATATAAATAAATTAATGATAAGATAAACAGTGCTTTATAAACCTTTTTAGCTTTCCTTCGTTTCGGCTTTGCCTAAAACATTATTAAGGTTAATGTTGCATGACTAAATAATACATAAACCCCTTCACTATAAAAAGAAATAAATGAAAATTAAATAAATAAAAACTGTGCCTGCCTTTACTGTTAACTGCATTAATATTGGGATAAATTTGGGCCTACGAATTGATAGTTTATCAATTAAAATAAATAATTTATAGAGTTAATACAAATAACCTACTTTGTTAAATTTTAATCCATTTTGGATTTTGTTACGAATTTTCAATGGCAGCCGAATATAAATTACTCCCTGCTCCACAGGGACAGGAGTGGCGCACTTTAGATGCCCAATTGTTAGTATACATTTCTAAATTATATTCTGTTTTAGTTGATAAGCCCGGTAAAAAAGATAAAAACCAGTTCCAGGGCGTTATGACGGCCATGTGGGCTCGTCATGGCGCCCGAGGGGATGATAAGCGGAGTCTCTTACAGAATGTGTTCTGGGGAGGAAAAGCGACAGCTACTAAAATTAGTTAGCAACAAAGTAGAACAGGACACCGATAAATTGTTCTTGGCGTATAATGCTAAATTGATGGACGAGATGGAGCAGCACGAACACAGGTTAACTAAAGTTCAGCGACAGATGGATGAGGTGCTGCAGGATCAGGAAAGATTAGCATCTGTGGTAAGGGGGCAAGCTGCAGACCTTCCAGGGAGTGCCAGCCCCAGTCAACGTGATGAATGTGCAGCAGTTGTACAGGTCGACAATATGCAGACGTTGGGGGACAAGGGGAGTCAGGGGCCATTTAAGAATACCAGATCTAAGTTGACACTGGGGGCATGTGGGGGCCCTGATTTAATGCTTCCTTTAGTGGGAGCATCGGATGGTTCAGTAATTTACAAACCATGGAAGATGGCTGACGTATCTGCCATCATTCTGCAACTCCCTGCTTTGACTGGTGGAGGAAACTGCTGGATAAATAAATTAAATCAGCTGACTTCAGGGCAAACCCTAGCGGTGGGAGATTGGAAAGCCATTATGGGTAGGATGTTGACATTGACAGATTATAATGAGATGATGCTCCAGTGCCAGTTAGCACGTGTACTTGATGAAGCCCCCTTCACGCATCATGCACATGATCTTGCCGAGTGGGTCAGAAGAAAATATCCTACTCCGCCCGCGTCTAAAATTTTGAAATTTCCCTGGTCAACTGATGTTACTCCCGCAGAACATATGGCAAAATGTAAAGATAAATGGGTTGCCGTTACTGGAGAACACCCCCGAGATCCGGGGAATAATCGGATTTGGTTTAGAGAAGCAGTTTTAGCAGGCATGCCAGAGTCTGTTGCTACATTAATGAAACGGAATCCTGATTCACACATTTATGATCAGCCTACATGGGAAAGACACGTAACATATTATTTACAAGACGTGCAAGATTCTGCGTTAAAGGACGCTGAGGAGAATAAGAAAATGGAGACTGCTTTGTTAAAGCTACAGTTAAAAGAGGCTCAGAATAAATTGACTGACTTGTATCAGTCTAAAAAAGTGAAGCAGATGGTGGCTGAAGCAGCACCTACTGTTGGATCAGCGACAGTGCTGCCTTCTTTTCCTGTGATGTATGCTGGAGCTGCGCCGAATCCGCCATTTACTGCTCCTTATAGGACATGGCAGCCCCGTGGCAGGTCGCGTGGCAGGGCCAGGTTTGGGGATTTTAGAGGCATGGGGAGAGGGCAGCCAGGTGCTAACGGTTGTCGCAGGTGTGGCTCTAATGAACACTGGGTGAGGGAGTGCCCACACCCACAAGGGGGCGCTATACCTCCCGGTCAGCCACCTCAGCATATGGCTCCGAATCAGCATATGGCTCCTCCCTCCTATCCAGGAGGACAGAGTGGGCCTCAGTATTGACAATGCCCACAGAGTACCTTAGTGAGCAGGACAAAGGGGGATCCGATGCTCACAATAGACGTACATGGACATTCATTGACATTCCTTGTCGACACTGGTGCTACTTTCAGCACGTTGGACAGAGTTTTACCAGACGTCAATTTTTCTGGGAACACGGTGTCTGTAATTGGAATCTCTGGGGGTCCAATGATTCTCCCTGTCACTCAACCATTGCCTGTTTCAGTGGGAGATCAAAGACTATCACATCCTTTTGTCATTGCTCAAACCACCCCTGTCAACTTGTTAGGCAGAGATCTGCATATCAAACTTGGTGCTTCGATCCTATGTACCCCTGATGGACTTATGGTGACTTTTCCGAATGGACATGCGCATTGCTGTGACACCATGAGTGGTCAATTTTTGCTGAAGGATGACACTTCACAAGTGGCTGATATTTTCTGGGCCAGATTGACTACGATGTCTGCATATGAATCTTCTGCGGCTGAATTTCTGAGATGCTGGAAGCCTTGGCTGCTTGAACTCCAGCCTTTTGTTCCACCGCCGGATCCGTTCCATGTGACCTGCCTATATGAGAGAGGCGATCCTACTTTATATCAGGAACAATTTGAAACAGAACTTGAAGGCCAAAGTTGGTCTGTGGCTTCGGGTCCATGCTTTGTGGGGAAAGAGGGTGTTGCACTGTATGCTGATCTGACCTCAGAGCAGCATAAATGGTATATGATGGAAGCTGAGGCGCTTCCACACATATCGCTTTTGTTGCATCCGAAACATCAAGCTAAAGATTTGGGGGGAATGGTTAAAAGGGGAGTTGAATTAAAGGATTGGGTTCCTACCCAGATACCTTCAGTCTCTTTTTCTCCTTCTACTCAGATGTACAAAATAGACACGCAGCTCTCAGATACTACCATTCTGGAACATTTGCAGCTTTCTAGAAATCATGGCAGAGAAAAAACAGATCATCCTGATGCAGTGGAGGCCTTAAAGGTCGTGCCTGGCTCTTTGTGGTCAGATGGTCCCACTGATGTCGGTCTAGTGCAAACCACACCCATCACATTTGAGATGAAACATTCTGATCCAATCTGGCGTTCGCAGTATCCACATAAACCTCAGGCTGAGGAAGGTATTGCAGACACTATTGCAGGCTTACTTGAAGTTGGAGTTTTAGAACCATCAAACTCTTCATATAACACCCCTATTCTTACTGTGGAAAAACAAGGTACTGGTAAATACAGAATTGCACATGATTTGCGTGCTGTCAATGAGGCCCTTAGAACCCCTCCCATTTCTACACCGAATCCGTATACAGCTCTGGCATCACTGACTCCTGATTTAAAATGGTTTACCTGCATTGATTTGGCTAATGCATTTTTCTGTTTACCGCTCCATCCTTCTGTCAGGGATATCTTTTCATTTACATTCAGGGGCAGGAAGCTACGTTATAGTAGGCTTCCGCAGGGCTTTGCTTTATCTCCAGGTATTTTTAATCAGGTGTTGAAGCAGTCATTAAGCACTGTGCAGCTCCCTCCAGGCTGTGTACTGACCCAATATGTGGACGATTTACTTTTAGCATCCCCTACTGTTGAAAAGTGCATAGAAGCTACTCTAGTTGTGTTGCAACATTTGGGAAAAGAAGGATTCAAAGTCTCCCGCCACAAGCTTCAGTTGGTCAGGCAGGAAGTCCAGTTCCTGGAGCAAAGGGTGACCGCTCAAGGCGCTGGACTGACTGACACCCACAAGAATGCTATTTTGGCTCATTCTAAACCTCTCACTGTTAAATCAATGCTGTCATTTCTGGGACTGACAAATTTTTTCAGACATTATGTGCCTAATTACACAAACCTTACCACACCCCTCAGGGCTCTTGTAAATGCTCATGGTATTAAAAATCTGCATGCTAAATTAGAATGGGACATACCAGCTGAGGAGGCATTTATTAAGTTAAAACAGGCTCTAGCACAAGCAGCTGATTTAGCCACTCCTGACTATACATGTCCATTTTTTCTTAACACATCAGAAACAGATGGGGTGGTTAATGGGATTTTGTTTCAGAAAAAAGGTGGTCAGAGACACATTCTTATGTATCTTAGCATAAAGCTGCAAGCTATTGAAATGAGACAGCCGCCTTGCACGAGACATGCAGCAGGAATTGCACATCTAGTGGAAAAAACATCACACATTGTCAGGGGTTATCCACTTAATATTTTGACATCTCATGGAGTCATGGCATTGGTTAATTCTGAGACGTTTACTCTTTCTACTTTGCGTCAGCAGCGGATTAGCAGAGTTTTGGAGGCACCAAACATTATTTTTACGCATGAAGGAATAAACATGGCTGACCAAATCACCACCTCTGGGGAGCAGCATGACTGTGTCAGGCTGAATTCTGTTGCTCAGAAAATAAGTCCTGATTTACGGTCTGATCCCTTACCTACAGGTTTTGTGCTCTATACAGATGGTTGTTGTTTTAGAGATGGACAGGGGCAGTTGAGATCAGGTTTTGCAGTTGTTGAGCAAAATGGGGATTCACTACAGACTGTCGTTTCAGGGAAGCTGGACGGCAAGCAGAGCGCACAGCGTGCTGAGATAAGGGCTCTTATTGAAGCATGCAAATGGGGCAGAGATAAAGACGTCACGATTTACACTGATTCGAACTACGGGTTTTCTGTTATACATTATGAATTACCACAGTGGAAAAGAGCAGGTTTTGTTACTGCTACTGGTAAGCCTATACAGCATCATGCAGATATTATGGAGCTTTTGGATGTTGTACAGTTACCAGCTAACCTCGCTGTTCTTAAGTGTAAGGGTCACAGCAAAGCTGACACTGTTGACGCGTGGGGAAATAGGGCAGCAGATTTGGCGGCGAAAGGAGCAGCAGGTTACCTGTCACATGTCCACACGCAGCTGATTGTCACGTCAGCACAGGAAATGTCAGACAGTTTTGCTGAGGAAGTAAAGTTGGCACAGCAGGCTGCTGCGTCGCAGGAGATAACTGTGTGGAAGGATAGAGGTGCGATTTTTTCTGATGGCTTTTGGCGTGGGCCTGATGGCCGTTTGGTTTTACCTGCCGCGTTAAAACCCACCCTTTTTCAGGAGGCTCATGGTGCGGCACATGTGTCATACACTCAGATGAAACGTAATCTTTGTTTTTGGTGGCATCCCTTCCTGCCACATTTAATTAAGCGTTTTTTGAGTGAATGTGTGGTGTGTGGTCAATTTAATCCTAAGCCTACTATCAAGCCAGAAATGGGCGCCTTCCAGGACTTGTGCAGGCCTGGCGAGGAGGTCGTTATCAATTATACAGATATGGTGACCCCTGTTAGAGGTTTCCGTTACCTGTTAGTGATGATTGATCCACTGACCTCGTGGATTTCAGCTTTTCCTGCTAGACGGGAGGATGCTCAGACAGTGGTGAAATCTTTGATTAACCACTGGATTCCGTGCCATGGCTTTCCGACTAGGATCAGGTCTGACAATGGCACACATTTTAAAAATAAACATCTCCGACAGGTTGAGGAACAGATGGGAATAACCCACAAGTTCGGTACTGTTTACCATCCGCAATCCCAGGGCGTCATCGAGCGTTGTAATTCAACTTTAAAGTTAAAGCTGGCGAAGATTTCATCTCAGACGGGACTTAATTGGCTAAATGCACTCCCCATTGCTTTGATAGCCATGAGATCATCTGTCTGTAGAACAAAAGGTCTCACTTCTTATGAGATGTTAACCGGCAGAATTTTTCCTGGTCCGTGGGCTGGCAGAGAACCACAGGTTTCACCACACCCTGACCCGGACCCTCGCAGTGATCATCAGCAGCTGAAGGGCCTCGTCTCCTCCTTCCTTCCGGCTCCCCGTGACGTGCAGGGACCTGTGGTGTCTCCTTCCGAGGCTGGGCGTGTTTGGCTAAGGGTGTATAAAAGAAAGTGGCAGGAGCCCAGGTGGTCTGGCCCGTTCCAGGTTGCTGCTCGTACAATCCATGCTGTCCAGCTGCGGGGAAAGGGTTCTACTTGGTTTCACTGGTCTCAGTGTGCTCCGGCCCCCGACCCCCCTCCTGTCCCTCACGCTGCAGCAGCTCTCTGCTGACCTGGGAGAATCTCTTTGAAGTGGGTGGTGTCGGTTCTGACTAGGCAGTGTCGACTGCCGAAGCCAGGAGGCGGGGCCTGGCCCACCCAGAAGATTGGTTGGGGTTGCTGTAATCATCCAGTGTAATCTATATGTGCAAAAATTGGGCGAGATAAGCAATTTGGACTTGCTTTTCTCGAAGAGGGAGTATACCGAAGAGAAAAGATCGCAAGAAATCAAACACATTTCACAGCAGGTTTTGACCACCTCACAATCGGTGGGGGAAGCTATTGGAGGCGGGGCCTGTCTGTGCATTTGTGTTTATTGGGGGAAATGTTCAGTTAATGAAGTAACTGTCATTTCAGTGAGGGCGATCTGCATAAAAGACAGTAACATTGGGAAAAATAAAGAGTCCACTGTACTGAATCATTTCATCACTCTGGTAGCCGCCTGCTGCCAGAGAAATAAACAAGAGCGAAGACTAGAGAACAAAATAATAAAGACTGAACACTTATTAATCATTTTTCTTGTATTTTACAGGTTGTTTAACCAATTTTTATTTACAGGTGCAGATTGTTAGACACTGCCTAAGAGGGTGTCAAAGAATTTTTAAGTAGTTTATTTGTAGGATTTTTTCTTAATATTCAGTTTTTACGGTTTCATAAAACTTTTTAGTAATAAGCTAAAACATTTTAAGGGGTGTTTAAAGTATAATCAGGTTGACTGACTACTAATTTTTGTTTTACTTATTCTTTTTTTCATTATGATGTGGTTTTTGTAGGATGCTTTTGGGGTTGGTGACAATTGCTAGAGTTTGCTTTTTTACTAAAAGAATATTGAGAATTAGGTTAAAACATAAAAAACAATAATAATAAATTAGAAAAAATATATATATATATTGCTTAAAGGTAAAGATAAAAAAAAAACAGACACCCTGCTTTTTTTGGATAAAATTAACTAGGGCAGTAGAAGGACTCAGAATACTTTCAAATAGGCTAAAAGAACAATCAGGTGTAGATACCTCAATGTGGGACGATTTGTTAAATAATATGTTTGGTAAATGGAAGACTCTGGCAATGTCTATAATGGTTTCTTTAGCAGTATTTGTGTCAACTATGGTGTTATGTGGATGTTGCTGTATTCCTTGTATACGTTCATTGCTCACAAAGTGTATTGAAAAAGCTGTTGGTGATAATATGCAAGGTCAATATCTGTTACTCCCTCACATGGAGCCTGAAGGAGAAGTACAGAGGAGTGATCAATCTATTTGAAAATAGATTGAAAGAATGATTTGTTGTATTCTACTTTTTTGGGGCTATTTTTTATTATGCAGTACATATGTTTTAAATATATCTTTAGTAAGCGTTTAGAGGTAATAGGCCTGTTTATATTATTCAGGGTAGTAAAACATGACTCTTTACCAGTATTTTATGGGGGTAAGGTTTTAAGTAAATAAACTCTTGGGTAAAGATATGAACTGAAAGCAGGGAGGATCGGTTATAACTCTAGTTCATGGTACGGCTATAAAACCAGGTCAGGAGACCTGGAGAAAATGTATGACTTGTCAAGATGTAGAAGGAGGAGAGAGGAGTCATGTGATATTTTCATTGTTCTTCTGTAATAAAAATGGTACACCCTTGTAGAGAAGCGAGTCAGATCTTTTCTGGCTCCCATCTGCAGGTGCGTCCTATGTGAAACAGATATCTGTTGTTGTGTGTGTTATTTTACTCTCTGTCTCTCAGTTCTGGGTCTTATTTTGAAACAGTTCCCGCCGGGGTTTTGGAGTTCGGCGCCCCCACCTCTCTGAGTAGAAAGTGAGTTGCAGAGCATATTATGGTAGAAAGCCGACATTTCCTTGTAGCTTTCCAAGCCCTGAAAACACTTTTGGGAATATAGCTCGATATTGATGGCTCTTCTCATGTTTCTTGTCCTGAACTGAAGCTACTTGTTGAATCAGGTTCAGTTGTATTAAAGCAGGAAGTCCCATTAGTGGCATTAATAGGTTTGACACCACATATACATTCTGACTTGTTTCTGTTCTTTCATTTTTATTGTGTGCCCTCATGATGCCCAAAACCTTTAATGGACAGTCATCTGGAACTATAATCTTCGTAGGTGGTGTCATCAGCTCACCATCTCGAGCTCCAGAGTATGCGGAAGATGGAATAGCTGTGACTGAGGTTCCCTTGTCCAGTTTAAATGCCACTTTCTCTCCGTTGAGGCTGATGTAATTTAATCATTCCTCTTCAGTTCCTTCTGTGGTAACTGTCCACATGAAAGCTATGTCATTTTCATTGTCGCTTTCCACTATCGTCTCCACTCTGCAGACAGCAGTGAAATGTTCCTTTTTTGTGCATTTAAGACAGGCTCCTGTGATGGACTGGTGACCTGTCCAGGGTGTACCCCCCCTCTCGCCCCGTGACTGCTGGAGATAGGCACCCCGTGTCTTGTTTATTGTGTTTGGATTGGACGTAGGCTGCTCTGGCCTGTGTGGGGGAGCTTGTCAATAGTGCATCCTCCCACTGTTTGTATTTATGGCATCCACATTAGCACCTTTAATTTCTGTGTGTGCCCCTCATAGTAGTTGCTGTTGTTTCCTTGTTTCCTCCTGCTGCCTGACCTGGGTTATTGTTTTTGCCAGCGTCACGTCTGGCTCTAACTGCAATCTCTCTGACAGCCTGGAGTCTCTTATCCCAACCACTATGTAGTGTCTTATCATTTGCTCCGTTGAAGCACCAAATTTGCAGTGTTCTGCCAGTTTATGCACATCTGTGATAAAGTTCTTCACAGGCTCGCCTTGTTGCTGCTGTCCGCTTTTAAACTTAGCACGTTCATATATAACACTGTTCTTAGCAACAAAATATTCACCAAAGGCTTTTTTCACCTCTGCATAGGCTGCCTTCTGTTGGTCCGTAAGTGGTAATGTACTGAGAATGTCGTCACTTCTTTCGGCCATTACATACATGAAGGAACTGACTTGATAATCCTCTGCTTTCCCATCCAGTCCTGAAGCCTGTCTAAACCTCTCAAAGGGTCTTATCTATTGCGGCCATAAGCTGGGCTCCTCAAAATTGAGGTTATCAAGAGGTGCGATGGAGAATATCTGATCCGTCATCTCCCCGGGCTCCGATGGGAGCCTGCGCCACTGGACTATCTCAGACTTTCTTCAGACGACTAACTCTGCCTAGTACCCAATTTATACTCACAGTAGGTTCGCTTCATTCTGACACCATGTAGAAGGGGCTATATTATTAAAAGTGGACTCCAGAGACGTCTCATAAATTGAACACCACTTCCTTCTGGCCCTGGCCTTTGTTGGATGCCTGGTCTCAGCGCTCTGCATTGCACGGGATTAGGACTCAGGAGCTGGTACAACTTGGAGTCCAGGTGCTGGCTGGGCTTGGCCTGTGGATGCTGTGCGTCCGCTGCGGCTATCAGTGGGGTGCCCTGATGTGGGGCAGAGGTGGGGCGCTGGGATGTTTGCGGTGGGAATTGGCCTGTGGTGGCAGCGGCGGCACGTGGCGGCTGGCCTCGTCAGCCAATCCCTGGTCGGGTCTCTGCTGGGGGGTGGGGCACCCCTGGGCCCCGACTCTCCCGGTCCATGGACGGGCCCGCCCTGGGGCAGCCGGTTGCCCCCGGGCGCATCACTGCAGTCCCATGGGCCCCTGCATAGTAGATGTTCCACTGGGGTTCTCCTCTGCTCCTCTCTTGGGGAATGCGGTCGGCCCCGTGCTGGTCCGCCTGGGGCTCTGGGGGTCCTTTGGACGTCTTGGCTCCGATCTCCTTCATGTCTGCATCAATTCCTGGGAGACGGACTGATGGCTGCTCACACCAGCTATCGAACACTCTTATGGAGAAACCTTATATGTGCCAGCATGCTCACACACACACATAGGTGTGGGGTCTCCGGTGCTTACAGATACATTCTTCGGCTGAGGTTATCATTAATCGGTACCATGAGCTTTTCGGTGACATTGTTGTTGTATTTTTATATCCATTTTTGTGTGATATGGTTATGTAGTTCTTAGTTCACAATGTTTGGTTTGTTTTGTCGATGTTCCTTTAATTTATTTATTTTTCCTCTCCCCTTTTCCTTTTTTTCCCATTCCCGGTCTTGTGCCTCTGGTAATGCACTACTGCACCAGGGAGAGAGGGTGGCCCCGGAGGTCGGCCCGACCGTACTGCTGGTATGGAGGCGGACTTCGATGTTTTCCTGTGTTTTCTTTGTTTCCCTTCCTCTCTTGTATTTTCAACTCACCCTCTCTCTTGACATTTTGTTTCCTACCTCTCTTCTTCATCTTCTTTCTTTCTTCCCCTTTATTTTCCATCTCCGTGTCCATAATATCAGAAAATAAAACCCACAGCATAATAATAATAAATAATAACGATTTCTCACACATATATATCAAGTGGAGTACTATAGCAAAAGCTGTAGTGCTCCGCTTGCGAAAGTAAATCTGTTGGGCTTCTACTTGGTACTCAGACACCAATTCTGAGCTCCACACTGCCAAACAGGACACATAAAAAAAAGAACACCACCTCCTTTATTTCCCTGCGTCGTCCACCCACATCTCTCCACTTATTCTCTCCTCAACCCCCCTTAAGACACCTCAATGCGCCACCTACAGCCCAAATATGTTATTACCTGAACATCTCTGCACCTCCTGCTATAGTGTCCCCTAGAGACCATTAGGCAGTAAAAAATTTATAAATTAGCCACATCGATGTAAAGGATGCAGGGTTCAAAGTTTGTGAAAAAAGTAGCGGCTTATAGTCTGAAAATTACGGTAGTTTCTGTCTCGTCTTTTTATCCACCTCCTTCTTCAGCTTGACAGCATCCCTAACCGCCGGTGTCCACCAGCAGGTTCAGGGGTTGCCGCCGCGACAGGCACCGACCACCCTGCGGCCACAGCTTCGGTCAGCCACCTCGACAATGGATGCGCGGAACATGGTCCACTCAATGTCCCCCCCGCCTCCCTCGGGAGGTGTTCAAAGTTCTGCCGTGAGTTAAAGCTCCTTCTGACAGGAGACTCTGCCAGACGTTCCCAGCAGACACTCACAACACGTTCGGGCCCTCCAGGTCTGTCCGGCGTCCTCCCCCACCATCGGAGCCGACTCACCACCAGGTAGTGGTCAGTGGACAGCTCAGCCCCTCTCTTCACCCCAGTGTCCAAAACATGCGGCCTCAGATCAGATCAGATTAGATGATGACCAAGTCGATCATCGAGCTGCGGCCTAGGGTGTCCTGGTGCCAAGTGCACATATGGACACCTTTTTGCTTGAACATGGTGTTTGTTATGGACAATATATCGAGCACAGAAGTCCAATAACAAGACACCACTAGGGTTCAGATCGGGGGGGCCATTCCGCCCAACCACACCCCTACAGGTCTCAGTGTCATTGCCCACGTGAGCGTTGAAGTCCCCCAGCAGAACAAGGGAGTCCCCGGGAGGAGCACTCTCCACCACCCCCTCCAAAGACTCCAAAAGGGTGGGTAATCTAATCTGCCGTTTGATGCATAAGCACAAACAACAGTCAGGACCCGTCCCCCCACCCGTAGGCGGAGGGAGGCTACCCTCTCGTTCACCAGGGTAAACCCCAACGTACAGGTGCCGAGATGAGGGGCAACAAGTATGCCCCCCCAAGCTCGGAGCCTCTCAGCGGGGGCAACTCCAGAGTGGAAGAGAGTCCAACCCCTCTCGAGGTGACGGGTTCCAGAGCCAGAGCCATGCGTCAAGTCCGACGATGTCCAGTCGAAACCTCTCAACCTCGCACACCAGCTCCGGCTCCTTCCCCACCAGAGAGGTGACGTCCCACGTCCCGAGACCCAGCTTCTGCAGCCGAGGATCGGACCCCCAAGGTCCCCGCCTTCGGCCACCGCCCATCCTGCATGGCACCTGACCCCTATGGCCCCTCCCACAGGTGGTGAGCTCCTGGGAAGAGGGACCCCTGTTGCCTCTTCGGGCTAAGCCCAACAAGGCCCCATGGGTAAAGGCCCGGCCACCAGGCGCTCGCCAACGTGCTCCGCCTCCAGGCCTGGCTCCAGAGGGGGGCCACGGTGACCCACTTCCAGGCGAGGGAACACTAGATCCATTTATTGTGTTCATCATAGCGGTCTTTTGGGCTGTACTTTTCCCTTATCCCTCACCTAGAACCAAATTGCCATGGGTGACCCTACCAGGAGCAAAAAGCCCCCGACAACATAGCTCCTAGGATCATTGGGACACTCAAACCCCTCCACCACGATAAGGTGGTAGCCCAGGGAGGAGCAAAATGTATAGCATGACCCAATAAAGGTGAAACGGTTTTTATTTACATATATTTTCTGAATGTCCAAATAGGAAAGGGGCTTCCCCTAGGGAACAGCTTTCAGGTCAGACTCTGCAAAAGAGACCGGAGGATGAATGACTGGTGGCACAACAGGAATGTACAAAAATGATGTAAGAGTTTACCCGGCAGAGGTGGATTCCCAGGATTTACTCTTAGGGGACTTGAACTTCGATTGACTGGAATCCTTGAAATATATGGAGTGAGAGCGAGGAGGGTGTCCATTTAGCAACGGTTGTTTCATCTGCGGGACCATACAGAGAAGGGAATTCCATTCCATTCATTCCATCCATCCATGGAAAATGGCAAAGCCACTGTGAGCAGGAACTCCAGTAGGAAGGTATGCTGGCATGCACTCACCAATACAATGATCTGGCTTCACCATGGGATAGTGAAAGATCACCTTGTACATAATTCAGAGGAGGCCAATAAGGCAGAACAAATCCAAAATCCGTGTGTTGTGCAACAGAAATCCCAAAATGTTTGGCTTAAAACACCAGACAACCACTTGGAGAGCACAGACCTCCGCCAAGGCAGCCCTCATCCCCACCTAGATGGTGAGACGGATCATCCCCAAAATGTAATCACTTGTATCTAGTCCCAGTGCGGACAATTCATGAAGAGTTCATCAAAATCTGTCAATAACTTTTTGAGTTATGTTGCTGTTATGGAAGAAAATATCTTCTTCCTTCCATATGGATGCTAACAGTTGCTAACTAACAGACAAACTCTAGCAAAAACATAACCTCTTTAGTGGAGGTAATAATTATGATCATCCATCTATTATCTGTGCCATGGGTGCCCAATTCTGGGCCTTAAGGGCCGGTCTCCAGCCAGTGTTGGATGTGTCTCTGCTCCAACACAGCTGATTCAAATGGTCCAACTACCTCCTCAGCATGTCAAGGTTCTGCAGAGGCCTGCTAATAGGCCATCATTTGATTCAGGTGTGGTGAATCAACCAGGAAAAGAACTAAAACACGCAGGAGACCGGTCCTTGAAGACCAAAATTGGGCACCCCTGATCTATACTGTCTATCCTGTGCAGGGTGGCGGTTGCCTATTTCCAGCAATCCTTGGCCAAGAGGCAGGGTGTACACCCTGGACAGGTCGCCATGCAGGGCAAAACATAGACACACAGGACAAACAACCATGCATGCACACACTCATACCTAAGGGCAATTTAGAGAGACCAATTAACTTAACATTCATGTTAAGTATCATGTTTTTGGACTGTGGGAGGAAGCCATAGTGCCCAGAGGGAACCCACGCATGCACAGGGAGAACATGCAAATGGCATGCAGAAAGACCCCAGGCTGGGATTTGAACCCAGGACCTTCTTGATTATGATAAATAATTTCATTAATTTAAATATTAATAATGTTTGAGTTTATTTTCAAATAACAATTTGGAGCACAACCCCCTTTCTTAAAATGGAATTTTGAACCAAACACTTCCAATCTCTTATTAAGGAATGAATTCCACATTTTGGGATGGAATAATTGCATGCTCACACAAAATAAGGACAAGCAACTTCTCTCCAAATTATGAGAATTTATTAATAAACAGGTAAACCTTACAGTCAAAGTATTCAGTTAATAAATTATGTACCTACACTACCAATATGCAGACTAAACTACAAACCCGATGAAAATGGATTATATGAAAACTAGTCAAATCAACTAACACATGAGTAACACAAATGAAACAGGAATGGAACAATGATGAACATCAGAGGACAACAGCAATCAGGGTTTAGCATGCAATGATTAGAGGATGAAAAGAGAAGGTCTGTGTGTGACCGCGGGTTGACTTCTGTGATCGGCCTTTGTAAAAACTCCACTGGTTGCCGTTTGGTCATTAGCAAAAAACTCCCGGATGCACAGACAAAAGATCTTAAACCTATTTCAGCTTCCACTTTGAAGGTTTTAAGAGATTTCTTCCCGCTTAGCAGGTAAAAATAGAGAAATTCACTTGTGAATTTGTGTCTCCTTTCTGGTATACCCAGTGCGGATCAGTTTAGAGTGTAGCTCCTACTTATAACCTTTGTGACCTCAGCGTATGTGGATTCAAATACTAGGAACAGGCCAGTGCCAGATGGCGGGCTGGGCCCACCCATTCAGGTATTGAGCACAAGACAGATTTCAACTCCAGTGTAAATTATGTTGCAACCATGCAATGCATTGACCCAAAGAAAACCTTTAGTGACATTCTGGCCCACACTCCTTATCAGTCCGTGGCGGTAATGTACCAATTTGTTGTTTGCCAGATACCAATAAACACAAAGAAGAAGAAAAGTATTCTGTGTTATTTTTAGGCTAATATGAGCATGCTAATGGTAATTGTGATGAAAGATTTATGAGAAATACACACAAGGAAGAGAATTATTCAATTCAATTCAGTTTATTTATATAGCGCCAATTCACAACAGATGTCATCTCAAGGCACTTAACAAGAAGTCATTTCAATACATTTATACAAACATTCCAATCAGTTAAAAGTTTCCTATTTAAGGAATCCCAGCAGATTGCGTCAGTCATTGGCGTGAGGTTGGGCCCCGTTGATGCAGACTTTCCAACCACAGCAATTCTTCAGCAATCCCTCATACTGAGCGTCAATTATCAATCAATTTGAGCAGCAGAAGACTTGTGGATTAGCTTTTTTATAGGAGGACATTAACTGGAGCCTTGTGGACGTAAAAACACAGTTTTTTTTTAGATGGCTCATATGTGGCTTCAATTGGTGAGTTTCACATTACCTTTTGAGTGGTTTAACAAAAGCATGTACTTTTTGAACATGTTATGACTGTGTCCTTGATTGGCATACATTATTGGAATCACAAGCAGGACTAGGCTGGTGTTGAAATTAAGCCTGGGAGCTTGAAAGTTTCTTTCATTCAGGTGGGTTGCAATAGAGAAAATTATTACCAATATCTCAAACTTTCAGGCGCCGAGGTGACCTATGTTTGAAAGCACTGTGAGGTTACAAGGTCTTCCTTTCAAATCAGAAAAAGCTACTGACATCTGGTAGCTGCTAGTAAACAATATCAAAATGGTATAATCAATAAATCAAACTCTATTTATAAAGTGCTTTTCATTCAAAGATTGCAACTCAAAGTGCTTTACAGATTAAAAATGACGTCACATTAACCACCTTCCCATCCCTCCCCAACAGATTTAAAAGCATGATCACGTTTATACCCCCCTAACCCCAACCCAACTCCCATGTGCACACACACTCAAGAGCAACTTTAAAAAAGACATCTGGCCGAGTACAGATGAGCCAGGTATGGTAGGGAAACGCTATCAAAGGACCCATCTGCACCGGCAGCAGCACATCAACAGCAGCAGCCAAGGCACTGACACAGGGCGCCCAGAGGAGGCAAGACCGAGAACCCCTAGCGCTCCACACTAGCGCTACCTGGAGAGCACCCAGGCAGCCACAGCCGACCACCGCTCCCAAGGCAGAGGACTCTCGCAGAGAAACACTTGAAGGAAGATTAAAATAGCAAGTTAAATATAAAAATAAACTGTGGATCAATATGATAAGACTAAGTAGTAAAACACTGATAAAATATAAGCAAGTAAAACATGCAGAGCAGTTTAACAGACTATAACAAATAATGATCAGTTGAAAGCTAAGCTGAAAAGGTGAATCGTGAGCCTGCTATTAAAAACAAGAATGTTCTCTGTGGCCCTGAGGTCCTCCGGCAACCTGTTCCAGCGGTGAGGGCCATAGTACTGGAAAGATGCCTCGCCGTGAGTGTGTCCCCTGACTTTAGGGATCACAAGGAGACAACTGCCAAAGGAGCGCAGATATCGTGAAGGTTCATATGGTAAAAGCAGTTCTGAAAGATAAGAAGGCCTAAGACCATTAAGACACATAACAATCATTAAAAGAACCTTAAAATTGAGCCAAAAACATACGGGAAGCCTATGCAATGGATTTAAGACTGGTGTAATGTGCTCCCTGCTCCTGGTCTTTGCCAGAACACACACTGCTGAATTTTGTAGAAGTCGTAAACCTGAGATACTATTTTTGGGAAGACCAGAAAGCTGTAATCAATTCTACTGGTGATAAAAGCATGCATCAGTGTCTCCGTGTTGACCCGAGAAAGAATAAGGCGGACTCTGGCAATGTTGACCTGAAAACATTCTGGAATATTTCCAAACCTTGCAGGATCAAGCGCAGTAGAAAGAGGTACTAATCAGCTGGAGGTGCAGCAGCACCAGTCGCACTTACAAAGATCTTCTATAAAGGAAGACACCTCACTCACGTACACAAGTAGGCACATGGCAGGATCAGCTGCTTATCAAGTTTGGGAAAACTCCCGAACTTCCCTATGGCCAGCCCGCCCCTGAAAGAATCTTAATGTTCAATATATATATTATACACTGCTCCCCTTAGAAACAAATCCGACATATAACGTCTGTTGAGGCTATGGCCTTTTACTGAACGAACTGCATCTCCCAGCATCCTTTCACTGAACAAACTGCATCTCCCAGCATCCGTTGCGCTGCCCTCAACCCATTCTCATTGGTCTGTGGCCAGTGATGACATCAGAGTTGATAAAGGCAGCGCGAATATTGAAATCTTCGTCTTTTGGTTCCCCAGCGGTGCCGCAAGGAGACGCTTTAATCCATTGCTAGCATTTTCCCTTTTTTCGTTCAAACCTGCTGGACCAGGAAGAACTTCCCTTTTAAACTTCGAAGTGAATCGGCCGAGCAAACAGACTTTCTTGTACGGGTAACCAAGGAGTCAGCTGGCCATCTGAGCTCTATTTAAACCGGCCTGAGTCCCTCAGCGCCTAAAGTCGGGCGTCCGCTTTTCCGACCTCGGTTTTGCGCAAACCGCTCCTTTAAACTGGACACTTCCAAGTTGTTTCGTCGTTGACTGTGGAGAGCTTCATCACCAAGTACAAGTAGGATCCACCTGGTTTATATCTTTTGGTCTGGGTAGAGGAGAATTTGGTCTGGGATATATTATATATATATATATATATATATATATATATATATATATATATATATATATATATATATATATATATATATATATATATATATATATATATATATATATATAAATATCTATATATAAATTTTTCTGTGGTTAAAAATAAGTCTGTCAACTTGTTAACCACTGTTATTCTTGGTCGTCTGTCGCTGTACACCGACCCTAAATGTCCATGCTTTTTGTGTTTTATTATTTGACTTTGGTTGCAACCAGAAGCAGTATATTATATTGTATTATTTCCCGGCTTGTTGTATTGTCCGCTGCGGTTGGCGCGTGTCTGTTTAGACAGGTCGCGTGGCCTCCGTTGAGCCCTTTTCTCCGTCGCCCCCGTTTCCTTTGTCCAAGTCACCATTGCTAATGAAACTAGCCTTTGTTGAATCACCCCGCGGTTTTCCTTTGTCTTCCTTTGTGAACCGATTGCGCCAATTGATAAGGCTTGAGTTATTGATCACATTGAGGGGTTAAGCGGAACCCCCCCCATTCGCTCACTGTCTCCCACACACACACACAGCCGCACACACACGCCCCCTTCCCTCCCTTTTTTTTCATGCGTTAGAATAGATGGAAATTATGAATGAAATGTAATCTGGAAGGTTGACCTATTTCATTAATAAATTCCTTTAAGTAACGAGAAGTTTCTTGTGCTATTTCAGTGTGTGCTGTGAAGTTTGTTTTAACCCCGCGGACGAACTCCGCCTTTTCAGAGAGAGTAGTCTGGTCTGGTTTAATTAAAAGTATCTCATTTATGAGATTGGTGCCCCTATATCTTTAATAAACAGGTTAAACTCGAACGTCATACATAATAATATTAATATTAAATTATTGGTTATAATTATTGATGCTCAGAAAACCAGACAACCTTTTTTTATTATTAATAGTTACAACACGTCCCACCAGTAAAAGTCCCATCCTCCATCTCCATCTCTTCCATTTTACTGTAAAAATTGAAATTTTTATGAAATATAATTCATAAATAAGCTTAGCATATATGATATCATTTCATCATCAGAAAATGTTAGGTCTGCGCATTTTGAGCACAAATAAACAGTCTAATAAAATCCGGGGCACAGGGGCACGAAACGCAATGATGCAACATTGTTTTGATTAATGCCTGAGAGTAGGCCAGGTGAAACCAGTCATCTCGTTCTAACCTCTGGCATTAACAAAAAATGTTTACTTCATAAAATCTATACGTTCACACTGAGTTCAAAAGTAAAAGTTCTCCTTCTGTAATAGCACAGTTTTTTTATGATCAACATTATAGTTTGGGACTAGTTTGTTTTCACCGTAGCGAGAAAGGAGCGACACGGCTGCTACGTACCGGTTTAAGACCAAGAGATGGATTTAACATGAAATCCATGTCTTGTTCATGTTTCATGGAAGTTAAATGCATGTATCACATTTTACATAGGCCTACATGTTTTTACTCGGTTTTGTAAAAGTTTTAAAGAAGTTTTCATCATGACCTTAGCTGTCTCCATATCCGCATACGTCATCACGTCAGTTAAACTCTGCCACCGCATTGGTCTAAAACGGGTACGTAGCAGCCGTATCACTCCTTTCTCACTACGGCGAAAACAAACTAGTCCCGACTTAAAACATCGATCAAAAAAAACTGCGGCATTACAGAAGGAGAACTTTTACTTTTGAACTAAGTGCGAACTTATTTATTTTTTGAAGTAAACAGTTTGTAGAGTTTGCCAGAGGTCGGAATGACATTCATTTCTAAAGACATTTCCGGGTTCCCCTTATGGCCGAGAGAGCAGCAAAAGCTGCATTACAGAAGTGCAAACATGCCCAAACGAGCGGCTGGTGAGCGGGATGTCTGGGACTTTTCTAAAAAGAAAAAAATTACAGGTGAGCTATTAGTCTCAATAATTAACCTAGCCTGCTTTTTGTTATCTAAAGACCACCTGACTCGCCACAGGCGTACGCACAGATCCCGGGATGCTACCCTCCAAACTAGCTAAGATCAACGGACGACACCCCATATCTCTCTTGTTAATTAGCTTGCTAAAATACATGACTTATCATTCAGTCAAGACACACATGCGGCTTGCTGAATCTACTGGATGTCGACTCTTTTTACACATCCAGCCATAATCAGCCTCGGAAAAATGATCAGGTTTTTGACAGTTTATTAACTACTTTATTTATTAGCACAATCTGCCTCACACAGCCCATTGATTTAAGGTGGTGCACCTTGTCAGAGCTCATCTGACAGTGCCGACATTTAGCCATAATCAAGACGAATGTGAACAAAAGCAAGAAAAACTGTAGAAAAAAAACATGATTACGAAAGTGTTTGGAAACTGCTATGAGCATGTGGATTAAATGAGGGTTGTAATGAATAAAATAGAAATAACTCATTTTGTTTGGTCTTTCATGTTAAATTAATCCAATACTTTGTTTTGTATAGGCCTAGTTTGTACGAAAAAACTTCTTCTGCACTGCAATTATTAGCTAACGCTTCTTTGCAAGGTGCTGGTATCGGCTTTGCTCCACAGATATATAAAGCCTCCATTTCACCCGATCTTGTTTAATTCTAATGCAGGCTATTCAGCTGTAGTCCCCTAACATTCCGGCCAATTCGGCGATACAAAATACTCTATAAATAGCACCTTTTTAAAATCAAAATCCAGTGGGTATCTAAGTGGGTATAAGCCTGTATCCAATTTTTGATATTTTCTGGCGGGTCGGATTTTCCGACGCTGTCTGCGGATGTGACGTCAAGCGCGTTCATGTGAAATGTTTCAGAACATTCTGCCACCACCGCTAGTCAGCACTTGCAAGCAGTTCAATGGATTGTGTGAATACACAGAAGAGACCAAGGACAACTTTGACACCAACAGTAACTCCACATAAGACTAAAAAAGTTAAACCCCTGACAAGTGCCTGAAAAAGATCGAAGATTAAGAGCGACCGGCGTACCAGCACACGCTGGGAGAGCGAGCAGAAAGGAAGAGCAGTTCCGTTTTTCGGCCACAGGTGTCAGTCACGAGTTTAAATTTCAGAAAATTGCATATAGCCCCTTTAAATAAAAGATAGAAACTGATTTGCATTTCATTGAGTGAAATAAGTATTTGAACCCCTACCAACCATCAAGAGTTCTGGCTCCCACAGAGTGGTTAGACAATCCTACTCATTAGTCACCCTCATTAAAGACACCTGTTGTAACTAGTCACTTGTATAAAAGACACATGTCCACAGAATCAATCAATCAAGCAGAATCAAAACTCTCCAACATGGGAAAGACCAAAGAGCTGTCCAAGGATGTCAGAGAGAAAATTGTAGACCTGCACAAGGCTGGAATGGTCTACAAAACCATTAGCAAGAAGCTGGGAGAGAAGGTGATTGCTCGAAAATGGAAGGAGCACAAAATGACTCCACGCAAGATCTCACCTAGTGGGATGTCAGTGATTCTAAAAAAGGTGAGAAATCATCCTAGAACTACGCAGGAGGCGTTACCTAATGACCTCAAAGTAGCTGGGACCACAGTCACCAAGAAAACAATTGGAAACACATTACACCGCAATGGATTAAAATCCTGCAGAGCTTTCAAGGAAGGCACATGTGCAGGCCCGTCTGAAATTTGCCAATGAACACCTGAATGATTCAGAGAGTGACTGGGAGAAAGTGCTGTGGTCAGATGAGACCAAAATTGAGCACCGTCCCCACTGTCAAGCATGGAGGTGGAAACATTTTGCTTTGGGGGTGTTTTTCTGCTAAGGGCAAAGGACAACTTCACCGCATCAACCGAAAAATGGACAGAGTCATGTATCGTAAAATCCTGAGCGACAACCTCCTTCCGTCTGCCAGGAAACTGAAAATGGGTCGTGGATGGGTGTTCCAGCACGACAATGACCCAAAACATACAGCAAAGGCAACAAAGGATTGGCTCAAAAAGAAGCACATTAAGGTCATGGAGTGGCCTAGTCAGTCTCCGAACATTAATCCAATAGAAAACCTATGGAGGGAGCTGAAGCTCAAAGTTGCACAGAGACAGCCTCGAAACCTTAGTGATTTAGAGATATTCTGCAAAGAAGAGTTGACCAAAATTCCTCCTAAATTGTGCGCAAACTTGGTCATAAATTACAACAGACGTTTGATCTCTGTGCTTGCAAACAGTTTTTTTCCCCCTGTATTAAGTATTAAGTCTTTTTTGTTAGAGTGTTCAAATACTTATTTCACTCAATGAAATGCAAATCAGTAGCTATCTTTTATTTAAAGTTATTTTTTCAACACATGTACATATATAATATGTATATGTAGATAGAAGGTGTCACAAAAAAGGCAGAATAGACCTGGAGGTATATAACATACCTCCAACAAGACATGAAAATGCAAAGCAGTTAAATAAAAATAAATTTCAAGTGCATGATCAGGATACCAGACATGAACAGTAAAAACCTGTTACAATCTCATATTCATGTTTACATACAGTAAGAAAAAAATTAATTATTGCCTTAGTCCGGCTGAAGTCGAACTAAAAAGGTCTTCTCCTAATCAAGTGGTTCCAAAACTATTTCTACTGGGACCCCCATACCTTACATTGTAATCATTTTAAGTATACCATCTTTTTGTTACTGAGCATCAGTATCAAACATTGCGGTCATTGGTTTTCAATTTTTTTTGTAAATGTAAAGAAACTGCAAGAGGAAAGAAAACACCTATTGTGAAGGGATGTTTTGCAAAACTAAGGACTGCAAACATCAGGTTTGCAATTTTTTTTTTTTTACCCCGCCAAAATACCTAGCATGACCTCTGGTATTACTGGACAGAGGAATGACTGGTAGTGTGCTGACTATTGTTGTCTGACATTCTTGAAATTGTCCATAGTACAGTATTAAATCCTCTGTAATTGTTTGAGGCTTTTTACACTTTGCACTTACACTTGTTTTTTGAAAAATATTTTTTGAGCTCAATTGAACATTGGCAGGTGTTTGGTGTAACAAAACCAAAGGCAAAATATGCTTCATCATATTTTCTACTCTTTGGCTTGGAAGGAAGTTCAATTAGACGCATGTTTGGTGTTGTTTTATATTCTGCTTTGCATTTATGTGGGAACCTAGTCAAAAACCTTTACATTATGTTAGCAGTGTCCAAGCATTTATTTTATCCATTCGTTAATGCTGTGCTGCAGCATTTTTGTTGTCAATTTCTTCACTCATTGTGCATATCCTGCTTTTCCTTGGTCTGTTTCACTGCCACCAGCATTTGTTTAGTATCTGTGTGACGCTCTAGGTCAACCAGAGGAATGTCAACGAGAAAGGGCGCATGTCGCCACCTAGCATCGTAGAGTTGAATGCACTTCATTCAATAATTCGATTTGTAAGTAAGTAACATGTAATCTGGAATAAAGGCTCCCATTCTGGTTGAGCTATTAGCTTGAATATTGCCAAAAGCTAAATTTTGACACAGGTGGCATCAGTCAGCAGCATGAAACTTGGAACAGTGAAGATCATGACAATTTTCTAACATTCAGGTTCTATAAATTGTTGCAAATGTTTTTATACGCTTCCATTTTTACAGACAGTCTTTGATATTTATGTCACCTCTGCTTTAGTTGAAGGATACAAATGAGCCAATATCAGAACGATTAAACCAGGACAGCTGAATTTATTATTTTTACTTTCTTTAATATAGAAAGTACCCTTACATCAGTTTTTCTGTTCTTTATGTGTCTCTGGTCTGTCATCTTAAACCCCCAGACGGTCGTTGCAGATGGTCCATTGTACTGAGGCAGGATTTGCTGGAGTTTTCTTCCTGTTAAAGGGGAGTTTTTCCTCTCCACTGTCGCTACAAGCTTGCTCAGTATGAGGGATTGCTGTGGTTGGAGTCTGCATCAACGGGGCGCAACTGCCATTCAATGCCTCGATGCAATCTGCTGGAATTCCTTAAATAGAAAATGAACTAAAACTTTAACCTGATTGGAATGTTTGTATGATGGTATTGAGAGCACCTTGAGATGACATCTGTTGGGAATCGGTGCTATATAAATAAACAAAATTGAATTGAAATATTCACTTTTACAATAACTGATGTTTGGGGCCTGATTTAACAATATTCCAAAAAAAGACCGCAAAATAGCTTGGGTCGCAAAACAATTGTGCGAGAGGCGTGTTCCCAATTTGCGGGTGATCTACTAAGATTGTTTGTGCAAATCATAACAGGTGCAAAGAGCAATATTCAAATGAGGTCTTTGTATCTGCTGCTGTGTGTGCCAGCCTTACTGCCCCATGCAACTTAGCCAGAGAGAGGAGGAATATGCGCAGTGGATTCATGACGCATGTTTGGCAAAAAAAGGAAAAAAAAAACATACCTGTCAAGTCTACGGCTGTTAGAGAGTTATTTACCATTAGGCTAGAATGTCTGTGAATGTTCTTTTGTGTTTGTCATTAATAAACTGGGTGCGGTGTACATGTGCCGCTCTCTGCTCCATGCAGGCGCTGTATTCCAGAGACAGCAGGTGCAGACGCGGTGAGCACGTAGAGTTATGATGTGTCTTTGGAAAAAAAGGGGGGGAAATCGACATAACTGTCAGGTTTATGACCATTAGATTGTTAATTACTATTTGGTTAGAATGTGTGTGAATGATATTTTTGTTTGTCAGTAATAAACTTATGTTGAATCGTGGTAGCGCAAAGTTAATAAATGCTTTTCAGACGCGGTAAAAATAGGCTTTCAAAATTGGTTTCATGATTGATAAATCACACTTCGTGTGGAACGCCTAATTATTTGCATGTTCTCCTCTCATTATTTGCGCCTTCAGACAGAAATGCCCATACTAAATATTCATCAAGGGCAAAAGCGGTAAATGGATTGCATGCATCTTGCTGTGCGTATAACAGATGCAATCCTCTCTGCGCCTGCTTAGTAAATTACCTGCTGCATAATTTTGCACATGCTTTGAGGTTTGCGCACGTTTTAGTAAGCGCAAACTTTTAATAAATCAGGGTCTTGGTGTGGACCAGAAAATATATCCTGCTAAATTTAAACCAAAGATAATTAGATTGTTGAATTAATAGTTTAAAGCAGGGGTCTCCAAAATGTGGGGCCATTTGTGTCCCTCTGAATGATGCTGTGAATGGCCTGGCTGCTATACAAGAACGGTACAAATTTTACTGACTAACACAGAGAGACCAATGTTTTTCTTCTTGCTGAAAATATCCTTGGACAATTAACCCAACAGTTTCGGAAATTATAAGGGGTGTGTAGACTTCTGAAAGCCACTGTATATGTGCATACTTTGCAAACAAACAGACAGTACATCTTGCTGTAAAAGAGATATTGCATAACCGACACCTGGAATTTGCTGACAGACTTGCAATTTCCAATGAATGCATCAACTCTTGAGGCACCCTGTGCATGAAAGGGCTGGGCAAGGTGGGTAGGGGTGTTTGGATGTGGGGGGTGTTGCCCCTCAGCTAGCAACTCATTTTGCCTGTGCTCCTAAAGCGTCAAACACTTCACAGCTCAAAGAGTTTGCGGGGTAAGTCTTTAGTATGGCTGGTAGCGTCTGTGGCTGTCTTTGCGTCTTGCTCGTCTGCCTCTGAGGCGTAGAGCGGTGGATCAGACACATCAGTGCCATCACAACTTGTCAAGGAGAACAATCATGTCTTGAAATAACACAAACAGCCGTTTTCAAAGACAAGACATGAAAAGATGAAATGCATATCAAGAAAAGTGTTTCTTTTGTGGTTGAGAATGTGCTTCTCTATCTATCTGTGTGTGTTTGCGTGTGTGTGTGTGTGTGTGTGCGTGTGTGCCTAGTACAGGGAGGTAGCTGTGATGGGATACAGAATTTAGTGAATAGATTTTACTCAAGATCTGTAAAGTGAGGGATTTCATGTAAAAACAGCTGCTATAGACGACAGGCAAAGAGAAAGAGGGATAGGGGAGGAAACACTGAGCTGGGAGGGAGGGAGGGGATGAGAAGGATAGACTTTAACTGTCTGAAGGACAAAGCTACTGACCCGAGGATCATTCAGAGGATTGCCTTTCAGTTTCAGAGCAAGGTCAGGCTGCTTATTTTACCTCAGTGTTTTCGCTAATCTGTTTTTTGTGTGACACAAACAAACACTGAGAGCGTTCACACACATGCATACTGGTGCACACACCAATGGCCCCGAAATAATTACAGCTAACATAGGCTTTGCTATCAATAAACATTAGACGAGCAGGCTTTGTGCCTACATGAGTATCACACTACCTTGGACCTGTGGTGAATTTCAATGGCTGGCAGTGGGGGCCGCCACAGACTGCACATGTCCACACTGCATTCTAATGTCTCCTAGACGGTTCCTGGCTAATAATGTGGTCCTCAAATGAATAAAATACCAGGAGCTCTTAAATCTATTGTTAGACGTTCTCTTATAATGAGCTAAAATCATCCTCCATTCCTATTGACAGGTCTTCAGGAGCTGACTGTGGCTGTTGGTTGGCAGCTCATTAGTAGCCATACTATATTTATGTCAACACATTTACTGACAATCAAGGGAGGAAGGGGATGCTGGGAAGCAGAGGCTGTCCCACGGGGCCTGCCATCATCTGTGGAGGAGACATACCGGTGGGCGTTTCGCTCCTGGTGGAGCAGCAACACAGAGGAGTGATTGCTCAGACTAGCTTAGTGGCCCACTGTGGCTTTGAGACTGGTGGTGCCATGAAGCAGCGGGCCAAACTACTGTTCTGAGAACAGTGTAATCTGCAGCCTTGTGTTTGTGGGTGTGCTTGCATGTGTGTGTATCCAGGATGGGTTAAAGTGCCCCAGTGTGTTCTGTGCTGATCTGATAATGAGTGAGCAGGGTCAATAGGATGTTAACAGCCCCGTGGGAACGGCTGACTGGTGGTGGATGGGTGGAGCAAGGACGAGGGCCCAGGGACACAGAGCTGTGATTTCCCTGTCCTCGCTCCCCACCATCTGTGGATGTATGTGTGTGTATGTGTTTAAGTACAGCAGGGACAGTAAGGTGCCTCTGTCCCTGATATCTGACTCTATAGCTAAGCCCCCGCTGTGTCCTTGCTGTAAACGGCGCAGTCAAACCAAAAGCAGCTTGTTCTTTTAAAACCAGCACCAAGAGAAAAGCTTTGAAATGGAATCAATTATTGCTCCGTGTTTACATTTAAGACTATACATGAGACTGCCACAAAATTTTACGTACTTTCTTAACATTTTATATAACAGACCTGCACAACATAGAGAATGATTGTGAGGTGGAAAGAAAGTGATCAACAGTAGACTCCCACCTATTAGGGGATTAGCCTATTCAGAGTTTTTTTTTTTTTTTGAGCATGTTTGAAATAATCCAAAGAAAATAGGCCCAATAACACTAGAGATAGTATTGGCTGATGCTTGCAAAGCAGCCAATCCAGGAGCACCATTCATTTTCATCTACACCAATTGGCTGTACACCCAAAGAGCGGAGATGAGATAGATTGTAGATGTTAGCCTCTGTGGTAGTGCCAATTTCCACTGTGCGTGTTAATGCGTATTCAAGTATATGTGGTGTTTAAACTATTAAAAGAGGCAGTTCTAAGCATTTCAAGTATTCGTGGATTTCAGCTATTCATAGGCAGTTGTGGTCCCTAAACCCTCCAAATATCAGGGGTCCACTGTATGTGAATACGTAGAATAGAACAGAATAGACCTTTATTGTCCCAAAAAAGGGAAATTCGGCCGTAGCAGCAGCAAAGTGGCAGGCAATACAAACACTTATATTCACACGAGAAGGAAAGTATAAAAACAGTATTTAAGACTTAAGGGGACATATCATGAAAATTTGTGTGGTGAATTTTGAGTGTCTAAGAGTGCAAAAAGCATACATTTGTCACTCCATGTGTTGTGGAGATATTTTTGTAAAATGTTTTGGGTCATATTTTTAAGCCGTTCAGTTTTCTCTATTATCTATTACGTCTTATGAACTATTACGTCACAGAACTGAAACTGCCAAACTTGGTCATGGATTTCCGCCTAAACGCTGAGCGAATCCACCATCTTTATTTCTCGTGGTGAGTTTGTAGTCCAAGTTTAGGTATGCCGAAAGTACAAGTGTCAAAATGTTCTGTTGTTGGGTGTATTAACCCGCACAACTCTTTAGACCGTCTCCCAGCATCAGGGCCGCTTCGAAGTGTGTGGTTAAGTTTCATTTTTAATGGTAATGTGCCCGAATCTGTGGCTAAAATAGTTTTTGTTTGTGCCAAGCACTTCAAAGACGAGTGCTTCAGTAACCTCCACCAGTGTCAACAAGGGTTTTCTGAAAGACTTTGTCTTATCGAGGGCCCATCTGAATATGAAAATGGTGGACACAGCACAGTGGTAAGCTCCAATTAACGCTAAAATGACAGCAAACAGAATTTTGGGATTTCTTGAACATTGTTTTAATAACATTAGCATCAGACTTTCTGCTTATGTTAGCGCTATGTGCTAGATGTTTTAGCTCCCCAATAACATAGGTCTTTATAATACTACCATCACAGGTAAAGGCAGAGTATAATTTCTTATGTATGCCTATCTGGTTACATACCCGTGTCTGTGTTTTGAAAGAGTTTGTTGACTGTAAAAGTGGACAGGTTCATATGCTACTTTGAAATTGCTAACGTTTTTTCCCTTTCTTCATGTAGTATACCTGCTTAAAAAACAAAGTTATCATGATATAGTATAATCTTTTTCTCCTTATATCGTAAGAAACCCCACTTTTTATAGCTTTAAAGTTCTTTTTGTTGTAGCTGTGGTATTTCAGATCAGTGTAAAGCACATTACTATTTTTTCAATGAGATTTTGGGTCATTAAACAGTTGTCTTTTTTGTTAGTCTCCCTTCCGACATTTAAAAAAACTTTGACAAATAAAAAGGTTCTGCAGTGCTAGGTTGCTGGTTCTCTATCAAAATACAAAAATGGCTGAATGGGGTGGAGTGGAAGGTTCAGCGACCTGGAGGGGGGCGTGGCATGCAGCACACCCTACACATTTAAGGAAGGTTTGAGAAGACAGAGCAGAAACACAGAAGGAACAGAAGATCTAATATAAAAGAACTTTCTATGTTACAGAAAGTATTAAGTTGATAACAGGACACAGTGGATGTTCAGTTACTGGGAGGATCATCCCAGTCGATGCCCCCCGTCCAACAGGGCATTGCAGCCAAGCAGGATACCAGACCAGGTATATCTTCTATGGAGAGAAAAACACTGAGAGAAAACAAGTTTAACAGTCGAAATAACAGAATGTACTGTAATACAACTGGAGAGTCGTAAGAGAAAAGGAAGTAGCAGAGTGAAGAAAATTGGTACGTCTGTCCTCCAGCAGTCTAAGCCTACAGCAGAATAACTACAGAGATAGCTCTGGATGACCTAAGCCACTCTACCTATAAGCTTTATCAAAAAGGAAAGTTTTAAGCCTGGCCTTAAAAGTAAACAGAGTGTCTGCCTCACGGACTAAAGCTGGGAGCTGGTTCCACAGGAGAGGAGCCTGATAACTAAAAGATCTGCCTCCCATTCTACTTTTAGAAATCCTAGGAACTACAAGTAATCCTGCAGTCTGAGAGCGAAGGGCACTGTTAGGAACATGTGGACCAATTAGATCTCTGATGTATGATGGAGCTTGATTATTAAGGACTTTGTATGTAAGAAGAAGGATCTTAAATTCTATTCTGGATTTAACAGGGAGCCAATGAAGGGAAGCTAAAACAGGAGAAATGTGATCTCTCTTTTTAATATTCATCAGAACCCTAACTGCCGCCTTTTGGATCAACTGAAGGCTTTAAATGGTATTTTGTGGACTACCTGATAGTAAAGAATTACAGTAGTCCAGCCTTGAGGTAACAAATGCATGGACTAGTTTCTCAGCATCACTCCTGGACAGGATGTTTCTAATTTTAGCAATGTTCCGGAGGTGAAAGAAAGAAATCCTAGAAACCTGTTTAATATGGGATTTAAATGTCAAGTCTCGGTCAAAAATAACGCCGAGGTTCTTTACGTTATTACTGGGGGCCAATTTAATGCCATCCAGATGAAGTGATTGACTAATCAGTTTCTGTTTAAGAACTTCTGGCCCAAAGACAGCAACTTCTGTCTTGTCAGAATTTAAAAGCAAAAAGTTTAGGGTCATCCATGTTTTTATGTCTTCCAGACATGCCTGTAATCTACCTAACTGACTGGGTTCATCAGGATTTATGGATAAATATAGTTGTGTATCATCTGCATAGATGTGGAAATTTATCCCATGCTGTCTAATGATTCTACCAATTGGGAGCATATATATGGTGAAAAGAATTGGTCCAAGCACAGAACCCTGTGGAACTCCACAGGTAACCCTTGAGAGTGAAGAAGATTTATCATTTAGATGAACAAACTGAAATCTATCAGACAAATATGATTTAAACCAGCCTAGTGCTGTTCCTTTGATCCCTGCAACATGTTCAAGCCTTTCTAAGAGAATATTATGATCGACTGTGTCAAAAGCAGCATTGAGATCTAACAAAACCAGAACAGACACAAGTCCATTAGCTGAGGCCATGAGAATATCATTAGTAACCTTCACCAGTGCTGTTTCAGTGCTATGATGAGCTCTAAAACCTGACTGAAACTCTTCAAACAGCTCATGAATGAGGGATTGCTGAAGGATTGCTGTGGTTGGAAAGTCTGCATCAACGGGGCCCAACCTCACGCCAATGACTGACGCAATCTGCTGGGATTCCTTAAATAGGAAACTTTTTAACTGATTGGAATGTTTGTATAAATGTATTGAAATGACTTCTTGTTAAGTGCCTTGAGATGACATCTGTTGTGAATTGGCGCTATATAAATAAACTGAATTGAATTGAATTTTAGGGATCGCACCAAAACGAGTCATTCTGCAAACTCTGTTTAAACACCTCTGAACGGGGGTAGAAGAGGAGCCTATAGAACTACTATAATAAAATATTCTGACCTAATAACTGCAGTTCCACTATATATAGACCACAACTAAATGATTTAGATGTAAAAATGAAGAATTTAAAAGCATGAATTGTCCACTTTAAGAATATGTACACTAAGGACAAAAAAATAACAAAACTGGCTTCCGGATTGAGGATGTAGCGAACAAATGTGTGAGAAGTGGCTCCCGAATTACTTTTTTATTCTCTACCTCATTTTTTCGGTATAAAGTTTGGCGCACCTTAAGTTGATTATCTGTATGTTAAGCATAACTTTGCACAACTAAATGAGACCAAAGAGACGTGACCGAGGGCAAAAAACAACCGAGATTGATGAAGATCTAGGTTTGGGGTGTTCAATGGGATTTTTTCTTTTTTCTCTTTTTCTATTTCAACTTAAGTTCCATGAGAACTGGGGAACATCTTATTTACATGGCAAAACCTTATCTTCTAAGGATGCACACAATTATGTTAAACTGTATTATTACTACTATTTAATTTTACTTCTATACAACTGCACGCAGTGTATGTTGACATTGCTTATGACCACAAATGTACTTTCATAATGTGGTTCAGGCTAATCATTCACATTTTAGATGTCTCCTGTGATAAATAACGCAGGCCCAGTAGGGGGAGCTACAGTTAGGTTTCTGTCCTGAAAGGTCAAGGGGATGAACGGTCCTTTGAAGCGTTTCTAGAATTTTCTCCCATCTTCAACGATTCAAAGCTGATGTTTTGTTTTTGCAGGAGACACATTTAGATCACACCAGACTCCGTAAATCATGGGTTAATCATATCTTCCATTCCAAATTTAATAACAGATCACGAGGGGTGGCAATTTTGATTAATAAACAAATTCAATTCTCACTAAATGCAATTATTGCAGACCCCAATGGTTGATATGTCATTGTCTCGGGCCTCCTATTTCAAACACCCGTTCTTCTGGTAAATGTGTATGCCTCTAATTGGGAAGACACTGAATTTGCCAATAAGTTTCTGTCCTCTCTCCCTAAAGCCCCTTTCAAACAGGCCATGAAAAACTGTAATTTTCCGGACTTCATCTGTTTTGCTTTTGTATCTGAAAGCAATCTTCCGGACTTTGTCCGCATACCCTTTACCGGTAATTATATGGATGAAGACCTAGTAACAAGAGCGGACTTTTCGCGGTATGGTGTTAGCGTTTAACTGTCAGGTAATGTTCCGCGAGAGCTGGAGGGGTGTGGGGAAAAGGCAAGGGGAGCAGGGAACGCTGTGAGCCCACACATTGATGATGTATAAATGTCACTATTTTCCTTTCAGTTTCTTCATCAATGTCTCTCAAGCGTTTCCATGTGCGCAAAATTGCACACATCACAAAGACAAGCACTGCGAGTAGATCTGCTGTTTCATTTACCATCTTTGCAATAATCCATTTGCTTGGGGAAATGACGTACGCCCGCCGCACTAAGTTTACGTAATATCCTCTTACAACCCCCCACTCCTCCGTACCCTGCACCCCCCAGACATTCATCACGATCCTCCGGTATATTTCTTGCTGTGTGAAAGGAGCCGAAAGGCAATGTTTCGGACAAAAGGGGAGTGTTTGAAAACACAACTCCGGTTAAAGACCGGATGGAATTGTCCGCAAATATTCCAGAACTTCTGTCTGAAAATGGCTTAATTTAGATACACATAGACTGATCCTTGCAGGAGATCTTAATTGGACAATTAACCCATTTTTCGATAAATCTAGCCCTAAATCTACCTCACCTTCTGCAATGTTTAGGGTCTTTTCAGACTTTGAGAAAAATGGCTGTGTAGACCCATGGAGGTTTCAAACTCCAAAACAATTCTCCTTCTTTTCTCATGTCCACCATTCTTTCTCAAGGATAGATTACTTTTTACAGATAGCTCGTTCATCCCTACAGTGAAAACGGTTGAATACTTGGCCATCATTTAAGATCATGCACCACTCATATTAGACCTCTTTCACTTTGAACATTAGAGAGCAATCCTTTTGGAGACTTAATTCCTTGCTGTTTTCAAACAAAAAATGTGCGAACATGTGGCTACTAATATAGATACTTTTCTGGAAGTAAACAAAAAGGAAGGTATATTATATTCCCAGATTTGGGAAACCTTAAAAGCGTAAGAGGACAAATAATCTCTTATGTAGCACATGTCAATAAAGAATGCCGCAAACAAATACAAGACCTGACGGACTCAGTTTTGAACTTAGACCGCATATATTCTGAAAGCCCCTCCCCAGAACTATATAAAGAATGGATAGTCCGTGAGGCAGACACTCTGTTTACTTTTAAGGCCAGGCTTAAAAGTTTCCTTTTTGATAAAGCTCATAGTTAGAGTGGCTAAGGTCATCCTGAGCTAGCTCTGGAGTTATGCTGCTATAGGCTTAGACTGCTGGAGGACAGACTTACCAATTTTCTTCACTCTGCTACTTCCTTTTCTACTACTACTCTCCAGTTGTATTAGAGTACATTCTGCTATTTCGACTGTTAACTTTGTGTTCTCAGTGTTTTTCTCTCCATAGAAGCTCCACCTGGTCTGGTATCCTGCTTGGCTGCAATGCCCTGTTGGACGGGGGGGCATCGACTGGGATGGTGCTCCCAGTGGCTGAACATCCACTGTGTCCTGTTATCAATTTTTAACTTTCTGTAACATAGAGAGTACTATTATATAGGATCTTCTGTTCCTTCTGTGTCTCTGCTCTGTCTTCTCAAACCCCCAGACGGTCGTGGCAGATGGCCGCTCCTACTGAGCCTGGTTCTGTTGGAGGTTTCTTCCTGTTAAAGGGGAGTTTTTCCTCTCCAGCGCCGCTACATGCTTGCTCTGTGTGAGGGATTGCTGAAGGATTGCTGTGGTTGGAAAGTCTGCATCAACAGGGCCCAACCTCACGCCAATGACTGACGCAATCTGCTGGGATTCCTTAAATAGGAAACTTTTTAACTGATTGGAATGTTTGTATAAATATATTCAATTCAATTCAATTCAGTTTATTTATATAGCGCCAATTCACAACAGATGTCATCTCAAGGCTCTTAACAAGAAGTCATTTCAATACATTTACATACATGTTCAAGCCTTTCTAAGAGAATATTATGATCGACTGTGTCAAAAGCAGCACTGAGATCTGACAAAACCAGAACAGACACAAGTCCATTATCTGAGGCCATGAGAATATCATTAGTAACCTTCACCAGTGCTGTTTCAGTGCTATGATGAGCTCTAAAACCTGACTGAAACTCTTCAAACAGCTCGTTACTGTTTAGATGCTCACAGACTTGATTAGCAACAATTTTCTCAAAGACTTTGGATAAGAAATGAAGGTTAGATATAGGTCTGTAATTCACTAAGTCATCTTGATCAAGGGAAGGTTTCTTGAGTAAACGTTTAATTACAGCTATTCAAATTCATGTGGTACGTATCCGTTTACTAAGGATAGATATATCATATCCAAAATGGGGCCAGGAACCAAATGGAAGACTTCTTTAAATAATTTGGTTGGAATTGGGTCCAACATACAAGTTGAAGGTTTAGATGAGGCTAATATTTTTGATAATTCCGAAAGCTCGACTGAATCAAAACAGCCTAAGCACAACTGAGGTTCTACAGTTCTTTCCGATACTGCCTCATTTACTGAAGAAGAAGTAATCATGTTTGGGAGGATGCCAATGATTTTATTTGTAATAGAATTAATTTTATTTATGAATAATCCCATAAAATCATCACTGCTAAGAGCTGGGGAATAGTTGGCTCAACAGAGCTATGACTCTGTGTAAGTTTGGCAACTGTACTAAAAAGAAACCTAGGATTGTTTTTATTCGCCTCTATTAATGATGAAAAATATGCTGTTCTAGCTTGTCGAAGGGTCTTTTTATACAGCAATAGACTGTTATTCCAGGTTAAATAGGAATCCTCTAGGTGTGTAGAGCGCCATTTTCTCTCCAACTTCCTAGTATTCTGCTTTAAAGTATGCAACTCTGGATTAAACCAAGGAGTCAGCCTCCTATGGCTAGCCACTTTCTTTTTTAAGGGGGCTACACTATCTAATGCCAAACGCAATGAGGACGTAACGCTGTGAACCAGATCATCAATTTCTGGAGGGTTAGAGATAGAATTGCTGCCATCCACTGTGTTACCCTGAGACACTAAGGAAAGTAAGAATGGAACAGATTCTTTAAAAATTGTTACAGCATTGTCTGATAAAGCTCTACTATAATGAAATTTTCTTTCAGATTTAAGATGGTCAGTTAAAGTAAATTCAAAATTTATTAAGAAGTGGTCAGACAGGACCGGGTTATGTGGGTGGACTGTTATTTCCTCACACTCAATACCATATGTCAGTACAAGGTCCAAAGTGTGTTTACCCGAGTGGGTCGATCCCTGTACTTTTTGAGTAAAGCCAATTGAGTCTAAAATAGCATTAACGGCTGCATTTAGGCTATCACTTTCAGTATCCACATGAATATTAAAGTCCCCCACTATAATAACCCTATCAGTATTTAATACTAAATCAGATAAAAAATGTGAGATCTGATCCAAGAATTGAGAGTAAGGGCCTGGTGGACGATACAAAACCACAAACAAAAATGGTCTTAATGTTTTGCAACTTGGATGAGGAAAATTAAGGGTTAGATGTTCAAAAGAACTGTAGCTATCAATTGGTCTGGGACTAATTAGTAAATCAGAACAAAAAATGCTTGCAACTCCTCCTCCTCGCCCAGTATTTCTAGGAATGTGAAAATTTAAATGACTGGAAGGAGTTGACTCATTTTATACTGACATAATCCTCCTGCTGCAAACAGGTTTCTGTGAGACAAAGGAAATCAATGTGATCATCACAAATCAAGTCATTTACTAACAAAGTCTTTGAGGAGAGAGATCTTATGTTTAATAAACCACATTTAATAGATTTATTTTTCTGTTCAGTCAAAGTTGTATTTATTTTTCATGAGATTTCCATAATTTGCTTTTGTTGGCTTAACTTTTAATCCATTTAATTTTGGCCGTGGCCAAGACACTGTTTCTATAGGGTAATGGGTGGGTAACAGTACAGAAGCAGCAGAGAGGTGGGTTAAACTACGACTCTGCTTCCTGGTCTGGACCCTGGGTTGTCAGTGTTTTGGAGGACTAATAAATTCGGCCATATTCCTAGAAAGAAGAGCTGCTCCATCCAAAGTGGGATGGATGCCGTCTCTCCGGATCAGACCAGGTTTTCCCCAAAATGTTGGCCAGTTATCAATGTAGCCCACATCGTTTGTGGCACCACCCAGACAACCACCCAGACAACCATTGATGGAATGACAGCATGCGGCTAAACATGTCGTCACTGGTCCGATCAGGCAGGGGACCAGAAAAGATTACAGAGTCTGACATTGTTTTGGCAAACTTACACACCGAAGCAACACTAATTTTAGTGACCTCCGATTGGCGTAACCGGGTGTCATTACCGCCAGCGTGACTAACAATCTTACTGTATTTACACTTATCTTTAGCCAGCAGTTTCAGGTAGGATTTGATGTCGCCCGTTCTGGCCCCTGGCAAACATTTGACTATGGTCAATGGTGTCTCTAATGCCACGTTTCTGACTATGGAGCTGCCAATTACCAGGGTCGGCTTCTCAGCGGGTGTGTCGCTGAGCGGGGAAAATCTGTTAGAAACGCGGACCGGTTGCTGGTGGCCCTGGGGCTGGGTCCTAGAACTATGCTTCCTATGTACAGTCACCCAACCAGCCTGAGGTCCCGGCTGCGCGGGCTCTACCGGAGGACAGCTAGGGGGTTCTATCCTTGTTGGCCCCGCGCTGGCTAATGGGCTTCGGCTATCAGCTGGTTTTTCAACAGCGCGGAGCCGTGCTTCTAATTCTGATACCCTCGCCTCCAAAGCTACAAAAATATTACATTTATTACAGTTACCATTATCACTAAAGGAGGCAGGGAAGTAACTAAACATCTGACAGAGAGAGCAAGAGAGAAGAGAAGAGTTAGAGACCGGAGAGAGAAGAGTAGCCATAGCCGCAATGAAGCTAAGCTAACTGAGCAAGCGAGACCTTACCACCCCAAGAAAAGCTGTGTGAAACACAAGGAGTTCCCAAAACGTAAAGTACACCACCATAAAACGTGTGTTTTAGTGTGCTTGTGTGTTAAAATAACTTAGAGAGGCCTCAGCAGAGAGAAAATAAGATCAATTCAAGAGAGTCTGAACACCAAACAGCTTACAGGGAGCACAACAGTGACAACAGGAAATGACGCGCACTCAAATACGCAATGTTAAATTTCTGTCCGACTTGATGTCAAGTCGGCGCAGGATATACCATATATGGACATCGCAGACCTATGCTGCAGGAAGCCTGCCCTGCTCCTCTCCCCCTTATATTCAGTCGACAACAAATGACCTAGAATGCCACCAATCAACGCGCCCCTCATTTGCATTATTACAATGACCGGCCACGACAGCCAAAATATCGCATCAGATCTCGCGAGACAATAATGCCTTCAGAAATAAGGGTCAGAGGAGCTCTGTGTTTATTTTTGTCACTTTTTTTCAACTTTTCATTTTTCGAAGGGCCTGAAAGACTATAATAGAGCGTGGTTATCCAAGGTATTACTAGGTTATGACTCCTTTAATCTTCTATCCACCAACCAGGCTGAATACTTATTGCAGCTAGTTGATTGCTGGCTAACCAGATGAAACGTCAGGCTGCTTCAAGTCTCATACCCCAAGTGAGAGATCAGGATCAAAACATAATTACCAACCCAAAGGAACTTAATAATACTTTTACAACAATTTACTCTACACTTTACTCGTCGAATATGAACAGATTTTTAGATAATTTAGAATTACGTACTATTGAGCCTGGAGACAAGGAAATGTTAGATCGACCTATGGCACTGACAGAGATTGCTGCAGCCATCAGGGACATGCGAACAGGTAAATCTCCAGAACCTGACGTTAAACCCCCAACCCCCAAACTTTTTTTTAAAGAAATTTAAAGACAAACTTGCACCTATTATGCTAGAAGTATTTAGGCAAGGCAAGGCAAGGGAATTTTATTTGTATAGCACACATTCAACAGCAGGGTAATTCAAGGTGCTTTACATGATTTGGTGATTTTAAAAAAACACATGAAAGAAACACACATTACACATGATACACAATAAAGCAAGAGAAAAATAAAAAAAGCAAGAGAGCATGAACACATTTCATACATATGACATCAAGCATTTACTCAAAGGCAATTCTAAACAGATGGGTTTTTAGTCTCGATTTAAAGCAGTTCAGAGTTTCAGCAGCTCTACACTCGTCAGGAAGTCTGTTCCAGATAAGGGGAGCATAAAAACTGAAAGCTGCTTCTCCATGTTTAGTTCTGAGTCTAGGGATGTTTAGTAGGCTAGAGTTGGAGGACCTGAGTGGTCTTGGTGGTTGGTACCATGACAACAGGTCTTCAACATATTTTGGTGCTAAGCCATGTAATGATTTATAAACTAGTAAAAGTATTTTGAAGTCTATTCTCTGAGCTACAGGGAGCCAGTGTAAGGACTTTAGAACTGGGGTGATGTGCTCTACTTTCCTGGTTCTAGTGAGGACGCGAGCGGCAGCGTTCTGGATCAGCTGCAGCTGTCTGATTGACTTTTTAGGCAGACCTGTGAAGATGCTGTTGCAGTAATCAATCCGACTAAAGATAAATGCATGGATGAGTTTTTCTAGGTCGTGTTGCAAAATCAGTCCTTTAATCCTAGAGATGTTCTTCAGGTGATAGAACGCTGACCTTGTTATTGCCTTTATGTGACCCTGGAGGTTCAGGTCTGAGTCCATTACTACACCTAGGTTTCGAACCTGATCAGTAGTTTCTAGCTGTATTAATTGAAGCTGTGTGCTGACTCTTGATCGTTCCCCCTTGGGTCCAAAAATAATCACTTCAGTTTTGTTTCTATTCAGCTGGAGAAAGTTATGGCACATCCATCCATTTATTTGGTCAATGCATTGATTTAGGGTTTGAATGGGTTCAGAGTCCCCTGGTGACATTGTAATGTAGAGCTGAGTGTCATCTGCGTAGTTATGGTAGCTAATGTTATTGGTTGCTATAATCTTGCCTAGTGGGAGCATGTAGATATTAAATAAGAGGGGCCCCAGGATGGAGCCCTGGGGCACCCCACATGTGATTTCTGTTCGTTCTGATGAAAAGTTTCCTATTGAAACCTAGAAGTCCCTGTTCTTTAGGTAAGACTCGAACCAGCCAAGTACTGTACCAGAGAGTCCGACCCAGCTCTCCAGTCGTTCCAATAAAATATCATGATCAACAGTGTCAAATGCTGCACTGAGGTCCAACAGAACCAGCACTGTGGTTCTTCCACAGTCTGTATTTATGCGGATGTCATTAAATACTTTGACGAGGACAGTCTCGGTGCTGTGGTGAGCACGGAAACCAGACTGAAAAACATCAAAACGGTTTGTCATTGTTATGAAGCCATTTAACTGCTGAAACACAGCTTTTTCAATAATCTTACTGATGAATGGAAGATTAGAGATTGGCCTGTAGTTCTGCATTAACGTGTTGTCCAGATTTTTCTTCTTTAGCAGTGGTTTAATAACTGCTGTTTTTAAAGCCTGAGGGAAGACACCTGATAGCAGTGATGAGTTCACTATTTGAACAAGATCAGAACCAATAACAGGAAGAACCTTCTTTAGAAAAGCTGTGGGTAGGATATCAAGACAGCAGGAGGAGGAGCTTAATTGGATAATGATTTTTTCAAGGCTGTTCTGGTTTAATTCGTGGAATTCAGACATTATCTCTACATTGTTGTTGATTGGGGATGGCACTGGTTGTGGGTTCGATATTTAGGTTCAGCTTGACCATCTAATTGTTAGAATCTTTTCAGTGAAAAAGCTGGCAAATTCATTGCAGGCCCTGGTAGAATTTAGTTCAGGGGCTACTGTCACTAAAGGATTAGTTAGTCTTTCCACTGTTGCAAATAGAATCCGTGCATTATTAATGTTTCTGTTGATGATTTCAGAAAAGAACGATTCCCTAGCATCTTTTATAGTTAGCTGATATCTATTCAGTCTCTCTTTGTAGATCTCACAGTGAACCTGGAGTCGAGTTTTCCGCCATTTTCTCTCGGCTCGTCGACACTCTCTTTTTTCACTACCTACCAGTGGATTACTTGTCCACTGAGACTTTTTTCTACCTGAGACTACTTTCACTTTAGTTGGAGCAATGGAATCCATGATGTCTGAGATTTTCGCAAAGAAATTATCTACCAACTTATTTACTGAGTTTGAGTTGGGAGATGAGGGGGATGTGGTGGAAGGATAAATACGTTTAAAGGTTTCTACTGAACTGTCCCCTAGAAAACGCTTTTTTATAGTGGTCTTACTGTGGCTGGATAATTTAGCAGAGATGGTACTTTCAAAGAAAATACAGAAATGGTCAGATAATGCAATATTAATTACAGAGATGTCAGAAATATTTAAACCTTTGCTGATAATTAAGTCCAGAGTGTGTCCTTTAACGAATCTTTGGGAAGCGGTTCCTTACCCCCAACCCTCACACAAGCTAAGATTACACTACTCAAAAAAAGGACAAGGACCCCACTAACTGTTGCTCTTACCGTCCTATCTCCCTCCTAAATGTTGATATAAAAATTTTAGCCAAAGTGATGGAACATCGTTTAGAATTCGTTCTCTCTAAAGTAATCTCTGAGGATCAGACTGGTTTTATAAGGGATCGCCACTCTTTTCAAATATTCGCCGACTCGTTAACGTGATCTACTCCCCTGGTACTTCCTCGACTGCAGAAGCTGTAATCTCTCTGGATGCGGAGAAGGCCTTTGGCCGGGTGGAGTGGAAATACTTGTTTGCCGTATTGGAGAGGTTAGAGTTCGGTGACAGGTTTCTGGCATGAATTTGTCTGCTCTACTCGTCCCCACAACCATGTATTCAAACTAATCCATCTCATTCCTAATTTTTATATATATATATATATATATATATATATATATATATATATATATATATATATATATATATATGTGTGTGTGTGTGCGTGTGTGTGTGTGTGTGTGGTGTGTTTGTGTGTACCAACACGATATTTTGACAGTTTTAACATGTAAAGTAGATAAGCAATGTGATCATTTCAACCCATTGTCGACCACTCAGCCTTATCTTAGAGGCACATTTGTTTAAAAACAAATGATCTCTTTTTTTCCCAACTAACTCCAGATATATTTCATATTTTGTTGTCAGAGATGTTTTATTTTTTTTAAATTTACAAGAATTGTCAGTTAAGGCATTAACCTTTTCAAATATGCTGTCATATGGGATTCACCTTCATTTTTGTACTTTTATACATACACCCATAAGTGTTATGTCTGTGTGGTCATTTGTTTACAGCATGTTTGTCTTGTTGTGGTGAGTTGGTTTCCAGCTAAGATGGGCAATGTTGAAATTGTAAGTTGTTTTTAATATACAATGTTTTTTTTCCTTACAGATTATATCAATCGCCTAAAACTACAGGAAGATCATAAGGAGAAGTACTTAATATATGTGCATCACCTTTAATGCCACTTCTTTCATATCCTTAGGTGCTGTCCGTTTTCACAGGGGGTGTCCGGGTGAACACGCCCCTGACTCCTGTTTCCTCAGGGGGTGTCCAGAGGGACCAGTCTCGGGCTCCTGACTTCGAAGAGGGTGTCCAGAAGAACACGCCCCTGGCCCCTGTTTCCACAGGGGGGTCCCTCTGGACACCCCCCTAGCTCCTGTCTCCGCAGGGGGTGTCAGGGGGAGGACACACTTCTGGCTCCTGACTCTGCCTAGTGCACAGCCAGCAGTGCACAGCTGGCGGACACCATTCCCTGCCAGCCTGGCTAAGCTGTGGAAGGAGGATCCATCGCTGGGCCTCCAGGCGGTTTTGGGGTGCCATACACCTGCGTGACATCAGCTGCAGAGGAAGACCGCTGGTTCTATCAGGGGGCTAAACCAAAAGCCCCCCCATCAGCTCCACTCAGGTTCTCCAAGGTGCCCAGATAACGGTTGGACCCGGCCGCGGTGGGGGTGCTTGGAGCAGCCTCCACCGCTCTCCTCCAACCTGCCTGCCACTATCCAACCGTTTCCGTGATCTGGGTGCGGATTTTCCTCTACTGACAGCCCCTGGTCCCTGTAGCGCCGTAGGATCACTGCCAAATCCCCAGCAGCCGGAGCAACAGTCTGACTCTGCCAGCCTTCCAAGATAAGATCCTCTGCCCAGCGCAAACATCCACCTGCAGACTGCCCACCACACTCATCATTGGGGACCTCATACTAAGAAATGTGAGGATGAGAGGAGCCATCACTCTGTGTTTCCCTGGAGCTACTGTCACTGAAATTACTGAACAGATCGCTCAGCTCATTGAACACAAACATGTGAGTAAAGTTGTGATTCACACTGGCACCAATGACATTTATAAACAGCAGTCTGAGCTCCTGAAGCGTGATTTTATTCACCTTTTTAATCTTTTAAAAAATACACTTCTCTGTTTTTATCTCTGGCCCCACTCCCACTGGCCGTTTTGGCAGACTTTTATCGCTGAATACTTACACTGATTTTAAACCATAATCTACATTGTTTATTTTTAACAGAAACATGGCTGAGTGCAGATCTATTAGTTATCAGGCTCCTCTCCTGTGGAACCAGCTCCCAGCTTTAGTCCGTGAGGCAGACACTCTGTTTACTTTTAAGGCCAGGCTTAAAACTTTCCTTTTTGATAAAGCTTATAGTTAAAGGGGCTTAGGTCATCCTGAGCTATCTCTGTAGTTATGCTGCTGTAGGCTTAGACTGCTGGAGGACAGACTTACCAATTTTCTTCACTCTGCTCCTTCCTTTTCTACTACGACTCTCCAGTTGTATTACAGTACATTCTGTTATTTCGACTGTTAACTTTGTTTTCTCTCAGTGTTTTTCTCTCCATAGAAGATATACCTGGTGTGGTATCCTGCTTGGCTGCAATGCCCTGTTGGACGGGGGGCATCGACTGGGATGATCCTCCCAGTAACTGAACATCCACTGTGTCCTGTTTTCAACTTTTTACTTTCTGTAACATAGAAAGTTCTCTTATATCGGATCTTCTGTTCCTTCTGTGTTTCTGCTTTGTCTTCTCAAACCCCCAGACGGTCGTGGCAGATGGCCGCTCCTACTGAGCCTGGTTCTGTTGGAGGTTTCTTCCTGTTAAAGGGGAGTTTTTCCTCTCCACCGTCGCTACATGCTTGCTCAGTATGAGGGATTGCTGAAGGATTGCTGTGGTTGGAAAGTCTGCATCAACGGGGTCCAACCTCACGCCAATGACTGACGCAATCTGCTGGGATTCCTTAAATAGGAAACTTTTGAACTGATTGGAATGTTTGTATAAATGTATTGAAATGACTTCTTGTTAAGTGCCTTGAGATGACATCTGTTGTGAATTGGCGCTATATAAATAAACTGAATTGAATTGAAATGCCCCTGTTGTTCTTACAGAGGCCTCCCCACCTAATTTTAACTTCACTTATTCTACGAGGAGTAGCAAAAGGGGAGGCGGAACTGCTTTTATAAGTTCATCAACACTTTCTGCTAAACCTGTTTTAGTTAACTATTTTACCTTTGAATATAATGCAATGGTTTTTAGCACTACTCAGATTTTATGCATCACAGTTTATAGGCCTCCTAAAAAGAGTGAACTTTTTATTCAAGAATTTTCTGAGTTTTTATCACTTCTGCACAACTCCTTTGAAAGGATCATTTTAGCTGCTAATTTTAACCTACACATGGGTAACATTTTAGATCTTTTATCAACAGATTTTTTTAAATATTCTGACTTTTATGGATTTTAGCCAACATGTCATACAGTCGACACACAACAGAGGACACACCCTGGACCTGGTCATCACGTATGGCCTGTCCACCTGTGAGTCCTCTGTTGTCGACTTGGCTGTCTCTGACCACTACTTTGTGTTTTTTAATATCACCAGTTTTATCCAGCAGAAGACCTCTGTGAGGAGTGTCAGGAAGCATCATCTAACCCCCGAAGTGGCTGCAGGTTTTCTGGAAATTTTTGAAAAGAATCATCCTATTGTTTTACCTGCCCCCTGTGATTTTACTGTCAATGATTTTAACAGAAGGCTTGAGTCCGCTCTTGACCTGCTTGCTCCACTTAAAGTTCAAAGTTCACACTTTAAAGCTGCAGCGCCATGGAGAAATGAAAACCTCAGAAAAATGAAGATAAATTGTAGGGTAGCAGAGAGAAAATGGAGGAAAAGTAAAACCAAAATAAACCATCAAATATACACAGATCTTCTCAAATTATACAATAACGCAGTAAGAAATTCAAGAAACTCATACTTTTCTAAAATCATCTCAGAACATAAAGATAATTCCAAAATCCTTTTTTCCACCATTGACAAACTTTTTAACAGTGCTACTACTCCGTTTCCTAAAACCAACTCAAACACTATTTGATGAGTTGGCAGACCACTTCAGAGGGAAGGTAGACACCATCAGATGTAATATTTTATCTTCTCAAAGTAACATGGTTTTAGACAAATCTGAGTGTGTGTCTCTATCAGAGGAAATGCTGGTCGATTTTGTCCTGGTGGAAGCTGAGACTCTTGATAATGTTTTCTCTTCTGTGTGGCCCACCACATGTGTTTTGGACCCGATTCCCACTTCCCTTTTTAAGCAATTTTATGGATCTTTGAGGATTAGATTTTAACCATGATGAATTGCTCCCTTCAGACGGGGGTCTTTCCTGTTGCCTTTAAACAGACGGTAGTAAGGCCCCTGTTGAAGAAGAGCAATTTAGATTTTAATGATTTTAACAATATTAGACGGGTATCTAACTTACCGTTTTTAAGCAAAATTTTAGAAAAGATTGTTTTAATTCAACTTAATTTTATTAATGAACACAATGTCCTGGAGAAATTTCAGTCTGGCTTTACGGTGAACCACAGCACAGAGTCGGCCGTCTTAAAGATTTTAAATGATTTTAGATTAAACTATGATGCCCAGAAGATGACAGTGTTGGTTCTACTGGATCTAAGCGCTGCCTTTAATACAGTAGACCACACTATTCTTTTAACCTGTTTAAAACAGATTGGCCTCTCTGGTGCTGTTCACAAATGTTTCACATCCTATCTCACAGACAGGACTTTTATGGTAAGTTTAGATACCTGCTCCTCTAAGGTCAACAGGATTACATGTGGTGTTCCCCAGGGTTCAATATTAGGCCAAGTGCTTTTTAACCTTTATATGCTCCCTCTTGGCAGTGTCATCAGAAGACAGAGGAGATCTCAAGTATTTTTTGATTTTAGCTCCCCGTGCGTTTTAGGATAAGTTTTAAGATTATTTTAATGGTTTTTAAGTGTCTGAATGGTCTCGGGCCTTCTTATCTCTCTGAAATGCTTTTACCATATGAATCTTCACGGTCTCTGCACTCCTATGGCAGCAGTCTCCTTGTCATCCCAAAAATTAGGACACACACTCATGGCGAGGTCTCCTTCATGTTTTTTGGCCCTCATCTCTGGAATAGGCTGCTGGAGAACCTCAGGGCCGTGGAGAACGTTCATGTTTTTAAGAGCAGGCTCAGGACTCACCTTTTTTAAGAAAGAAAAAAAGAGCAGGCTCAGGACTCACTGGGTGCCCTGTGTCTGTGCCTTGGTTGCTGCTGCTGATCTACCGCTGCAGGGGCAGATGGCTCCTCTGATGGCGTTTCCTCGCATGGTTCATCTGCAGTCGGCCCAATGTCCTTTTTTACTGTTGCTTTTAACTGTATGTGTGCATGGGAGTTGGGTTGGGGGGAGGGGGGTATAACTGTGACAATGCTTTTAAATCTCTGTGGGAGGGATGGGAATGTGGTTTATGTGTTTTCATTTTAATCTGTAAAGCACTTTGTGATGCAATTCTTGTATGAACAGCGCTTCATAAATAAAGTTTGATTTGATTTGATGAAGTCTAACAGCTGCAGTGAGGAAGGACCTGCGAAAACACTCCTTCATGCACCTAGGATCCAGCATCTTCATGCATGGGTTGGGAGACTCTGTCCATCAGTGATGTTATTTTGGCCAAAGTCCTTCTGCCTCCCACCACCTGCACTGGATCCAGAGGGCATCCTAGAACAGAGCTGGCCTTCTTGATGAGCTTATCCAACATCTTCCTCTCAGCTATAGATAAACTCATGCTTTAACATTCAACTCCATAAATGATGGCTGATGCTACCACAGAGTCAAAGAAGTTCCCTGGACTCCAAAAGACCTCAGCCTCCTCAGCAAGTAGAGTCTGCTCTGACCCTTCCTGTAAATAGCATCAGTGTTGTGGCTCCAGTCCAGTTTATTGTTCAGGAAACAATCATACAATTCAGCCGGCCTGAATTAATACTTTGTAGAACCACCTTTCACTGCAGAAGTATTTTGGGGTGGGTCTCTACCAGCTTTACACATTTAGAGAGATTTTCCTTTACAAATTAAAAATTGCTGTAGAGGGTCTGTACACAATTTTCTGTTATTGCCACAAGTTCTAAATCAGAATTAAGTCTGGACTTTTACTGGGCCAATATGCTTTGATCTAAACTGTTCTCTTGCAGCTCTGCCTGTATGTTGAGGGCAGTTGTCTTCCTGGAAGGTGAACCTCCAGCTCAGCCTCAGGTCTTCTGTAGCCTCTAACATGTTTTCTTCCAGGATAGTCCTGTATTTTGCTCCATCCATCTTCACATCAACGCCAACCAGCTTCCTCACCCTGTTGAAGAAAAGCATCTCCACAGCAGAATGCCGCCACCACCATCTCTCACTGTGGGGATGGACTGGTCAACGTGTTAGTGTTCTGCCAAACACATTGGTGTAGAATCAGGTCAAAATTTCAGTTTTGTTCATATCTTACCAGAGCACCTTCTACATGTTAAATCTGTTGCGACCATGGCTTGTCAATGGATTTTTCCACATAAGTAGTGGATCTTGTTTCCTTCTGTCATGTGTTGATGTGCCCTTGGGCAAGACACTCAACCCCAGGTTGCCTACCGATCTGTGTATGGGTGTCTGACTGTGTGTACATCAGGGTGTGCAACTGGATGAATGTGGCTCTAGTGTGAAATGTTTGGAGTGGTCGGTATGCCTAGAAAAGTGTTGTATAAAAACCATTTATTTCCAATACCTGTACTTACAAGGTGACTTCTGAAAATAGTTGGTTTCTCCACATTATATGTAGGCAAAATAAGTTAAAAGGGCTGGATGTATATGCATGACAGACTTTTCAGATATGCAAAGAAATAATAAAAAATATATCTATTTCCTTTCACTTCACAATTATACACTCCCTTGTGTTGGCCTCTCACATAAAATCCCAATAAAAACTGTGGGGGGGGGGGGGGGTGAAAAAGACCCAGGAATGTAAATACTTTTGCTAGGTACGTTGCATCAAAATTCTGCACCAAGAAATTTTATTATCTCTAGAATTATACAGTGCTATACTTTTCTTTCTCAGACAATCTGAAGGTGTGTACATTAGCAGCGTTTCTGTGACTCATTGTTCTTACAAATTGTACATACTGAGAGAAAGAGTGGATTAGAAGAGCCATTAACCACAAGGTGAAAGAGTAATTGGATCACCTAAACATAGCAATAAACCTCACACAGATGGGCAGCATGTTAGCTGTGTGTTGCTATGAAAATTCTTGTTACATGTGTAAACTGAGAGAGCAGCAGTGATAGCTGAACAGAGCGGGTAGCTACATGATCAGGACTACAACCGGGCCTCTAATTGTTCAGAAAACAGACACACGCACGCACACACATACTCTCTCTCTCTCTTTGAGACACACAAACACAATGACTGTATCAGTGTCAATTTAAACTGACGGGTCAATAAGAGCCAAAAAAATATGGGTGTCTTTTATGTCAGACAAGTGGCTGAAAGAAGAACTCACCGATAAGACAGAAGGGGAGCGCGAGAGAAGGCAGAGCAGGGAGCACTGAAAAAACATTGCGTGTTACGTTGGCAGGCACTCCAGTTAAATCCCCTGACATTTGAGCTTTTTTTTCCACAAGGCCCCGCCTTTGCCATCTGATATTCAAATGCAGAGGAAACTGGAGGAGAGCTCCTCCCAGACCACCCGCAGTATCGTCAGGGATTAGTCAAAGAGCATCAACTAGGTCAACAAGATGCAGGGCCAGTGCGTGTTCAGGGGGACGTGAGGCAACTCACCCACACAGGAGTCAGCCTAGTCTTACCAGCCTTTGTCTCTCTCTATATCTCTCTCTCTCTCTCTCTCACACACACACACACACACACACACACAATCACACACTTGTGCTCTCATACTGAGGCAGCCACGCTTACGCAGTGACCTGTTTTCATGTCCTTTGACAGTTATCCAAAAACAACTTGGATATTCCTCTTGATTTTTCATTTTCAGAGCAGCCGGGTACGGGTTAAGCATTGGATATGAGGCCAGGCGTGGGGAGATGTAAACATTCCCACTGCTGTCTACCGCCACGCTTCTGGTTGCCTGAAAGGAGATTTGCATCGCAGCAGAAAAGTCAGTTTTGTGCAGCAAACTATCTCTTGTTTCTCCGTATACAGCTCATTTAAAATCGTAACTGTAGGTTTTTGTGATCCTGCCTTGACCGCTAGTTAATCTGACTAACATAAAGTAAATTTCAGCCGTCCCAGTTGGATGCTCTGGACGTGGCCATTTCATTTCTTTATCCTTAGCTTGCAGAACGGTTGCAAAATTTAAAAATGAACTCACTCTGCAAAACAGGAAAGATACAATACCATTAAACTTTAGACCCCCTCCAGAATTGCTTCTAACTGCCTATTTTAATAGTTTAAACACCAAATACATCTTAATATGCATTAATACGCACAGTGGAAACCCTCTTACCACTACCACAGAAGCTAATGTCTACAGTCTACCTCATCTCTGCTCTTGCTGGTTCAGCCAATCAGCACCAAAAAAACTGAATGGTGCTCCTGGATTGGCTGCTTTGCAAATGCCAACCAATAGCGTGTCAAGTAACATTGTGCCAAAGTATTTGTGTTTCCCAAGTTGCATTTTTTTTTGAATGTTGTAGATATGCTCAACGAACAAATCAGTGAATAAGCTGGTTTTCTGTGAATAATTTAGAGATGTCTAACAGGAAAATCCACAAATAGGTGAATCCATGATTACTGGACTGCAAATAGAACATAAAACATAGTTTTTCTTTGTATTGTCCATATGTATGTACTAATCAGTAGGTCAAAAACAATATAAGTTTTTCTCTTAAACAAAGCATCCTAAAATCTCCCAAAACCTTGGAGGACAGCATGTTGTGGTCTGGTGAGGCCAAACCTCAACATTCACAAAAAGAGTACTATGCCCACAGTGAAACGTGGTGGCAGCATCATGGTATGGCTTCACATACCTTGGAGTTGTTTGTTTGCAAGGTGGATGAAATCATAAACAATGAATTGACCCAAAATCTTCAGCTATCTGCTATAAAAACTGAACAGTGAGGCAGATACATTTTCAGTCTCACTGCGAGTTCAAACCAACAGAAGAAAGTCTCAGGGAGAGGTAAATTAAAGTTGTGGAATTGCTGAGCCAGATTCTAGCACTAAAATTGACAGAAACTCTATGAGGTCACCTAAAGAGGGCTTAGAGATGTCTTCATAAGTGCATTTCAACCGTTGTAACTTCGGGGTAATTTTACCGGTTCTTCACTGTATGCGATTGTCTCTGTCAGCTGTTACCGAGCTGGACCTACAGGGCCGCTTTCCAAACCATTTCAGAAACCAACCGAGTATCAGCCTTGGGGTATGTACTCTGAAATGGCCCGGTAGAGTCACTGGATTTGACTTGTGGTCATGCTAATTGGTTGTAACTCAGGAAGTGATATCAGCAGACGTCGCCAAACAACCAGCATTTATAAAATTGGAAGAGTCGCTGGTATAACAACATAAATGGAAAAAACCAAACGCAACAACCATTCTTGCTGCTTCCATTAGTCTATCTCTTTTGTCTCATTATTTTCTGCTGCCGCGCTAAAAGGGCCAATTTTGCATGGAGACAAGACAGCTGAGAGGACAGAGCCAGCGTATTTACCCTCTCAGATTTACCCTCTCAGATTTTCCCTCTCGAAAATGTTCCTGAACTGGCCAAGTGGAAACGAGCCTATAGTCTGGTAGATTAGAAAACCTTTCCAAGGCGGAGTGGGGAAGCGTTACTAAGTCAAGGTGTGGAGAAGCTGACAGACTCCTAGAAAGAAGCATGAATGCTGAAATCGTAACAAAAGGTGCTTCCAAAAGGTATCAGTTTTCCAGTTGAATTGTACAGTATATATTATGACGTTAAACATGGCAAATGTTTTGAAATTACATTTTAATAGGGATGTTTTTTATTCACTACAATCTTTTTGGTAACAGCTGGACGATATCTTGTTTGTTTTAGTGTCATACTTTAATAAAACAGGTCTTAAGTTGTTTTTTTTACCTAAAAGTTTTTATAGACCCTCTTCTTCTTTGTGGTCGTACCAGACTAAAGGAAAAGCTCAATAGGAAAACAGACACCATACCTATTGTGAGGCTGTAGCCATGATAGCCCTTCACAGAGCTTCCCTGAGCTTGAATCCTTTCAGCCAGCTCTTTAGCTCGAGAGAGAAACCAAACACGGAGCTGCTACACTAAATAACACTGACATACCTGGACTGTGACTGCAGTATCAATTGTCTGAGCTTCAGTGCCCCTAAGGACATTTTTCAACATCCTATAGTGACCTAAGTCAAATATAATATTGTCATCCTGGAGGACGCTTTCTGGCTGCTCAAATTTAAATAAGTCATGCTTATTGTGAGTCTGTTGAGGAGAAGAATGCGCATTAGGAGAGATGGAGGTCATCATGTTGAATCAGTAGCTTGGCGCACCTTGCGTTGCAGCTGTGACTTTCAGGCATCTCCTCTCGGCTCGCCGCGGCTACATTGTGCAGGAGTTATCTGTGCTGTCTATCAGACACAGTTTCATCTCCCTGACACACTTCAAGGACAAAAGTGGAATATTTACCGAGACGGCTGAGAAGGCTGTTCAGCATGTCTGCTGTAATCCACTCATAATCACTCGGCTGTTTGTTTTGAACAGAGGTCACACATTTTCATCTCCATCCGTAGTCAGTTGCACCAGATAATACAGTTTCTCTTGTTAATGAATAATCCGCTCATCACAAGGCCAGAGTCGCAGAGTCTGCAAAAAGGGATGTCAGTTAAAGCTAATGATACCGATAAACTCACTAAAACAACTGAATTTATACTTTGAACAGCAAAAGCTTACAAACTTTATTACATTGTGAATCTTGTACAATCATAAAATACTGGTACATTTAACAAGAAAAGAGTGTCGGTCCATAACTTTCACTAAAACTATGTGAATGTTAATCTGAACAAGTTTTAATAATCAATATGTAAACTAAAGAAGAAATGCCCATTCTTGACCAAGCAGCGTTGTCTTGTCTTAAATGCACAGCAGAAATATAATTTTACTTACCAAAAAAAATAGTGCAAAGACTTTTTGGATGGTTTGTTAATGCAATCAATACCACAGCAAGCCATCTTTGTCCAAGAAGTGCATGACTAACATCCGAACACGAATAAACATTGCGCATGTAACTGATGGTCAAGTTCAGAGAAACGAAATAGCAGAGACTGTTAACGTGAGGCCAAGGCTGAAGTCTTCCCTGGAGCAAGAAGGGGGATTGGTCAGTGATTGATATAATTTAGTATTTTGACATACTAAGAAGGCGGTTTCAAAAACAACTTAAAAGATTAGTTTTGGTGTTTAAACTATCTGTCTTAAAGCCGATCTCTATTTTGAATACCATTAATGGCAGTCTTTATTGTTAAGGAAGTCGAGCAGTCAAATGGGTTCGCTTGAGCATTTAGCCTACAGCTAACTATAGAGGAGCTGCTTAAAGCAGCTCTGATTCATTTATTAAACACCAAACAAACTAAAGAAAAACTCCTGTCGGATTGAGTCACTCAGGTTGCAGGATATAAAATGACTTTCCACCAGAAACCTCGAAAATCACAGTTTAACCTCCAGTCCGAACGACGTGTTTGTACCCAAACAATAAATGAAATCTTATACAAGGTAACAAATCACAGTGAAAATATCAACCCTTAAATCTTGTTTAACCTGAAATAATCTCACCTCTGCCCAGACAGACCTTATTGAACGGTTAAAAGTTCTCCTGGTTGCTCCGTTGACGATGGGGAAAGCTAAAACAACGTTACCCAGCAGGCTAACAATAGCTGCGGTCGGTTAGCAGTGGGAGGATGGCTGTTGGGGCGCACGCAGCCTTTAGCTGGGACGTCGTCCTCTCCGGCTTGGCTAAACATCAATCAGTTCCAACTTCCCTTCACTGACAGTACCTTTTTCCGCAGCTTTCCAGCACAGCATTCATCCCACATAGGATTTGTCGCGGTGGGTGGAAATGGCTTCCGTCTCTGCAGGATGCAGTAGCTCGTTAGCGGCTCCCTTCCTCATGGCAGCATCTGTAGTTCAGAAAGCTTCTGCAGGGCTCAGGGCAGAACAGTGGGGTTTGTCTCATCTGTGGTTTGCGATTCACCTGATTGATCAGCAGTCTTTGTCTTCCTTGGGGTGAGTTTCTCCCAGAAACTTGCGTCCTTTCCCCTCGCCATCGAATAAAGGATTTCCTGGGGTGTGTCCTAGCACAAGCCTGGCCCAAGGGCTAAGCGCAAGAGAGCGTGGGCCGGCGGAGAGAGCCTTTATAAAAGCTCTGGTTCTCTTCTCCTGTTGGAGCTACAATGTGGATTGACGCCACCCAATGGCTGCGTGTGTCCTAACAACATCAGCTATGTGTTATTTTTTCTGTTTAAATAAAGAGAATCGGATTATCTTTGTTTTTTGTTATTTTTGACCCAGTACAGAACTGGGACTCTTTCCATAAAAAAAACGACCACAGTGGTCATTGGCACTAAGAATTGGTGTCTGAGTTCCAAGTAGAAGCCCAACAGATTTACTTTCACATGTGGAGCATTATGGCTTTTCCTACAGCACTCCGCTTGTGAGATATATATATATATATATATATATATGTGTAAGAAATCTATTAGAAATTGCTATGGTCTTAACTCACCTGAATGTATTAAACTTCCGTTTTTTAAGTGTTGCATTTGTAGTCAGAAATCAGATTTTAATACCTTTTTGTCTTTCCTCTCTTTATGGAGTAGCAGAAGCATAACTAGCTCACATGTTAATCAGGCTATCTACTCAGGTAGCCAGCTGCTTAACAGCCATGCTACCTATAGCCTGAAAACAGCAGTTTTAAAACAGAGTTACCTTAATATGGATGATGGGTGTCAGTTTCAGCACCATGTTTTTAAGAATTTGAAATATTTCCAAAGAATCACATTTGGTTTTGAGTTTACAGACCAGTTGTGTACAGCAACAGGTGGGGAAGGGGCAACGTTATTCTATAATTCAAACAACCAGGAGAAAAGTTTCTCTGAGATCTAATTTAAAGGCAGGGTATACGATTTCATTTTAAAACACTTTTTTTTAAACTCAAAAAATGCTCTTCATATACCAGTGGCAACCTATAAGTTAGGGGTTCTTAAACTTGACTGAGTAATTTTTATTCTTTCTACAGCGAGAAACCCTCATCCAATCAACTTCCACCGTCCGTCTAAGATAATAAGCTTGTAAGCAAAGCTTCCGTGTTCCAGCACCTCCCCTTTGTGTGCACGCAACGCTCGTTCTAGCCTGTAAACAGGAAGTGAGCTCGCGCTAAAATGAATCAAAAAGGCAAAGCTGTTGTGGAAATAGCAACGAGAAAGAAGAAAGCCAACCAAGAGTGTGCTTAAAGCCGAATCTGCATCGGAGCTGATGCATTTACACGGTGGCGTCAACTCAAGGAAGCTAAGGGCTTGCTAACGGATGCGTTGGTTGCTGATTTTCTCCTGGACAGGTAAGATCATGTTATATTTTGTGACTTTGGTTGAAATAGCGGAGTGAAGTGTGAAGTGAAGTGGCGGAGACCCAACGAGACCATGCTGGCTGCGCGTGCCTGTGTTATTGAGGCGGGGCTTAGTGGGAGAGCATGAAGCAAGGGGTGGGACTTTTTATTTTTCAATAACGCCCATTCAAGGAGCACTCCCACAATTGTATACCCTGCCTTTAAAGCACTTTAAACAATAGGAACAGTAACTCTAATTTATTTGCAACTTTAACTTATTAAAACCGCAGTATGCCATGATAATGATAACTTGTCCATGCCTATTAATAGTTGTACCATAGTAATAAAGTGTTTTGTTTTTTTTGCTAAGTTGGTGTCTCATTAAACCAGTCACAAACTCTGTAAAACATTTGTTGATGATCATGTTCTTTTTAGGGTGCATTCACAACAGCTGTTTAGCCCACTTTAATCGAACTCTAGTTTGATTGCTCAGAAGGTCTGGTATATTTGGAAAGGTGTGAATGCGCAATCAAACACTGTTGCGGACCAAGAAAACGACCTCTGGTCCACCTAAAAACCTAGGTATTGGCTAGGTTAAAGTGAACTCTGGTGCGGTTTCAATGGATATTAGGAAGCTGACAGGGCATTCTGGGTTAATAAAACCAAAACGACAGCGCAACAACAACTCTGCCTCATTCTCTGCTCATGCCGACCCCATTGCTGCAACATATTTGTCTGGCACATTTACCAAAGACAACAGAATATTCCTAAAACCCCTAAAATATGTTACCCCTCCATGTTTGTTTACATTTCCCGGAACAGGAAATGCCCCTGTGTTCAGTGCTTCTTGGTGCAGTGCCACTACATATGAGGAGGTAAACATGTTGCTCAACAACTTCATTTGACAAAGTCCAGTGTGAATACGAACTGCACCAGCTAAAAAAGTACCAATGTTGCAACTTTGATCCTCAGTCAAACCGAGTCTACCGGACTATCAGCTGTGAAGACAACCTTAGCGTTTGATTATATACAAAATACTGGGAAACACATTGTTCTTAGCTTGGGTTTATTACAAAAATATTTCAATATCTCAAGATTATCTCAATTACTTTTTAATAAGTAATTATTATTAAAGGCATCTGGAGAATATGGCATAAATATTAGAGTCAGTTACGAGGCCTTTCACCCACTCTGATCTAACTGCATGACTCCTCAACTGTGAAGAGTGTTTTGCTTGACCTTGCAATGAAGACATAATATTGAGAGACTGAAGGCAGAAGCAGGGCTCAGAGCGGGTAGACATTATCTGGTGTGCGAGAGAGCCCAGACGGGCTCAAGAACAAGACTGGCCTTAATAAAATATGAGAAATGCCAATCCAGACTCCAACCTTCATATGGAAGGAAGAAGATATTTCTTCCATAACATAATGGCGCCCAAAGTGCCTTTCAGTAGGCAAAACAGAGTGGACAGGGGAGGGTTTTTTTTTTTACTCCAGGGTCCGAGTTTCAGACAGAGAAAAAGTCACCATCAAGAAACCCCTGCGTCAGCCGCCGCCTGGAGGAGAATCCTGGTTTCTGGGTGAGGCCTTTTTTACGCTCTTCCTGAACAGAGGACAGAGCTCAAATGTCCGTCTCCCTTCCTGGAGCATGGAGGGAGGTCCGCAACCACTTTGGCAACAAGCTTCAAGTGAGTGCCCCGTGCCAGCTTTGCAGTGTCGAAGGGGTGGTGAGATGCAAAATCATTTTAAACAAACTTTAGCCTTTCTGACGATAAAGGAAAGAGCAGGGTCTTTTATGGGTAGCTGAGCGTTCAGCCAGACCATGGGGTCTGAATACAGGAAACCTTAGCCACTTGACAGTGATATGCCAGCAAAATGAGAGAAAAAAATCATTGGCCTGAGTGAAAGAAAAAAAAAACTGTAAATTCTTGGAGAAAGAGTAGGATAATTAATCCATTTCTTCCGCTTATCCAGGGTCGGGTCACGGGGGCAGCAGCTTATGCAAGGACACCCAGACTTCCCTCTTCCCAGCCACTTGTTCCAGCTCCTCGGGAGGAATCCCAAGGCGCTCCCAGGCCAGCCGAGAAACATAGTCCCTCCAGTGTGTCCTGGACCTTCCCCTGGGCCTCCTCCCGATGGGACGTGCCCGAAACACCTCACCAGGGAGGCATATCTCTAAGGGAGAGCCTAGACATACTACGGAGGAAACTCATTTCAGCCGCTTGTATCCGTGATCTCGTTCTTTCGGTCACCACCCAGAGTTCGTGACCATAGATGAGGGTAGGAACGTAGATCGACCGGTAAATCTTCACCACGACAGACCGGTACAGCGCCCGCATAACTGCAGATGCCCTACCAATCCGTCTATCTATCTAACGCTCCATTTTTCCCTCATTCGTGAACAAGACCCCAAGATACTTAAACTCCTCCATTTGGGGAAGGACCTCATCCCCGACCCGGAGAAGACACCCCACCCATTTTCCGGCTCAAGACCATGGCCTTGGAGTTGGAGGTGCTGATTCTCATCCCAGCCGCTTCACACTCGGCTGCAAACCGCTCCAGCGAAAGCCGTAGATCACGTTCCGATGAAGCCAACAGGACCACGTCATCTGCAAAAAGCAGAGACCTGATCCTGAGGCCACCGAAATGGATCCCCTCAGCACCTTGGCTGCGCCTAGAAATCATGTCCATAAAAGTTATGAACAGGATCGGTGACAAAGGGCAAGCTTGGCGGAGTCCAACTCTCACTGGAAACAAGCCCGACTTACTGCCGACAATGCAAACCAAACTCTGGCACCGGTCGTACAGGGACCTAACAGCCCGTATCAAGGGGCCCGGTACCCCATTCTCCCGGAGCACCCCCCACAGGGCCCCCCGAGGGACACGGTCGAACGCCTTCTCCGAGTCCACAAAATACATGTAGACCGGTTGGGCGAACTCCCATGCACCCACCAGGACCCTGCAGAGGGTATAGAGCTGGTCCAGTGTTCCATGGCCAGGACGAAAACCACATTGTTCCTCCTGGATCTGAGGTTCGACTATCCATCAGACCCTCCTCTCCAGAACCCCTGAATAAACCTTACCAGGGAGGCTTAGAAGTGTGATCCCCCTGTAGTTGGAACACACTCTGTGGTCCCCCTTTTTAAACAGGGGGACCACCACCCCGGTCTGCCAATCCAAGGGAACTGCCCCCGATGTCCACGCAATATTGCAGAGCCGCGTTAACCAACACAGCCCCACAACATCCAGGGCCCTGAGGAACTCCGGCCGACTCTCATCCACCCCCGGAGCCTTGCCACCGAGGAGCTTTTTAACGACCTCTGTGACCTCAGTACCAGAGATTGGAGAGCCCGACCCAAAGTCCCCAAACCTTGCTTCCAGATTGGAAGGCGTGCCGGTGGGATTGAGGAGGTCTTCGAACTATTCCATCCACCGCCCCAAAACGTCCCACATCAAGGTCAGCAGCACACCATCCCCACTGAACAGTGTTGGTGGCAAACCGCTTCCCCCCCCCCTGAGACGCCGGATGGTAGACCAGAATCGCTTCGAAACCGTACGGAAGTCGTTCTCCATATTAAGGATAATTAATGCCTCCACAAAATTAAGATAAGGACATACTGAGGTTTGAAGCGGTAATATTTCTAAAAAAAAAAAAAAAAAAAGTAAATCAGCTGAGGGAAGGGTTTATCTGCTTGATTATGATCATTAACAGGGGTTTGTTTATCTTAAAGGGAAGAATAATCCATTTTAAAATTCATTGGAAAGCGGGGGAAAAAAACAATGGATCTGACTGTTTTCCAGTAGGGGTCAAAAGGTCAAGATGCAGTTTTAGGAAGTCAAAAGGAATCTAGGAATAACTAAGGATCGGTTTCCTAATCTCAATTGAAGGAGCAGAAAACCAACCTTAAAATGGCAAGAAAGTGTCCCTGTTCCTTTTCCTTCACAAAACAGGGAGAGGTGTGAGGGACTGAGAAACTTAACTCAAACCATAATGGTGCTTAAGCACAACAAAACCTCAGACAACCTGTTTAAGCAAACAAGAAGACAGACTGATCGAACAAACAAGGAACAAAAGTGGTTTTAAACACTGGCTTATCAGACCAGATCAGAATGACACAAGAGGAACAATTATCCGCACATTTCACTTACAAAGAAGAAAACAAATACACATTTTAAGAGTTAACCTTATTACAAGGGTCACAAAATGAAGAAAAACATTAAATTTAATTCAACCGGAAATTAGAATGAATGAGTCTCTTGAAATGTTGACTGAAAAAGCAATAATGACAATGAGAAATAGGGAACCTTAGTGATGGGCATTAGCTGTAGTACTTCTTCACAGCAGATCTTAAACTCATTGATGGAACAAATGAAGGGAGGTGCTCTAAATTAAATTGACAACTACAGCTAAATAAAAATTGCAATGAAAACAGACATTAATAATAAACTTTTCAAATTATTTACAATGGTCAGAGGTTTTGGGAACTTTGTGTTCCCCATTTTATAAATTTAGATAACATCTATCTGTCAGGTTGCGGTTTAAAGAGGACCCAAATGCAGAACTGAAATGAACTGAGATTTAATTAAATAATAAAATCCAAACTTACAAATAATAACGAGGTAACCAGGGAACATGGAGACCAGGGAACGCAGATAGACAGACCAGGGAAGGCAGGAACCAGGAAGGGAGGAATGACAGGCAATAGGGAAGGCAGGAACCAGACGGGGAAGAATGACAACGAAGCAGCGAGTAGTGACTGAGAGAGGACTGGATTTATACTGAGGAGGAGAGTGAAGAGTGAAGCAGAGAAGGAGCAGGACTAATTAAGGGAAGCGGTTGCAGCTGAGGGGGAGTGAGCAGGTGGAAGTGATTAGCTGGGACAGGAGGTGAAATGGCTGGGAGACAGAAAACTGGGAAACTAGAGAGATCTTAAGAAACTTACTAAAGACAAGACTATGGGGAAACCAGAAAGTGCAGAAAACACAGGAAAAGACTAAGAATAACTAAACATGATAATGGAACTAAATAAGGGAAATAACTAACAAAAGACAAACACCTAGGGATCATAACACTATCTGCTTCTGGCCCGCGGACCACAGCTTGGTAAATTGTTGAAGTTTTTGAAACTGATTCCATTCAGCAACAACCTGACTGAATGGAGAACAATTGGGTTTTGTAAATAAATTATGCTAGTGAATAAAATTCACCCTGAGAGCGTTTTCAAGTATTGCTTTGAACTCATTTAGATTTAATTTGGCAAAATAAAGATAGAGGTTTGAGATTGTCTCATGAACCAAAAGCCGGTTCTGAAAACAAGTTTAATAGCAGATTCTAATCTGGAAATTTCAGCAAAACAAGATTTTAAAAAAACTTTTTTTAAAGAAAGAGGTACTGGAAAAGTTTTAATATGGCAATGATGTCTCAGGTAGTGATGGTAAATTTTAATTCTTTTTACTGAATTGAGTTTGAATGAGTCACTCACCAAAATTAATCGGGTTTTTTGAGTCATTTGAGTCACTGAGTCAGTTGCCCAGAGAGTGCAAAAAATGTACAATTTTACTCAAACTTAATCTGTTTCCCTTTTCATGTAAATCCTACTGCTAAGATGAGTGATAAAAAAAGAAAACTATTCTATAGAGCAAAAAAAAAGGATTTTTAAAGGGAGCATTTATTTTTCTTCAATAGAATGTCAAATGAAATTTCTGACAAACAGAACATGAAATGTGAATCAACAAAATAAAAATATAAATTAAATAAATGAAGTTAAATCAAATCAAATCAAACTTTATTTAAAAAGCGCTTTTCATACAAGAAGTTGCATCACAAAGTGCTTTACAGATTAAAATGACCCCACATAAAACCACCTTCCCTTCCCTCCCCCACAGATTTAAAAGCATGGTCACAGTTAACAGATTAACGTGTTCAAAATTACTAGACCACTTCAAAAATAAATTTGTCCCTTACAGATTGGCATTGAGTTTGAGCTGTGAATCGGGTGGGAGGGGGTGAGTGAGTCATTAATCCTGAATGAGGCTGGCTACGGAAGAACTGCGTGATTTGTTCATGCTACGATTCAGCGCCGGACATTGCGCTAGCTAGCTCCGGCTAGCTCTCAGGAACGGAGGGGGTGAGTAACTCAAAGTGCTGTTAGCATGGTAGCAGAGCGATGCTACTGTGAACTAGTGATGTGTCGGTTGCGAACGAACCGGCTCTAAGAGTAAACGACGGGAGCCGGCTCGTCATTGCCACCATTGTGGGTTTTTTTTCCTCCCGCTTGTTTTGGTGAAAGCCACAGGTGATTGGTCAACATGTGTAACTGCAACTGCGTGTCCACACACAGAGCAGAAGCGGTGGGGAACAGGGAGGGTCAGACAGACAGCAAGTGAGCACATGCACACGGAGGGAGACAAGAGAGGGAAAGAGGAGGAAAAAAGTGAGCGAGTGAGAAAGAGAGAGAGTGCGACGAACAAACGGTGAGAAAATGAGCCACAGCAGCAGGAAACGTAGCAAATTTTGGACCCATTTCAATGTTGTAACCAGCTCAAAGGCAGAGTGTAACTTGTGCAAGGTGAAAAAAAAAATATATATATATATATATATATATAGTTTTTTTTTTTTACACTGGTGAGACCTGGATGGGTCTGTTTTTTTATAGCGTTCTTTATAATTTATTTTTGTAGCACCCAAGTTCAGATTTTTTTAAAGTGTTCAGTAAATAAAGCTATATAAATTATAAATATTTGATATATTGCATTTTTTTACATTAGTAAATAATTTTACACATAGTTTTGCAATGTTTTTGGTGATACATACACTTTAAGCAACAGAAAATCTGAGGAGACACTTGGGAGCCGAAAGAGCCGGCTCTTTTTGGTGAGCCGAGCCAAAAGGACTGGCTCTCCAAAAAGAGCCGGAATTCTCATCACTACTGTGAACTAATGAGCTAAATTCGTGATTTGAGCTTTGTACTCCGGGTTTTTTCTTCCAGTCCAGAGCAGAAATGTTTTCGTTAAGAAACTGGCTGTTGTTTTTTCTACAATTTTAATTGTAAGCTACATATATTTCTATTAATGAAATTAGTTTACTATTAGTAACAGGAATGAGTCAGTAAATGAGTCACTTGGGATTGTGAATCATGATTCACGAGTCAGTAAAGTGATTCTCGAGTATTGAACGATTTGTTCATGACTCGCGCATCACTAGTCTCAGGGGTTCCAGCAACAGAGCTGGGATCCTACAATAATTAACAGTAACTTTTCAAGTTACGTTCATAATCTTTTGACTTTGATAAAAAAAAAATCCCCAGGTACAGGAGAGTAATCTCACGCTGCAAGCTGGATTGTCGCGAGATTTGGATTTTTCCAAACCCACAAAAATCCATTTTGTACTGCTCCAACTAAACCGTCTGACTCGTCTCGACTCCAGTGGTGGTGCGGACCAATCGTTGGTTAGCATTGTACTTTGGGGCGGGCGCATGGGCCGGTGTTCAGGTATGACGACAGTAGCAAGTGCCCAGGTTAAGGAAAATAAACATACCCGTGCCGGTTGACGTATGCGTAGAAGCGGCTATTGAATCTGTCTAAGAGATCTACAGACGATTTCTTCTTTGAAAAAAGGGACAGGTGTTTCTTAAAACACCCGTTATGCGCATATTCTCCATGCAAAACCAGCAGAAATCATCTGAGGACACGGCGTAAGTGAAGCTTGGGCGATTTCTTATTTTATTTATTTTTTGCTTGGGGAATGTGTTGTTGTTTCCCTGGCGCAAATGATATACACCATATGAGTCATTATGTGATTGGCTAAAGACAAGTCATGGTAGGCGGACACTTGCTGGCACGTCCTCCAATCAGCTCAAAATATTATACAAGATGGCCCTACCTTTCTCAGACGCTTTCTGCTGGAGCAGTTCCAGATCAATGTGTAGACATGGGGCGGGGCTAAACATAGATCTGGCTTCTGCCAGGTTACAGTTTAAAATAATTGTCACTTTAGACACAAGTAATCAAATAAAATGCAGGTTCATGGCCAAGACAGTAGACAAGTCAACAGATTCAAATTAAAAAATACTTTATTGATCTCAGAGGGAAATTAAATGTTGTTGTAGCTAATACAATTAATTCTTTAAGGAGTTGTTGTAGATAATGATGGCTGTGGGCAGGAAGGATTTCCTGTAGCGGTCTGTATTGCAGCAAAACTGAAGAAGCCTCCAACTGAAGACACTCTGTCGTTGCAGGATAGTCTCATATAGAAGATGCTCAGGGTTGTCCATAATTTTTTTGATTTTATGAAGAATCCTTCTTTGCATCATCATCTCCAGATGTTCCACAGTCGTCCCAAGAACAGAACCAGCCTTCTTTATCAGGTTGTTGAGCCTTTTTAAATCCCTGGCTCTGATGCTGCTACCCCAACAGATGATGGCTGAAGAGATTACACTCTCCACAACAGACTTGTAGAAGATCTGCAGCATCTTGCTGCAAACCTTGAAGGACCTAAGCTTCCTCAAGAAGTCCAGTCTGCTCTGTCCCTTCTTGTAGACGGCTTCACTGTTGCGCCTCCAGTCCAGTCTGTTGTCAAGGTGAACTCCGAGGTATTTATACTCCTCAACCACCCCCACTTCTTCTCCCATGATGGAAACAGTGTGTGACTTATCCCTGTTTCTTCTGAAATCTACAATCATCTCCTTTGTTTTGTTCACATTCAAGGTGAGACGATTGTTTCCACACCATGTCACAAAGCGGTCCACCAGCTCTCTGTATTCAGCTTCTTGTCCATCTCTGATACACCCGACAATTACAGAGTCATCTGAGTATTTCTGCAGATGACAGGTCTCTGATTTGTACTGGAAGTCTGAGGTGTACAGAGTGAAAAGGAATGGTGAGAGCAAGGGTGTCAGTTTGTTTTTAAAACTGCTGGGGACAATTATTGATTATTCATATAGCCTATAATTATTCAGCCGTTGGCTACATAGCCTATATGCGCAATAATAAAAGGTGTTCCCTTTACAACCCTTGCCGTTCTGTGCGGGGAAACTTTAACTAACAGTTCAGAGTCCTGCAATGGGGCGGCTACCCGCGGGTGGAATATTCCAAAGCAATAAAAGACAAATTCTACTATAATTTACATTAAATCAGGAATCCTGTTATTTTCTGTCTTTTACCGTTTTTTAAACTTTGAAAAAATCTGAAACATATTTAATATTATTTATTTTTTTATTCATTTTTGCTAATATTCAGCCCAAACAATCTGAACAAAGAATCTCCATCGTGCCATCACACAAGGAGCAGATGAAAACATGTACTAAATATAAACATTATACCTCCAGTCTCACAACTTTCTCATGGTCTATTGGACGTGAATTGCGCATCTGCTTGTGCGTAACGGAAACTGAATCCACTCAGGTCGCACACTGCAGACTGGAATAACAAGCACCACTTCTCAACGGGGACTTTCCTTATTGCCTAAGCAGGAGGAAAAAGCGTTGCATTGAGTACGGTGTCCAGGCCTGAGATGATGATGCTCAGATGCTCTCATAAGAATCTTTTTGATTTATTCGGTTTCCTAAACTCTGTGCATTAAGTTGAAAATGACGTCTGCATCAAGAGGTCAGTGGCGTAAATTGTAAACTTTCAAAATGAAGGATGGCGGTTAGTTTGGGTCCACAGGTGTTTCTGATTATTGTACGGACTGATGAATAGAGGTTGCATCCAGGGCTGGCATTGGCAGTACAGGCAAATGCTAAGGGCGCCGTATACCCTGGGGGCGCCAGAGCCGCGTAAGGAACTTTCCACTTTTTATGTACTGCATTGGCACTGCAACGAGAGGAGCAATAATGGGATTAACATGGCGTTGACTTTCTTTTGTAAGTTCTTAGTATAACACCAGGGGGGACTTGAAGGGATCACACATACACTTAGCTCACAGTGCAGAACAAAACATGAGGCGCCACGAAGCAGGATGGGAAACCACCTCCACCAATCAGACATCTTTTACCCGCCATTTGGTTTTCGTTTTTATTGCGTCGAAAAAAGTTAATATGTCAAAGCTCCCAAATTATCTGGTGCCCAGGGGAGGAAAAAAAGAAAAGGAGGAAAAGTGCGCCAAAGACAAAGGTAATGTTACAGTAAAGATGATGTTAAAGATATTATTTTGATGTTACAGAACGATGATCAATAATGTATTGTATAATCTTCCTCGGACAAATGTGTAAATATTAGATCTAATCAGCAGGTGTATTAATGTCAATTTCATTGGCATCATTATCTCACGTTTTCCCAGCTTGTAATAATCAATCAAAATACCATTAATAATCATAATAATAATTCAATAGTTGTAACGCCAGCTGTTAACTGTGTTACTGCTCATATTGTCTATAAAGTGTGTTTATCATGTTAAACTTTACACCTGTGTTAAAGTGCACATCATTAATGTTAGAGCATAACTTAGCATTCACACATGCATTATTATACTGCAGTTTACTGAATCTTAGAATTTCATTATAATGACAATAAAATTTAAATTATTACTAATATGAATTACTAATATAATTTTTATCTGAAAAAATACATTGTATATTATACACTATAGTCTACATCATGTATTTATCTCTAGGTTTCTCATTTATATCATTTCATTTTATTATATTTTTTAAATCATGTGTTTATTATTAGACTGGTGTCACAAACTCCTCTTCTGTCTTCAGATGCGCTGCTGAGGTTTCTCAGTCCCACCCTTGCCAATCCTTCTGTTGCCTCCACCTCAGCAGCACAAACCAGCAGTAATGCAGCAGCATCAAGCGCTCCTCCTGTCGCCTCCACCTCAGCAGCACAACCTAGCAGGTATGCATCAGCATCAAGCGGACCTTCTGTTGCTCCAATAGACCCAGCTGACTGGCTTTGAATGTGCAGTTGTTTTATTTAAATAAAAGAATGTCTAAAACAAAGCTTTTAAGTTTCTTGTGAGTATATGTACTCTTGTGAGTGCAAGTACTGTACTGTGATGCAAGGGGGCGCCACTTAAAATCTTGCCTAGGGCACCAAATTGGTTAGGGCCGGGCCTGGTTGCATCATAATAAAGTGACGGCAAAAGCTCTTCACACAAAAACTCTTCAGATGCTGTCCCTTTTTGTGAATGCACTCACTACTTAACGGTGTAGTGTAGTGGTTGAGCTGCCCCTCAGAAAGTGAACTTTTGTGTGATGTCCTGCATCATTTTCTCACTCAATTTTCCTGCCGCACCGTAAGGAGCCCTGCTAACAACGGCCTTTACATTTTTCCATTACGGTTTTAAAAAACGATTAAATACAGAAAATAACACAATCCCCAATTGATTGTAAATTGTGTTACAATTAATCATGTCCCTTTTAATTCTTTGAAACATTGTACAGCTGAAATTTATTTGATGCAGAGATCGCTCTGCAGAAAAAGTCCCTGGCTTTATCTGCACTCTCTGTTCCTGAATCGCAAATTCAGTCGCAGGAAAATCTCTCTGGCAGCGCAGGATGCCTAGATAGCGGGAACATTCCGCTGTCAGCGCAAAGTTGGGGGAATATTCTGCCATGCTCTCTCCACAAACACAATATATCAACACCATTCTCTTTGGGAGTCATAAACAAACAAAATTATTTAATTTATATTTTTTTAACCTGCAGTAAACAAACTTCAGCCAGACCCATGAAATTTAAGTGATGCATTTTTCCGGGTACCAGCGGCACTGCAGGACTCTGCCCTGAACGTGTTTGCATACGGACTTGTCTTTTAAAACCTTGACATATCCACTGCAATGAATGCTGCAGCATCTGCGCAGAAAGAAACCATGACTGTATAAGAAAGTGCAGTGGAGTAATTTAAATAATAGCCTAGTCCATTCAGATACTGATTATGTGGAAATTGTGCTGTGAGCACAAGTGGATGTTGGATCGGTGCTGGTAAGAAATTCTGCATCAGGTTTAGAAAAGTGGTGGTTTAGCCGGCGGCGTCCCCCGGCTAAAAGGGGTGAGAGTACGGTCCCCTGTGGTGCTCTTATGCTGCTGACCACCTGGTTTGAGACACAATCCTTCAGTCTCATAAACTGTGGTCTGTTTGTCAGGTAGTCATTGATCCAGGCGATTGTTGAGGGCTCCATCTGTGTCTTCAAGAGTTTCTGATGAAGTAAATCAGGCTGAATTGTGTTAAATGCACAGGAGAAATCAAAGAAGATATTCATCACAGTGCTGCCTGCTTTGTCCAGATGACAGTGGGTTGGTTGAAGTAGGTGGATGATGGCATCTTCAACTCCAACTCCACAGCGATAAGCAAACTGCAGTGGGTCCTGAAACATTCTCGTTTGCTTATTCAGGTGAGCCAACAGGATTCTCTCCAGGACCTTCATGATGTGGGATGTCAGGGCAACGGGTCTGTAGTCATTGATGACTGATGGGTGAGTTCTCTTTGGTATTGGAACAAGCCGTGACGTCTTCCACAACACTGGGACCTTCTCCTGGGTCAGGCTAAGGTTAAAGAGGGGCTGCAGAATCCCACAGAGCTGCTCTGCACAGGCCTTCAGGACTCTGGGGCTGATACCATCTGGTCCTGCAGTCTTGTTCCGGTTCAGTTTCTCCAGCTGCCTCTTCAGCTGACTTTTAGAGACAGACAAGTGGGAGGGGGAGACAAAGGGGATAGCAGCATTTCCTGACTTGGTTGAAAACAAACTTGTGGAATCAGAAGAGTCCATGACTGAGGTGAAGGATAAAACATCCGAGGTGTAACAGGAAAGGTGTTGGTCAGAGAAGGGTGGGATGTTTTTTTGGCTGGTAACAGAAGAGGAGGATGCTGAGCTAGTTCCTGAACTGGATCTATTGAAGAATGTGTTCAGTTCATTGGCTCTGTCCAGACTTCCCTCTATCCAATCCTTCCTGTGCCTAAAGCCTGTGATCTTTTTCATTCCTGACCAGACATCTCTGATATTGTTCCTCTGAAGTTTGTTCTCCAGATTCTTCCTTTGTGCCTTTTTGCTGTCTCTGATCTTGACCTTAAGTTGCTTCTGTATACTCCTCAGTAATTCCCTGTCTCCCTCCCTGAAGGCTCTTTTTTTTTTCTTGTTTAGCAGTTCCTTCAGGTCACTAGTGATCCAGGGTGTGTTATTAGGGAAACATCTCATCGTTCTGGTGGGGATGATGTTGTCCACACAGAAGTTTATATAGTCAGTCACACACTCAATCATGGCATTGATGTCCTCTCCATGTGCTTGGGAAAAAGTCATCCAGTTTGTGGTCTCAAAGCAACCCTGTAGAGCTTCTTCAGCTTCCTGTTACCATTTTCTTACAGTTCATTTTGTCACAGAATGCCTATAAAACAGAGAAAAACAAGATTGTGATCTGATTGTCCCAGAGAAGGTCTTGGTTTGGACATGTATGAATCCTTTACATTTGCATAAAACAAATCCTAGGTCTTGTTTTCTCTTGTGGAGCAGCTGACAAACTGTTGAAATGTTGGAAGTTTAGATGAGAGTGAGGCATGATTAAAATCACCAGATATTCCCACAAATGCATTAGGGTGCTGGGTCTTAGCTTAGCGACAATAGAACTGATGACATCACATACATTGTCTGCAACGGCTGAGGGTAAAATGTAAACAAATGCCAAAATAACACTGGTGAACTCTCTTGATAAATAAGATGGACAAAAACTTACTGCCAAGAGTTCAATATCTGGACTGCAGAGACGACCCTTCACAGTAACATGTTCTGGATGACACCATCTGTTGTGGACAAGCACTGCTACTCCACTTCCTTTTCTTTTCCTGTTCGTCTTCAAATCTCTGTCTGCTCGTATAGTCAGGAAGCCTGGCAGAGAGACGTTGGAGTCGGGGATATGATCGTGCAGCCACGTCTCAGTAAAACACATAACACTGCATTGCCGATACTCTGACTGAGTCCTTGTAAGGGCTTGGAGTTCATCCATCTTGTTAGCCAGTGATCTCACATTTCCCATTATGATCAATGTAAAAGATGGTTTGAACTTCCTCCTTCTCTGTCTCCTTTTTGCTCCTGCTCTGCATCCACGCCTCCTTCTCCTCAACTCATCAGGAATTTGTGGCTTCAGTTGAGGTATTATTTCTGCTTTTGCAATGATATTCAGCCACTCCTAGTTGTAAACTACCTTGTTGCCATGGTTACGTATCATAACAAGTTATCAAAAAGTGAAAAATTTACAGCAAAAATCCTTCCAGTTTCACAGCACCAAAAATGCAATCTTCCTCAAGAAAACAGCGGAAACAACGTCTGAAAAAACAAAACTCAATATTTGACCAACAGACCCACTCCAACTTGCAGCCACCCAGAGCAGCACAATTCTAGAATCCATGATGTGTACAGTGGTGGAAGACTAAAGCAAAATATGGTAGGGTGACCAACTGTCCTGTTTTGCCAGGACATGTCCACTTTTCACGTGCTGTCCGGGGGGATTTCGTAGATTGATGAAAATGTATGCGTTTTCATCGTTTTTAAGGTAAATAACCATACTTAAATTGACTGGTGCGATGCATGCAATATGACACATTTTCTCTTATCTATCGTCCTCACCGAGCTGCTGCTTCGTGGGTGGTTCTGAACTGTTTCATAGACGTAACAGACAGCGGGCTGTGATGCGCTGCACCACTTTGCCCTTCGGCGTAACTGTTTAATAATAATAATAACAATACATCAAACTTATATAACACTTTTTTGGACACTCAAAGATGCTTTACATGTTCTAATTCGGAAGAGTAATTATTTCTATTATTAATTAATTCCTAGAGATTTTAAAGTCATTTTTGCAGTTGTGAAAGCCTATCTGAAGTTTGTTATTAAACTGTTCATTCTAACCACATGGAGAATGCATGCTTTAAATATGTTAAAATCAAAAGTCTAGTCACAGTCATGACCGTGTTCAGGACTGTGCCAAGTGTCCTCTTTTTTGTAAATCAAAGAATATGGACAAAATAGTTAAACACCCACTGGTATTGGTAAATACATTTACATGCCTTTTGTGCAGAATATGTCTCGCTCTCTGAAATCTCAGGAAGCTAATCTTACCTGGCTAATTAGCATGGTTAGCTAGACTGCACTCTGATCAGAATGTAAACTTTACTTTCAAAAGAGCATTCCCTGAATCACAGCAATGGGAGTGATGATATAGTTTCTTTTTTGCAAGCAAGAGAGTGACACCGCAGTAGTGCGCTGGAGCAGGTAAGGATGGGAGAGCAACTACTGTCACTCTGGAACTTTTTTTGACATGTTTCTCTGGGGAATTTAAACCGTAGAATATTTAGAAACCGTAACTTTTTCAAACCATGCATATATGGTGTACCTTGTGACCAGTTATACCTACAACAAAGTAATCAATAAATACATGACAACTGGTACTTTCTTTCTGATTCTACTGAGTTGGCAATGAGATGATGTAATCTAGACATGAGTTAGTCTGAGAAATAACCCCACAATATATTTATTGAATAATTTGAACTGGAATTTGGGTTCAAAATCAGATTCTGCTTCTGGCCCTGTGCAGTCTTGGGCTGGATCTGGTTCCATCCCTAGTATATAGTTAACGTATCTACAGTTGGAGCTCATGGTGCTGTGGGGGTGAAATGCTCTTTTAATAGTAATGGTGAAGGTTTTCATTTGCTTATGTTGGGCGTGGGTTGCACACTGTGCAGCTGTACCACTGCTGCCTTGTAGCTTGAAGGTCCTGGGCTTGAATCTTTCTGCATGGGGTTTGTATGTTATCCCCATGCATGGATGGATTTGTTCTGGGTATTCCAGCTTCCTCCAACACTCCAAAAGCATGACTGTTAATTGATGTCTCTAAATCACCCTGAGGTATGAATGCGTGGTTCTTGTGATGTACTGACCCACCTTCCAGGATGGACCCCACCTCTTGCTCAAAGACCGCTGGAGATGGGTACCAGCTCACCAGGCAAGGACAACGTATGGAAAATAGATGGATGTAGGAAGCTGTAAAACTCTGTTGAAATCCGATTCTTTTGGCAGGAAAGCAGAGTCAGTTTTGACTTAACTTACCTGTTTCGGAGCTGCTGCAGGCAGGATTAAGTTAATTAATGTAAAGTTTCCTGGAGCTCATGCTCTTATTGTCAAATATGGGTAACTGATCTTTTAAGAATCCATAAAATGTGACTGTAACAGGCCTCCAGATGTGAGCTGAATGTGTTGCTACACCCCACCCCCCTTATTTGCACTTAAGAAAAGCTCTGATCAGAGGCAGTTAGCATTATATTTGTGTCATATTCCTCCAATAAAATCATCTGTTTTGCTTTTTATGACATGCTTTGTTGATTTCATCCACTCAGGCTTAGCGAGCCTCTGTGCAGCTGCGTCATTTAGTTTTGGTGGGACTGTCACTGCAGCTGTACACGTGGGGAATGTCACAACCGTCTCATATGCATTCTAGTTCAAAGGTTACAGTATGGTGTGACTTCCAGTGGGCCCTCCCACAGCAGCTCACACCTGCCTCCTTGAGAGGGCCGTACTTCACTCCAGACGTTGGGAGATACTGTGACTGAAATTGGGGAGTCGGGTTCAAAGGTTGAGGGTTAATGTCTGCTGACACTCCGCCTCCCTCCTTTAGAGACAATCAGGCGTCTGAATTTAAGTTCTTCTCTGTTTGCACTTCTGAGCTCAGAGAGTGCCAAGCAAGAGCTGACCTTTGACCACATGTTCATATGTTTTGCATCTGTTTCTGTGTGGGCAATTTCAAATAGTGATGGGGATAATGTATAAGCGTTCAGAAAACATCTCTGACAATCCCTGAGGGTCAGGAAGCTTCTTTTCTGACTGGGTGAGCAAATCTGCGTTGTTCATCCAAGGATTGAAAAGATAATCTGCCCCAGTTACCACGAAGTGAACTCATGCCAACACAGTAGGTGAATCACAGACATGTAAACCAAGTCACAGTATTATGCTGATGAAAATATCAGTTAAAGGTTTACCATATGCATGTGACTTTACTCCTTACTGTCTTGGTCTGCTGAGTAAAGGAGTCTAGAACAGTCTGCAGATAGTGCCTTGCACAAGTATTCATACACCTAGAGTTTTTTTTTTTTCATTTTTATGTCATAGACCTAAACTGAGTTGGGAATAAAAGTAAAGTGGACAGAAAATGATTTATGGTTTCCATACTACATTACAAATAAAACTAAAAAGTGTGGAATGCACCATCATCTCATCGGATGAGACCTTCCTCATGTTTGCCTTTGCTTGTAGCAAACTCCAGATGAGACTTTCTTTTACCAATACCTTTCTTCTGGTCACCCTTCCATAAAGGCCAGATGTTTTCCTGTTAACAGATTCCCCCACCTGAGCTATGGATCTCTGCAGCTCCTCTGGGCTTGTTAGCTTAGGATAAAGACCAGCAAACTTTATATTCTAAAGACTATTTTAACCTTCGCTCCTACAAAATAAAATGTGTCTAGCGCTACATTTCCTACATGAACATTAAACAACATAGTCTGTCTTGTGGTTAAAGAACCTTGTTTTCTGACTGTCAGGTTTTGCACCCAGAAAATATATTTATGGAAAAAGATTAAAAATGAAAAACATGGGCTGAGTGGGCTTATTTTTCAATAAATCCACAAACTAATTTTCAATGCAGAAATCTATGTTAAAATAGTGCTAAAATGTGCTTTTTTTTATACATTTCATTACAGTAATATGTTTGTTTTAAAACATTGTTCAGTTCTATATCCATGTTATTGTTTTAAGTCATCAAGAGCTACTTTGGAGGGCATAAAGAGCCAAATGTGCTTCTGAAGCGAAGGCTGCAGACCCATAGTTCAGCTTGGTAGGTTTGTAGCTGTTCCGTACTCCATCTATTTAAATCAATTAACAATACTGAAGTTTTAGGTTGTAATGTGACAAAATGTGAACTAATTTAGGGTTCAGTTTTTGTGAGGCTGTGTAGTTGCATCAAGTTGTAAAAGAGTACTGTTAAGAGTTAAAGATCAATGTCTGACCTCGTCTGCAATGGAGCAATTGCAAGGGCTCAACCTTTCTTCTCCAGTGAGCATCTCTAATCAACATGTTTTACACAATCAGTTAAATCCCATGAATAAATAACATTGTGACTGAATGTTTTTAGAAATACTGAGGCTTTTTTTGTTTGCCACAATTTGTCCCTACCCTGCAGGTCAAAGGACAAACTTTCCTGAGTCACATTTCTGTGAAAAGCCTCGGGGGCAAAGTTCAGTCCGCCCTGGGTAGAGGGGGGTTGATGAAGGGGAAGATATTGTATCTCCATTTATGTGTGGCATTCAGGGGTTAAAGTTCAAAGACTAAAGGTTGCTTCAGTTCAGAGGTTACAAGTTGAGATACCATCCAAACTGCTGAGCCAAAGTTGCTGGTCTAATTCTGAGGCCGTCATGTCAGGACTCCTCAGAGCTGCAATCAGGAGGCAACAGTAAACACCAGCTTTGTATTATGTAACGCACTCTGGCCAGGACTTTGATCACACTTTTAACTGCTGTTCCAATCAAAATGCAAATTGAATGTAACACCTACTGTGAACAACAGCCTTGTAAAAGAAAACTATCGGGTTTACCTCACTGATGTGTTGAGTGCTGCCTCTGTTTATATTACTGGCAATGAAGTGAATTACTGTTTAAACACCCTGGCAGGGTTATGGTAGGTTAGAAGGCCCAGTTTCCAACTGGCTGAATACAAGTGGCCAATAACACAGCGTGATGTGATAACACAGACGTGGGAGGAGGAACACACACTCACGGACTCGCTCATATTCGCTACCCCCCATCCTGGATTTGAAAAGGGGAACAGAGACAAGGATGGCTTGGAAGTAGGTTATGTTGTTGTGTTCTTATTCGTGAGAACACTGACGTTCCCTGGCTCCTTAGGGACATTTTGTTCAAGGCCATGTTGAGATGGCAGACTGCAGGCGAGCGGACCTGATAGCACAGATTAGCACAAGATGACAGAGGGAGAGAAAACCATCACTTGGAATCATTCTGACCGCTATCGAACATTTAAGGTTCACACCACTGACAGTGATACTGAGAGAAAAACCTGATGTTTGGAATCATTTGGAGAGTCTCTGTGGGAGCACATCTGCTCTTTGGAAATTCACCTTTTGTCACACTGAAGTGACACGCACTCACACCTCGGGGCCAACTCGGTGCCTTGTTCAAGGGCACCTCAGTGCTGTTTATGTTGTTCATTTTCTCCACTTGGTCAGTGTGTGTCGAGGCAGGCTGTAAATCTCCACTTCTTTGGCAGATATATTCTTTTAACTCTCATAGTTTGGAACTCATCCAAGGTGGAGCCAAATGATTTGTTTAGACTTGCTGACACTCAGCGTCTCTGGGGCACCTCCCACTTTGTTTAGCTTAAAGACAATTTCAGCAGACCCCTTCAGTATAAGGTTGGCACATTGAGATGACTGTAGAATCTTTCCTCTGATGGCTGCTGGTTTTTAAACAAATCACATGGTAACTGACTTATCAGAAATGATCATTTTACTCCTACATTCCCATGAAGTAAACATAGATGCTGTTACAACTATTGCTGCTTTAAAAACTACCAACAGTACTGACCTTGTGGTAGATGTAGCTGAGATGCACTGATCGGGTTTTTCCCAGCCAATTTTATCTCCATGTTTTGTTTTGTTTTGAGGTGCCTGTTCCAGTAATTCCTACTGATGCATCAAATGATATGCTCCCAATCCTCATGTGGTTTATTAGACTTATAAGAAGTACTTTAAAAGACATGCAGTTGGTGGGTTTATATACCAAAAATTATAGAAGTGCTAAGTAATGATGCAGTCACTGGAGTTAAAAATGTTGGTTTTCAGTACAGTGGACCACTGGTGTTCTTGGGAGTAACAGCAACCCAGTAACAACTGAATCAAATCAAATCAAACTTTATTTATAAAGCGCTTTTCATACAAGAAGTTGCATCACAAAGTGCTTTACAGAATAAAATGACTCCACATAAAACTACATTCCCATCCTTCCCCCACAGATTTAAAAGCATGGTCACAGTTATACCCCCCTCTCCCCAACCCATCTCCCATGCACACACAGTTAAAAGCAACAATAAAAAAGGACATTGGGCCGAGTGTAGATGAACCATGGAAACACCCTCAGAGGAGCCGTCTGCGTCGACAGCAGTAGACTAACAGCAGCAGCTGAGGCACAGACACAGGGCACCCAGTGGAGGCAAGGCCAAGAGCCCCACCTCCACCCAAGCTCCACCTGGAGAGCACCCAGGGAGCCACAGCCGACCACCGCTCCCGGGGCAGAGGGCTCCCACAGAGGAAACACTGGAACGGGGATTAAGATAACCGGTCAAAATATAAAAATAAGAAGTAAATACATGTGATAAGATTAGATAGTAAAACACTGATAAAATATAATCATATAAAACATGCAGAGCAATTAAACGGACGATAATAAATATTAATCAGTTAAAAGCTAAGCTAAAAAGGTGAGTCTTGAGCCTGCTTTTAAAAACATGAACGTTCTCTGCGGCCCTGAGGTTCTCTGGCAGCCTGTTCCAAAGATGAGGGCCATAATAATGGAAAGACGCCTCACCATGCGTGTGTGTCCTGACTTTAGGGATGACAAGGAGACGGCTGCCAGAGGAGCGCAGAGACTGCCATGGTTCATATGGTAAAAGCAGTTCTGAAAGATAAGAAGGCACAAGACCATTCAGACACTTAAAAACCATTAAAAGAATCTTAAAATTGATCCTAAAACGTACGGGGAGCTGAAATCAACAAATACTTGAGATCTCCTCTAGGAATGCTTATAACTCTTTATTTTAATAGTTCAAACATCAACTGTATCTTAATATGCATTAATACGCACAGTGGAAACTGTCTTGGCGCTACCACAAAAGCTAATACTTATGGTCTTTCTTATCTGCTCTTGGGGGGAACAGCCACTCGGTGCCATATAATTTGGAGTTACATTCTACAGAACATCAACTAGGTGGGGGTTAGGTGTATCTGAATGGCTGGTGACCCTACAGAGTTAGTCAGGGAAGAATTGAGTGATTGGTGTAAATTTAATTTTGCCTTTTTTATAGAGATTGGAAGAATTTTCCTGATGTCTTAATGAAATGCCTGGCATGCCTTAGTTCAAATAGAACAGAGATCTAATGGAACAGCTCTGTTTTTAATCCCTGGGGCTCTTTTTACAGCATCCACATTGGGAGGTAGAATAGTTTGATTGCAAACTGCTTTTTATGGTAAAAGCAACACAAAGAACAGCACAAGCAAAAGACTTTGGATGTCATACTTCTGTGAAAACATCAAATGCTAAAGGCTTTTAGTTTGCTATAGTTACAGAGGAGTAAGCTGCTCTGAATCTGGTACATACCTCCCTGTTCACCTGATTGTCCCAACATATAGGAAAGTCGTGTGACCTGCCCAGGAGGGTCTCCCAGGTTCTTCTGCGACTGCAGTGTCCACAAAATAGAGAAAATAAAACTGTTCATCTGTTTTTGGAAAATGTATAAAAAATGTTTTTGTGTGGGATATGACAGTTTTCTGACTAATTATTTTTTGTAAATTATGTACCTCACTACAAAGAGAAATGTACTGATGTAAGTCAATGAGTACAAAAGGTTTTTTTACAATTACAAAATGTTACTAGTAGGAACAAGAAGGCAGCATGTGTGTTCGGAATGGAAGCAAACTGATCTGTAGTTCCATCAACATTCTCTTTTGGTGTTTGTCCTTCAAATTGGCACATCACTGCCACCATCTGAAACGGTGTAAAAACTGAACACCCCCCCCCCAAAATAAAAAACCAAAACAAAAAAAAAACAATCAAAACTCGTCATATTGTCTGAAACAAATGCTACGTTTCAAATCACAGAATCGTTTCAAAAAATAGTTTGAATGTGATATATCAATAGATTGTTTGGATGTAACAAATCACAGACTAAGTTTCTCTGCTTAGACTAGACAGTCAACAAACAGGTGAATTATCCTCATTTAGGCTGCAGTCCAGCGGACCTATCAACAGCATAGACATGTCCAAACAGTGTTTGCAGAAAGCTCAGAATATTGGAGCCCTAAACATTTAACCACACTGGATCAGATCAGGGGGCATCATTTTTCAAAATGGGTTTATTAAATTAGTAGTCAGTTTTGCTCTGAGACACAAATTTGTTGTTTTCCATCATCTCACACATTAATCCCCCTGAATGTTCATTCTGATACTACTATGGTATGTTATTTAATTATTGATTGTAATTATTGTTTATTCATTTTTAAATCTTTACATTTGGGTTAAAATTGTATATGTAACGTATTAAATTAACATGTTACATTAGCCCAACTTACTATGAAGCAGTGCTTTCATTTCTTGTAGATATAATCTGTATAATAAAGTAAAGTCTAAGTCTCTCTATATCCCCATGCAGATATTATCCTCTCGTCTTCCAGCCAATCGCCTGCTTCTGCTGGAAGTTTCTTCCTGTTTTGAAGTGGTTCAATTCCACTATTGCCACACGCTAGCTCAGGACTGTGGCAAAATCAACTACTGTATGCAGTCAACACAGAACTATCTCACTTTGTTTAGGGGTGGGCGAGGTTTTTCATAACTACCCGTTTCAAAATAAAAGTTTTACTTTAAAGATATATCTGTTTTAATATTTACTTATGGAACAAATAAAATAAGTAATAAAACATTCATAACAGTAAATAAGATTTCTTTTTCATACATTTTCTTAAACTAAACACTGATATCCTTAAAAAATGCAGAACTTTATGGGTTAATAACACTTTCTCAACCAGACATATATAGTCCTGTTTGTAGTAGTGTCTAAAAGTGCAAACATGTTTAAATACAACCAGAAAATAATGTCAGTCAAGTTTACTCTATAGTTTACTTTCTCTTCTCCATCTTATAAAAATACTTGAGCCATGGTGGCCCACTGGCCTGTTAGGCCTGTTTGTATATACAAGTCTACCTTGATCATTGTTATTAATATGTCGTATGTCAACAAATGATTGACATTGTTTTATCGCACACCACTAAGTCAGTGGGACATTGTTCTATGGATAATGTTTTACTAACTGTAAAGTATTATAGTAATGACAGAATAATGATGGGCTGGATCTGTAGGAATCTGTCTGTATAGTTGGATTGATTATGTTATGAAATGGATTGATCTGACTGTACATTTCTTTTAAATTAACGGTAGCCTACCTGTCTCTCTTTGCCGTGATATTTCTAGTGAATTGGTGCTTTATGAACCGAACATAGACAGCGTTTCAAATTACTGTCAACACTGTAGATTGTACAGTGTAGAAGAAAAAGTTCAACTTTAAGCTTGCTTTGCTGAGACGATGCTCAGCAGGCATGGCCTCATTCCACCATACGGCTCCGTGTTTTTACTGAACGGTCATGAAGCCGTAAGCTCTGCGTTTAGGCACCAGAAGAAAAGTGTTCGCTCCATTCCTGTTCCCATAGCTGTGGCTGTGTCAGTGGGAGTGTGTGGGCAGCAGCAGAACGAAGGCTTGTTCCTTTAAGGGTGGTGTCAGGGGCAGGCGGAGGAGGAGGAGGAGGAGGAGTGTGGCAGTCTGCGCTCACTTCTCCTCAGCGAGGGGACTCCGAGAATAAACAATTCTCACAGACTGAACGTTCCTCACCGCAGCTCCTACACAGGCGCAGTTTAATTGGTGTCGCTTTTTGTTAGGAGCAACATTTTTACCTTCCTTTTTTGTTATTTTTGTCAAACCCTCTTCGCCATTTCTGTTTGCTGCCAAAAGTGTCGCGGCCGCTTTCATTGGATTTGCCTCCTCTTGTCGAATGATAACGATGCGCCTCTCCGGCTGACTGTTGGGTGGCCGAGCAGGTAGGGGAATCTACATGAACGCAGTGCCAAACCGGTGGGAATTCTCATTGTCAAAGCTGCTTTAGGTGGGAAACACTCGGATGACAGCGTGTGGAGCTTTCTGACAGTTGAAATGGTCTTCTGCTAAGGATGTGGTCGGCTGGCTGTTTTGTGTCGCTGAAGTGGGCAGGGGCACATACGGACATACACAGTAGCGCTGACAAGGCTGCATAAAGAAGCGGCTCTTTGAGGCTGGCAGGCAGCCCTTTAGCTAACAGCCTTACAGAGCCACCGGTCCTCTCTGCCTTAAACCACACCGATATAGAAACGTTTAAAAGGGGCTGTGTAAGTACATGTGGACAAACATACGGTTGCCGTTACTAATTTTGACCGCTGAAATTCTAAAAGCCTCCCGCTAAATGTGTATGAGCTTATACTGGTGGGAATTCCGGCACTTTTTCAAGATCCGACTCTTTTGGATCAGCTCACCTGAAAGATTCGACTATTTCGACTTTTTATTTTCTACGTACCACAAGAATCATTTCTGGATAAATAGGCTATTAATTATACCTGGAGAGATAGTAAACAAAATAAAAAAAAACAGGCATTATCAAAAATATTATTATAAGAGAAGCACCGCAAAAGCTTTTCTGGCCAATACTAATTTATGATTTTCTGAGATTCGACTTGGCGATTTTAATCTAGGCTTTTTTTTCCCATTTATTCATCAAAGCAGATGTCCCAAACCTTTATTTGATTTTTAATAACCACAAGGCACCAATCATTCACATGCTGCTGGTTCATTTGTTTATTGACAGTAAATGGTGGGAATTTTTAGGTTTGTTGCATTTAATGAATAAGAAACCCTGTTGACCATGGACCAGAGCCATTATAAGTAAAATGGTCTGATTTCTATTTCTGGTGGATTTGTTCATCTCTAAGCAGAGCAGGCTTAAGTTTAAATAAGGCTCTTATGCATGATCATTGTAGCATTGTGGAAGTAACACATTTCTCTACACTCACCTGTTGACCCAACAATGAACTTAACTTACCATCCGACATAATTTGTGTTTTTGTTCATTGTTCTAGATTTTAATTCTGTAAAGTTGTGTTGGGACAGAAGACTCGGAGAGAAGTCTCACTCATATATTCCTATGTAGCTCTTTAGACAAATTTCACATTCAAAAGATGTTGGTATTGTAAAAAGCTTTTATTTTATTGAGTCATTTTTCCTTCTACAGCTCCTAAAAAATTAAGCAACATAAAAAGCAGTAGCATTAGATAACTGACTTACACTACTGCCAGACTGACGCTTGATCAGAAGAAATGCACTCTGCATTACATTTACAAATGATCTAAAAACAATAGGAGGTAAACCAAACATAACATGTCATAACATTACATAACTGTCAACCAAATTTTAGCGTAGCAGTAGGTGCACCACATATATGCACACACACAATAATATTTTGATCATGATATCACAAAACCATGGTTATTTCTGGTGATGTGTTTATTAAGAGGTAATGTGTGTGTGACAATTTTTCGAGCTCAAACACAAGGAACAGAAATTATTAAATTAGCTTTAAAACAGTTGGCATAGCTTTTAAACCCTGAAAGTGTTCTGTACAACAATGTGCATTTGCAAGTCTGTCCTGGAGGAAATCCGATTCTCTTTGGGGGCCCAGGCCAGCGGGGGGGCCCAGGCCAGCGGGGGGGCCTTAAGCAGCCGCATGGTTTGCTTGTACCTAGAGCCAGCCCTGGTAGTGGTGAATAAACACACAATATGAAGAAGAATACAAATGATGAATGAAGATGTCCATTTCTGAACAGTATTTATAAATGAAAACTATTGAAAGGTTTTATCATTTAAAACAGCTGTAAAAATGACAATAACATGTATTAGAAATGGTGCATCAAATAAAAGAAGTTAAATATGTAATATTTTAATAGTTGAAAGATTTATATGATATTTGTATAAGTTGTATGCTCTAGAAAGGTCGTATATGAAGATATTTAAACAGGTACTGTATACATACAAGCAAATTATTGATCAGTAGTAGACATGTATTGATAACAAAATGGCTTTAACATTTTATGTTAGTGGTTAGCATAGCTAGCATTACATAAATAGCCTTCTCAGTGTTTTGTAGATCCTTTCTTAAACTCCTAAGATTTTATGACACACTGAGCACTGTTGCTGTAGTCTGTTGTATGCTGAAAGCCTTTCTCTTACTTGCTCTCTCACAGCCTGAATGAACAGCCGACATGTCATAGTAGAAACTGCTTCCTTTTAAATAGCTTTTTCCTTCTGTTCCCTCTGACCTCACATTCTAAACACTGCACTGTACTGGAAATGGCTACATCTGCTGTAGTTCCACCAGCCTTAAGGTTCTTATGCATGGTGCATTCACTGTTCAGGAAAAACATACTATTTTTGAGTTTCTGACTGGCCAGTAATGGGTCAGGCCCAGTCAGATTCTGGTCAACTGGGAATATTTTGGCACATTGCTTGTCTCCGCAAAATACACCTTTAATAAAACAAAGAAAAAGAAAGCAAATGGATCTGGAACAGAAGTTTGCTTCCATTGTTGGGGTTAGTGAGCTGTTATCTGGACAGATCATGGCTTAGTGTGCAACTGTACCTTCATGAAACCAACACACTAGACTGGAATTATGAATCGAACATTTGCTCCCCACTGCAGGAGGGACCAGAGTCCGAAGCTGAAACAGTAAACACTGTGGCAGAGCTTGATACAAAATGTTGCTAAGAATTGATGCTACAACATCTCTACAACACAGCGAGCGGAGATGACATTTCTTCCTTTGGTCCACCAGAAACAGCCGGGCTCTGGAAACATTAATGCTGATTTAGTTTCAGAGGCGGCTAGAGTAGCCAAAAGTTCTAAAATAATCCTCAAGTAAGATTAAAAAAAGGATTTGGTAAAATGGCTGTTTAAGATAATAAAATATAACTTAATATTAAAAAAAAATTGTAATTGGACATGGAATATAAAGTTATGTGTAATTTCCAAAGATTCAAATAAATAGATATACATGACATAATTGTAAAATAAACAAATTTGGCAGAAAGACAGATTTTTCCACATCAATTTTTTTCAAAGTAAAACTAAGGAAAGCATTACTTACAGTAGGTAATGTGTGTGTATATATATTATATATGTATAATATATATTAGACCAGGGTAATGTCCCCCCCACTTGACCCCCAAATGACACAGCAGCCTCAGCAGATAGAAAATCATGTTAGAATGATGAAGCTTGTGTACAAACAGGAGGTCTCACTTCAACATAAACTCTGTGTGTGAGTCTCATAGGTTTTCAGTTTAATTCAGTAAAGTTACTCGCTGTGGGTAATGATGCTACAAAAAGTACGGTCTAGTAAAATTACTCCAAAAGTTTTTTGTTTTTTTTTCAAAAATTTACTCAAGTAAATGTAACTGAGTAAATGTAACTAGTTACTCCCCTCCTCTGTTTAGTTTGTTCTTGCTACCAAAACTTCATCTGTAAACATCTTCTTGCCAGAAATTAAAAACAGCTGATTCTCTGGTGTAGTCTGTTACTTTGCTCTACCAGGTCAGATACATTTTTGAACAATTTCAAAGGTTTCTTTTTTTGGGGGGGGGGTTGACCAGCTGTGAGACTTCTGGAATAGACTCTCTGGAGGCGTTTTTGTTATTTCATTGGACTTTGGATGAGTGCGGAGGCAGAGGACAGGGCCGGAAGTTCTCTCTGAGCTACAAGTAAAAGGGCAAAGTACAACCTGAATTCAGATTCAGATAAAAGGCTTCATTACGTGGCTTACTGGCTTGTTTGGGTGTCGTAGCATCAGGTTAAAGGAAAAAAAGTTCTAAAAAACAAACAATTTGAGGTAATATGAAGAAGATGAACTTTTTAAAGATCCTGTAAGTCTCCTCTGCACCTGGAGGTCTGCCTTTTGGCCTTTCTTTTGTTAAACATTTAAGCTGCCTAATTATTTGACCTGAACTCACTCATGTTCAAGGTAGCTCAGCTTGTCCTCTGCTGCCTTAGATTACTAAAACCTACCACACATACAGCCTGAATGTGAAAGTTGCTCTACTCGCTTATGTGTCGTAGCTCAGTGTCAGACAAGCTTGATTTGACTGAACCATCTGCTGTGTAGTGAGTAACCTGCAACAACACCAGAGATCATTCAAATGGCCCGATGCAAATGATGTTGAGGGAGCTGAACAGACACAAGACTGGACTCTGCACTTGGCTGTCTTGTGCATCGGCTGCATCGGGGGGGGGGGGGGGGCTGACGTGTGGGAGCGCTTTGTGGTCACAGGTGGCAATGAAGCACAAGCAGTTATTTCAGACTCTCTGGTTTGTGACAGATATCGAAGTATCAGCCTTTTCCTCCAGCTTGGCAAAGCGGGCCAGTGGCCTCCTCCTTTTTGATGGCTGTGAACCTCTGGAGCAAGGGGAGATAGGATTGATGCATATTCCACCAGAGCAAGTGCATTTTCTGCAGAGTTGTTGATTTATTGTAGACCTGGGAGAAGCCCAGCTCTTGTGTTGTTGGCCACTGAACATCGTTCAAGGGCACTTTGTGGCTGTTGTGGAGGAGCAGTAAGTTTCTCATCTCCTTATAGGCCTGCACTTTTATCAGCCCAGTGGGTATTCAAACCACAGACCTTTAGGCCACTGTCTCATTTCTCTAATTGTTTGCGCTCAATAATATTCATATGGAGCGTCCATTCACCCAAATGGTTTTATTGTTTATTCAGTAAACACTTCAACAGTAGTCAGTGCAAAGTGTTGTTGAGATGGTCTTTAGGCTGTAAATCTCTTATTGGGATTGAACCATTTCTCTGATTAACAAGACAAAAGTTAATGATGATCAGATATTTTTACTGTTAAATTGACTTCCATGCCTTTTCCTCTTGCTTGATATTTAGCATCAGACACGTCTTATACACTGATCTTCTCAATGAACATGCAGCAGCTCAGTTATCTGGCAGGCCTGAGGGACGGGTTAGATTCTCATGGTATAAAAACCATGGTTAAGATTTAAAGCAAAAATGTAACAGCAATGCAACTCTTATGCTCCCTCCAAACAAAGAATTAACTTAATTTGCTGATGGTGTTCCAAGACAATTTCCAACAGTTTATTCCTCAGCTTCTCTTTCGTGGGTAAAAAACGCTGATGTCTATGTCCACAGATAAACCAAGCCCAACCCTGTTCTGCCATGCTGTGAATGTGCAAACAGTTAGCTCCATTGCTAACAGTTAGCTTTGGCTTCTTCTAGCTTCTACTAGTAGAGACGTGCTCATCGAGTTGTTCATTGGTCAGACTTTCTGCCCCCTTAGCCTGCAGATGTCTGCTTTACTGAAATGTAGCTTGTCGTTTGCCATTTATAGATTTAAAACGTAATAATTTTAATGAGATGGATCGCTTCATCTTTTTTAGAGTCCCACACCATGACTGTTTAGGTTTTTTATGCAACAAGAAATATTTCCAAACATCTGAATTTGTCTTTCTTGTAACCTTTTAAAACCTTGATGTTCCCTGACATGCTAACCGCCCTGTGACTAATATCTAAACTCTGCATTTTCATAGTAAATGACTATAGGCGTGATGTCTGAAAGACAACATGAGCCAGCTCTGCATGAACTCCATACCAGAGTTTTGGTTCTATAAGTCAAACGGTAATTTCTGAATGGCAGCATAAAGAGAGACAGTCCCACAGAGTTATGAAGTAACAATATGTCTGTTTGATTTTTTTTTTCACACACTGCTTCTCATATCATAATAGCTTTCATGAGATGTGAAGGTAAAGGGTCAACACATGCCGTCTGGCCTTACGTGCTTACACTTTAACAGGACGGAGGAAAACTTTGGTCCATGACTTTCCTTCCAGTTGAATCCTTCATTTAGACCGTGCACAATTTCTCTTCCACTGAAAGTTGTTTACATTTTCTTTAGTTTACAACTTGTTCAGTTTCTGACCAGCCAGATGGCTCCTGTCAAGCTGAAAATCAACCTGTTCTGGCCAACAGCCAACTTCTTGGTGTGTCTCTGCTAGGTCTTAAGAGAAAAGGTAATAAAACTACAGAATATTTGTTTCACCTGATTACAAATAAATTGACCAAAAAACTCCAGAAGTTTGTGGTGCTCTCTAAGATGAGATTATAGCGTGGTCAATTTTAGAGTCTTCCTGGAACAGAAGGCAACTAAAGTCAGTGGAAGTCATTTTGATGACAAGGAAGGAACTGCTAAATGTCACTTTACAGCCGTTGCTCCCAGATAGAGGGGCGGAATGACGAGATGTGGGGATAAAAGATGGACGACTCCTCTGCCTCTGCGGCCCCTGAAACATACACTAACTTGGGCTCATCAGTTGAGTCACACTCCTCCGTCAAGCGTCACCTTTCTGCCTTCATGCTTCACCTTGGCCTAGGTATAATGACAGGCCCTTCAATTATCCCCACAGATTGATCGTTGCTGATTGCAATTGGTATGAATTATTTTGACTTTGGTGGAATCTAAATGGAAAGGAGGCCAAGAGAGCGAGATATTGCTGGTCAAATAAATTCCATGTTTTAAGCACAGGTGCTTTACAAGAGACACAGCTATTGAACCTAAAGTTTCACGATCAATGAAGGGTTGATTAAGCATCTAGAATGTAGCGAGCTGACAGCGGTATAAGCTCAGCTCCAAAAACTCTTTACCTCGAAGAGATGTAGACCAAAACAGCAGACCTCCTGGGTGACATAAGAGGACCTGACTTTTCCTGACCAGGCCACAGTGGTCACAGTAGTGGAGTGGACTGAAACTGACTTCCTCTTGTCTCTTTCTCTCTCTCTGCTTCCCTTGCTCCTGTAGCAGAGCTGCTGCCCTGGGGCTGTAGAGGTGCAGTAGGATTGTTTCTCTACCATCGTGGTGAGAGCCCAGTCAGGATACTGCAGTCAGAGAAGGGAATGGTCCCTTTTTTGCCACAAGCAGGCCAATGTCACTGCTGTGAAAGAGTGGGCGGCTGTATGGAGAGCGAGGACAGACGCTTGTACATAGGAGACCTGCCAAGCCTGGATGTGCATGTAATAGAAAAGGTCTGCTTCTCACAGAAGGATGAGTGTTTTCAGCTTTTGTTGTGACTGTATAAGGATGCGAGGATGTGATTAAATCTGTGCTAGGCTTTGTTGTACCTGTGCATCTTTCAGACAAGACTACTGCACCTTCTCTACAAAACTATTTCTGCTGGCTCAAAATGCATTATAGCAAAAGTTCTTGCGGTGTACCTAAGCAGCCTAAGGGCTGAAGACCAGAACAAAGGGTCACCGAGCTCAGAGGCTGAGGACGACCGTTATCCAAGTGGATCTTATTTTAACCAGGTTATGTAGCAGGAGTGGCAACGAGTGGCTAAGTGAAATGCCACTCATTCCTGAAGAGTCCCTGGCCTCGTCAAGGTTAGTGGTCTGTCTTTGTAAGTTGAGGGATTGATGCATGAGCCTGTCTGGCGCTGAATTCAAAGTCCAAGGCTGTCACAGGCAGCAGCTTCCCCGCTCCCCACCCCTCCACCCTCTCTTTTTGCAGGCTATTACAGGGCCCTGTCCTTCCAACTTCTTAGCAGCCTGTCCTTTTGGGAACCTTGAACAGCCCAGGCAAGGACACAGCGTCTGGTGCAGTAAGCCTGTGGAGAGAGGGGGAGGCTTTACGTAACATTCTGCTTTAAACATGGGTGTATGACTTCCCTGACATGGAGCAGTGCGGTGCAGAGCAGCTCGGCTCGTAGCACATGTCCCCTCGGCCCACCCCTCGTGGGCAAGGAAGGGGCAGAGAAATCCTGAACTTAATTATATCTTTCTCTTTTAAAAGCTTTCTTTTTAAATAAAATTTTCCCAGGCAATTAACTAAAGAGGAGTTTTCAGAATTTATGAATGAATGATTGATATATTGCACAGGATGACAGGAGAGAGAGAAAGGAGGAGAGGGCATGTATATTATAGTATGTGCTTCAAGGTTCTGCTTCTGGAATGTCTTTTTACGGTGAATAAAGTGAAGTTTAGCCAAGTTCAGAGATCGCTAAAATGAGAGCTGTCTGACAGCTAAGGGTGTTTGGTGATTTTCAAAGAATGGCTTCTGGTTATTTCATCCCTTCAGCATCTCTGATCATTTCATATCTGAAAAGGTAGGAGAGGGAGTCCGCCACAGGATGTTCGATACCAACCATGCAGCAAGGTATACCCACTTAAAGGGGCATTTCGTACCTTCTTTTACAAATTCGAATTGAAATGTTGGTAGGCTATTTGACTCTACTAAATATTATCTACCAGCAGGCTGTTATTTTGATTTTTTCAGAAGCCATTATCTTATATATTTCATAAGTCAACTGGCTCAAATTGGATTTCAATCATCAGTGGAAATGAATGTAATATAAAATGTTCAGAAAACAATATACAGTTAAAGTGGGTGATAGACTTATACGCACTGGTTTATGTAGCTGGGTAAAAAATGGTTTGTTTACAGGCACACAATTGAAGGTTAGGGCAAAATGGTGATAGATATAAGCAAAGGGGTATAGACCCAGAACCATAAAGTGCACTTAAGCTTTTACATTTCTATGGCAATATGTTCATTCTTTACCACCACTCATCTTACGGCTACATTCTAGTTACTCAGTTTGCTTGGTCTGGTATTGTGTAACTTTTTGGCTACTGGCGATGAGCTGAATGGTTGCTGGGCAACAGGAGTACCTGTGCGAATGGCAGTGACAAGTCGACGCTTTGGATGTACTGTCAGAGTGTTTCATTGAGGAATACCACAGAATTTCCTTTGAAATGCCTCACTATTCATGTTATTCCAAGTGGAGATTTGTCAATCATCAAATAAGATGTTCCATTAGAGAAGCAAAAAGACCTCCCTGTAATGATTCTCAAATTACAGGTTGCACTCTCAATCCATAGCAAATTGTCAATGAACACCTTAATGGCTTGTTTAACTTTCTTCAGTAGAACATGGTTGAACGTTTGCAATATGTTTAAATGGACACATAAGTGCACTCCTTTGCCACAAAGGAAGGGCCGAGGTCATTTGGCATACCCTCAGTCTCCCTTCAATTGCTCTTGTGAGTTTCAGAAACATGCAATCCTGTTTAGTAAAGCTCTCGCCTACTTGTAAATCCATTAGTGAGGTGGTGTTATTCACTACAGTTCTCACTGCAAGACGTAAACAGACTACAGTGGAGAACTACAGTGTTCTCAGTAGTGTGTTAGAAAGCTCCCTGTTATAGAGAGGAGCCATTTGAAACGAGATGGACTGATGACTGGAGGCAGCCGCAGAACCTATTACTTAGGGAAAATGGACTGGTGACCAGAAGATTGCTGGCTCATACTCTGCTCACCCTCTGCCCTTGAGCAAAGGCAATTAACCTGGATTCCGCCAGTAAATATCCAGCTCCAGAAATGAAAAGAGATGTGGAAGAGTGATAATCGTGTAAGTGACTTTGAATAAAAGTGTCTACTAAGCGGGAAGATTAATACGGCTAAAAGAATCATAACTTGTTTTCAAGTTATCAAGGACCCAGGACTGCTGAACGTGTAGAGTAAGTGGTTCCCACCCTCCAGCTCCTCTCTATTTGTGCACTCTTCCATGTGCACACATTTACAGACTTCTCTCTTTTCCTTTGGCATTAAAGCCTGACCTTGACCTGATTGCTGAGGCTTTTTAAGTAACTCTCCAGAAGGAGATCCAATCATGTGACACCATTCACCCACCCTCACCCGCTATCCTCTCTCCTGACCTTGCATGTTTATGAGGATAAAGGGAGGGGCGGGGGACACTCGCCACAGGCGTATGTGTAGCTGTAGGGGCTGTCATTCAGTTGGTAATCACTCCATGGTCAAACAGGGTTGAGGTCGTGTCAGATGCATCCCGAGTGGCTCCAACCGTCTAAGCCCCACCATCGGCGACCACTACTCTATGTCCCTCTTCGACTGTGGTGACGAACTGAGCTAGTTTAGTCATCCTCTCAGTTCTCAATCACTTAAACCAGCATATGTCAGGGAAAGGTCATTTCTTCTGCACAATGATTCATGTGCAGAGTGAGCTATCCGCTTGAATTCCTGTTATTGCAGTTGCCTTCCCTCACTCAGACTCTACAGCTGCCCTGCTGTTTCAACCTTGCTGGCTCGTTGTCTCACTCCAGAGCTCCCTGCTGTCTCTGCCCCAGAGTATTTTTATGCTACTATGTTCACATCTCTGCCTCATGGATATGTTTACCAGATGCCTGGGTATATCAGGACCTAAGCTAACTTTATACAACTACTCCGATGAGTGTCACAGTATCAGTGAACTTTGTGCTATGAGAATCAAGTTATTGTTTAATTCAGCTGTTTTTCAGCTAATTGATGTCTAAAATTGGGCAACAGCATAGTACTACTCCGTAAACATATTCTGAACAGAAACACATATTTTTGAGGTCTTTCGTTCGTCATTTGGTCATTGCCAAGTTACAAGCACCCTAATTAATTAAGACGAATTAATTACAGAGATGACATTTAAAATTGGCTTTAATGTTTTGTTTGCATTTAGCTGCTTAAATAGCAATCTTTGTGTGTGTATAATCTAGAAAAAGAAGATCTTAGCCTAAAGTCTGCCAGAATTTCCATGTCAAACCTAAAAAAGATACTACATATATTTCTTCAGCCTTACTGTTATCTGCTGAAAGTCTTGCTCTCACTGACTTAATGAACTGGAGACATGTCTCAATATGCTGGAATAAGTATCTTTATCTTTTAAATAACCTCTATGCTTCCTCTGACTTGATTACAAACACCTCACTGACTCTGAAAGTAGCTAATGTAGCTAACGGCTTCTGAGTGACCAGTTAGGCCGAAACTGGTATGATTCCTATCACCAGCCGATTTCTCTGAACATCCCAGCTTATTTTCCCTTCTCACAGAAATGGAGTCAGGGCAGCACATTGTTTAAAATGTTGCCAGCTCTTGCCTACTCCGATCAGGTGATGTTGGTTGTCTCATTGGTAGTAAAATTGTTAACGTTAAAGGCAAACCAATTCAAATGTATTGTCAAAGGTGAATATATGGACAAAACTGAAATGATTAACTTTTATGTTGAGCTTGGAGTTTTTATGAGCTGTGGATGTTCATCTAGTTCTAAAATATCAAATCAAACAGCAGCATTGGGTAAAGCATCTGTAAATACTGTTCAAAGACGAGGGTTATAAGGTTCCAATTCACATTAGCATTTTTGTTCTGCTGTTGCATTCCATGTAAATGTTTTAGTCAGTGAAATTAAAGTACTAAAGAGCATAAGTCATCTAGTTGTTAAGGATTTAGTGAAAACTTTTAAACAACTTTGGTATCCAGAAGAATTTTCCAAATTGACTCTTTCAGAAGGTCCATACCATCTGCTCCTTTCTTGTCTTGACTAACAAGTACGTTGTTTGGGTTTGTTAACCTACTACAGAATGGGCTTTAGACCTCTCCCTTATGTGTGGCAGCAGGTTTTGAGATAAAAAAAAACAGTTGCGGTCTCCTTAACATAACTAGGAGCCATACACATACAGTAAAACAACCAGTACTGGTTGATTATTTATGTTCAGACTCAACCAGCCAGAGAGGCTCTTCTTGTTCTGCACTATGTCCAATAAGAAGCTTGGCAGGTTACTAACTTGTATGTCCTTTTCAGCTGGGGTTGTTAAAGGTGGAAGCTTCTGTAATACGTGTGATTTTGTTTTGTTGCTCTGAGATCACACCAAAGGTTATCACAGTGGAGTTAGGTGCTTGTATAACCATGTTTACAAGTCTGGCATTGGCACAGGAGCCAGACAAGTGTGCTTTATCCAGGGCCTCTTTCTGTCTAAGCCTCCTTCTCTTCCATTCAGCATTGACCTTCGTGCTTACGAAGAGGCAGGGCTTGACCTACATCCGCCCCCTTAACTGGAATTATCACCGCCAACCCCCGCAGAAATAACCACACAACTTTCATTCTTCTCCATGCAACGGTCGCTTTCGTCTTCCTCTGTTCAGATTTGTTGCTTTAAACACAAAGTAGACAGTAAAGTCTAGCATAAGCAGTTTTAACGCATAGATGACTAGATGGGAAAGTGGAGCAGAGAACTTCATGCCTGTCTCGGAGGCACCAGCATGTCTGTGTGGACTGGGTCACTGTTAGGACTGAGCTGGGGAGAATATAGAGGCAGGTCAACCCGCGGCTGGTGTTTAAAGGTTCAAACTGGGGCTAATGCTAAGGAGTAACCATGACGACACATGGAGATGCTGCAAATATTTTGGGGAATACATGAACTGGAGATGTGAAGGTTAACTGATTTGCACAGCTTCACAGACATCTAGATCTATCATTATCTCTTTTTTAAACTTGTTTTGGTCAAATCGAAACTTTTCAGATGTTGAATGTGTTTTGATTGTGTTGTAGGGCTCTGCTTCTGCAGACATTCCAAAGGGTGGAGCAGTGTTATTTTTCTTAGTAGCGACACCAACTGTTCAGGAAGAGAACTTCAACGAGTGTGCCAAAATCAGCAACTGAAAGCTTGATGAGCAAACCTGCTGCATGGAGGAGTCTGCTGATTGCAAGGAGCTCTTCTTATGAAAGGAAGTTACTGTTTTTTAAACGGTTGAGTAGTGAACTGGAATTACTGTTCATTGGATTGTTGGAGCAACTGCTGTTGTCTGAACCGGAGAAGAGCTGGACATTATGTGGCCATTATAAATCTGTGCCTGTAGTTGCCTGACTTATTTATTAGCCCTGTTATCTCATTTTTGGTTTGTTTTACAGTTGAAGACAATCAGAGCTATTTTATACCTTGTAGTTTGCTCCACAGTTTCCTTGCCTGAGTAACTTTTAAATTTAAATTTTTGTGTCTCTACCTGCTCATCAGAGCATGCCAGGGGTCTCTGCAGACATCTGTGTGCCCCCAAAAGGTTTGCCACTGCGTAAGCTGTACTTTCTTGCAGGGGCAGCAATAGTCCGAGTGTGGTGGCAAACACAGCACATTATAAGACGACAGGTTGTATCATTTTCAGAGGAAGGAAAAAAATCTTGTTTTGAAGACATACAGTGAGGATGGATCTGATGTTTTCTCCGTTTGAGACAACAAGCATGGATATCCTGCTAAGATATCCCTTCTTCTTCTACTCCTGTATGTAGGCTGCATAGAAACCAGTGCATTATTGCCCCTTAAAGGCTGTATTAAAAACTGCACATCTCTGAGTGAAATGCAGTTGTTTAACTGAGGAAAAACATTTACTGAGGAGGGGCATAATTGTGTGCACAAACGCAGATAGGTGTACGACTGTGGTTCAGTGGGTAGAGTAGTCGTCTTGCAATCAGAGAGTTGTTGGTTTGTCTTATCGCATGTCGATGTACCCCTGGGCAAGGCACTTTACACATAAGCTGTTGACCAATCAGTGTATAAATGTTTGCAGGTTTCTATGTGTGTATAGGTGAATGTGGCTCTAGTGAGGGATCATTGTGACTAGAAAAGCGCTACAAACATCCTGTGGCACTATTTCAGCAGGCAAGATCATCAGTATAGATTCCACAATCTGAAAAATGTTCAAACAGGCAAATGTGTTTATTTTACAACCTGTTAGGAACATGGGGTTTCCCTTCATGTGGCCAACATACTCAGGTTACTCTGCTACTTACAGGTGGCCAACAGTGTTTTTTAGTATCAGAGATTAAACGCAGGGTATACGATTGCGGGAGCGCTCCTTGAGAGGGCGTTATTGAAAAATAAAAACCCCTTGCTTCATGCTCTCCCACTAAGCCACGCCTCAATAACACAGGCACGCGCAGCCAGCATGGTCTCGTTGGGTCTCCGCCACTTCACTTCATACTTCACTCCGCCATTTTAACCAAAGTCACAAAATATAACGTGATCTTTCCTGTCCAGGAGAAAATCAGCAACCAACGCATCCGTTAGCAAGCCCTTAGCTTCCTTGAGTTGACGTCACCCTGTAAATGCATCAGCTCCGATGCAGATTCGGCTTTAAGCACGCTCTTCGTCAGCTTTCTTCTTTCTCGTTGCTATTTCCACAACAGCTTTGCGTTTTCGGTTCATTTTAGCGCGAACTCACTTCCTGTTTACAGGCTAGAACGAGTGTTGTGTGCACAGAGGGGGAGGTGCTGGAACACGGAAGCTTTGCTTACAAGCCTATTATCTTAGACGGACCGTGGAAGTTGATTGGATGAGGTTTTCCCAGGGTTTCTCGCTGTAGAAAGAATGAAAATTACTCAGTCAAGTTTAAGAACCCCTAACTTATAGGTTGCCACTGGTATATGAAGAGCATTTTTTGCAGTTTAAAAAAAAGTGTTTTAAAATGAAATCGTATACCCTGCCTTTAATCTGCAGGAAGTTTTGAACTTCTGACCTGGACAGTAGCTGCTTGTTGCTGGCACCAGGGAGGTGTTTGTTTTAAAGGAGCTGACAGTGTGTAATACCGGGAGCAACCACTTAGCTTAAAAAAGCTCAGGAAACATAATAATTTTTTCAGTTACTTTGTAAAGCTTCTCAAAAAGTAATAATTAAATGTCAATCTGAGTCCTGCAAATGCAGCTCCTGAGTAGAACTAAACAAAGGTTGCTAAGCAACAGCAAGGCACCACTGAGTGATGAGCAATGATTTTTGGCAGGTGAATTAATATTTAAATTAGCAGTGGTTGATGAGCGTTTCACACCACTCTCTCTCATCAGAGAGGAATTGGGCCGGCAGAACAAACTGCTTTCTGAATGAATGAACAGTCAATGGTTGTGAGAGGGGCGCAATGTGGTGAACGGACCGTGCAGAGAGGTGAATGAGAAGGAAGTGGCTGCATGAGTGCACTGTGTGTGTGATCTCAGATATATCATGTGCTGTCCTGACCGTCATGGAGGAATTTAAAGAGGCCAGTGTCATGCTACAAGGCATTAGGGCAGCTCATGGCTCACTTAGCCCTGGAACACCTCTCTTAGCCAGGAGAGGCTCATCATTTTTCAAGTTGGATCACATGTCATACCTTAGCCGGTGTTAGATGACGTATGTGTGTGTATGCTTGTTTAAAAAAGCAAAATATCACATTTAGACCTTTGAGTGAGAAATGGGATAATGACCATGTAGAGGATGAGAGGTAGAAACCTGGAGATAGACTCTGCAGATGATGCTAAAACTCATGTATCGAGGCATGGGAGGTCATCTTATAAAGGTTCCTTTAATCCAAAGGCTGCAGGAGTGCGTCACCAGAATGCAAGGATCAATCACAGATGAGTCCATGTGTCCGTCTGTCTTTTTTTAAACTCCCCCCCTCCCCCTTTACTGTCTCCCTCGATCATGCTCTGCAGAGCTCCTCACACGATCATAGGGAGGGGATAAAGGAGAAAAAAAGAAAGCAAGAAGAAAAGTGGGTCAGGGTGACCTATATTTTTTCCCCACAGTTCACGGAGGCAGGGGGTGGCGGTGTTCTCGTCAGTTAGACGAGGAGCGGGGCCTGATGGGGAGGCAGGGCCTTGTCGCGAGACGCAGCCACTCAGAACTGGGTCAGCGGCAGAGGCTACGTCTTGTAAACGGCTTGTCATACCGGGGGAGAAAAGCTGCAAATGAACCATAGATTATACGCCCCAAGCTGAGCACTGAGGTCTCTCCTCTCTCTGCAGCCTCGCACTTCACTTCAAAAAAGAAAAAAACCCTTCATAGTGTAAGCCTTACAGTGGAGCAGAGTCTCTAAAGCACTGCCACCTCCTTTAAGGTCCTCCCTCCCCTCTCAGTCTCCAGTAATAGCGTTTGATTACTGCAGTCAGACCCGACCAGCTCAAACCCCAAGCCACACACGGTTTTAAGTAAAGATTCTTTTCACATTTCTCCTTCTTTGTCACACCGGTGGCTGTTTTCTAAATATATCCAGCTTTCTCCCAGATTTGCCTGGCTTTATTCAGGTCACTTTATTTACTGGAACAAGTTCAACTGTGGTTTACAAGTGAACCATATATATACTTGCTTATTCAGCTGTAATGACCCCTTTTTATGTTATCTGTGTCGAGACCTGGGATGTGGACTGGAAATTGGCTTAAGTCGGGGTTTATTTTACTTCTGACAAAAATGATTTCATAGAGCTAAACATTTATGTGGGGAAGGCATGGGACAGTTGTCCATAAAAAACCTTCCACTATAATGTTTCTTAAAGAGTGGGAGTGACTGGAGTGTTTTCTGCTGCGCTGCCCCTCCCTCACCTGTTGCTACACAGTGTCTATCAGGTGACTGAAAGAAGGCTAATGCAGTTTTTCCTAGCTTACAAAAAATACATATTTGGTGATTTGGATGTGATTTGGTGATTAGGAGCCTAAAGCAGCAGCCCCCATCACTGTAGTTCAGCTAGAGCTGTTTGAAACTGGTGTGTCTGTTAAGCAGGCTCCACCCTAGCAGTTTGAGCGCCCAAATATGTAGTTATAATTAATAAATGACAATATGGGTCCAGGTGAGGCTCGTTTGTCAGCACTCAAAACAAGATGACATTTGTTAAGTTTTGGGTTATCCTCCATGGTTTATCCTTATAAACTCACTAATGATTGTGTGGAATATTTAATTAAACTGAAATGAAAGCTCTTGTAGTTGAAATATCTTAGTTCCAATCAGGGTTAATTATAGACTTAACATATTGGAATCCTGTCTACTTGGAGCCTCAGTGGTAAAACCAGGTGTTGGCAATGAGATCGTATACATTTTTGTGTCAAATAATATGATTCTGTGTTATTTTGTGTTCTGGTTGTTCGTACGCCTTGTATGGAAGATGTTTTCCAGATTTTGCTCTGGCAGAATGTTTCATTGGAAAGCTGTAAAGTGGCAGGTAAAGACGAGTCTTAAATCACTGCAGGTTTAATATTGAGTGCAGAGACGGCACCGCTCGCTGCTTTCCACCCTTTGTGTCTCAGACAGACAAAGCAGGATAAACACTGGGTTTGATCTCCTCCTCACAAATAATTGCACTAGCTGTTATATTGAGCTAAGACCTTTAGAACTGAAAATCGCAGGCTTATTCAGGTGTCGGGGTCTACTTATGGAACAATGCAATTTTCAGACAGCAGAGCTCACTCATATTTCACTATGTGGAACAAATCTGCCTGTAATGAATCCCTCAGGACACTGTGGTGCTTCCACAAACAACTCTGTGTTGTGTTTTTACCCCCCTCCCCCCCCAGCTCTTCTATAAGGAAGCTCTACAGTGGGCCCTTTTAATATTTTAGCACCTCTCCCTAATATGAAAAGTAGATTTCAGGCTTTTGATGGGAGCAAACAGGCTCGCGCCAATTAAGTGTTTGTGCCGTTTCTGTTTTTCCTATATTAGTCTCGGCTAATGCTTATCGCAGTGGTTTCGCTCTGTTTAAAAACAGCCTTATTAGCTGAGGTGTCGCACTAACAAACAAGGCATGATATCCTGAGGTGAGGCTAAACGTGGTGGGGGGATCAGATTAGTGGTGAGAGTCCGTGTTGGTCCGCATGTCCCGCTGTCCTCTGGGCCGCGGTGCTGGCGGGCAGCAGACCTGTCTAATGTTATTCTTAGCCCCAGAACTTCATGTCTCTGTGCCAGAGCCCCTTAACTTTAATTGCAGAGACTGCTTGTGGCTCGTGTCGATCAACAGCAGCCTCCGAGGGGGAGTGCATGCGTGCTGCAGCCTGTCTCTCAACATTTGTGTGAATGAAGTTGATGTGAGCTGAGCTGAAAACCAGTCAGAACCAGAACTCAGCCACTTCAGCCAGTTTTGTATTTTTGAAGTGATTATTTTGTTTTTGTGTGATAGGGTGCCACCACTGTGCCTTTAGCAGATGGCTTCCAGCAGGCCGGCTGATGACATGTGATAACATACCAGTTTCTAAAGGTCAGGCTTAGAGACAATCAGTACGTTGGCCAAGAGTTGGAAATGAACTGGTGGAACTGATGGAACAATTTGCATACATCTTATTTTGGTGGCATTTAATCAATATTTCTGAGTATTAATTATGTTGGTTTTACAGCTGAAAGCAGCTTTTAACATGTACCTAATCAAGTACACTAGATCCATTCTAACTAATTATTAAGATTGACCTCAATGTTAAAAAGAAGCAACAACAAAAAAGAAAGAATTTGGTTACAAAGGATTCGTAAAAACTTAAGATGCACCAATTGGCCTGTCATGGCTGATACCGATTTCTGGTTTTCTTTAAGGTTTTTACTGCTGATTCTGATTTTGGTTGATTCTGATTTGCTATAAGTGGAGATTTCCTCAGCTATGTGTTATTATAGAGGATCAGTATTGGACAGAAATGCAGTGATCAGTTTTATTTTTGTTACTTATGAAAGAGGAAATGGGCTTTACATTCTTTGATAGAGGTGACAGTTTTTAATCCAACAGAAAAATAAGGGTTGACAAAATGATCCTTATTTATGCGTCACTGTATAGGGTCCTGAATGTCATCACACAAAACGCATCAGACTACATGTTTTTGTTTGATCTGCGTATTGACCAAAAATGGTTGCAGGGATTATTGTGGATTAATTTTTATAATAGAATCTGATTTTTGTTTTTTCAAGCCAATTCCCAACTCTGGCTGATTGGTTAATCTTTTATGTAGACTTGTCCTTTGAAAACCACATTCCTTAGCAACAACTGCATGAAGGTTAAGAAACTCGGTTTGCTAGCATGTTAGCATTAGCGCTAACGCAGCTAAAGCTAGAAACAAACTTAACATTCTTCCTCTAACACAAAAACCTTCTCAACCCCAAGTCTTGTGACAGTTGTACAGAGTTGATAAATATTCGTCAATAATAAAATTTTAAATTATAAATACAAACTACTATGCTTGAACATAAGGTAAATAATTTCAAGGGATAATATTTAATGTCCTCCTAAATCCCTTTTTACAGTGGGAATGGCCATTTGGCCACACATTTTAATGTAGCAAGGAATGTATTTTCAGGCTTATGTTTGAGCACATTGCTTGGAGCAGGGCAATGCAAATATTGACTGTATTAGTTGAACTTTGGTTGCCTGCGTTTCGGTTGCAGGGAGGGTGCTGTAGTGTTTGTCTGCCAATAAAACCCCTCTTTGTACTTTCATGCTGAATTGCACTCCTCTCTCAGGCAGAAAAGGGACTTTGATAGACCAGAGTGAAGTCAGACACTCTGGACTATGGACCACAGTGTTTACTTTGGAAAATCTGAGGTCTTCAGAGGGACCCAGCAGATCTTCATCAACCTGTCAAAACAAACTCTCCCAAGTCACCGCCCCTTCTCTAAACAGGAGAGTTCTGATTGGCTGCTGAGCTCTGTGTTCATCCTCAGGACGGAGGTTGGGGTGTTTGTTTGGAAGCTGCAGCGGGTCACCGTGTGCCAGTAGCTCGGAGCAGAGGCACGAGAAAAACAGTCTGGAACGCAATCAACACCCATGTGGTGAAGGACCTTCTCATGGCACAGGTGTTTCCAACCCCCCCCCCTTCCATGAAATGGTACTGAGCTTGTGCGTAGAGGGAGGAGGAGGAGGTTAAAAATAATTTCACACGCTTCAGTCAGACATTTTGAAATTTTGTTTCTATCTGGGACTGATAGGGAGGTTAAATATCCAGCATCCTGATAAATCCCTCTCCACCGGGGAGAACAGATAACGAGTGGCAGAGATTGAATAAAGAGTTGTTGAGAAAGAGGGAGGACAGGTGGGAAAGGGGCAAGGAGATTGGGCTAGGGGGAGAGGAGAGATGTCTATCAGCCTGTTGGAGAGGTCCCTCTCCCCCCTCCTCCCTCTATTTCTTTTTTGTCTTGCAGATCCGGTTCAAGGGCGCCTGCAGGCGAGGCAGCTCTGGCTCTTGCCATGCCAACGTTATCGCTCAAGGTCATATGAGCCAGTCCTGTGTCGTTAAAGAGAGGGGGGGGGCAGAAGCCATCAGCCACAAACACACACATTCGAATGCCAAGTGAGTTCTTAGGACCAAAGTCGCCTTTAACTCCTGGATCTTCCTGTGATGCTCCGCTATCTGTCTGGGTCCATGGTGGTTTTTCCGGCTAGGAGCTTCTTAGGGGCAGTAATGAGACTGACCAAGAGATACTTGGCCAACTGTGTCGTAGTTGCCTTCCACACATCCAGCCAACCCTTGTGTCAGACTTACAGAGTGGCAAATAGATGGAGGAGAAGCGAAACGAATCACAGTGATAAAACTCCGGGGGGGGGGGGGGTCTGAAACTTAAAGGACCAACGATCTGGTGGAAGGTGTTATTTCAGCCTAGGTGCCATCAGGCTTCGCCTCCAGAGAGCGCACAGACTCAATGTGTGCACCAGCCAGCAGGTGTTTTCAGATGAAAGTAGGGCTATGGTTGCACATCCAGCTGTTTCATGTTTTTAACTGCTACTCTTACTTTAAGGCACGCTGTTTCTCAGTTGCAGCTTGGTTCCTGTAATGTGAATAGAAACATGTTGGTTCAGTTGCTCAGCATCTTAATTATGTCTGACCCACAAAGCTTTATCCACCCATGTCATTTTCTATTACAGAGACAGCTCAGAGCTGCTGAGTACAGGTTTGTGGACCACAGCGAACCGACCAGTAGGTCCATTTTGGTGTTCGACCATTGTTTGTTAAAAATGAATTGAATTATCCTTTTGTTTTGAATTGTCACATAATATTATCAACCAGAATAAAATAGAATTTGGAGCAGACATTTATAGCTGATTTAAAGTTAATCTTTTTTTATCTATTTATTAAAATCAGTACTTTGACCAGCTCTCGTTTTCTGGTTTTATCCATATGCCTATCCCTACTACCCTTTGCCACTTTATTTAAGCAGCTGTTGTTTTACTGGGAAATTGGATACTCCTTCAGAAAGCCAGTATTTCATCAGATTTTAGCCAATTCCTTTATATCTAAACAGACAGAAGGACAGTATGCCCATATACAGGATGTCATGTAAATGGTGATTAGTCCTGGACAAGACATCAGCATACACCATTGTGTAGTAGTTTAAGGGAAGACAGCTGCAAATCAAAGAAAAATGAAATAAAATGTTATACACTGCTCAAAAAAATAAAGGGAACACTTAAACAACATAGTGTAACTCCAAGTCAATCACACTTCTGTGAAATCAAACTGTCCACTTAGGAAGCAACACTGATTGACAATCAATTTTACATGCTGTTCTGCAAATGGAATAGACAACAGGTGGAAATTATAGGCAATTATTAATTAACAAGACACCCCCATTAAAGGAGTGTTTCTGCAGGTGGTGACCACAGACCACTTTTCAGTTCCTATGCTTTCTGGGAAGGCAAGGCAATTTTATTTGTGTAGCGCACTTTCAACAACAGGGTAATTCAAGGTGCTTTACATGATTTAGTGATTTAAAAAAACTGAATATAACATTGGAAATTAAAAGTAGCAAGTTAGCATGAAACACAACACATGATAAACAATAAAGCAAGAGCAACATCATAGGACAGTAATCATTTACTGAAAGGCAATTCTAAACATGCGTTTTTAGTCTCGATTTAAAGCAGTTCAGAGTTTCAGCAGCTCTGCACTAGTCAGGAAATCTGTTCCAGATTAGAGGAGCATAAAACTGAAAGCTGCTTCTCCATGTTTAGTTCTGAGTCTAGGGATGTTTAGTAGGCTAGAGTTGAAGGACCTGAGTGGTCTTGGTGGTTGGTACTGTGACAACAGGTCTTCCACATACTTTGGTGCTAAGCCATGTAATGATTTATAAACTAGTAAAAGTATTTAGAAGTCTATTCTCTGAGCTGCAGGGAGCCAGTGTAAGGACTTTAGAACTGGGGTGATGTGCTCTACTTTCCTGGTTCTAGTGAGGATGTCTTGTCTAGTAAGTACGCGAGCAGCAGCATTCTGGATCTGGCTGATGTTTTGGTCACTTTTGAGTGCTGGCGGTGCTTTCACTCTAGTAGTAGCATGAGGCGGAGTCTGTAACCCACACAAGTGGCTCAGGTAGTGCAGCTCATCCAGGATGGCACATCAATGTGAGCTGTGTCAAGGTTTGCTGTGTCCGTCAGCGTAGTGCCCAGGGCATGGAGGCACTAACAGGAGACAGGCCAGTACATCAGGAGACGTGGAGGAGGTGGTAGGAGGGCAACAACCCAGCAGCAGGACCGCTACCTGCGCCTTTGTGCAAGGAGGAACAGGAGGAGCACTGCCAGAGCCCTGCAAAATGACCTCCAGCAGGCCACAAATGTGCATGTGTCTGCTCAAACGGTCAGAAACAGACTCCATGTGGGTCTTCTGACTTGTTTTAAGGACATTACTTCAAAGTTGGATCAGCCTGCAGTGGGTTTGTCCACTTTAATTTTGAGTGCGACTGATAAATTGGGTTGATAAATTTGATTTCCATTGATAATTTCTGTGTGATTTTGTTGTCAGCACATTCAACTATGTAAAGAACAACGTATGGAATAAGAATATTTCATTCATTCAGATCTAGGATGTGTTATTTTAGTGTTGGGTTAGGGGTTTGGGCTTCCAACTCATAAAACCCACGAAAACAGGTATTCAAGAAATTTGAATACTGTGAAGAAATCAGCTCAAATTTTACAGGGCACAAATGTTTTAAGCACACTACTCATCTACTAAACTCAAAACACATGCACAGGTTTTCCCAGGTCCCATTAAATCACTTCACTTTGGTTCAAATGTCTCAGTTAGGTTCGGTATGGGGAAGACTGCAGACTTGAAAACTGGCCAGAAGACCATCATTGATCCCCTCCATTGGATGGGTAAGCCACAAGAGTTCATAGCTAAGGAGGCTGGCTGTTCACAGAGTGCTGTGTCCAAATGTATCAATGGAAAGTCTAATGGAAGGACAAAATGTGGCAGGAGAAGATGCACCACCAGAAGAGCTGACCGTGGGCTTCAGCGGACTATCAAACAGAGAAGATTCATGAATCTGGCAGACATCCAGAAAGAATGGATGGGCTACAACTTTCAGGTTCCTCTGGTCAAAACAGTTCTGAGCCTGAGCCAACGTAGGAAGCGTCTCAGCTTGGCCAAGGAGAAGAAAGACTGGACTGTTGGCCAGTGGTAAATGGTCCTCTCTTCCCATGAAAGTAAACTGTGCCTTTCATTTGAGAATCAAGGTCCAAGGGTTTGGAGGAAGACGGGTGAGGAACAGAACCCAAGCTGCTTGAGGTCCAGTGTGAAATATCCACCGTCAGTCATGATTTGGGGTGCAATGTCGCGTGCAGGTGTTGGTAAACTCTGCTTTCTTAAATCCAAAGTCACCGCATCACTCTACGAGAATGTTTTAGAGGACTTAATGATTCCTTCTGCTGAGGATCTGTATGGAAATGCAGACTTCATCTTCCAGCAGGACCTGGCCCCTGCCCATACCGCCAGAAGCACCAAAACCTGGTTTCAATTCAGTTCGTAATTCAAAAATACTTTATTGATCCCAGAGGGAAATTAAGTGTTGTTGTAGCTCATATAATTAATTCTTTAAGGAGTTGTTGTAGATCATGATGGCTGTGGGCAGGAAGGATTTCCTGTAGCGGTCTGTGTTGCAGCGAAACTGAAGAAGCCTCCGACCGAAGACACTCTGATGTTGTATGACAGTCTCATGAAGAGGATGCCCAGGGTTGTCCATCATTTTTTTTGATGCCCATGCCATCACCGCGGTTAACTGGGCAGCCAACTAGCCAGACCTAAACCCCGTTTGAGAATCTATGGGGTATTATTGAGAGGAAAACGAGGGGCATCAGACCCAAAAACAAAGAGCTGACAGCAAGCATCAAGGAAATCTGGGCTTTCATAACTCCCAGGCAATGCCACAGGCTGATAGCCTCAATGCCACGGCGCATCGAGGCAGTGATTAAGGAAAAGGGATTCCCTACCAAGTATTAAAGATTGAAATATTGTTTTGAAAGTACCATATTTTGATTGATTTGATGTGATCCTAATTTCTTTCTTTTCTTTCTGCAAAAACTGAGAAGTAAATGGTGATTTCCTGTTTTCATGGGTTTTATGAGCTGGAAGCCCAAATTATGTATAAATAAACAACTAAATACTTGAAATCGTTTAGATTTGGGGCCTTAATCTATAATCTTTGGAAGTTTAATGTTTTGAATGGAATTATGGAAATAAACTTTTCATGATATTCTAATTTTTTGGAAAGGGTCTTTATGTATGTACATACATACGTTATGATAAACATGTAAATGATAGGGAAATATAGTAGCGTTTTAAGATCTATAACAACTGAAGGGTGCAGAGTTAGCCTAAGGGCTGTGTGTTGTGTCCAGTCCAAAATGACCAAACATCAGTAGAAAGCTGGATCTACAGGATAGTACTTTTAAGCCCATCCCATTTCTTGTTTACACTCTGGTCGTGGGTTTTTATTGGTCAGTTGGGTATCAGCTCACACTGTGCAACAGCAATGTCTTTTCTGACAGCAACACACAGCTGTACACATCAGGGTTGGCCTACAGCCTGAGGACCTGAGTTGCAGTCCTTGTTAGTGCCAGTATGCTGTGTGCTGAACTCTAAAAGTCTTACCTTACTGTGGCAGGAACACTGTTAGACCTGCAAGTGTCCTACAGAGCTACATCATTCCCCTGAAGCACAGCAGCTTTATCATTCACACCGGGCCATTAGATGAATTACTTCATCTATTATTTTACACCAGCATACAAGTGGTGGAAAAGAAGTATAATGTGAATGCAAAGAACAAGGATTTTTTTTCGAGGGAGACATGGATAAGGTAATGTTTTTTTGGAGCTGAACTAATAGCCATACTATCATCTAAATTTCCTTGGAGATGGAAAAGTACAGACCGATTCATTGTTGGAGTCCACAAAGTCAGTCTTCCAAGCTGCTAATGGAGCTGCTTCAGGCTATGCATCAATATGACATCCCAGATTACAATCTTTAGAGTTTGAGAGCACGTTAGGTACTTTCAGAGCAGGGAGAACACAGCGAGAACTGGCCCAAAAAGCACTGAGTCATTATAATAACAATTGTGGAGATGGGTGGAGCCATCCAGTGATACAGTCTGACACAAATCACTTAAGTATACCCATGGGGACTTGTACTGAGGCTGTGGGCCTTAATAGGGATGTTGCAGTGACTGTCATTCTGAATCTAATAGCATCTTTTGTTTCACATAGTATGACCGTATTACTACATTGATCCAAAGATCAAAGTTCAGAACTATCTAGCTTTTGGATAAGGATTTTGATGTGCTTTGACACCCACCCTTTTATAATCTTTATATCTTTATAATAATATACTGGCAGCAGAGAAATCCTTTTTGGGTGAGGACCTGGCTCATTTCGTAGTACACCTTGGCCCACAAAGCTTTTCTATAATATGCTGGGAAAGATGGTGATACATAGTGTGCATGTTGAAGCCTTCTTTTAAAACAGTTCTGCAAAGTGGTCAAAAAGACGAGCCTGTTAATGAAGCCGCCTCAGTACAAGTTGGCCACTGGAGCTGTCCTCGTCGTCACTCGGATAATAATTATCCAGTTTTTTCTCTACACATCATTACTTTTCAAAATAATATTTTGTTTACTTTACTGTCTCTAACGTCAAGGCAGTGTTATGTCAGATGAAAATGTAAATCTTAACTTTAATTTGTAATTTGAAACAAGAAGGAAATATGTTCTGTGAACTTCAGAACTGTAAAGGTGTACCTTCAAAGTAATGAAGTAATCTCTTTTTAGCTACAGTAGAAAGTTTAGTCGAGGTCTAACTACATAAAAGTAAGTAGAAAGCTGTGTTCTTCCTCCACAGTCCTAATGATCAGACTGAATGTGTGTGGGCTCAGTGTCTGGCAGGGACACAGGTTCAGCTCGGAGGAGTCTCAGAGGAAAGAAGGGCTAGAGGAGCAACATGTGTGTCGTGTCCATTCTGGGTGACATCTAGCCTAAGTCGCCATGATGTGTACTTTCTACTCAGACGGGATTTGCTGGATAAGTGTCCCTAACACTGGTGATGCAACCCTTTTGAACACTGACCACTCAAAGCTGGATTTGAAACTCCAGTGAACGGTGTCGACCTTTGACATTTAAAGGTATTGAAGAGAATGGGAATAAAAACAAGATAACTTTTTTCTTCAAAAAAACTCCTCAGTGCAAATGTGGCCACATTGATTTCAGTAAATGAGGATTATATATCCCTATTGTCAATCAAATTTCTTACAAACAATAACAGATGTTGACAGTAGTTAAACTGCATTGTCATTTTTGGCTTGCTAACATGTAAAATGAGGAGTAGTAATTAGGCAATATGAGAGATCCTCACAGTCTGATATTATTGGGCAAAATACTGCAACTAGAAAATATCACAGTATTTACAGTAGAATTTCTAACAAAGGTGTATAAGATAGTCAAACTCCTTTTGTATAAATCATAAAACTAACAAAGAATCCCATGTATAGTGACATAATATATTGATTATCACTGTTATAGAGTGGACCCCTGCCTGTTAGCGGTTCAGTTTTCATGCTTTCACCTATTGGGGGATTTTTCTGTGGAACATAACTCCAAACTATTAGTAGAAAAGGAGTTTATTTGCATCTTTTTTGATAAAGGATGTGTAAAATATTTGAAAGAAAGTGTATTTTGGGAAGCTGAAAAATTTAGTGCTAGCTGACATGTTATTGGCTGGTGTTTGCAAAGTAGCTAGTCCAACAGCGCCATTCATTTTCCTTGCTGTTGATTGGCTGTACATCCAAGAGTGGAGGTAAGGAAGACTGTAGATGTTAGCCTCTGTGGTAGTGCTGAGACCGGTTACACTGTACATTTGGTGTTTGAACGGTTAAAACAGGCAATTCTACGCATTTTTAGAGGGAATCTCGGGTATTAGCAGATTTTAGCGGGTGGTTGTCGTAACTAACCAACACGAATACTGAGGGTCCACTGTAATAAAACAAAATAACATTTGGGCCCATTTATCATTTAGCTTTTTCTACAGATGTAAGCTAAGCAGCGGCTGCCTAATGACTGCTCCTAACTCACCAATTGTAGCTGTAAAGCAGCATTACCTTAATAATTACAGTGATTGGTGGTACTGCTTTTATTTTTAAATAATGACTATTTATAAATATTTTCAAACAGTTAAAATATTGTTTTTCCTGTAAGCAAGTGAAAAATGTAGGAATCCTCCTTCAGCCAGCACCACAATAGTGCACAGCAACATGTTGGGGAGGGGCCTCCATACAGCTGCTATCACTCTTGCATAGAATTTAAACCTCAGGATGATTGTCTGATTATACAGATGTTTGTGATTTTTTTTTTCCTAACTTCATTAATCAGCCCATGCCTAATGCTAACTGAGGTAGGCTGTATAAGCTCTTCTAAACGGTCATGATGGAAAGCTGCCTTGTTCCTTTCATCCAGTCCTTTCTCTCAATGACTGTAGTGATGATTTTTGCAGACATAATCATAATCATGAACGTTATCTACATAATCATTTATCTCTGAGTTATGTAAGATTACATGGTTAACAGTTAGTTGTGCCAGTCCCATTCATCACCCAGCTGGCATAGCACCATTTTGACTCTTCTGTTTGATTAAACGCAGAAGCATTTAGACTAAACAATCAATGCGTACAGGCTTGAGTCTTGAATTGCCGGGGTATAAATCTTCTTGCTGCCTGGCGTAGAGTCTTCTCTGTATCATTTTTGCTGATTACTCATCCCATTACTCAAAACAGATGTGTTTGCCGGTGATGAATGGTCCAGTTATGGAATATTTGTCACCCATTTGATACCTGATGTTGGTGTGTGTGTATACATAAAGAAATGGTTGATCAGCTGGTTGTTAGGCTGGGACGGTCTTGTCTTATATGTCCTCTGCTGATTCCAGGATTCTCTTCTTCTGGGGATCACAAAAAACGGAGGATCTTAGATGAAAGCTGAGAGTGATGTGTTCCTGAAGTTTTATTTACCTGCTCTAAGCCCATAATCCTGCTGCCCTCTTCTTTCCCTGTTCTCAGAGTTCACACACAGCAGTCACACATGTCCACACTGCAGCTGACCCTTCCAACTGTTCCAGATACACACACGGAACAACACACACACCCTCACAGCTGAAAGGATTCCTGTACACCCGCCCGTCCCACCCACATCCCCCCGTCTGTGGACAGTGGGCAGCTTCCCTCCTTCTCTCCTCTTCTGCTGTACCAAGCTCTGTGTGTGTGTGTATGTGTGTGTGTGTGTGTGTGTGTATGGGTGTGTGTGTGTGTGTGTGTGTGTGTGTGTGTGTGTGTGTGTGACAGCTGCCTAATTGGGCATTCTCCCCTCGTCGGAGCGACTGCCTCTCCCCTCTCTCCTCCAGCCCGGGCCAAGGCTGCTGACGAATGGCAGCGGATTACAGATGAGGACACAGTGACCTGCCTGACCTTGCTGCACAGCCGCTGGGGGGTGGGGAGGAGGTAGGGAGAGAGAAAGAGAGAGAGAGTCCAATGGGGGTTGGAGGGGTGGATCGGGTAGCAGTGCTGCAGAAAGGCGGGGGAGCGGAGGTAGAGGTGTGGGGTATGATTGGCTGATGCCTTCAGGTCAGAAAAGGTCGCAATAAGGTGGGCACCTTTCTGAAGTGAAGGTAGTACCCCCCGAGTGAGTATGTAAATGACATGAGCCCATGCTGCCAACCCCCCCTGCGGCATCCAACCCCCCCCCCACCCTTTTTGCTTCTTCTTCTCATGTTTATTTCCTCCTCTCTCTTCCTCTGCGCCTCCTCTCTTCTTCTCTGCTTCTTTTATGCGCCTTTCAGAAGAGCAGCTTCTGTGTGACTGCTGGCTCGTCTCCACACGCCCACGGGCCGCGATGTGCTCGGTCGAAAGGAGGCAGCAGGTCCTTGAGTTCGGTGAATTTTAATTCCTTTCAACTCTATAGATATTACCATGCCCCCCCACCCCTCTCCCCCTGCCACCATCACCACCTTCTTCCTGCTGCGTGTTTCAGACTGCCAAGGTGAGGTTGTGTCCTCTTGTTAAGAGCGATTAATGGTACTCGTTATGTACATAATGAAGTATCCCCGCTGATGCATTGGGTGGCGTTGTTTCCTGCACACAAGTGAGGATGAGTGTTTCTGTCTGTATGCAGAAGGTTTGGCCACCATAGGATTCTCAAGGGATGATAACCTTAAGTGAAAATGTCAGAGCTTCACACTATTATTACATAAAAAATAAAATGTATATGTAATTATTATTATCTATGACTTGTATTTATTCTGTTTCCTTTATTTTTCATCCTTTACATCCTAGAACATCAAGGAGGAGCTCATGCCCTCATATTTATATAGAGTCAGAGAACCAACAGCCTTTAGGTTGCTGCTGCGCACATCCTGACTTATTTATCTTTGTTCTTTTTTAAGACAACGTTAGGCATTTCTCAAAAGATTTTGATTTTGAGAAATGCCTAATGTTGTCTTAAAATAGAACAAAGATAAATAATTTACCACCAAGACAAAATGAACTTATTCAACATATCCTGACTGCTCATCTCTGGACTAAGCTGTTTAACACCAAAGTGACTCTTTAGTGTTTTTTTATGGAGAGGATGTTTCCTTGGAATGGTTTCTGATCTTTAATAACTAGCTGAGTTGACTGTAGATGGTGGTGTAAGCTTGAATGTGTGTACTGGTCTAACATTTGTCTTATTGGAGATTTGAAGTAGAGGGCCTCAAGAACAAAAGGGTGGGAACATCTAGCCCAGCGCAACTTGGAATACCTGGATAATTAGGGAATCATTTCATTTTTGATACAGTGGACCACACTATTCTTTTAACTCGTTTAAAACAGATCGGCCTCTCTGGTGCTGTTCATAAATGGTTCACATCATATCTTACAGACAGGACTTTTATGGTAAGTTTAGATACCTGCTCCTCTAAGGTCAACAGGATCACATGTGGTGTGCTCCAGGGTTCGATTTTAGGCCCAGTGCTTTTTAACTTTTATATGCTCCCTCTTGGCAGCGTCATGAGAAGACATGGAGTTAACTTTCACAGTTATGCTGATGATACACAGTTGTACATCTCCATGTCTCCTGATGACACACGGTCATGGATGGATGGATGTACTTTTTAACTGCAGTTTAGACATTAAATCCTGGATGGCAGAAAACTTTCTCCAGCTCAACCAGGACAAAACTGAAGTTTTAGTCATCGGTCCTGAGGCTCAGAGAGAGAACATTTTACCAAAACTACAATCACTGTCTTTTAATCCTTCTTTAGAAGTGAAGAACTTGGGTGTGATTTTTGACTCTGAGCTGACTTTTATTCCTCACATAAAAAACGTTACTAAAATAGGTTTTTATCATCTAAAGAACATCGCCAGAGTCCGCCCCATTCTCTCTCGGGCCGATACGGAGACACTGATGCTTTTATCACCAGTAGAATCGATTACTGTAATGTCCTGCTTTCTGGTCTTCGCAAAAAGAGTACCTCAAGTTTACAGCTTTTACAAAATTCAGCAGCACGTGTCCTGATGAAGACCAGGAGGTGGGAACACATTACACCGGTCTTAGAATCACTGCATTGGCTCCCCGTATGTTTTAGGATCGATGTTAAGGTTCTTTTTATGGTATCTTAAGTGTCTTAATGGTCTTGGGCCTATTTATCTTTCTGAACTGTTTTTGCCATATGAACCTTGGCGGTCTCTGCGCTCCTCTGGCAGCCGTCTCCTTGTCATCCCTAAAGTCAGGACACACACTCATGGTGAGGCGTCTTCCCATTATTATGGCCCTCACCTCTGGAACAGACTGCTGGAGAACCTCAGGGCCGCAGAGAACGTTCATGTTTTTAAGAGCAGGCTCAAGACTCACCTTTTTAATATAGCTTTCAACTGATTATTATTTATCAAAATCTGTTTAATTGCTCTGCATGTTCTATTTGATTGACATTTTTAGTTTACTTTTTAGCTGGCTATTTATCAATTATTGTTTATCTGCTTTGCATGTTCATTTGATCATATCTTTTAATTGTTTTACGCTTGATAATTTAAAAACACTATCAGTCTTAAATTCTTTTTTACTTAATCTCATTATCTATTGTTTATTTTAATATTTTAACGTATTTTAGTTTTCCTTCCAGTGTTTCCTCCGTGGGAGCCCTCTGCCTCGGGGGCGGTGGTTGGCTGTGGCTCCCTGGGTCGGGGGGGGGGGGGGGGGTATAGTTGTGGTGATGTTTTTATTTGGTTAGGGAAAGGGGGGGGCACTTTGAGAAGCTTTGTTGTAGTTTGAAAAGCGCTTTATAAATAAAGTTTGATTTGAATTAGGGAATCATTTCATTGTTTGTGGAGGTTCCTAAACAGTTGTATTTAATACTAGCTTCTACTATAGTACTATACTACTACTACTACTACAAGACAGACCATGTCGAGACCAAGTCGAGACCGGAGGAAAATAAAACAGACTGGCGTTGAAGCTACGCAATAACTTGTATGAACAGCAGCATACTACGGTTCAGACACAGTTTACATTCAATACATATTAGACGGTATTACTTCAAATACAGACAATACAGAGACAGACCATGTCATGTGTGTGACTGAGCTCACTGTAAATGTTTTTGCAGACTGGGTGAGATCAACTATGTGTAGCAATTGTATGATGGCTGTTACTGCACTAGACTTGTAGTCAATACCACCGAAACTGAGACCAAGACACTACCAAGACCAGAGAGTATTGAGACCAAGACCAAAGACTGCCAAGGCTGTGACAAGACCAAGACCACGTAAAAGAGGTCTCGAGACCAAGACCGGTCTCGAGACATACATCACTATGTCATAATGACATGTAAAATCGGCACTAAAAATTATGATAGATAATCCATGTTTCAGTTTTGCTGTTCGGGATGTTTTTTAAATATTTGAACATTTTTATGGTCAAAATCACGTAATTTATATAACATAATAATAAATGTATGCATTGCCTGCAGAGTGAAGTGTGAGGTGAGACAGGGCAGTGTTGTGCCTCACCTCTGGTGGCATTGTGTCACACAGTGAATGAAGCAGGCAGTTGGCACATGCTCATTTCTGTCTCTTTATATCGCCACTATACATGTTTGATTACACATGTACAACATATGCTCATTTTCTACAGTCTGTCTATTACATTTAACAAGTGTGTGTGGCATATTTTGTCTTTCTGGTTGGCCGTAAATGCGGAGGGGGAGGCAGAAAATACTGAGCCCAATATGCACAATGGGAAACAGACCCTCTTCTTCTATGCTTTGAAAATACTGTAAACAGTCAAAACATACAAATGGGAATAGAAGCAATCCAGGACAACACTCCTGCTCATGGATCATCTCCAGTGAAGCAGGCAGATTTTTAAAAATAAATTGCAAACAAAGATTATTTTTACATGGGTGTGATGGAGATATTTGTGGAGCAGGATAGTTGCATGAACTTCATATTCAAACAAAGGTAAGATCATACATGATTTTCAATTTTATTTTAAAAAAAGATCAGCCAAAATGAATAGATTTATCACAGAATATTACTTTTATTACTGTTCGTAGTAGTAGTAGTAGTAGTAGTAGTAGTAGTAGTATATATTTTTCTTGCCGTCATATTATCAAAAATATTAGCCTCATCTAAACCTTCAACTTGTATGTTGGACCCAATCCCAACCGAATTATTTAAAGAAGTGTTCCATTTGGTTCCTGGCCCCATTTTGGATATGATGAATCTATCCTTAGTAAACGGATACGTACCACAAAATAAAATAGCTGTAATTAAACCTTTACTCAAGAAACCTTCCCTTGATCAAGATGACTTAGTGAATTACAGACCTATATCTAACCTTCCTTTCTTATCCAAAGTCCTTGAGAAAATTGTTGCTAATCAAGTCTGTGAGCATCTAAACAATAACGAGCTGTTTGATAAGTTTCAGTCAGGTTTTAGAGCTCATCATAGCACTGAAACAGCACTGGTGAAGGTTACTAATGATATTCTCATGGCCTCAGATAATGGACTTGTGTCTGTTCTGGTTTTGTTAGATCTCAGTGCTGCTTTTGACACAGTCGATCATAATTTTCTCTTAGAAAGGCTTGAACATGTTGCAGGGATCAAAGGAACAGCACTAGGCTGGTTTAAATCATATTTGTCTGATAGATTCCAGTTTGTTCATCTAAATGATCAATCTTCTTCCCTCTCAAGGGTTACTTGTGGAGTTCCACAGGGTTCTGTGCTTGGACCAATTCTTTTCACCATATATATGCTTCCAATTGGTAGAATCATTAGACAGCATGGGATAAATTTCCACAGCTATGCCGATGATACACAACTATATTTATCCATAAATCCTGATGAACCCAGTCAGTTAGGTAGATTACAGGCATGTCTGGAAGACATAAAAACATGGATGAATCTAAACTTTTTGGTTTTAAATTCTAACAAGACAGAAGTTGCTGTCTTTGGACCAGAAGTTCTAAAACAGAAACTGATTAGTCAATCACTTCATCTGGATGGCATTAAATTGGCTCCCAGTAATAACGTAAAGAACCTCTGTGTTATTTTTGACCAAGACTTGACATTTAAATCCCATATTCAATCAATCAATCAACTTTATTCAAGACACAGCGAGGTCCATAGAGACAGAACAATACATGTAAATATATTAAGACATTTTAAAAAGATGTAAGAGGCATCATTTTTAAAACACATACAAGCTTCGGGTCCAATGTTTCCAGAAGCAATATTAAAAAGCAGGTTTCTAGGATTTCTTTCTTTCACCTCCGGAATATTGCTAAAATTAGAAACATCCTGTCCAGGAGTGATGCTGAGAAACTAGTCCATGCATTTGTTACCTCAAGGCTGGACTACTGTAATTCTTTACTATCAGGTAGTCCACAAAATGCCATTAAAAGCCTTCAGTTGATCCAAAATGCAGCAGCAAGAGTTCTGATGAATATTAAAAAGAGAGATCACATTTCTCCTGTTTTAGCTTCCCTTCATTGGCTCCCTGTTAAATCCAGAATAGAATTTAAGATCCTTCTTCTTACAAACAAAGCCCATAATAATCAGCTCCATCATACATCAGAGATCTAATTGTTCCATATGTTCCTAACAGAGCCCTTCGCTCTCAGACTGCAGGTTTACTTGTAGTTCCTAGGATTTCTAAAAGTAGAATGGGAGGCAGATCTTTGAGTTATCAGGCTCCTCTCCTGTGGAACCAGCTCCCAGCTTTAGTCCGTGAGGCAGACACTGTGTTTACTTTTAAGGCCAGGCTTAAAACTTTCCTTTTTGATAAAGCTTGTAGTTAGAGTGGCTTAGGTCATCCTGAGCTATCTCTGTAGTTATGCTGCTATAGGCTTAGACTGCTGGAGGACAGACTTACCACTTTTCTTCACTCTGCTACTTCCTTTTCTCCTACAACTCTCCAGTTGTATTACAGTACATTCTGTTATTTCGACTGTTAACTTTGTTTTCTCTCAGTGTTTTTCTCTCCATAACAGATATACCTGGTCTGGTATCATGGCTGCAATGCCCTGTTTGACGGGGGGCATCGACTGGGATGATGCTCCCAGTAACTGAACATCCACCGTGTCCTGATATCAACTTTTTACTTTCTGTAACATAGAAAGTTCTGTAATATCAGATCTTCTGTTCCTTCTGTGTTTCTGCTCTGTCTTCTCAAAACCCCAGACGGTCGTGGCAGATGGCCGCTCCTACTGAGCCTGGTTCTTTTGGAGGTTTCTTCCTGTTAAAGGGGAGTTTTTCCTCTCCACCGTCGCTACATGCTTGCTCAGTATGAGGGATTGCTGAAGGATTGCTGTGGTTGGAAAGTCTGCATCAACGGGGTCCCAACCTCACGCCAATGACTGACGCAATCTGCTGGGATTCCTTAAATAGGAAACTTTTTAACTGATTGGAATGTTTGTATAAATGTATTGAAATGACTTCTTGTTAAGTGCTTTGAGATGACATCTGTTGTGAATTGGCGCTATATAAATAAACTGAATTGAATTGAAATTGAATATTGTTAAATAGCATGGAATTAATTTAAGCATAATTAATAATTTTATATTTCAGATTTCAGAGGAGTCAGTCAGTGTCTCACCAGTCATGAATGTCACTGCACATCACTGCCACTAATGTGCTCTACTCACCAAAACTTCGACTCACTAACTCAAAAACACTGCGTCTCTGCGTGTCCATGCAACAAAAATAGCATTAAAGAAGCTTTGTTTCAGCCTCCAGGCAACTCTACAGATTGCTTGATATGTTGCAGAGACCCCCTCCTCACACACACACCTTGTAAGCCATCTCTCTAAATGAAAACAGAGCAGGTATTAAGACCCAGTCAAGTTTGTTCCTATTTCTGGCTTTAGATGCTCACAACACTGCAGCTCCTCTGCATTACATGTGTTCAGAGCGATAGAGATGGGTGGCTCACCACCGAGTCCCGTTCTGACTGGCGAATTAAATTTAGATCTAATCTCCTTGTGTGCGAGTGTGTTTGTGCCTGTGCTCTATTGTAGACAGAGAATGTTCACCTAACAGCAGCTTTTAAGTTGACCTTGTTGTGCTGTTTGCTCGTCCACGGTTCCTGGGTACGTGCACGTTTTCTAGGACAAGACGATGCTGGCTTCCCTATTGGGCTTTCAGTTAGCTCTCATGTGAGTGTGTCTGCCTGCGCCAGCTTGTGTGTGTGAGAACGCTAACGCCATTCAGTGCCTGAGTCAAGCTGTGCAAGCTCTTTTAATCCCACGCCCCACTGCACGTAGGCTTGATTAGTGGCAGCAGTTATCTGTGCAGAAGACAGTCCGCCCTCCTTTAGCATTTGGTCAGGTCTGGGGCACTTAGAGGAGGGGTGTCAAGTCATGAGAAAGGTGAATGAGGAAAGAGAAGGGGAGAGGGGGGAGCGGAGAAGGCTGGAGGAGGAGAGATGGGAGGTGGGATGCCTCATTAGTATTCTCCAGAAGTGCTCCTGCCAGTAGAGCAAATTGATTACTGCATTTTACCTGTATCAGCCTCCATGGCTAAGGATGACAAGCTACGGGAGCATGATGTGTGTCCGCATTCACCTCCCAACCTGCAGCACCAAAGGTGTGTTAGCGTCTGTCTTGGTGTCGGCTTGTTCTACTGTTCTACTGAGCACTTTTACCTCTATTTACCATCAGATAAAGTTCCCCTGTCTTCTTCATATTCTTCATTACAGAAGAATGACTGTAGAAGTTGGGTGCTGCCCTTGTCCATCTGTCTCTGTCTGATTTAATGGTCAGTGGCTGACCGAGAGAGGAAAGACTCATTTCCTGTAATCCTTGGCCCCGTGTTTGTCTGTATCTAGGACAATTAGTGGCTTTCTCCTGGTTACAGTAAATGCAACCTGATCATTTTCTCAAGCAGCAAAAAAGCCTATACTGTGTTCACAGTTTCCACCATAATAGACCAAAAATAAAGGACGTTTTACTCCAGAGTCCTGCCAGCTTTTATTCTACCTACTCAGTTGGCGACCGATTGCACCTGGGCTGCCAGGTGAAGGCACTTCATAACAATTAATGTCTGCTTAGATGGAAAACCAGACATACTATGAGTAATGGCAAGCAGGAGGGAAAGCCTGTGTTTATCAGCACTTTTACCTTTCTCACCTTTAACTAAAGCAGATATGTCGCAGAGGACAGTTTCTTCTTCATTTTCATGCAGTTGTTTATTTCTCTTACCCACTTGATATTGTTCAGGGTCACAGAGGCAGTGGAGCCTATCCCGGCTGTCCTGTGGTGAGAGCCAGGGTACGCCCTCAACAGGTCAACTATTCATCACGGGGCTACCGCAGAGACAAAGGAAACGAACACACACATTCACACTTCAGTTAGTTTTATAAGCCCCTGTTAACATGCATGTAAGTTGCAGAATAGTTGTTATTAGACAGAAGACACTTGAGTTATGCCAGAAAGTGTTAATTGATTTCAGCTCTCTTGTCTTTGACCAGCCTATACCAGTTTAGTCTGATTCTAGTTTCACTTTAAGCACTATAATAAAAGAGGGATAAAAACAACTTAAAGCCAGTTGTAGCTGATGAAAGACTTAACTAGAATTTTCAAATGAGGACAAAGGGATTGTGACTTTGGCCATGGAAGTGGGTTTTATTGTTGCTATGATGGCTGGCACTTACATGCTACTCTAAGTGTATTTCTGGAAAATGTCGATTCTGAATTTGGAGATTTTTCTACAACCTGCAAACATTTCCAAATCTAGCATATTCCATGACAGACCGTGGTTGAAAGCTGAAAATATTAAAACAGTCATTTTCTAGTGCTGCATTAGCCTTCCTGTTATCTGCTCTTCTCGCTCACTCTTTGGGAGGCTGCATAAACCACAGACATATCTGCTCTACGACTGCAACCATTAAATATTTTTTTCTATAGAATAACTCCTTTATTAATAGAGTAATCTGGTAAACACATGCTATGTCAGGCATTCCAAAAATCTTTTTTACCCGAGGCCCCCAACCCCACAGACAAATTTCACAGCCCACCATCTACAGTCAGTGAAGCTATGTATTCTTTACACATAAGAACCTCTGTCCAGCGATTAATTGCCAGGATGTCTACATCAGCAGTTCCCAAGGTTGGGGTCGGGACCCCACTTGGGGTCACAGATAAGTAAGTGTGGGGTCTTGAGTACCTCTTTAGAGAATGAGCTAAATACCAAGAAAAGGCAATGAGAAAGTATATGTTCTTTATAATTAGTTTAAAAGACAAAAAACAGGACTTTAATAAATATAAGCAACTTATTGGTCAATATATTGATTCTTGATGCTGATTATGTGTCATTGTACCACTTTTTAGCTCACTTAGTAAAAATGTTTGCAAGTTAAGCGGAGTGTCTGGGTAACGAGCCTCTTCAATTTTTATTTCTGGGGTCAAAAGCTAGAACGTTTGCCAACCACTGGTCAACATCCCAGACTTTAGCTCTGTGTTCTCCCTAAAATATTTATTTGACTAAATCAGTTGACAGAAGAGCTCTGTACGGATACTCTCATCTGTTCACCAACTCTTGATTCCTTCCCCACAGCATGTCAGCATCATTAAAACAGTACTTCATTTCTTCTTTGATCTTGGTGGAAACCTCATGATCATTTTTAGTTTATGTATAATACTGCTCCAGTGATAAGCCAATTGAAAAATCTGAAATCTATTCATCTGCAGTCATTGTTGATGTTGTTCTATCAGGCTAAGCTAAGATGGTTTCCTGTTTCCTTTTTGTCTGATTGATCTGGTCCCTAACTCCTTATGTTGGGCCTTTCTTGCTGGTTTTGCTCTGATCTACTCCTGTCTTTTTCTGGCTCTTAATATAAACAGAAGCATTTTTTCCAACTTCAGTAACTCCCCTGTGAAACCCTTGACCATGTTCTTTTAATCTTTTTCTCTCAGCAACCGCATTCACACCAAAGAGTGTTGTTTATGGAGGTATTTTTGGTACAAAAGTGTTTGTGTCTTTTAACTGGGAAGTTGAAATTTTGTAGCAGTTATGTAATTGTAGATTTAATTTTCAGTCTTTCACAAATACAAAACAGCGGTTACACCTTTTCATTTTCTTTACTACAATGCACAAATTGCATTCTTTGAGTCACACTTTATAAAAATCTTACATTTACAGTTTTGCCCCAAATGATCCGGAACAGATGATGCAAAACATATCCACATAACTGTGTATAAAAAAAACAACTTATTTATGAAAATGTGATTTGTGAAAGTTAATTGAGGGCAAATTCAACATGCAGGATCACAGAATCACTCTCAGGCCCCACATTGCTAAGCATGAAGGTATTTCCGGTTTGTTAGTACTGAGCCTGGCAGCGCCCCCTGGTGTACGGCAAAGGCATTACCCACAAGTCACAAAATTTTCTTGACAGTGGGACAAATGGAGCAAAAGGAGGACCACACGGAAAAAGGTTTGGCTTGTAAAGCAGTTTTTGAGACTCGCATCAACGGTTTCATGTAGTTGCATTTACTGATTTGTGTCTGTGTTCAAGGAAAAAATATGATTTAAAACAGTTTCTGTGGGAAGAGATTATTACCGGTGTGTGAATTAGTTTTGTTCCAAAAGTACTTCACTAAGTGGAGCAACTGGGAGCAGCTGATTAGCATATCAAAAGCTCAAATAATATCTGGACTACCACCCTAAATCCCAGGGGAGTTGAAAAGGAGGCCTCGTGGATGCAGAGCAGAGAGAGGAGGAAGTTCAAACCATCTCCTCTATCCATGATAATGGTCAACGATCATGTCCCCTACTCCAGCGTTTCTCTGTCCGTCTTTCTAACAATACGGCTAGACAGAGATTTAAAGAGGAGCAGCAAAAGCAAATGAGGTGGATTAGCAGAGCTTGTAAATAACTGATGGTGTCATCCAGAACATTTAACTGTGGAATACAATAATTTTTTCTTTTGTTTAATCGAGTTTTGATGTGAAAACACACTGATCTTCTACATTAAGGTTGTGTAACAGGATGGGAGCATATGATATTTGACAGTGCCCAGGTGCATTTATTAGATCAGCATAATTAGTGATCTGAAGACATGCTCACAATGGAAAAACACGGAAATTTCAGTTAGATTATAAGTCGAGTGGTTATACCTTAGTCCTTAAATGTTCAAACTAGCTAATTTGACATTCTCAGATGTTACAGTATATATGTTTTCTTCAACTAACAATAGCCAACTAGAACTAGAAGATCATATTTACACCTATTAAAGCAGTAGATTACAATTCTTCTAATTCTATAGCTTTCTTTTCTCTCTGTGTGAAACTGTGGACTTTATTTTTGTTGTATGATGACATAATGTTTGTTGTGAATTTTGAATAAATTATTACTTCATTTTGTATGCCGAAAAACTGAAGTAGTATGACCTGGCAGACTCTCTTGATCAGGTGCCTGATTGGCCATCTCAGTTTAGTCAGATCTCTGACCCCCGGGGTCAACGCTCAATCATGAGACTTTTCAGAAGATGCTTTCTGCTGGGTCCTGATAGTGTTCTGGATGGTTTGCAAAGCATTTTATGAGGAGCCCTTGTTTGAATGGGCAGGCTGAAATTGATCTACTGTTGTTGTGCCTCTGAGCTGCTAAGGGACCAAGTCACAGAGTGGAAGAACCTTCTGTGCGCTAGTATGTACTCCAACTTTGCTGTCACTTGCTGGTTCTGTGATCCTAACTATACTTATGGAAGCACCCTTCACAGGGTGCAACCAGCATTGAGGGGCTGACTCATGAAAGTCTTATTATAAAACCGCATTGTGAAAGGTTCCATGTCAGTATGTAGTTAAGTGTCCAGGTTCCTTGTTATTCTGCCTGCTGCCAGTGGGAAATGTAGTGTAACTCTAATGATAGCCATATCAACACATTTTACCAGAAAATCATTTACTTATAACTTAATAAGAAGCTCATCTTAATTTAGTGGATAAGTTAGAGAAATCTAGGACACTTGATTTAAAAAAATACTCTTTAGAAAGTTGGATGAGATGGAGCATCTGTCTCTTACTGACCCTGTTAGCTTCGTGTTGGTAGTATGTACACCTTCTTAGCTAAATGAAGCCTGGATTGAGTAATTAGATCATTAAAATAGTAAATTTGTTTGTATTGGAGACCAGTTCTGTTAACTGTATCATACTTGGTTCGGTAATCCAATTCTGTTTTCAAAGTTAATAAATTTTCATAAAGATTGATTGACTGATTGAATTCAGACTTTTAGTTTAGATCTACCTAAGTGATTGGATTCATCAAGATTTCTGGATAAATATATCTGCGTATCATTGTCATAGCTGTGGAAATTTATCCCATGCTGTCTAATGAGTTTGCCAATTGGAAGCATATATATATATATATATATATATATATATATATATATATATATATATATATATATATATATATATATATATATATATATATATATATATATATATATAGTAAAAAGAATTAAGTTGCTGTCTAATGATTCTACCAATTAGGAGCATATATATGGTGAAAAGAATTGGTCCAAGCACAGTAACCCTTGAGTGTGAAGAAGATTTATCATGTACATGAACAAACTGGAATCTGTCAGACAAATCCGATTTAAATCAACGTAGTGCTGTTCCAACATGTTCAAGCCTTTCTAAGAGAATATTATGATCGACTGTGTCAAAAGCAGCACTGAGATCTCACAAAACCAGAACAGACATCTGAGGCCATGAGAATATCATTAGTAACCTTCACCAGTGCTGTTTCAGTGCTATGATGAGCTCTAAAACCTGACTGAAACTCTTCATACAGGTCGTTAATATTTAGATGCTCACATACTTGATTAGCAACTATTTTCTCAAGGATTTTAGATAAGAAAGGAAGGTTAGTTATAGGTCTGTAATTAACCAAGTCATCTTGGTCGAAGGAAGGTTTCTTAAGTTAAGGTTTAATTACAGCAACCTTAAATTCCTTTGGTACGTATCCATTTACTAAGGATAGATTCATCATATCTAAAATGGGGGCTGTAATCAAAAGGAACCCTTACCTAAATAATTTGGTTGGGATTGGGTCCAACATACAAGCCGAAGGTTTTGATGAAGCTAATATTTTTGATAATTCTGAAAGCTCGACTGAAACAAGTCCAAGCACAGAACCAAATGAGGTTCTAAAGTTCTCTCTGCTGCTGCCTCACTTACTGAGGGAGAAGTAATCATGTTTGGGAGAATGCCAGTCAGTTAGGTAGATTACAGGCATGTCTTGAAGACATGAAAACTTGGATGGACTCTAAACTTTCTGCTTTTAAATTCTGACAAGACAAGTTGCTGTCTTTGGACCAGAAGTTCTAAAAAAGAAACTTAACTTATTCAATCACTTCATCTGGATGGTATTAAATTGGCCTCCATTAACAACGTAAAGAACCTCGGCATTACTTTTGACCAAGACATGACATTCAAATCCCATATTAAACAGTTTTCTAGGATTTCCTTCTTTCACCTCCGGAATATTGCTAAAATTAGAAACATCCTGTCCAGGAGTGATGCTGAGAAACTAGTCCAAGGCTGTACTAATGTAATTCTTTACTATCAGGAAGTCCACAAACTGTAATTAAAAGCTTTCAGTTGATCCAAAATGCGGCAGCAAGAGTTCTGATGAATATTAAAAAGAGAGATCAAATTTCTCCTGTTTTAGCTTCCCTTCATTGGCTCCTTGTTAAATCCAAAATAGAATCTGAGATCCTCCTTTTTCCATATTAAGCCCATAATATTCAGCTCCATCATCCATCAGAGATCTGATTGTTCCATGTTTCTAACAGAGCACTTTGCTCTCAACTTGCAGGTTTACTGCTGGTTCCTAGGATTTCTAAAAGTAGAATAGGAGGCAGATCTTTTAGTTATCAGGCTCCTCTCCTGTGGAACCAGCTCCCAGTTTTAGTCTCTGAGGCAGACACTCTACTTTTAAGGCCAGGCTTAAAATCTTCCTTTTTGATAAAGCTTATAGTTAGAGTGACTTAGCTCATCCTGAGCTATCTCTGTAGTTATGCTGCTATAAGCTAAAGTCTGGTGTATACTTTTGCTGAGGTGCGGAGACACGCAGCGCCATTATCCGTCCACTCAAGGGCTCTCCGTCACTCACACAAGGACGTATGGAGTAGAGCCTAATTTTGTAATTATTCGTCGAACGCAACGGAGAGCGCACTTCTGTAATTGATCAGGCCAACATCAGCCCCAGATTATTTCACCAGAACGGTGCTCTATAGTCGATGTAATTAGTAGTCAATGCAGCTTTTGGGCACTAGATGCTTTATATTGCCAAACCAGTTTATCTAATATGGTCATTTGGCGATTTTGAACACCAGGAGGTGTAGAGAACAACAAAACAGACGCAAGGCAAGCTCCTCAGCCGCTGCCTGGTCCTCTGGGAAGGACCACCGAGCCGTCCACTCGAACTCAGTCCTGCAACGGGACGTCCATCCAGCTGTCCGCCAGATCTCCAGGTCCTAATGGGAAGACCACCGAGCTGTCCGCCGTCCAGCCACAGGACGCCACCCGGGCCGTCCGCCCAACTCCCGTCCTGGAAGGGGACGCCATTCGGGCCGTCTGCCCAACTCCCGCCAGCCAGAGGATGCCACCCGGGCCGTCTGCCTGACCGCTGTCCAGCCAGGAGACGCCACCCGGGCCATCCACCAGAACTCTGGCTCTTCAGGGGTCGACCTCCTGGCCGTTCACCCAACCTCCAGGGGCGTACCCACAGAGACTCCAAGACTCCAATCAACCACGCCTGATCCTTCTTACCTCTTGTGTTTATAACCCGTCACTTCCCCTCACTCAGTGCTGGATCATTGTCATTATTGATGACTCCATGGTGTGTCTACCTTGCGGTCATCCTTCCTGCCTTCATCATCATCCTCATCATCATTTCCCCTCATCACTAGCAGCACTTAAATAAAGATCCTTGCATTCACCAGCAACTGCGTTTGGGTCCTTGCATCACAACACACCTCCTGACAGTTTTCAACGTCATAAAATGTATTCAGTAGCATTTCTGCTGCAGTCGGATATCTGAGCACATGAGATGAGCTCACTTAACAAAGACATGCCAGAAGCCAGTCGTCTCTTTCTTTATAAACGTTGTGTAGTACATCAGCGAAAACAAAGGCTTCTTAGATAAACAAATTAATGTTCATGACCTGTAATACATTTCATATTCTGTGAACACGTTAACATTGAACAATTGTTTTTGTTTAGTTTTTAATTGGACATTGGAAATTGCAGGAACTCCTCTCATTGGGGCTGACCAAACAGCGACCACCAACTGGTACCAAAAGTTAAAGTTAGTCACGGACTCCCAATACCGAACATTTAAGAGTCTGAGCCAATTATTGGGACTGGATGTGGTCATTGATGGTTGTTATGCTATCGATCTTGAAATATAGATTCCAGTCCACCTGACATGGCCTTGGCAAAAAGAAAAGAAGCTGATTCCTGGAAAACAAAGACACTTGGCAGGATGGACATTTTTTTAACCAAAACAGGAATGTCCAGGCTATATGCAGAGTCTACCAGCTAATTATTGGTTATTTGTCTGAGTCATTGATGGTCTGAAGAAAATGCCGGATACAAACAAATGATACTTCAAATGGATTTACTTCCCATGTTTATGAACCAAGATAAGTAGAGTGGTCCTAGTAAGTGGCCTAGATGAGCTATATCTAACATTGTACCTTTGGAAAGGCTAACTGCAGAGAGATATAGTATTCCTCCATGATGCAGTTTTTTCTTCAGATGTACAGACGCATTTAAGGTGCGACTTGCACCTTGCAAAAGGTTATGTTGGCTGAGTTAGAGTTAGAGAATATTAACTCTGGAGGCATCTGTGTAGCTGCAGAACCTTCCTCTGTTTGAGTCCCAAGTCAGACATCAGGGTCAGGTGGAGGACTGATCTTATTCAGGTCTCCTGCTCATTATCATGAACTAAATTTTCCCAAAAAGATTAATGCTGCTTGAGCGAGATTCTCCCTTAAAAGGTTAAACACAGTTGTTATGTGATTTGAAAGATTTCTTTAATTGTTTAACTTTGAAGCAGACAATGTTCTTGATAAGGGGTGAAAAGGTACCGCTACAGTGTTTTTGGTGATTCTAATGGAACATCCCCTCACATATCATGGTGGTCTGTCCAGTCGCACCCAAAGCAAGCATTAGGATGATTTAAACCTTCTCTCCTTCCATCACTTAGACATCTATCGCAGCTCGGCTATAATACTCCCGAACCATCCAGAGTTACCCACAGTAAAAAGAAAAGAGCAGCACTCTCTTTAACCCAATAAACCCAGACATCTTGCTGACTCACAGCAATGGCCTCCTTAGGAGCGATGCCGGGGATATTATGGAAATGATTCATTAAAGGCCAAGGTTTTTAGCTGGTTTTATTCAGCTTTCAGGGCAGCCTGACAGTGGGACATTTGATCTCAATTGCAAAGTGGCCCATTTCCCTCAGACATCACCATTGCAGTCAGTTTCAAGGGCCCAACTCTGCCTTTTAGCACGCTGGCCATGGGGCAATCAGCTACTCCTACTTGCAGTCCCATGTTTACAGATGGAAAATGCATGTTGTTTCGGGAGGGAAATGGGCGCCATTTCAGACGGCTGATGCAAGCAGAAGATTACCTCTGAGTCCAGTAGAAATGGATCAGGTGTGGACTGATGGCAGCCACGGCTCATTAGGAATGTGTGCGTGTGCATGTGTATGTGTGTGTGTGTGTAACTGATGCATTAATTCTCAGCCACTCAGGAAATGGCCCTTGGGTGGGTCTTCCAAATGGCACACAAATATTTGCTATGGACACAAATATTTTTGGAAGCCCATCAACTCAGACCTGTTTAGGCATGTAGAGTGAGGTGAAAGTGTGTCCAGGTCTGTGGTACAGCGTGGTGATATCATCTCTCCATCCTCTGAAACACTTAGATGACTCATCAGTGTGCATGAATTCCTTCAAGCTCTCCCTCTCTCAACCTTAAGAACTCCTCATACTGATGAGTTCAGATGAGGTTAAAATCCGCCCTCGTGTTCTTCATGCTAGGCCAGACCCAGACCAAGTACATTTAGACAAAGTCTGAAACGATAGCATTCAATCATTAAACGAAGGTTGAAGGTTTCTGTTTTTTCACTAGATAGCCTGTTCTAACTCGACCCGCTCTGATATATCACATTTCCGTTATGATACTGTACATCCATCTGTTTTTGTGTGTGTGTGTGTGTGTGTGTGTGTGTGTGTGTGTGTGTGTGTGTGTGTGTGTGTGTGTGTGTGTGTGTGTGTGTGTGTGTGTGTGTGTGTGTGTGTGTGTGTGTGTGTGTGTGTGTGTGTGTGAAGAATCTTGTTTAGTCAGTGCGTCTAAAGGAAATGGGTCACAGTGCCCTAGTTCTCATTGTGTGGGCATGCATGTTTCAGTGTATTCCCTTTCAGGTGTTGTTATGTCCCGATTGACTTATCTGCAGAAACATTGACATGCTCCAGCTCCCCTGCTGTTCGGTGGCATGTTGCTCTCTTGGTTGCCTTTTCTCAAGGTTGAACAAGAGCTTCTAATTCCACAGTCCTGTCGTGCATGCGCTTGCTCGTGGAGGTCTCGGAGCAGTCACATTTGGTCCAGCAGCTTATGTTTTGCCTTATTTAATCATGTCAGGCCATATTGAATTTACAAATTTCGGTCATGCCGCATGTGTAAGGGAGCTACCCTGTTGAGTGTGTGCAGCAGTACTAGGCTGCAGATTACATGATATAATAGTGTTGAGGCATCGCCTCCCCTTTTAAATTCCTTTAACCTTGACTCCCCTTAAATGCAGGGAGAACACATCTGCCAGGCTGGTGTCAGACATTAGGAAGACACACTGCTCAGGCAGCATTGTCACTTTTTATTAACGCCCAGAGCTTTGCATGGACACCAGCTGTTGCATCAAGTGGAGGAGCCTTGGCGGGATGAATGACCTTGACTTTAACTGCTGCTGCTTCGGCTCTAACCCCCATTTAATTCTTTTGTTTGCTGTCATACATTTTAAACGGATTACCATTCTTGACAATGAAGGTCATTTAGCAACTCAGTTTTTGTGAGATTAAAGAAGTGTCAGCAGCAGGTGTGGCCATGCCTGCCTTACATATCTGCTAGGGAAAGTAGTAAAACTTTTAAAGCATCTCTGCTCAGTTTCGAGTATATTAGTCCAAATTTGATCAGTGTTTATTTTAGATTTAGCTAGAGACCTAGAGATTTTCAAAAACGTTCAAGGTTATTTAAAAACCTGAGACATGACCCTTTAATATAGGAGCTAATTGGAATCTCACTACTCCCTGAAAACCTCCTGTTTTCATTTTCTTTGTTGGTTTCCCCTGATTGAGTGATGCCCTGGGCAGTGAGTCATAGTCCCCATATCAAAAAGAGTCACTGAAGTCCAAGTAGGTTTAACTTGGCATAGGGTTCTAACTGTATGTTATCCTTAAGTAAATACATATAAATATGATATACTTGCTGTTAAAAAAGAACATTAACAGTTAGTCCCACTTCTGCAGATATAATTAAAACATCAACATATTTTTTTTATTATATTTTCTACAACATTTACATTGTATTTTGATTTTCATGTCTTAACCAAAGGAGACATATAGAGTAAATAACTTCTAATTTTAGTAGTTTTCTGTTTATAGAGTGAAAGTGAAGGGATTAACAAGCTAATATTAGCCAGGTAAGCCAGGATGTTAGTCAAGCTATCTGCTGTAGGCGGCCTAATAGACACACAAAACAAAAGTTTATGTTCTTGATGGCAGCATTAGTCTTTTTGCAACTGTAGGAGTCTTCTTTCAGCCAGCTGACTGGCAGAGTGCAGCCAGGAGTAGATGAGGAGGAGTTCTGCATTACTTCATGCTTCATACAGCTGGAGAACAGTGCGACCTCTCTGGCACGTTTAGCAGTTTGTTAAAAAAAACTTTACTTTGAATGGTATAATGAACGCCTTTACCATAACTTTTTAAAACCTGGGTAATATCCTAGCACAGGTAACATACCAACAACCAGTAGTCGAGTTGAGGGGGTGGGGGGAGGTTTCCCTTAGAAAGAAATCCAACATATAATGTCACACCAGTAAAAGTCCCATCCTCCATCTCCATCCCTTCCATTTTACTGTAAATATTGTATGGAAATATAAATCATAAATAGAAGTTAAATGCATTTAACACATTTTACATACATTTTTTTACTCAGTGTTTGTAAAAGTTTTAAAGAAGTTTTCATCATGACCTTAGCTGTCTTCATATCCGCATACGTCATCACGTCGGTTAAACTCTGCCACCGCATTGGTCTAAAATGGGTACGTAGCAGCCGTATCACTCCTTTCTCACTACGGTGAAAACAAACTAGTCCCGGATTTAAACATCGATCATAAAAAAACGGCGGCATTACAGAAGGAGAACTTTTACTTTTGAACTAAGTGCGAATGTATTTGTTTTATGAAGTAAACAGTTTGCAGATGCCAGAGGTCGGAATGACATTCATTTCTAAAGACATTTTCGAGGTTCACCTTATGGCCTAGAGAGCGGCAAAAGCTGCATTACAGAACTGCAAACATGCCCAAACGAGCGGCTGGTCAGCGGGATGTCTGGGATTTTTTTTAAAAGAAAAAAATTACAGGTGAGCTATTAATCTCAATAATTAACCTAGCGTGCTTTTTGTTATCTAAAGACCACCTGACTCGCCACAGGCGTACGCACAGATCCCAGGATGCTACCCTCCAAACTAGCTAAGATGAAAAGGCGACCCCCCACATCTCTCTTGTTAATTAGCTTGCTAGAATATATGACTTGTCATTCAGTCAAGACATGCATGCGGCTTGCTGCATCTGCACTAGATGTCGACTCTTTTTACACATCCGGCCATAATCGGCCTAGGAAAAATGATCAGGTTTTTGAGCGTTTATTAATTAATTTATTTATTAGCTAATTTAGATTAGCGCAATCTGCTTCACACAGCCCATTGATTTAAGGTGGTGCACCTTGTCAGAGCTCATCTGACAGTGGCGATATTTAGCCATAATCAGGACGAATGTGACTGCTTTCCCCCCTTCTTTTATGATCATGACCGCGGTAAACATGGAACAGATTACGTCTCGTTTATCTTAATTACAGTATTTTACCAGTATCCCGCCTATGAAATATTTTTCACAAGGGTCATTTCCTCACCAATAGGAAACACAAATGTTTTAGGATGAATAAAATAGAAATGACACTTTCATGTTAAATTAATCCAATACTTTGTTTTCTATAGGCCTGGTTTGCACGAAAAAACTTTTTCTGCACTGCAATTATTTGCTAAGGCTTCTTTGCAAGGTGCTGGTATCGGCTTTGCTCCACAGATATATAAAGCCTCCATTTCACCCGATCTTGTTTCATTCTAATGCAGGCTATTCAGTTGTAGTCCCCTAACAATCTGGCCAATTCGGCGATACAAAATACTCTATAAATACCATAAATCAAAATCCAGATTTTTTTAACAGGCGAAAAAAATGACAATCCCCACGGAAATTTTTTTATAACTCGATTGCTGCCAACAACTAGAATATGAATGACTAAGGGAATCTGATAGAGGCAGAGCAACCTTTAATTAAAGCTAGCATAAGCTAACAACCCATCAACCTGTGCTACTTCTCACACTTAACCATCCCTAACCCTGGATAACAAGGGAATTGTCTGAAGTTGGGAATAGAAAAGACTGCTTTAGTTTTAGACCCATCTGCACTGATTCATATATCTGAATATAGCAGCCTTTTGGTGCTAACCTGTACCTTATTTGTTGGCCGGAGTGCAGTGACCTTTCCTGTTGCTGATGCCTCTTAAGTAGCGTAGGAGTGAAATGGAGAGAGAGAAAGAGAAACGGATGAAGAATCAAGCAGCCAGGAGATGATGAAGCCACACCTTCCACCATCACTAGACCCACACCCACCCCTTGTTTGTGCGTGGCAGACTGTAGGGGTGAAAATCACTTTAGAATGGTGCCTGCTCTGTCATTGGCTGACATTGTCAAGGATAATGGATAATCACCACAGAATGTTTAGAGCTCCCGCTAGTGCTGTGGTGTCCTGCTGTCAGGGGAGGGTGGAGGTCAGGCTTTTTGGGTGCCGCCACCATTGAGATGACATGTTAACAGATGTGTAAGGTCGTTTGCAATGAATACAGCAGAGGAGATAATGTAATAGTAATGCACACATCATACATTTTCAACGAATAAGAGCTTTCCTTTCTTGGGGGTACAGCCTGTCAGTGCCAAGGAAAATAAATGGCGCTCCTAGATTGGCTGCTTTGCAAACGACAGCCAATAGCATGTAGATTAGCATTGCAGCTAGGAATTTTATCTTCCCAAGCTGCACTTTCTTTAAAATATTTTAAATAAGCTTTACAAAAAAAATCCACATTAGGCAAATTTTATGCGAATGACATAGAGTTATGTTCCATAGAAAAATCTGCTAATAGGTGAATCTGCGAACATTGAGCCCTGAATAGGCAGGAGACCACTGTATTCCACTTTTTGAAAGTGAATCTAAACCCCTTACCAGAGTATAACTCCACCCACACTTTGTTTGAAAAATGTGCCCAAAGGTGGCATTGCCCGGCATATCGAGGCTACGGAGGTTGGGGCAAGACTCTGCTGCTTTTATACCCCACAGTGGGCAGTGCAGCTGACATCATAGTTCCGAGCTCACCGGAGAGCCAATGGGGATGGCTGATTCAAGTGTAGTGAAGACTTTGAATCTGAAGTGGGCGCCACACTGATGTTTTTTTGTAGAAAATTAATATTTTTACAAAAATGTACTAAGATACAAAAAATAATGACTAGACATGTAGACAGCCCTATTAGACACTCATTTATACAGTTTATCAGCAAAAAAAAGTTGATTTGGGGGAGAATTGCTCTTGTTACTCTGACTTTACATGTTCCATTCCAGGTATGTGTTTCATACAGGAAGATCATCAAAGGTGCGCCGCCTCCATCCTGCATTTCCTATGTAAATAACTATCAACCTATGATTAAAGCAGTATTTTTCAACCTTGCTCCTCAAGCCACAGACCTGCAACTTTTAGATGTTCCCTGCTTTAGCACACCTGATTTCTACTGATGGCTTTTGCTGGACTGCAATCATCTGAAGCAGGCATGTTAAAGCAGGGGAACATCTAAAATATGCAGGACAGCGTGCTTTGAGGGCCAGGGTTGGGAAACACTGGAGAAAAGAACCATCTGATGAAAGCATGGTGACAATTAAAAAGGTTATTAAGATAGAAGATGTTTCACATAAATCTCTATTAGTTGTTTTAAGATGGTAGAAGTTGCTGCAGTTTTCAAGTGTCCTTAAGATATGTCTTTGGGCAAAAATTGTCAGCTTTGACTCCAAGATTTATTGGCAGCAGCAGAGAGATTGTGTCAGTCCTTTCCAGTTCCTTTTGACCCTGTTACTCACCAGGAGGTCCAGTGCTAGTCCACTAGTCATCTTTCCAAGTCATTGCCCAGGTAAACATGTTGACATGTTTAGTGCACTGATCAAATGGGGCATTAGGGTTATTCCATTAGGACAGTGTCAAACCAACTGGCAAGAAAATAGTCCTAATCCAGTTCATCTAAGATTAGCATGACAGCAGATGTCAGATAGCCCAGGGTGACCAGGTTGGCTCTTTGTCATTTCTAAATTTGGGTCAGCATTTTAAGGATGGTCTTAAAGTGTAATTGATGCTGATGGACTCATTCTAGTGACTGCTGTGCAAGTCTGAAGAAACGTATTAGCATGTAAACATTTGGTTTGAGAAAGTATTTCAAAGGTCAGGGTGATTGTTTTCCTTCTGCTACTCAGATTTAAATCTAAGATATATAGTTTAGACCCAGCATTTAATCCCAGTTCATTTTCAATGTGCCACCTTGTCTCTCTTACTGTCTTCATCTGATCCTGTCGCACTCTATGAACTTTGACCTCAGAGTCATGGTGCTCTGCCTTACTGGAAAGGCTGATTCTACACTTCAGATTGGTGACCTTGCTTCGGCTCCCTGTGAAATGCTCAGGCTTGTGGCTAAGTAGGTTTCTGTTGCCTTTCTTCACAAACAAGGGCTGCTGTCCTGTTATGTGACCTGCAATGTCGGCTTGCTTAGCGGACACAAAAGGTGAGGACAGTATCGGGACAGGACAAGGACAGCTGCTGAGCCGAGGTGGAAGCTCTGTATTAATTAACCTTTATGAGATGCAGCCAGGACTGTCGGAGGTGCCCCGTATCCACGGAAACCACGCTGACAGGGTTCAGAGCAGAGGTCTCCCAGGGCAGCAATGCTGACACTGTCATGGCAACTGAGCCCATGTGCACCCCAGAGTCACTGACTCTGCCCTCCTGACAATGGGGTGCTGTGACAGATCCAGCTGATCTCTGAGCCAACTAGGGATGTCCACACAAACACCTGACAGCAGAGTACAGCTTGTTTTATTGTCACATCCTTGCTTTGTCTCTCTACTACTAGCTCTGAGTTATAGCGTCCCTCATGTTAGGCAGGTCCTTTCAGGTTTTGCTCTTATGTTCTAAGAAAACATATACAAATACATAAACTTTCTAGGTCTATTCATTACTATGCATGTTGTATATGTCTTTGTTTGGTCATATTGAAACATATCCACTGTTTGAATGCTGAAGTTTTCTGTGCCATGATGTGATCCTCACCAGATCAGATGAATATAGCCCAGACTGGATAGCAGTGCATGTCATTTTTCCACTGGATCACTGTTTCTCTAAGAACAACTTCAAATACTGAGCTGTCTGAAAGACTTGACAAACTGTTTTTATCTCTAATAACATGGAGAAATCATCTTCTGTATTTCTCAAGACATGATGGCCACTTCCCTGTTAAACTTCATTGAAGTTTGTAGAAAGTTATTTTCTATTCTGACTTTATTATACTGTAGATTGATTCTCTTAGAAAGGCTTGAACATAATGACCTACATGGTATGCCACCATCCATTCTTTGGGAGGCAGGGAAAGCTGTGATTAGAGGTAAATAATCTCATTCTCATCAAATAAAAAGAAAATTGAAAAAAAACGTACTCAGGAATTAGAAGAAACTATTAATTCATTAGAAGCTTCTCTAGATGAGGAGAGACTAGGCAAAATCAGTAAAGCAAAGCTAGAGTTAAGTGAAATTATTAATGAACAGACCCAGTTCTTAATTCAAAGACTTACGATAGAAAACGTTGAACAAGGTAATAAATCAGGTAGATTTTTGGCTTACCAGCTTAAAATTAATAAAGAAAAAACAACTATGTCTGCTATTAAAGATCAGACTGAGAATACAGTATATGATCCTGGAAGAATAAACAACACCTTTAAAGAATTTTACAAGGCTTTATACTCACCAGAGATAAATCCATCAGATCATGAAATTGAACAATTTTTGGATAACATAACACTACCTAAATTATCTTGAAGTAAAGTGATGGCCCTGGATTCACCACTAACAGCGGCTGAACTCCAGGAGGGCCTCCAAAGCATGCCCAATAAAAAGGCTGCAGGCCCAGATGGATTTCCAGCAGAGTTCTATAAAGAATTCTGGAATATTCTGGCACCAACATTCCACAGAATGCTGGAGGAAACCAAGGAAAATGGGCGACTTCCACCAAATATGAATTCTGCCTACATTAGTCTTCTACTAAAATCAGGTAAAGACCCTGTGTTTCCTACCAGCTATCGTCCCATATCCCTCATTAATGTTGATCTTAAAATAATCTGCAAAGCCCTCGCAAAAAGGATAGAGAAAGTAACCCCTCTTATAATACATCCTGATCAAACTGGTTTTATTAAAGGGAGACATTCATCCACAATTTCACGTAGATTAATAGATTTAATAGATTTTTCTTATTGTAAAAACATTCAAACTAATGTATTATCTCTAGATGCAGAAAAAGCATTTGATAGAGTTAACTGGAAATTCTTATTTGCAACCTTACATAAATGTGGCTTTGGAGATTCTTTTATAAACTGGTTGAAAATATTATACAGTTCACCAACAGCATGTATCAGGACTAATAACAAAACATCATCTAGGTTTTATCTTCAGAGAGGTACCAGGCAGGGATGTCCTCTCTCTCCCTCCCTGTTTGCTATTTTATTGAACCACTAGCTGCAGCAATCAGGCAAACTCACAATATTAAAGGCATAAAATGTAATAACATAGAACATAAAATCAGTCTTTATGCAGATGATGTATTACTTTTTCTCCAGCATTCACAAACCTCTTTCTCTCAGGTAATCGGGTTGATAAACTCTTACTCAAATGTTTCAGATTATTCTATAAATTGGTTAAAATCTACAGTTCTTCCAATCAATTGTTCTGTCCAGAATCCAATTAATACACAACTGCAATCAGGGAATATTACTTATTTAGGTATCAATGTCTCACCAAGACTGGCAGATTTAATAAAGCTAAACTACATCCCACTTTTAAAAAAAGTGGAAGATGATCTTGCTAGATGGAAATCCCTACCCATATCACTTATGGGAAGGTTTGCTTCAATAAAAATGATGATTTTGCCCAGAATCAACTACTTATTCTCAATGATCCCAAGTAAACCATCACTAGACTGGTTTAGATCTCTGGACTCCTCTGTCTCAAAATTTCTTTGGAAAGATAAACCCCCACGTATCAGCTTAAAAACACTGCAGAAGACCAAAGAAAAAGGAGGTCTAGATCTACCAAACTTCCATCATTATTTCTTAGCCAACAGGGTCCAATACATCTCAAGATGGTTAAAACATAGCTACCTAGATGAGTCCTGGATAGACGTAGAACAGACACTATGCAATAAGATAAAACTTTCAGACCTACCATTTATTAGCTCAAATATAAAACGACATGAATGCTTTAAAAGCATAAATATCAGCTCTTCTCTGACATCATGGTGGGAGTTTCTAAAAATGACAGAGTCCACAATAATCCCATGCAGACGTACACCCATCTGGAATAACCCCGACATCTTGCAAAATAAATGTATGATAAGTTTTCCAGACTGGATGTGCAATGGAATCGAATACCTGGAACATATATTTGAAGGAACAGACTTTATCCCATTTAATACATTAATTACACAATATGGAATTGATAAAAACACATTCTTAGAATATCAACGAATTAAATCTATTATTAAAGGTAAATTTAGGCTCAATACAGTTGAATTACAAATTCCAGCAAGAGTTTTAGATTTTCTTAATCTCAACCCCCCCAAATTGCTGTCTAAAATATACAAAACTTTATCTACATTAGATGAATCAATAGCCATCCCTATTTCAAAATGGGAGGTGGATTTATCAGCCAGCTTTGACCAAAACGTCTGGTCTCAGATATGTTTAAGAACCTTTAAAATAACAAAAAAATCCTCATTTGCAATTAATACAATACAAAATCCTTGATCGAGTACACTATACAGGTCAACGGATGTTTAGGATGGGTTTTACGTCATCTAATACCTGCTTACAATGCACAAGCAATATACCAGATACTTATATTCATGCGCTTTGGTTCTGTCCACCTGTTAAGAAATTTTGGTGCCAGATATGTGAGGAATTATCAAAGTGTCTGAAATGTAACATTCCACCATCTCCCTCAGTTTGCATGTTAGGAGATTTAAATGATGTCACCATGGACATAAAGTCAGTTCTAATGGTTCACATTCCCTTATGCATCGCTAAGAAAACTATCCTCCTGAACTGGAAAAATAAAAAGGCTCTTAATATTAATCAGTATAGAAATCTCTTGTTGGACCACATTTGTTTTGAGACGGCCTTTGGCTCCATATCTGATCAATCTCTCTGGGCTCCTTTGATCGGCTCCATCACCTAGTAGGGGTGGGGGGCACTTGGTTTTGTCGTTTGGGATACTGTTGCTGATGTGAGGGTTTTTGGGGTTGGAGGCCTCTGGGGGGGATCCCTGGGGGTGGGATCACTGGGCGGACGGGGCGCTGGACGTCATGGCCCAAACCTGGGGTTTGGCTTTGGTGGCTTTGGGTGGTAACTCCTGATGGCTGCATGCGGTGCCTTCGGGGGGTTGCACTGACGGACATGGGTTACTGGCCTGGTGGCCGTGCTGCGCCTGGGTAGGGTTTGGGGTGGGCCTGGCCTTTGTTGGATTCCTGGTCTCGGCGCTCTGCGTTGCGTGGGGCGCTGGGATGTTGGTGGTGGGGATTGGCCCAGGATAGTGGTAGCGCGTGGGGGCCGGCCGCGGCCCCTGCAGTCCCGGGGGCCCCTCATCGGCCGGTCCCTTGTCAGGTCCCTGCTGGGGGGTGGGGCGACCCTGGGCCCCGGCTCTCCCGGTCCATGGACCGGCCCGCCCTGGCGCGGCTGGTTGCTGCCGGGGCCCGTGGGCTATTCACTGCTGCCCCCCGGGCCCCTGCATAGTAGCCGCTGGACGTTCCCCTGGGGTTCTCCTTTGCTCCTCTTTTGGGGGATGCGGTCGGCCCTGCCCGGGTCCGCCTGGGGCTCTGGGGGTCCTTTGGACGTCCTGGCTCCGATCGCCTTCATGTGTGCATCGATTCCTAGGAGACGGATTGATGCCTGCTCACACCAGCTATCGAACACTCTTATGGAGAAACCTTATATGCACCAGCATGCTCACACACACACATAGATGTGAGGTCTCTGGTGTTTCAGATATATTCTTGGGCTGAGGTTATCATTACTAGAGCTTGATTAATCGGTACCATGAGTTTTTCTGGGACATTGTTGTTGTATTTTTATATCCATTTTTGTGTGATGTGGTTGTTTAGTTCTTAGTTCACGATGTTTGGTTTGTTTTGTCGATGTTCCTTTTTCGTTTTGTTTTTTCCCCTCTCTCTGCCGTCCTTCAATGTTTTCCTGTGTTTTCTTTGTTCCGCTTCCTCTCTTGTATTTTCAACTCACCCTCTCTCATGACTTTTTGTTTCCTACCTCTCTTCTTCATCTTCTTTCTTTCTTCCCCTTAATTTTCCATCTCCGTGTCCATAACATCAGGAAATAAAACCCCCAGCAATTCATAATAAAGATTTTTCACACATATCAAGTGGAGTACTATAGCAAAAGCTGTAGTGCTCCGCTTGTGAAAGTAAATCTGTTGGGCTTCTACGTGGTACTCAGACTCCAATTCTGAGCTCCACACTGCCAAACAGGACACGTTAAAAAAAATAAAATTAAAAAAATAAAAATAAAAAAAGGCTTGAACATGTTGCAGGGATCAAAGGAACAGCACTAGGCTGGTTTAAATCATATTTGTCTGATAGATTCCAGTTTGTTCATCTAAATGATAAATCTTCTTCACTCTCAAGGGTTACTTGTGGAGTTCCACAGGGTTCTGTGCTTGGACCAATTCTTTTCACCATGTATATGCTCCCAATTGGTAGAATCATTAGACAGCATTTCCACAGCTATGCCGATGATACACAACTATATTTATCCATAAATCCTGATGAACCCAGTCAGTTAGGTAGATTACAGGCATGTCTGGAAGACATAAAAACATGGATGACCCTAAACTTTTTGCTTTTAAATTCTGACAAAACAGAAGTTGCTGTCTTTGGACCAGAAGTTCTTAAACAGAAACTGATTAGTCAATCACTTCATCTGGATGGCATTAAATTGGCCCCCAGTAATAACGTAAAGAACCGTGGCGTTATTTTTGACCAAAACTTGACATTTAAATCCCATATTAAACAGGTTTCTAGGATTTCTTTCTTTTACCTCTGGAATATTGCTAAAATTAGAAACATCCTGTCCAGCAGTGATGCTGAGAAACTAGTCCATGCAATTGTTACCTCAAGGCTGGACTACTGTAATTCTTTACTATCAGGAAGTCCACAAAATGCCTTTAAAAGCCTTCAGTTGATCCAAAATGCCGCAGCAAGAGTTCTGATGAATATTAAAAAGAGAGATCATATTTCTCCTGTTTTAGCTTCCCTTCATTGGCTCCCTGTTAAATCCAGAATAGAATTTAAGATCCTTCTTCTTACATACAAAGCCCTTAATAATCAAGCTCCATCATAGATCAGAGATCTAATTGTTCCATATGTTCCTAACAGAGCACTTCACACTCAGACTGCAGGTTTACTTGTAGTTCCTAGGATTTCTAAAAGAAGAATGGGAGGCAGATCTTTTAGTTATCAGGGTCCTCTCTTGTGGAACCAGCTCCCAGCTTTAGTCCGTGAGGCAGACACATTGTTTACTTTTAAGGCCAGGCTTAAAACTTTCCTTTTTAATAAAGCTTATAGTTAGAGTGGCTTAGGTCATCCTGAGCTATCTCTGTAGTTATGCTGCTATAGGCTTAGACTGCTGGAGGACAGACTTCCCACTTTTCTTAACTCTGCTACTTCCTTTTCTACTACTACTCTCCAGTTCTATTACAGTACATTCTGTTATTTCGACTGTTAACTTTGTTTTCTTTCAGTGTTTTTCTCTCCATAGAAGCTACACCTGGTCTGGTATCCTGCTTGGCAGCAATGCCCTGTTGGACGGGGGGCATCGACTGGGATGATGCTCCCAGTGGCTGAACATCCACTGTGTCCTGTTATCAACTTTTTACTTTCTGTAACATAGAAAGTTCTCTTATATCAGATCTTCTGTTCCTTCTGTGTCTCTGCTCTGTCTTCTCAAACCCCCAGACGGTCGTGGCAGATGGCCTCTCCTACGGAGCCTGGTTCTGTTGGAGGTTTCTTCCTGTTAAAGGGGAGTTTTTCCTCTCCACCATCGCTACATGCTTGCTCAGTATGAGGGATTGCTGAAGGATTCCTGTGGTTGGAAAGTCTGCCCAACCTCACGCCAATGATTGACGCAATCTGCTGGGATTCCTTAAATAGGAAACTTTTTAACTGATTGGAATGTTTGTATAAATGTATTGAAATTACTTCTTGTTAAGCGCCTTGAGATGACATCTGTTGTGAATTGGCGCTATATAAATAAACTGAATTGAATTGAATTCACATCTGGTAGCAACCAGCTTCAATAATAGAGATGAGAGTTCTTCCAGATAAGAACTACCTTTCTGGAGGAGCATGTTGAATTTAAGTTCTTTTTTTTATGTGGCCAGTTAAAGTCAGAAAGTTTTCAGTGGCCCTAATACTGTTTCTTATCTGTCCTGTCCAATGGCAGTATCTTGTTTTTTTCAGCAGTTATGTTGCAGATTTACTGCTATATCTGACACCCCTATCTTGTTTCATGTCTTGGTTTGAAAGACGTTTTTGCCGCCTGATAAATGACCTCACATTTGACTGTGGGATACTTTATCATCCAACTGAGATCTTAACTTAAAATTGCTTAAGTTTTGCAGCTGTTAAACAAGCCCAAAGCATTACCCCTCCACTACCATGCTTGATAGCTGGTATGGGGCATTGGTGCTGATATGCTTTCACCAAACATGGCTCTGTGCATTATGACCAAGCAGACTTACTTACGTCTGTCTAAGAGTTATTTTTTAAATGCTTTTCAGGAGTCCGATAGTTTTTAACACAACCTTTACAGCCTTAGATGAGGACATTATGGTCTTCTTTTAAGAAAAAAAGGCTTTCACCTGACTGGCCCATGTTGTACAGAGAAGAGGTTTCCTCCTAGTAAATAAGCCCAGCATGTTAGGAGATGTTGCCAAATGTAAGGAAAAACGATAAATTTCGCTATAAGCTGTTTGTCATATATTTTAACATTGTTAGAGGCTATAGAGTCCATTTTTTATTATTTTAATTAGTTAGTCTTTTTCTTTTTTTTACAGTTTTCTTAGAGAATTGCTGTTTACAGTAATCTCGAGATTGGCGGGTCTCTTGAATGAATCAATCTGCTGTTAAGATTTTCCTCTGTAGAATGATGGCTGTATAACTCTGCCCAGAAGAGGTTTAACTATATATTCAGAGAATAGAAAAAAAAACTTAATTGGTTCATGAGAACAAGAAAGGATTTTAGTAATATTTGGAGGGAAAACTAAGAATACTGTATAGAATAAAAGAGCAAAGATTTCACATATAAACTGTGGAGTGAAGAATTTGATCAGTTTATATTTTACAGTATTCATGCTGGTTGGCTGTCTGAAGTACCAAAAAAGGTTAAAAAATACTCTTTTTTTTTAGAAAGGTATAAACAAAGGTTCATAAATCTCAAACACTTTTTTCTTTAAGAAACTAGAATTATGCGGTTCAGGTATTTTGGATTGTGAACCAGAGATATAATGAAATTCAATCTAATTTATTAACAACCTCTTAGCTTAGCATTGGTAGAAACCAGTGAACCAGGTGCTAACCTTAGCATTATTAACAGCTAACAGTTAGTCAGTTGTGTTATTCTCACAGCAGTTAAACCTTTGGTATACTTTCTGACTCTCAGCATTCACATATGATATAAACGTGATGAGGGCCTCTCTAATGTTGATGTAACTGAGGGTTGTCAGCCAACTTGGCGAGCACTCAAGAACTGCTTCCTTTCTTACTTCTGTGTAAGAGTCTAAAACATAGATACAGAAAACCTAGCTTGAAGGTCTCCCCTTTATGTTGGGTTCTTCTTTACCTTGATGAGAAATACTATGGAATTTATTATCACATAATCTTGCACTACAAAATCTCATTTCACTACTAAGTGATGAAAGTCTTCGTCTATGTCTTTCCTTCTTGGCATTGTCTTAGACTGCACCCTTCTGTTCCAAAGTAGCAAACTGCCCAAACCAACGGTTTCTTACATATAATCCCACTGATGAGAACCTTCTTAATTTCTATAAAAGCATATTGGTAGACTAGATCGGTATTTCATTTTGGTTTATGATTTCACGTGTTTGTTCAGGTACAGCTGAATCGCCTTAATATTAAGAGCATGTGAAATTCGGAATAAATTTAATGTCCTGGTACATAAAGTCTTGCAAGGAAACCTTACTGTATGTCCTCATTCTAAAGCTCATTGGCATGTTTAAGCATGAGTAGGCCTACTTAAATGCTTGCTGGTGTGTACGTGGGTGGGTGGTTGGCTTTTGCTCCACTGAGACCGTGGGTTGCGTTGTGTGAGATGTAGCTCAAGTGCATAAGAAGACAGGAGGTGGTAGAGAGAGATAATCTGCTGAAATGACAACCTGCATAAAGAATTCCTGCATCACTTTTTGAACAGCGCTGCCAAGAGAGCCTTGCTGCTCCAGACCTGAATGTTTTCAAGGTAGTGGGCTTGAATTTTCAATTCAGATCTAATCAAGTCTAATCTACATTTATCGTCTGTTGGATGGCTGTGAGGGAAGAGTGCAGAGAGGAGAAGGAGCCGTGTGCAGTCAGTCTGAAATGTTGCTAAGTAACAGAGATGGCAGACAAGGTGGGGAAATGAATGTGATATAGTGCACTGCAAATCCCTGCTTCTCACACGATTTCTTATTTTTCTCCTCCCCCCTCCACCATCTCTTCCTCCCTCCTTTCCCTCTCACTCACTCCTATAGGTCACCCTGCAACACACTGAGAGGGCTACAAAACATAAAGGCACCACTGACAGAGCCACAGCCAGGCTGGAGGACAGACACCCAGGATATCAACAACAATAGATTATGGCAACATCTCTGTGGTAAAGACCCACTGACTTCTTCACTGCCACTCATGTGAGCGTGAAAGGTGGGGCTTCTGGGATCCTGTAGCATTTAAAGGCACACAACAATGCCTTGGAGGCTTGCCTGCCCCAGATTCCCTGCAGCCATGGTTGCCGTTTCACCACACTAAAACAACCAGAAAAAGGGATCAGATACAGCCAGAGTATCCAGCCTTACACCTCTACACTCACCCTTTGCAACAGCACTTTTGGTTTCTAACAACTACATACAACTGCCAACCAGATGACTTGGATATCTATCATTTTCCAGTAGCATTGCTGAGCTATAAGAGGGGATCTGAGTATTGAACATGACTCATGGGGAGGAGCCTGGCCCTGATACACACAAGGATTCAGCTGTTTTAACTTATCTGGAAGGTTTACTGATGCATCCAGTGGTGGCTGGGCCTAGAGCCACGGCAGGTGGGAGATCTGAGGCTTCCAACAGCAACCAGGAGCAGGGCAACAAAGTGGGTGGGTCATTACCACTACCAAACAATGACCCAATGGTACCCAAGGTTGGAACCAATGGGCCTAAGCTAGGTTCTTCACAACACCTAAAGAAGGCCCGGTTGCTGCGTTCTGGAGCATGGAATGATCCAGGGAGCCAGAGAATAGGTTCACCTCCAGTGGAGCTGAATGGCCAATTGGGAACCCTGCAAAATGGTGCCCTAGAGGGATCTCCCCATGCTGGAGAGAGCACTCTGTTGGCTTCTTTGCTTCAGTCATTTAGCTCAAGGCTTCAGAGTGTAGCAATGACTCAGCACTCTATTAAACCCACTGGTGAGCCCTCTTCTCCATCCAAGGCACCAGCTACAGATAAAGAGCCACTACCTGTTTATGGCACAGCCTCAAGTCGCCTTAAAGGCCTAATGAGGAAGAGCAAAGTTCAAAACCACAATAACACCCCTTACAGCCGCCGGAGCCACAGTCAGGACAGGCCACCAGAGTCCCCCAGGTCAGCACACAGCGCCACGCCTCCTGCAGCTTCCACAGGGGCTGAATCCGTGTCCTGTGCAGAACGTTTGAAGGCCGTGGCCAACATGGTTAAAATCCGTTCTAGTCCCGCACCCTCACCTAAGCCCAGCGTAGCTTGCAGTCAACTCGCCCTGCTCCTGTCCAGTGAAGCCCATCTCCAGCAATACTCCAGAGAGCATGCCCTCAAAGCTCAGCTCTCAGGAAGATCTGCCAGTGAAAGACTGGCTGCCATGGCAAACCAGCAGCATGAGCAGGACAAAAGTCCACCAAGTGTGGGGGGGGCTTCAGAAACAGTAAGCTCCTTATCAACCCAAAATGGAATGACAACAACAATAACAACACTCCCTCGAACGACTGCAACCAATCCTCAGAGCCCCTCGCTGCAAAGAGGCCACAGCCAAAACTCTCCACCCACTCCCCCACATGTTCCAAGCCTGCCTACGAGGGAGAAGCGAGGCTTTGACTCACGTCCAACTCGCCCGCCCCAAACGTGCAGCAGTCTGCTCCTGCTGCTGCTGAACAACCACAACAACCAGAAGCAACTGACCAAGAATGGGCACCTGGAGGACATCAGTGGCATTCTGCCACCAAGTGGCTCCTCTTCAGTCACATCAGACAGTGAGTGCTCTGTCCATGAGAGGACCAACACCAAGGACAGCAGTGATGCTGAGAGCTCCTACTCCAGTTGTTCTCCCATTGACCTTTCCATGAGAGGCCGCAGCAGTTCACAGGACACAGGGCCCAAAAATCCACCCCCTTCCTCCTCCTCCAACTCCACGTTCTCTTCTTCTACCACTGTGTTCTCCTCACTCCCTGTAACTATCTCTCCTCAAGCTTCTACCCAGCTTCCCACTTCCTCGTTTTCTCATTCCTCTATGGCTTTCACTTCTGTTTCTTATCCTATGTCTTCATCTTCCTCCTCCTTTTCTACTTCTTCTCTGGACAAACTGACTGAATCCTTAATAAACAAGTGGAAGCCAGAGCCATCAAGATCAATTGTATCAAAGAACAAGGAGCCTGAAATGAACCCAGACCTAAAATCCCACCCTAAGGTCACCCTCATGCAGCTTCTTCTTGAGCGCAGAAATAATGAGATGGTCAATAAGAGCACGGGTAAACAGGATTCGCCCCTTGACATAACTATGGCCAACATGTCACGAAATCAGCCAACGGGCTCAATTACTTGGGAAGAGAGCCAAACAAAAAGCCCCATTGAAAGGCCTGGAGGCTCATCCCAGTCCCTCTACTCACTTAGTCGTGACCCAAGTGCTGCACTGTCCCCATATTCATACCCCTCTCCACATGTCCAGTCTAGCCCACTTGATTTGTGTAAGTCCAAGACCTTCCCTGCTGACAAAGCTTCAGAGCCTGCCTTCAGTGCAAGTAAACTGTTACAAAATCTGGCTCAGTGTGGCACTACTTCCCCACCCCCACCCATCTCTTCTGGGAAAGGGTTGAGCCAGGAGCTCAATGACAGCAGGCCCCTTGCCCTGTTGGAGAGGCTCAATACTCCGGTCAACAGGACCACCCCTACCCCACTGTCTGATAGAGCCTCAGGCACTAGCACACCTTTCAGTAGAAAGGAAACTTCCCCCCCTTCCTCACAAATTGAGAACCTTCTGGAGAGACGCACTGTGCTGCAGCTCCTTCTTGGGACCGGTTCAGCTGGTGCTACGACCAGCCGCAAAGAAAGACCCAGTGGAAGTGGCAGAGGGAGTGCTGAAATGGAGGGGGTGGGCTTTGAGAGGAGCCCTACTGCCTCTATCCTCTGTGACAGCTCTAATGGGTCCCCTTTGGATGCAAAAGTAAAATCAGAGCTCACAGATGAGGTAGGGTCATCCCTTACTAAGTCTGAGGACTTGAGCGGCAAAAAGAGGCTGAATTCTTACGAGAAGAATAGCCCGCTCTCCGATTCTCAACAACACCTAAAGACAGAACCGAGGCCTGCAGAGGTCATCACAAAATATGGCCTCCTCAGCCAGCTGCTTAAACAACAGACCGCTACCTATTATACCAGTGCTGCTATGCAGGCTGAGTCACAGTCCAGGCCAGTCAAAGAGGAGCAGAGGGACTATCCAAACCCCAGTCCTAAGAGAAGACGCATCTGCTACGAACACACAGACGGTTTGAACAATATCAACTCTCCAAGATCAGGGGACAGTGGTAGCACAAACCTGTCTGCCTCTTCTACTATTCAGGACCCTGAGCAGCAGAGGAGTCTAAAAGAGGAGGAGCTTCCACCAAGAAGCCCCCTGAGTGAAACTCTTACCAGAGAAAGTCGTGGCTTTAACGTGTTGAAACAGCTGCTTCTCTCTGACAACTGCCTGAAGGAACTGTCCCAGCAGCCGCGTGGGGGGCCTAGTCCCTCTATCCTGCAGACCACTGGCAAAGCCAATGGAAACATTCTCAGTCAGCCTACTCAAAATCATAGTTTCCTCCACCTGCCTAGCTGGCACCCCCATGGTTCCCTCAACTCAGGGCTTCCAAATCACATACGACCACTGCCCACCCCCCCTGAAGGCAACAACCCCATCCGCCCAGCCCCGTGGATCCGCCAACCGCTTTCATGGCCTGTCGCTCAGAAACGAGAGCCCCCTATTCTAATCAAACAAGAGCCTGAGAGCCCAGTTCGGTGGAACAGTCAGGAACATGATGGGATGGATGAGGGTTGTGAGTCGAACCCGGACTCCCCGCGTCTTTCACGTTCTAACCCGATCCTGTATTACATGTTGCAGAAGGGCAACATCCAGCTGAGGAAAGATACACCCGACCACGCAGAAGGAGGCCGGCCTGTGGTCAGAGTCAAAGAGGAGCCAGTCAGTGACATGAACACCTTTGAATGCAGCCTGAGCTCCAACCCTCAATCACCAACCCACAATGACAAGCACAGCCATGAGGGCCAGGGGTTGAGCCAGTCGTCCCAGTGAACCATTGTATCAACTACAAAAACATACAAAGTGGAATCAAATCCATTGACTCCTTGTTTTCATTTTTGTGTACCTTGCCAAATTGATTTGAGGAGAAAATGACTTTTCACTTTTTTGTTTTTCATTTGATTAAAAAATTCCTTGCTATCTCGGTTTTAAATATCTCCATCATGGAATGGTAGAAAAGTGGTCTGTCTTAGCCTAACTGATCCAACCAAAAACACAACTCTTGGCCCCTACCCATCCACCATTATTTTTGCACTACATTCATTTAGGTAATTTAAAGTCTTCTTTATTATATTTTGTGTTACACACTGAATTGATCTCTGAAGTGTACGCATATCAGTTTTTTCTGTGTTCTGGTTGTTGCCTCTCATCAAACATTTAGAGAGAACATTTCAGGCAACATTCATTATTAATGATTCAAAAAAAATGTTAGTACTCAGCTCAGTGGAAATGTTTTATTTTCTATATCAGAACATCTGTCAAAAATACAAAGTCCTATGAATTTTAGATGGGATTTCAGATAAAGCCATTCTCAGACAGTTACAATGGTTTAATTAAAACAATGCACATGATTGATTCACATCGCACTACCCTCAGTACCAGGTTGTGCCACTATGAATGCTTTTGTCTTGCTTTTCCTCAGGAGTCAGGGCTGTGGGGAAAGAATTCATCTGTGGACATTCCCTCACTGTGTTCTGCTTCTTTTTTTGTGCTGAACCTTTGAGGGTGAGATTCGACAGTGCAAATTCAGGGTAATGTGTTTGCAGATTGTGCAGTTTTGAGCAGATGGGTCAACATGAGAGCATGTGGCACTTACAGTTGAACAACGCCGTGTAAACGGGTTTCTGGAGCAACAGTAAAAAAGGCTGCTTTGTCTGAGTGACTTATCTTACCATCTAGGTTAAAAAAAGAGAGAGATTCACACACAAAGAAGTGTGAGTGTGATGCACATGGCGCTTTTCTTTTCATGTAATATAAAAGAGTACCTGGAGTGTGCACTATCGAAACTGAGCCCTTGGTGTCTTCTTTTTTTTATTTTTTTATTTAAAGAATAATGTAACGGCATGTAATGGAAAAAACTGTCAGTATTGTTATTTTTTTTAGAATTTGGCTGGTTGTGATTTTTCTTTTTTATAATTTCTTAACTGCTGTGCTCTACATACATGTTTTATTTTGGTGGCAATCTCTTATAACCCATCAAAAGAATTGCATGTTGATGAAGAGAGGACCACAGGTACCTATGTGTTTTCAGAGCAGCTGGATACATGCCCCCCCCCCCCCCCCCTCCTCCTTGCCTGCCCACTAATCACTGAGAGGGTATCTGCTGTCTAGCTCTTGTACTGTAATCTTTCTGGTTAATTTCACTTTGCTTTGTTCATTTAGTTTTGTGGTCTTTTTAATACATATTCTTATGACATATGTCTCTTCGATTATTACTACGTTTTCACGATGGTTAAATAAATTGTGTAAATAGTACTTTCAGTATGGAAGAAGACTATTTTGTAATGTTAAAAAAAAAGATATTGCCCTAGTTTTTAATGCCCTGAAATGTAAATACTGATTATATGCATACAAGTGTACATATGAAGGCAGAGGATACTATGCCCATCTTTTTCTTTGGTTGGTTTGTTCTTTGCATGTGTCTCTGTGGTAAATGATAATCTATCCTGCGCTGTGTTGTGTAATAATGTCTGACTCTCCTCACTGCTGCCTGTTGCATGCAGACGCATGGGAACTACCTGTGTATCCCTACTGGTGATGGGGGAAAATGTCAAGTCTTAAAATAGGTCTTCTTTATTTCTGTTTCTTTTTCCTAAATCACAGAGCAAAAGATCAGCTCAGAATATGAGCAGCCCCTTAACAACAGCAGACTGTTGAACAAGCTGATGGAAAAATAGGTGTGAAAAATAAATGTGGATTGAATATTTTTGTGATTTTTTTTTCTTCCTGTTACTGGTTAACAATGCTCTGAATGAGCATGGGGCTCTAGTGTGGGATTGACGTACAATCATAGATCTGCATTGTGCATCTAAGAAATACATTTGTAGCAGCAAATATATCTATATATATATATATATATAAATATATATAAATTTATGGGTTTTTTTTGTTAGTTTTTTTTGTGAGGATCTGAAATATTTCATTTTTTATGTTTTCATTTTTGGTGTTCATTTGCACTGATATCTTCAAAAATAAAGTACTAAAATGCATGACCTGTTAGGAATGGGTTCCTGTTTATTCCACTTTTACTCTCTTCCATTGTTTTCTAAAACATTTGGAAAAATGTTTTTTTTTAACATTATAATCCTTCACAAAAAAGAAAATTACCACAGTTAAATTTTATGTAGAAAATAATGAGTTCTGATTCTAAAGTTCATTTAGAAAACAACTGTTTGATTAGGAGCTGATTTGGTCCACATGCAGACCGCCGGTGAGCACCAGAGAGCATGTGTGGCGGCAATACAAGCAGAACTGTGCTTTATGCCCAGTTGTTGGGACATCTGACGATCAGCTAAAACTCAAAATGAGCATCACCATGAATTAAACGGCTTTAACAATATTTCAGTGAGTGTGTTAGATGTCACATCATTGCTATGCCTGACTAAGGTGAATGGTTGTTTAATGTGGAGCAGATGATGTTCGCTGTGTTTTGACTCCGCCTGCGCTGGTGGCAGATTCTCACTGTATGCTAACCTTGAGTAAATAGACCATGCTCTCACAGTTTCTTAGTGTTTCCACAAATAGTTTAAACGAAATATTTACACTGTAAAACCTGCCAATTAAGTTCAACTCCAATGATTTGAGGAAACCAATTGCCTTGTGCCATTTAAGTTTATTAACTTAAATTGTTAACATTTAACTACTTTCTTTCATTGAACTGTAATTAATAGTTATATGTGTAAATCAATTTTATAGATTAGTTTAAAGATGTTTACATAACTTAAAAAGTTGTCAGAACTCGAGACAAAAATCACGAACAACGCAATTTATTACTGTAAATTGACAAAGACAAGTCTCCATAAATATTAAATTTTAATCTTGTTACTCAAACTGATAAATTACATATAGAAAAATTAATTAAATATATTGCTTCTCAACAGTCGATATCAAATTTAGTCACGAGATATGAATAAATAATGCTTATAGTTTTGGAATACCCACAAGTGCATTTTAAACAGCTGGCTATTTTTCATTGAAAACGCCGATGTTTTTGCATGCAGGCAAAAAATAATAAATTGAGAACATGAATGTTGGTGAGAAAACATTTTAATCCATCCATCTCTGAGAGCCTGGAGTTTAGGTTGGTGTTGCTTTCTTCCATAATCCAGGTTTAAAAAGACAACCTGAACAAACTCAAAGAAGCCGCTGATCTTCTAATGGTAGCTCAAATGAAGAGCATGTATCAGTCCAAACAAATTTACCAGCGGACCTGGCCAGAATTTGTGCCACATTAACCCCTGATCATCAATGACAATGGATACATGTCGGGTCTCAAAGGGAGTCCAGCAGCCACCTCTTCAGTTCTAACAGCCACCAGAGCCACTGCTCCTTCAGCTGCCTCCGCCTCCTCCTGAAAATGAAATACATGTTCAGTATGATCATACATTTGGGAAAAAAAAGTAAAATAACCATAACTTTGCATGCAAGTAAGCATAATTAGGGAACATAGAAAATGCAGGTTTGGGGTACTAGATTTTTTTGTGGTATAAGCAATTTGCCATTTCAAAATAAAGGTACAAAAGAAGGGCTGTATAGTTGTTCAGTTAGTTCCACTATTGCCTTGCAGCAAGAAGTTCCTGGGCAAACGTCCCTGGGCCAGAATCGAACCCAGGACAACCGCATTTAGGACTAAGGCCTCTGAACATGGTGCGCCACGCAAACCTATGTGATGTCATTCTTGTCCTTTTAGATTAACATAGGTTGTGGATATCTGTGGACAGTCTTTTTTTTCTTGCAATCAGCATCTATTAAGTCAATTTAAGAGACTGTGGTGTTGTGTAGATGCAACATTAGCATTATCATTTGTGGCATGGACATTTTTTTCATCAGAAATGCAATGTACAGCCCTAAAACTGATTGGATAAAAATGTTTTTCGGGTATCTTGTTTTGCAGATGGGCCATAGCAGCTTTAAGTCACACAGCATATTATATACATATATAGATATGTGTGGGGGGGGGGGGGATAACTTCCAGACACTGAAACTTGTTTTGGAGTAAGAGCCAGAAGCGTTCAAAGCATTGCTCAGTTTGAAGAGGTAGAACTGCAGTTTTTCTGCTCGTCTTTGCTGTAACTCCCACCCATGTAGAAACAAACTGTGGTGAAAAAAACCCTCTAGATTCAACTTGTTACTTTGAAACGTTAGGGCATAAACCCTCAATTAATTTAGCTTAGAAATCATGTTTAAGCTGAAGCCGAAGGTAGCATAGTCGAGTTTAAAACAAGGAAAGATTACCAATAGGGGTCCTCACAAAGACAGGAAAAATGGCCTAAGTGTTGGTAAACAGCTAAACTGCATTTGCATGACACAAACAAGTCACTCAGTGCTCACCTTGAGGGAAAATGCTGTGCCTTTTCCTACCTGAAGTTCACAGTGAAACAGTGTAAATCTTTCCTTCACCCCCAAAGAGAGCCCTGTTAAATGATATTACGGTTTGCTGTACTCACTTCAAGTTTGTCATGTTAAAATCACAATCAGACTTATTTGCATGTATCACATACAATAAAATTGCATTACCTCACCAAAAAGAGAGATGAATTGATCAGTTGAAAGTTTTTTTTAAATGTGAGACTCACTAATGAATGTGTTCATTTGAGCATGTTCTAGCACAGCACTGTGGATAAGGGTCTAACTGCCCTTCAGGCACTTGATGTATCTTTAGTGGCTAAGAGGCTAAAACTAACTGGGAGTGTTGGAGATGTGTATAGAAAAGAAAAGAGTCAAGTTAACAGGTATTAATGTTCTACTCCTTTACATGTTTTGTTTGTTGCTGCCTTCGCAGCTGAACAATGTCTTGAATTACCAAGCAAAGAGGTTGTTGCTTCTAGCAATGTGTCAGAGCAGTTTGTAAGTTCGTCACGATCATTTCCACAAAGAAACCACAAGACCTGGAAAAGTTTTGTGGAACTGGCAGGCTGTTACAAAATGTAAGAGTTTACTCCACTTTGCAGACTTAGAGCCGACTGATGAGCCACAGCTGATCAGCAGATTGAGACAGTCTGAATCAAAATATGCAGCAACACAGAGGTTGTTTAGCTGAAAAGATAGCTACAAACATTTGTGCAAGTAGAGATTTTTTTAAATCTCATAGTATAGCATTGTTTCCCCTGGATATGAATTTTTTTTAGTTTTAAATTGTTTGAAATGTCTAAAAACAGCTAATCAGGTGAAGTGGAGCTGTTAACCACACAGAGGATTTCTTCACTTTGTCCATTATTAAGAGTGTTACATATGTCTACTACAGATATGGGAGCAATTACTGATAAAAACACTGATAATAACTGATAAAACACTTCATAATATCCAAACAATCCCATTTGTTTTTAAGTGGAAGCTCATTTGCATATTTAGACATCTGCAGGTATACATTAAAACTATATCTGGCGATTCCTCATCTCTTTAGATTTTTGTTTCTATTTAGAAAGCCAAAAAATTCGGCTGAGAAAAATTTCCTTTGTTCATTATTTTATTTAACCAGGGGCTATTTATGCCTGCTTATGTGTGTGTGGTTACTTCTACAGCTAATCTCAATAAACCAAAGCAACCATTAGGAAAACTGAGCCCACCATCAGAGACTCAGACCTCATATTAAAGCTTATTATTTTTAAAAGAACATCAAAGCCAAACAGCACTTCCTGGAATCACATACTGCCCTATTAAAGTGAACTGAGGATGTCCTGTATTTTCCCCAAAAACTTCTCCTGCTCCTGAGTTGGTGTTGTTCACCAGAGCTCAGTCTTAACAAAAGCAGGAAAGACACTGAGCAGTGGGAGGAGCCAGAAAAGGTCACCAGATGTGCTCTGAATGCCCAAGGATGTCCCTTAGCCTCATGGAGTAGATCTTTTATTGTGATTCTCTAATGTCATTGTGCAGCAAATACAGAAGTCTGACAACTTAGCATATAGAGACCATTCTGTGAGGAAAAACAAGCTTTAGCGTGAGACTTTTTAAAGGTGAAGATGAGTTCAAGCCCAGCTTTTCTTAACTGGCTTTGAACACCAAGTCCAGCGACCAAACAGACGTCTTTTTGTCTGCAGTGCACTTTTGAAACCGCACAGGACTGACTTCCCTTTTTATTTAATCCTCCCCATGACTGACTGCGCTCTCTTTAAACTCTCAGTAACCTTTCCCCTCCATGAACTTCTCCATTCCAAGATTCTTATCATGGCTGAACCGCTGCTAACCTCTTGATTTCCTCCCGATTGCTGAAGCGGCGGCGGACATAAAGGAGGGAGGCGTGGGTTTAAACAGAGGTCAAGGTGTAAAACTTGACAATCGGCTGTTTGTCTGTGTGTTCTTTCTTTGAATATCCTGACCCTAGCAGGAGGCTGAAAGGATGTGAGTGCTGCACACCCAGCCATCGTTAACTGAACTGTAGGCCAAGGACTTGGGAAGTCCCACAACAGGCTTTTCGTAGCCATGAGGGCCCCAAAAATGATTTCCTGACATTACAGTTGCTTTTTCTCTGACAAACAACTTAATGGCAGCACTTAGCATGCTGAGCCGAGAGTTTATCTACATGGGAACGCTTGGACTCTTTATACAGCTGCTAATCTGAGGCATGTCTGTCCATTAGTTGTTAATGATGGACTCTCCCAGCAGGTGCTGCGTTTATTCACATGGAGACCATATGAAGCCTGTCATGCGTTGTCATGGCAATCGGTGGTAAAAACAAACTAGCAGATGTTTGATGGCCGTCCTCTCCTCCAAGTGTTTGAACTCTGAGCACATGACGTGACCTCAGATAATATGCAAACACACACACAAAGTCCTGTAATTTAATTAGCATTTTATGGGCCTCATGAACCCATTTGAAGTGTAATAAAGGAAGAACATGAGATGCATTCCTTTCTTCCTAACATGCTTCATCTGGTAAGAATACTTCTGTAGGAAATACAGTCCTGCTGGATGAGAACTGAAGAGCAGATCCTCGCATCAGACAACAACAGCAAACACCAGGGGAAAGTCCTGCACCGTGAAAACAGGTCAGCATGCTTTATTTTCCCAACCTGGTGCCTGTCCTCCCACTGGGGCCTGAGCTTTTCAAGATGTATCTCTTTGTGAAGTCTTTTCCTTAACCCTAGGGGTCGTGGCCTCTTAGCTACCTCCCCTGCCCTGACCTGACTGATTCGGTTTCTTGGGACAGGATTAACTGTTTGTCTGCAGCTGTACCAACCTGCTCACCAAACCCCCTCCCCCCTAATTCAATACAGTTAAGCCATTCTTCTTTTGTTTCCTGTTCATATGACATGTGGCAGCTAAACTTAAGTCCCTTCTTTTTTTCAGGCTTCACAGCCTCTTGACCCTCACTTTTTTCCCCATGGCCTCATCATGCAAGGTGGCAGGAATTATTTATATGTGGATGGAGTTAGATGTGCTAGAGAGGTTACAGAAAAGATTTGAAACAGGATGTAAAACCATACTGGCGGAGTTTAGGTTACTGTGCCTTGTGAAAGTATTCACACCCCAGGAAATTCTTACATTTTGTCACCTTATAACTCCAAACTTCAATGTTTTTCACGCTGATTTTATCTGACCAACTAACAAAGTGGTGTATAATTGTAAAGTGGAAGGAAAATGCAGAATTTGGAACATATTTTGTGAATAAAAATCCAAAAGGTGTGGTTTGCATTTGTATAGATATAAATAAACTGAATTGAATTGAATTATTCAGCCCCTTTACTTTATAAAATCCCCTGTAACCAAGTCTACTGATAAGTAAACCGAATCCACTTGTTTGTAAATCAATCCAAGTATAAACCCAGATGTTCTGTTTCTGGTCTCACAGGTTATTAGAGACCATTAGGGAACAAACCGCATCGGGAAGACCAGGGAACACAGCTGACATGTCAGGGAGGAAGCTGTGGAGAAGTTTAAAGCAGTTAGGTTAGAAAACAATATATCAAGTTTCAAACATCTTTAATACCCAAAACTCTTTAGTATGGCTGGACTACAAACCTACCAAAACATGGCTGAACACATCAACTACATGTTGTACAAGGAGAGCATTAGTCAGAGAAGGAGCCAAGAGGTAACAGGGTAAGGATCATGTACTTTTCAAACCTGGCTTTTATGGCTTAATGGCTAGGACAAAGCCATGTAGGAGTCAGAACAAACATGTGGTGCACTGGTTAGATAAGATCATACCTGTACCTTTTGGCTTTAATGATAAACACTACATGTACTACTGCACATCACCCTAAAAATACCATCCCAAAAGTGAAGCATGGAGGTGGCCGTGTCATGCTGTGTGCTTTTTTTCATCAGTAAAAGGGAAAAAGCTAAGTGTTACAAAGAAAGGTGGATAGAGGTAAATACTGGGCAATCCTGAGGGAAAAAACTGCTAGACGCTTATTAAAACTAGGATGAGGTTCACTTTCCAGTGAGACAACAACCATACCCAAGGTCTAAAATGAAAAGCATACTCGTGCTAAAATGGCCCCATCCTAAATCCAGATGGGAATCTGTGGCCAGACTTACAAATTGATATTCACAGACAGGTCAAAAACCTTAGTCTCTTGAGCTGGTATAAAGCTGGTATAATTATACCCCAGTAACTGCAGTGAACAGTGGCCTTACCAGTATTTAACTCTAGGGGACTGAAGACTAGTCCCCTAGATTTACACTTTTCCAAACTTTTCAGTTTGTTGTTAGTAAAAAAATGCATGTATCCTTTTACTTTCACTTTAAAATTGTGTACTACTTTTTGTTGGTCCGTTATATCAAATCCCAACAAATTACGCTGAAGTTTGTGGTTGTAATGCGACTAAATGTGAATAACAGGTTCTAGGGATGTGAATACTTTTGCGAGTCACAATATGAGTGATGTTGTGAAGCTTCCTAGTTGATGTCCAAGTGCAAGCATGCAAACAGCCCCAATGTAATATTGATGATGAGTGAAAGTCTCTGTGGTCCACCACGCAGGCTGTCAGCTCCAGGGATTCTGGCTCCCACTGAAAGACATGGAAGATATTTGCCATGTCAGATAAGCACAAGGGTAAATGTTTTACAAACAGGCTGGGGGGAACCAGCAATGACAGGCTCCTTTCTCCCAGTGCCCAATATTTCCACTAGGGTTGTTTCAATGAAGGACTAGCTTACAGGTTGATAGGAGCTTCAATCATTAGAACGACTGTCAGACTGTTAGAATCAAAGAACAACCTACAGTGTCATGTCTCTTTGCTCTTGTTTATTGTTTTGTAATGTTAAACAGATGAATTATAGTTCCAAACTAGAACATTTCAGGAAATTTAAATGGGGCCTGCCAAGGACCTCGCCAAGGACCCCCAATCAATTCAATTCAATTCAATTCAGTTTATTTATATAGCGCCAATTCACAACAGATGTCATCTCAAGGCACTTAACAAGAAGTCATTTCAATACATTTATACAAACATTCCAATCAGTTAAAAAGTTTCCTATTTAAGGAATCCCAGCAGATTGCGTCAGTCATTGGCGTGAGGTTGGGCCCCGTTGATGCAGACTTTCCAACCACAGCAATCCTTCAGCAATCCCTCATACTGAGCAAGCATGTAGCGACGGTGGAGAGGAAAAACTCCCCTTTAACAGGAAGAAACCTCCAACAGAACCAGGCTCAGTAGGAGCGGCCATCTGCCACGACCGTCTGGGGATTTGAGAAGACAGAGCAGAAACACAGAAGGAACAGAAGATCTGATATAAGAGAACTTTCTATGTTACAGAAAGTAAAAAGTTAATAACAGGACACAGTGGATGTTCAGTTACTGGGAGCATCATCCCAGTCGATGCCCCCCGTCCAACAGGGCATTGCAGCCAAGCAGGATACCAGACCAGGTATATCTTCTATGGAGAGAAAACACTGAGAGAAAACAAAGTTAACAGTCAAAATAACAGAATGTACTGTAATACAACTGGAGAGTCGTAGGAGAAAAGGAAGTAGCAGAGTGAAGAAAATTGGTAAGTCTGTCCTCCAGCAGTCTAAGCCTATAGCAGCATAACTACAGAGATAGCTCAGGATGACCTAAGCCACTCTAACTATAAGCTTTATCAAAAAGGAAAGTTTTAAGCCTGGCCTTAAAAGTAAACAGAGTGTCTGCCTCACGGACTAAAGCTGGGAGCTGGTTCCACAGGAGAGGAGCCTGATAACTAAAAGATCTGCCTCCCATTCTACTTTTAGAAATCCTAGGAACTACAAGTAAACCTGCAGTCTGAGAGCGAAGGTGCTCTGTTAGGAACATATGGACCAATTAGAACTCTGATGTATGATGGAGCTTGATTATTAAGGGCTTTGTATGTAAGAAGAAGGATCTTAAATTCTATTCTGGATTTAACAGGGAGCCAATGAAGGGAAGCTAAAACAGGAGAAATGTGATCTCTCTTTTTAATATGCATCAGAACTCTTGCTGCCGCATTTTGGATCAACTGAAGGCTTTTAATGGCATTTTGTGGACTTCCTGATAGTAAAGAATTACAGTAGTCCAGCCTTGAAGTAACAAATGCATGGACTAGTTTCTCAGCATCACTCCTGGATAGGATGTTTCTAAATTTAGCAATATTCCGGAGGTGAAAGAAAGAAATCCTAGAAACCTGTTTAATATGGGAATTAAATGTCAAGTCTCGGTCAAAAATAACGCCGAGGTTCTTTACGTTATTACTGGGGGCCAATTTAATGCCATCCAGATGAAGTGATTGACTAATCAGTATCTGTTTGAGAACTTCTGGTCCAAAGACAGCAACTTCTGTTTTGTCAGAATTTAAAAGCAAAAAGTTTAGGGTCATCCATGTTTTTATGTCTTCCAGACATGCCTGTAATCTACCTAACTGACAATCAGAGGTTCTGTTGCTGAGTTTGCTTTAGTAAGAATGATGTATGGAGCTTCAAAGCATAAATAGTTAAGAAGACCCAAGTAGTTATCAGTTGATTAGTTTAAAGTACTGCTAGCTAGTGTGCTAATACTAATTGTCATGCTAATGCTAACTAGCATGTTCTCATTAGTATCCAAGCAATCGTTAGTCAAAATGGAAAGATTAGCTAAAATGCTAACATGACCTAGCATGCTAATGCTTACTAGAATGTTATCATTAGCCTCGAAGTAATCAGTGGAAAAAGTTAAGAAAATTCAAAAAAGTAGCTAAAATGCTAACATGAGCTAGCATGCTAATGCTTACTAGCATGCTATCAATAACCTCCAAAAAATCAGGAGGTAAAACAAATCAAAATTCAAAAATTAGCCAACATGTTAACTTGGGCTTGCATGCTAATGCTAAGTAGCATGCTAATGCTAGCTAGCATGTTATAATTAGCCTCAAAGTAATCTGTATGAAAAGTTAAGCAAAATACTAAAATTAGTAAAATGCTAACATGAGCTAGCATGCTAAAGCTAGCTAACATGTTATCATCAGCATCTGAAGAATCAGTATGAAGAACTAGTCAAAAATGCAAAAATTAGCTAAAATGCTAGCCTGAGCTAGCATACCAATGCTAACTAGCATGCCAATCCTAAGTAGCAAAATATTATGTAAGCCTGGGGTATCCAAGTTCTTTCAGACCTTCGGACCTTCCGCTGAGAGACAGACGGACGGAGTAAGACAACAGAAAGACAGACGGAGACAGACAGATCCTCCATATTAGAGTATAGGAGAATCTTCTAGAATCTGGTCGGAATTGTTCGACATCTGTGTGCTCTGGAGAGGTTTGACAGAAAACAGTGAGACAGAGAAATTTAGAAAAGATCGTGTGAATGTCAACATCCGCGGCTTTCGCAGCGCACCTGCCACTGACAGACCGACAGACAAACAGATAGACAGAGAGACTGGGAGACAGGCAGACAGACATACATAGACAAGAAAACAGTGTCCTTTTGTCGCTGACAGAGAGAGACAGACAGAACCTCTATGTAACATTCAGTGCAATAGTCATGTAAAACAAGAAGCCGCTATGCTCTTCTATTGAAAATCTGAGGGCTTTTATTTTGAAGAGATTGTTTGAGTCTTATTTTAAAAGTCCAGCATGGATGTCAGTTAAGGCTGATTTAGTATCATTAGCAAATCTCCAAATGGTAATCCAGTTCTGACAGAGAGACAGACAGAGAAAAGGAGACAGAACCTCCATGTAACATTCGCTTCAGCAGTAGCGTTAAACAATAAGCCGCCATGATCTATTGAAAGTCTGAGGGCTTTTATTTTGTAGAGCTTGTTTGAGTTTTATTTTGAAAGTCCAGTATGGATGTCAGTTAAGGCTGATTGAGTATTAATATGTGTAAGGAAATTCTCAGAATGGTAATCCAATAATCTATCAGGTCTTAAATACATGTCTATATAGAGTTAAGTGACCATTCGTTCTCCTCAGAAGCACAGCCATCCTGTTGCTAGGTAACAGCAAGGCTGCCAGCAATCTGTGAGTGACATGTGTCACTTAGTATAACCTTCCGCTGAGAGACAGACAGACGACTAAGCAAATTTGCCCTCTTTTTGAAAACCACACATATATCAGATCTCTGCATTTATACAAGTTCTTTCAGACTTTCCGCTGAGAGAAACACAGGGAACAGAGACATGGAGAGAGAGTCCTTTAGGAGTGCAGCTTTTGCAACCCGGCAGTCGCTAACAGAGACAGACAGACAGACAAAACCTCCATGTAACATTCACTGCAATAGTAGTGTAAAACAATAAGCTGCTATGTTATGTGTTTCATTGAGATGTGGCTGCAGGATTATATCCCCGACTCCAACGTCTCTCTGCAAGGCTTCCTGACGGTACAAGCAAACAGAAATCTGAAGAGGAGAGGGAAAAGAAAAGGAGTTGGAGTAGAACAGATGATGTCATCCAGGACATGTTACTGTGAAGTGTCGTCTCTGCAGCCCAGATATTGAACTCCTGGTAGCAAGTTTTCGTCCATATTATTTACCAAGAGAGTTCATCAGTGTTATTTTGGCAGTTATTTACATTTCACCTTCAGCCGTTGCAGACAATGCATGTGATGTCATCACTTCTGTTGTTGCTAAGTGTAACCAGTGTAAAATGTCTGTCATTAACTGGCATCCCTAACTCATGACACCGGTCAACCTTAGTATGCTGTGCGTTGTGTTCTGTTTGAAGAAAGGACCCGGACCACAGTATCTGCTGGTTACACTTTAATGCAGGTTGTTGGCAGAAGCCTGAACAAATGAAAATTCAGAATAACTGTTTGGTATCATGCAGCTCCTTCTCATACATGAGTCATCTGTCCCCTCTTCTTAGGCAGCCTAGCGCCAACTGAGCTTAGAATATTCAAGCTCTTAATTCAAAAATACATCCACATTAATTCAAAAAAACTAATGTCTTGTAAAATAAGAAAATGCTCGAATAATCACAAAATCTACACATTTTGTGAACTTAATACAACCAGCTTAAACACTGATGAACATCAAAAAACTAAACAAAAAAAAGAACCAAATACACGTACCTGCACAAATGAAAATATACAAGAAATGTTCGGTATCATGCAGCTCCTTCTCACACTCAAGTCATCTGTCCCCTGTTGGCAGATGAGCACATTGAGAAACCCCATAACTGTAGTGGGACATGTCTGGTCAAAACCAGTGGAGAATTCACTTATTTCCACAGACAAACATGTACATCCGTCCTGTGGTGGAAAAATTCCAATCTAATTAGGATTTAAGTATATATTCTCTGTCTAGTGAATGTATCTAGAGCAAGATGACAAGGTTAGGGGCGAGCTTATTGTTCCACCTTCCATAAGGTCAGAAGTTGTCATTTTGGTAATCACCTCCACCTTGTCTGGGTCCACAGAAGCCCCACCACCATCAATAACATGGCCAAGAAAATTGACCCTCTTTCCCATCAGATGGTATTTTTTGGGAGCTAGTTTAAGGTTGTTCTCACGCAACCTCTGGAAAACTATCTGAAGTCTCAACAAAGCCTCATTTTCAGATGGTCCAAACAGCAAATAGTCATTAAGATAACATTACAGCTTTGTGAAGTTCATTTCTCCAAAGATCCCAATCATCATCCACATGAAAGAAGCCGGACTGTTGCAAAGACCCTGAGGCATGCGATTGTATTCGAAACATAAAAATCTTCCATCTGGTTATACATCTGCCAACTTAGAGTTCTGCCCCAAACCAAATGTTCATGTCTGGTTAGGAGGGTCACTGCTTGAGTCAACTTAACCGTGCCAATTTTCTCTAGAACCTTTCAGCGTTCGACATTTGTGAACATTGACAAAAACTGTTCATTCTCAGAATCAGTAGTAGAATGATTTCTGGATGTAATAGTCCAGTAGTCCTCGCCACCTTTCAGGACATGGATGATATGTTTAATAACATCAGTGCCTATAATCAGATCATCCTGCTGACCTGGTACAACCAAGGTGGATACACTACAGGAAACCCTGTAGACCTGCATCTCCAAATGAAAAAGTCCTTCAGGCACAGTCTGCAGTCCCCCGCAGCCCACAAGAATGATGCTATCTTGGCGATACTGCTTTTCAGGTAAAAAGACCAGCAGAGCTCAGCAACTCCACAGCCCGCTCACATATACTGCATGCTATAGAGCCAGAGTCCAACATGCCTTTAAGCTGCACAGAATGGTTGATAAGGACGGGTACAAAACAGCTCACTGAAACCTCGAAGCTTCTGTGCAGCTTGGATAATCACCCTGGATCCTTTTGGTGCTTCCGTGCAGCTATTTTCATAAAAGTCAGTCAAATCACAGGTGTTGGAGAGGGATTCATCAGTAAAACCCACACCACCTCTCCTCAGGTGTGGGTTCTCTAGTTTAACTGTCAGTCTGGCTCAGCAGAGTTGTTTTCGGACTGAATGCTTCACTGGGCAGACTGCTGAGGGCAATCTCTCTTCCAGTGACCAGAGGACAGACACTTTAAGCAGCGGTTTTGCTGCTTACAGTGACTCAGCATCAAATGGTCTTGTGGACCACAAGCCCTGTAAGCTCTCTGCGAAGGCTGACCAACTGCCTCTCTACCACCCTGAGGCCTAGAAACCTGGTCATGTTGTAGCACTAATCTTTAGATTACAGGCATGTCTGGAAGACATGAAACGGATTAGTCAATCACTTCATCAAGATGGCATTAAAATGGCCCCTAGTAATAACGTAAAGAACCTCGGCGTTATTTTTGACCAAGACTTGACATTTAAATCCCATATTAAACAGGTTTCTTGGATTTCCTTCTTTCACCTCCGGAATATTGCTAAAATTAGAAACATCCTGTCCAGGAGTGATGCTGAGAAACTAGTCCATGCATTTGTTACCTCAAGGCTGGACTACGGTAATTCTTTACTATCAGGAAGTCCACAAAATGCCATTAAAAGCCTTCAGTTGATCCAAAATGCGGCAGCAAGAGTTCTGATGAATATTAAAAAGAGAGATCACATTTCTCCTGCTTTAGCTTCCCTTCATTGGCTCCCTGTTAAATCCAGAATAGAATTTAAGATCCTTCTTCTTACATACAAAGCCCTTAATAATCAAGCTCCATCATACATAAGAGATCTAATTGTTTCATATGTTCCCAACAGAGCACTTCGCTCTCAGACTGCAGGTTTACTTGTAGTTCCTAGGATCTCTAAAAGTAGAATGGGAGGCAGATCTTTTAGTTATCAAGCTCCTCTCCTGTGGAACCAGCTCCCAGCTTTAGTCCGTAAGGCAGACACTCTGTTTACTTTTAAGGCCAGGCTTAAAACTTTCCTTTTTGATAAAGCTTATAGTTAGAGTGGCTTAGGTCATCCTGAGCTAGCTCTGTACTTATGCTGCTATAGGCTTAGACTGCTGGAGGACGGACTTAACAATTTTCTTCAATCTGCTACTTCCTTTTCTCCTACGACTCTCCAGTTGTATTACAGCACATTTTGTTATTTCAACTGTTAACTTTGTGTTCTCCCATTGTTTTTCTCTTCATAGAAGATATACCTGTTCTGGTATCCTGCTTGGCTGCAATGCTCTGTTCGACTGGGATGGTGCTCCCAGTGGCTGAACATCCACTGTGTCCTGTTATCAACTTTTTACTTTCTGTAACATAGAGAGTACTCTTATATCGGATCTTCTGTTCCTTCTGTGTCTCTGCTCTGTCTTCTCAAACACCTAGACGGTCGTGGCAGATGGCCGCTTCTACTGAGCCTGGTTCTGTTGGAGGTTTCTTCCTGTTAAAGGGGAGTTTTTCCTCTCCACCGTCGCTACATGCTTGCTCAGTATGAGAAATTGCTGAAGGATTGCTGTGGTTGGAAAGTCTGCCCAACCTCATGCCAATGACTGACGCAATCTGCTGGGATTCCTTAAATAGGAAACTTTCTAACTGATTGGAATGTTTGTATAAATGTAATGAAATGAGTTCTTGTTAAGTGCCTTGAGATGACATCTGTTGTGAATTGGCGCTATATAAATAAACTGAATTGAATTGAATTGTCCAATAGGCTGACCAAGCTCCTCAGACAATCATTATCAACCCCACCAGTCAATGGTGTAGCCTGTTGAGGCATCCCTGACTGACTAGCTGGTCCAACAACGTTGGAAACAGAAGGGCTTTCAGACTTCTGCACATGACACTGGGAATATACCTTGTGCACTGCCTGGTTTTCTCTGGGTTGCTGAGGGTTTGGGGTATTCAGCGACTTCTTCCCCATCATGTGCTCATCCAGCCGCTCTTGAATCTCGCCAGCTGACCACTTCTCTGCAGACTTAAACATGGACACACTGGAAAGAGGTTGGTCAGGGCAGTGTTTTAAAAAAATAATGCTTACCTCATGCTGTGGGTCATCGATCCTGTCTCTTTGAGCACTAATCTGTCACATCCATCATTTTGTTTAGCCTTATCCAATACTCCATGGCATCTTCACCCGGCATAGGCAGTGTGTTGTAGAAATCAGCCACATGCATGCTAGAATACGTCAACTCACTGAAGTGTTGCTTTAATATGTCAAAGACTAAATGGGGGCTTTTGACATGGTCAATATTCCTATCATTACGGAGCTTTATTCTCACAACGTCCCCTGCCTTCCCTATCAGCCGGGTCTACATTTCTTGGGAATGTTCGTGAACTGGGACAGCTCTCTTTTTCAGGTACAAACACATGAGAGTGCCATTCATGGACTGTGAATTTGTCAGAGCCATCACCAGGGGCGTTACTAGACCTTATTCACTGGGGCATTTGCCTTAGTACATAGTAGTGCCCCAGTAAAATTATAGCGCTGCTCTCGCTGGAAACGGCATTCATGAGCGCATCTCCGTGCCTGCTTTAGTAATGACTCGAGCCTGTCTCTTACCAGCCAATAGAAAAAAAGGAAAAAAGAAAGGGGCCATAATAGCCAATCAGGAAATAGCACCTCTGTAGCTGGGTAAGATAGAACGCAACAACCAATGAAAATCGTACACATGATTCTTCCGAGTTGACATTGGGCTGAGGCATCTGGTATGATATTCTAGAAGCACCTGTACAGTGTGCATTCTACCCAGAAAGAAGTTGGGCTCTGATAGAATCACCCAGTTTCTCAGCCTGCTGAGCTATAAGTGACCCTAGATCTGCATTCTGCTCACCCTGACCGGACATAGCTGGGTTCAAATACCGGGTTGAGGCCAGTTGCGGGGTGTCTAACATACCACTAGGCCCCTGGCGTTCTGGATTCTAAGGTCTGGTTAAGAAACCCCATACCAAACTGGCATGGACGAGCCACACGATTTAGGTCCTCACCCTCGACTACATAGGTATCAGACTCAGCTATTACCCCAAAACTGTGCACACAGTACCATAACACTAAATACAAACCAGAGAAAGAGATAATGAGCCAGAAATAAATAAATAAAATAAACAAATAAATACAATTAAAAAGTAAACAAAAATCATTCCGCAATAATACGTTTACTTCAAAAAGTACTGTGGTTACTTCTCAAACATTACAAAGACAAACTGATGTTGGTCCTCAAATAAGATCCAAAAAAGGAGGTAATGGCACCACTGTAACCGGTGTAAACTGTCTGTCCTTTACTGGTGCCCCAAACTCATGACACCGGTCAACCTTAGTATGCTCTGTGTTGTGTTCTGGTTGAAGAAAGCCTGCACAAATGAAAATATAAAAAAAAGGTTCTGTATCATGCAGCTCCTTCTCACACACGAGTCATCTGTCCCCAGTTAGCAGATGAGCACAATGAGAAACCCTATAACTGTAGTGGGACATGTCTGCTCAAAACTAGTGGAGAATTCACTTACAAACAACTCATATCAGTGTATTTTAAAACAGATAAATATCTACAACTGCATGCGGTTACATTTACGTCATGGATTTTAAGAAAACGTGTGTTTAATCGTGAGAGCAGAAAGTTCTCTTCATTTTCTCAGCCAGCCTAGCACCAACTGAGGGCGGTACAGCGCTGGTGACATAAACTGGGTGCTTTCTTAAAGCGACAGTACAGGTATTTAGCATTATGGATAACAAGTTACAGAAAACCTTTGAAACATAACCAAAATTATGGTTGTTTAGTGTTAATCAGGATTTGGTAAAGTTTTAAAACAATATAATCAGATATAAAAACACATTTTCTAAAACTGATACATAAGCTACAGGCCCAGCACCCCAATGAGTTTGTGGCAATATCTGGTAATTTTAACCATGCCTCGCTGCCTTTGCTGTTTGATTTCTTGTTGTCGTTTGCCTTCCCATAGCTTCAACATGTTGTAACTACTAATAATAAAAAGTTGTTGTCTGGGTTTCCGAGCATCAATAATTATAATCAATAATTTAATATTACTATAATTATTGATGACGTTTGAGTTTAACCTGTTTATTAAAGATATAAGGGGACCAATCTCATAAATGAGATAATTTTAATCAAACCAGACTGTCAGTCTCTCTGAAAAGGCGTAGAGTTCGTCCGCGGGGTTAAAACAAACTTCACAGCACACACTGAAATAGCACAGAAAACTTCTCGTTACTTAAGGGAATTTATGAATGAAATAGGTCAACCTTACAGATTACATTTCATTCATAATTTCCATCTATTCTAACGCATGCAAAAACATAGAACAAGGCGTGTGTGTGCGGCTGTGTGTGTGTGTGTGTGTGTGTGTGTGTGTGTGTGTGTGTGTGTGTGTGTGTGTGTGTGTGTGTGTGTGTGTGTGTGTGTGTGTGTGTGTGTGGGAGACAGCGAGCAAATGAGGGGGGGTTCAGCTCACCCCCTCAATGCGATAAATAACTCAAGCATTATCAATTGGCGCAATCGGTTCACAAAGAAAGACAAAGGAAGACCGCGTGGTGATTCAACAAAGGCTGGTTTCATTAGCAATGGTGGCTTGGACAAAGGAAACGGGGGCGACGGAGAAAGGGGATCAACTGAGGCCATGCGACCTGTCTAAACAGACACGCGCCGACCGCAGCGGACAATAAACAAGCCAGGAAATAATACAATATAATATACTGCTTCTGGTTGCAACCAAAGTCAAATAATAAAACACAAAAAGCATGCACATTCAGGGTCGGTGTACAGCGACAGACGACCAAGAATAACAGTGGTTAACAAGTTGACAGACTTATTTTAACCAACAGAAAACGGATATTAACCGTCAAGACCGCTCCTCTACCCAGACCAAAAGATATTAACCAGTTTAATCCTACTTGGTGGGGACAGCTCTCCACAGTCCACGACGAAGAAAGTAGAAAGTGTCCAGTTTAAAGGAGAGCGGTTTTGCGCAAAACCGAGGTCAGAAAAGCGGACGTCCGACTTTAGGCGCTGAGGGACTCAGGACCGATTTCAATAGAGCTCAGATGGCCAGCGGACTACCTGGTACAGGAAAGTCTGTTTGCTCGGCCGATTCACTTTGAAGTTTAAAAGGGAAGTTCTTCCTGGTCCAGCAGGTTTGAATGGAAAAAGGGAAAATGCTAGCAGTGGATTAAAGCGTCTTGTTACGGCACCGCTTGGGGACCAAAAGACGAAGATTTCAATATTCGCGCTGCCTTTTATCAACTCTGTGATGTCATCACTGGCCACAGACCAATGAGAATGGGTTGAAGGCAGCGCAACGGATGCTGGGAGATGCAGTTCTTTCAGTGAAAGGATGCTGGGAGATGCAGTTTGTTCAGTAAAAGGCCATAGCCTCAACATCCCCCTTTTAGTTCCAAAGAATGCGCACTGTTCAGTCTTTGGAGCTAGAACCAGGTTCATTGTCCATTACGTCCATGAATGCTGCTGTCCTTCAGCGGGAAGGTGTAACAGTTCAGTCCATTACGTCCAAGAATGTTGCTGTCCTTCAGTGGGAAGGTGTAACAGTTCAGTCCATTACGTCCAAGAATGTCGCTGTCCTTCAGTGGGAAGGTGTAAGAATTCTGTTCATTAAATCCGAATCTGGTCCCAGCATTCCCCCCTTAGTTGTGAAGGATGGAAATGCAGTTTACAGTCTTTGCAGCTATACTGGGTCCACTGATCCGAATTGGGTCTGGGTAGAGGTTAACCTAGTCTGGGTAGAGGCTAACATATTCTACTAAAATATATAATCGTAAGAAACAATCAACAGAAAGTAAAATCACATCAAGAAAAAAATATTCTCAAAAAGTAATTAAACAAATCCACCCCCTTTCGATATCGTCATACTTCATGATTCACATCACTGCTTTGAGTATGAGACGGGGAGAAGGCACAAATGTATAGCTACTGCTAGGCACTGGCACCAGCTTGTGCTTTGGGACCGGGGGAAGCTATGAATCGCGGTGTGAGAAATGTCATGGAGTCGATTCTTGCTTGCAATTGTTTGACCTGCCTGTAGGCGGTGTAAGCCATCAACGCTGTGAAGACCCACCCAATTACAAGTGTAATTACTGTGAATGTCAAGGTGTGTGTTTCTGTCCAACCAGCTTTCTTGGGAAAGCTAGGGAGGGGAGTCAAAGTCAAGGCCGTAGGGGTGAGGCTGAATTGAATCAATTTGGTCCCCTCCTTCAAAAGTTGTTTCTCAATTTCTGTATCAATCGTGGCATTATATCCGTTAAATGCATCCATGATCTCGATCTCAGTGTCATGTCTGTCAAGGTCTTGATGATGGAGTATTGTGTCTCCTATGTGAACTACTGTCCCTTGTGGGATATCGAGTAACATGGTTTGGTTTAGCAACTTTACCTTGGTGATTGTGTCATGTTGATCATATGACATCAAAGCTTCTGCTACTGGTGTGCTTACTAACCATCGGTTACCTGCATGTTCAGCTTTGGTTTCCATACCTGCATCTTTTAATGTCATTGTAGCTTGACAATTTTGTTGAGGGGCGTCATCCCTCAAACCACAGAGGTAATCAGTTACATCTCTAATGAACGGGTTACTTGGGCACACCCAGTGGAGATCTTTAGTTTTGGTGCATAGGTCTAGGTTTGGAGTGATGTAAAGTTTGGGATCGTTGTCATGGTAGGCTAGTATGGATGGGGTCTTTAAATGTAGGTGGGTGTTACTCTTCCAAAAACCAACATTTAGCACCGATTTAAGCCTATATATATTCATTTTTTCAATGATGGGAAGGTTCAGCATGAACCCAAGTTCAAATTATCTGGATTAACAAAAATGGGAATTGCACTACCCAAGCTGTATGCCAGGTGAATTTGTGAGGGTTGCAATGTGTTTGTAGTGGTAGTTTTGAGAATATTTTCAACAAGTTCTAAGGGAACTAAATATGTAGGAATTCGTCCTTCCACCAGACTGTCTACAGATGAGCCAACTTCTCTAATAAGATCCTGCATTAAATCCCTCACCACCTGTGTGTACATCAAGTCATTTTTCACAACATCTGAGAGAGCTTGCAGGGCATGCAGGGTGTTATTAATCAGAGTAGAATGTAGATTGACAGTCACTATTGTGCCTTGAAGGGTCTTAGATTGTGCTTCTAACAGTCTCTGTTGAAGGAGGAGTCTCTGTCTGGCATTTCGTCCTCTAGTTCAGTTACGTGTCTCTGAAGTGTTTTCAAGCTGACAGTGTTTGCCGCAGAGAGTCCAATTGGGAATAAGGATCCTAACGCGGTCGCTGTCACGATCAGGCCACCTAAGAATCTTCTCGGCCCCTTGCTGCCGCTGAGGTCTTCTTCCGTAACTATGAACTTTTGCAGTTGTTTTAAAATGTAAGTTGTGCTGACTTTGGCATGTTTAATGGTGTTAAGGGCCTGAGTTAGTTGTTGTCTTCCCTCAGTGAGCTGAGGGGGAGGCCGCATGTGTTTGCGGTACACATCCCACGGGTCCAGGCGCACAAAGATTCGTTGTGTGTGGAGTCTGCAGTGGGTGATGAGCAGGCCCGGGGTATCCTGCAGGATTATTCCGGTCAGTGGTCCTAATTCTACCATTCCAGTTTGTAGTGCAACTGATGAGCCCAAAATGATGCCAAATATCCAGAAGGCCTCCATCCTGCAACAGATAGGGTTTGATTACTAAAGTGGATTTACGGCTGGGTTTGTTAGTGGTTTAGTGCATGCCAGGGTGAGTTCACCGCATGCACTGGTGTGCTATCATTATGCACTGGTGTCTCCCACCTCTGGTGGGGAGACTGGCTCTGCTCTTGGGGAGCAGGGATTGACATATGGTTTTATTTGGTTGGCATGAACCCATTTGTATGCTGGGGTCTGCCTTGGTTTTGAAACCCTTAGTCTGTAAGCCACCGGGGAGAGTTTCCCCACGATTTCAAAGGGGCCAGTCCAACTTGGGAGGAACTTTCTGGACCGTCCTGTTGGCTGGGCAAAACTAAAATAGAAAACCTTGTCACCCACCTCAAATTCACGGTCAGTTACTGTTTTATCATAGTAGGCCTTAGAGCCTTGTGCGCTGGCTTCCAAGTTTTTCTGGGCCCAGGCAAAGGTGGATCTGAGATGCTCTCTTAGATCTGCAACGTACTGGTGGGCTGTGTATGCTGTGGTCCCACTAATGTCCTCTGGGTGGTAGAGGAGATGTAGTGGGAGGGTCATCTGTCTGCCCGTCATCATCTCAAAGGGGGTAACCCCTGTGGATCCTTGGGGGGTAGACCTGATGGCCATCAAGACCAAGGGAAGTTTTATGTCCCAGTCCTTTCCAGTGCTGCTAACATATTTCTTCAGCATGCTCACGATGGTACGGTTCATCCTTTCAACTTGACCTGATGACTGTGGGTGATAAGGGAGGTGGAATTTGACCTCTACCCCCAAAATGTCAAAGAGTGAAGTCATGACACTCGAGGTGAAGTGTGTTCCCCTATCCGAGTCAATGGAGAGGGGAAGCCCCCAGTGGCTGAAAACGTGGTTCAGTAAAAGAACAGCAGTCGTGACTGATGTATCGTTCGGTGCTGGCAGGCATTCGACCCATTTGGTGAAGCTACATGTGATTGTTAGCATATATTTGTTTCCTCTAGACGACTCTGGGACTGGTCCAACCCAGGTGGCCAGTACGCCACCTGTCTGAGGGTATCAAGTGTGGCTTTCTAGCCTCTGTGCCCACCCACTGGGGTGTCATGGGCGTAGGCTAACATGACCCCCCTATGATCTGTGGAGACGACCCAGCGCAGCGGGCTCTGTCCTTGAGGGGAGTAGACCAGCAAACCCTTCGCTAGTTTAAGGTGTGGTAACTTACGGCGAAGGTCCGTGAGGTCCTTACTGTCACCTGTAGATGGCAGAGGTGGCTCTGTCTGTGAATCCTGACTTAACAGTTCCTTTATGAGATGTATGTCAGGGTCCTGCTCCTGCATGTCAATCAGGTCTGTGTCACCAGGTTTCCGCCCAAGGTGCAGTGTTTCTCCGGAGTTCTGGGGGTCCTCGCTTCTCTCCCTCGCCTGTCGACGGGTGACGGCGCAGATGTCATGGGAGTTTGAAAGGGGGAGCCATTTTTCCTGGAATTCCCATTGGGTTCCCTGCTCCGCCCCTAGTTTGGCAAGGCGATCGGCTTCGTCGTTGCCATCCTTGTCTGGACCTAACATTCGAGAATGACCTTATTCCAGTAAACCACGATGCCATGGTCAGAGGTGAGGAGGTCACACGCCAGGAACAGTTCAGAGTGTTTGACATCTTTGTTTCTGGCATTCTTCATTTGGTTCTCCTTACAAATGGGGAAGTGAGAAATGAAACTGTGCCGAGCATAATTTGAGTCAGAGCATATTACAAGCTGTTTGAAATCCAGGGCAGTAGCCTGCTGGAGGGTAATGAGTACTGCTGCGATTTCAGCATACTGGCTGGACTTTGGACCCAATTGGTAGTGATCTGGTTTGGTGGTTTCGCATCCCAGCCAGACAATGCCGACTCCTGCTCGAAGCTGGCCTTCCTGAATGAAGGAACACCCATCAATGTAGGCCTTGGGTAATCCCTGGCACACATTCTCGTCAAAGTAACGATGGCTGGATGAGGACAGATGGACAGCGGCAGGTGTGCACAGCGGTGGACCTAACACCATTTTGTTGTTCTGACCATACTTTACCTCAACATTGTAACCTTGGAGCGCCAACATCCATGTGGCTATGCGGCTGTTTGAAACCCTACCTTCTCTCAGTCGTTGGCTGTTTAGGAAGGTAACTGGCTGGTGACTTGTTTCAATGATCACTTTCTGTCCCCCTAAATAGCTGCGGAAGTGTTCCACTGCCCAGACTGTGGAAAGGAGGGACTTTTCACAGTCTGAGAACTGGAGCTCCACTTTGCTCAAGGGCTTGCTGGCATATGCAACCACTCTCATGTCCTGATCATGTTTTTGTTTCAATGCAGCGCTCAGACAGTGGGAGGAAAAACCTGCCTCAAGGTGAAACTCTTTATCTTTGTCTGGGTAGGCCAGACATGGAGCTGAAGCAAGTTCCCGTTTCAAAAGTTGAAAAGAGGATTCTTGGGGCTCTCCCCATGAGAAGGGTGTGTCATCCCGCAGGAGCTCAGTGAGGGGTTTAGCTATTTCTGCGTAATGTTCAATAAACTGCCGGGAGTAATTACACACTCCAAGGAAACTCCTGAGTTCCGACAGATTCTCTGGGGCTTTTATGTCCTGAATGGCTCTGATCCTGCCTGCTTGGGGTTCAACCCCATGAGGACCCACCAACAATCCAACATACGCTACCTTCGTTCGGCACCACTGGCCCATCAGAAAGCGCCAGCTTGGCACCTGCTGCTGCGAGCTGACTGAGCACATGGCGGAGTTCGGCCAGATGCTCTTTAAACGTCCGACTCCTCATCAGGATGTCATCGACATAAATGAGATTCCCTCGGATTGTAGCATCAGCCATGGTTTTGTGGAGGAAAATGTTGAATTCTGCCGGTGAATTTGAATAACCAAAGGGACAGCGGTTGCAAGTATATTGACGATTTCCAAAGGAAAAAGCCAGCTTATACTGGTGTGCCGGATCCACCTTCATTGTCCAGAAACCATTAGCCACATCTACTGTAGAAAAGAAACGAGCAGCCTTCACTTTGGCCAGCTCCTGATCTAAGTGGATCATCGGCCATCATGAGAGGGGTACTTGTTTATTCAGAGCACGGTAGTCAATGGTCAGGCGCCATTTTCCGGTCGGCTTTAACACCGGCCAGATCGGGGATTTGTACGTGGAGTTACACTCACGGATGATCCGTTTCTCTAGCAGCTTATCAAGGATCTCCTGGATCGACTCATAATCAGCAAGAGGGATCTTGTACTGGCGCACAAAAGTGGGGGGTGCATTTGGGTTTGTTGGAATACGAACCGTGTGGAGGTCAGTGACCCCACAATCATTGGAGTCCCTAGATAATATTGACTGAAATTCATAGAACAGTTCTTTAAGTTCCATTTTCTCAGCCTCTGTTTCTAGGGCATCAGCTTTTCCGAGCTGCTGGTTGTTTTCCGCTTCAAAACCAGGATATGGTTCAGCGGAGGGACTCTGGTCCTCCTGGACTAGCTCAGCTGAATGAGTCGTCAGGGTGTACACCATTAGATCGCTGTCAGTCCCTAAGGTGGCACTGCAGATGGACTCCTTAGGTAAAGCTTCGTGCCGCTTTACCTTGATCATTTTGGAAGGGAATGTGAGCAACATGTCTGAAAAGGATTGTTTGTCATTCATGAACAGAGGCAGGTCCCCTATGACGGGGACTGAAAGTTCGAAATCATGAAATGATCAGTCTATAAGCATGCTAAGAGGCTTTCCGGCTGTCACCGGGACTGTACCTTGGGTTGGATTTTCAACCAGCAGGTAAGCTGAACGATTGTTCAACTCAAGAATGGCTGTACCGCAAGCAGCAAGGTTCAGTTCCAGGAAGTAGGGGAGTGGCTGGAAAAATGCTTGCTTACCCAATGGCTGTTGGCCTTTCATCACCGCTAAGCGTATTGCCACCCCTGCTGTTCTTGGTGGTATCAGCATGCTATTCTCACTAGCAGCCTGGCAGGCCTGAGGGATGGTCTGGCCTGACAGCATGACTTCAGGGTTCATCAGGAAGGGTTCTGCAGGTGCGCTGGCTCGCGTCCAAAGGACCTGGTTGAAAGTGTCCAGCTGTGCCCCAAGCCGAACCAGCAGATCGGCTCCGATGAATACGGGGGGGTCTAGATGGGGAACAATGCTAAAAACATGTGAAAGCTGTTTTGACCCGATCCGCACCACAAGGGTCCAGAGGCCAACCGCTTTCAGGGGGAGTTGAGGCCATTCAGCTGACAGGAGTCTGTGCCTGCGTGTCACACTAACCAGCAGGGGGTCTTCCTGACACTGACTGTCAAAGACCTCCTTACTGACTGCTGATTTATCTAGCCAGAGTGCTAGAAGCACATATAGGATGCAAGTGTCACCAATTTGTATGCCTTCAACCACTCGGGGGCTGTAGAGCTTTGCACCTGTGTTCTTTAAGGAGCAGAGAAATGATGCATGGCTGCGGAGGGGGATTCCCTGCCTGACTGAGCTAACCGGTGCAGCTGAGGTGTTCAGGACCGTCTCTGGGAGTGGCATGTGCTTTGACAGGGGTTCTCAGGGCTCCTCTGAGCTGGCTACCTGATGGTTGGAAGCTGGGTGCCTGCTGTCTGTGCTTAGTGGCATTGGCACCTCCACCTGGGCCCAGAGTTTCCCCTGCTGGCAGTCGATGAGAGGAGCCAGCCTCTCGAGCAGGTCCTGTCCAATGTGTCTAATGTGCAGACATAGACTGGGTGAACCAAGGTCATGTCTTGAAAAGTGATTCCCAGCCACAACCGCTTAGTGATGCATTACTGATTTTGTGTGTAGCTGGTGATTTGAACTTCGCAGCTTTCAAGCTTGAATGGTTTACCTAATGAAATCATGGCCTGAGTAACCTGTTCAAACAAAGCTGAGCATTGTAAGCTAATTTCTGAACCTGTGTCCAGCAGGGCGTTAGCCTGAATGCACCCTCCTACAATGGTCTGACAGTAAAGGCGACGTGCATGGTTCTGGTGAGTTAGTTCACATGTGAGAAATGGTGGCTTCCCGACCTTCCAGGGCAAGGTTTGGGTCCATTTCTGTACTCACCTGCAAAACTCTGGCTTCCTTCTCTACTTGGTGGGGCCTGCTCAGCGTTTCCCACGCGAGCTGGGCATACTTTCTAATTTCCTGCATCTTTAAGTTTCTGACTCTACAATGCATGGTTACTTCAAAGCGTATGCACTGGTGAAGATTGTGGAGAAATAGAGACTTGAAAGCTGGGTCTTCTTCTAAGCCAGGAGCGCTCCGCCCCTGAAAATAAGCAGCTCTGAGTCGCCGGGAATAGGGACTCATGTTTCTTCTGTAGGATCATAAATGCGTTTATGGCTGCAGAAGCTGCATCAGCATAATTTGTGAATTCTTCTCTAAGTGCTCCACACAACTTTGAATAACTATCTCTGACGCCAGGCGATAACGTTTCCATAAAACTGTGGAGACTTCGAGAAGTTGTCTTCCAGATCAGTTTTAATTTTTCACGAGATGAAGGCTGTGGAAAATCTAAGAGAACCCTTTCTATTTCTCTCAAATAGTCATGTATGTTAGAATCATTCGAGCTTGGGTCGAAACGTTCTATGTATCTGGCAAGGGACTCTAATTGACACGTGCGGATTCCTGATTCTCGGTAGGGAGCGCTCTCTTCTGAATCACTAGATGAGCGTTCCTGCGGGTCGGGATCAAAGTAATGCTGTGGGCGCAGCTTCGGGTTCTGCACCTGTCGCGCACTAGGATGTGCCAGGAAATCTGGCCCACCTGGAGTCCACATGCTCCTGTCCCATGGTCTCTGTGGGGGGCCAGATGCATAGTTGTCCACCCTGGGAGCCCCCCCTCTTTCTGCTCTGCCTGCAGGGTGTAGCCCTTGGTCTGGTGCTGCAGCTTCACTCACCACTGGCAGAAAAAGGGGGGTCGCAGCTTCACCCAGAGGTCTCCCTACTTCAGAAAGAAAGGAGGGGTCATTAGCTGAACTGTGTGGCGTAACACCGGCTTGATCAGAAATCAGCCACTGAGATTTAACTCTCTGATGGCTGGGTGGAATCTGCTCTAAGGGAGGTGGGACCCATTCTTCCTCAGCACTCTTCTGTAACTCTATCTTAGCTTCGTGAAGCTCAAAGATAGCAGTGTCTCTTTCTTGCTTTAATTGTGCTACTGTCTGGCTTTCCAACTGCAATTTACGTTGAAGCAACAACGTTAGCTGGGCGAGGAAATCGGAAGCCTTCAGTTCTTTATCTGGGTTTTCCATAAATCCCACCAAACTCTGTATTCTCTCTGTACAAGCATCAACATCATAACCGTGTAGGTACTCACTTTCCTGTGATGACAGGCGAATAAGATTTCCAACTACCTGCTGCAGTTGGTAGTCTCCAGCGCTCTCTGGGCCCACAGCATCAGCTGCATGGTAGCCTGAGGCTTCCATCTTTTAAGGCACCAGAAGAAACAGAAAGAGAATAAAATAAAAGATTTAAAAAGAAGAAATTGAGATAATAAAATGAGACCAAATCTCAAGCAGCCAATAGGCAAAGTTTAGAATTGCTCAAAAGCAAAACACGCACCAACTTGCCACTACCTCAGATAAATATGCACTGGTCTCTTTGCATATTCCACAGGTTTATGTGCGCAAAATAAATAATTGCACAAGCTGCCAAAATCACTTGTGACTTACACAAAACTAAGTTTTTATAGTATTTCAGAATGCTATGTGTTAAATATGAACTCCTTATTTCATTTAAGGGAACTTTAGCAATGCAACGCAGATTCACTCTCTCCAATCAAGGTTAGCAGTGAGTTAGCAGTAGTTAAAATCAGGCAAAAATACACATTAGGGACACACACAAGAAAACAAACATCAGATGCTTGAAAAAAAAACGAATTCTCTCAGAAGTACCAAGAGCAAAATTGTTTAATTTAGAATGGGTTTTCTTTAAACTTGTATTATTAGTTCAAATGCAGCCTAAGCAATGAGGAATAAATGCAGGTTAAGCAATATAATTTGATAGCTGGAATTTAAATCAGGGTGCTTTTGCACAGCATACTGAGAAACAAATGTTTTTTTTTTTATGATTACTTCCAGATTGAAATTTGGAATTATTCATTTAAATGCAGGTGAAGCAATTAAAATTTTTATCTGATATTTAAATCAGGGTGCTTTTGCACAGCACGCTGGGAAAATAATTTTTAAGATGATTACTTCCAGATTGAAATTTAGAATTATTAATTTTAAATGCAGGTTAAGCAATTTTGATTTTTAGCTGAAATTTAAATCAGGGTGCTTTTGCACAACACACTGAGGAAAAATTAAGATGATTACTTCCAGTTTGAAATGTGGAATTATTAATTTAAATGCAGATCAAGCAATTTAAATTTTTAATAATTTGGAACACAGAAATTTTTAATGCACATTAAAGAGCACGAAAAGTATATGAACAATTAATTGCAGATTGAACAGCTTAAGTAATGGATTTAAAAATACATCTTAATTAATCTGATTAGCAGCAGGTTAATTCAGCACTACCATGCTTCCATAGAATACAGCACAAAGCAGAATTGCTGCTTCTGAGCGGCAACGTGCAGAACTTATCAGAAACCACAGTTAAGATGAATTACCATTCAAAAGCCAAACACACCACAATGCTCCTCACTTAATCCCATCAAAATCAGTTTAGTCAAACTCCAAAAGCAGAAGATTATCACCCAGAAAAGTTTCTAACCTTATCGCTTTAAGATCTGGCCAAATAATCTGAACTACTGTTTATTCAGTGTGTGAGGTTTATTAATTTTTTCCTAGCGCCCTCACACGGGGCGCCATTAATGTTGTAACTACTATTAATAAAAAGTTGTTTTCTGGCTTTCTGAGCATCAATAATTATAATTATTGATGACGTTGGAGTTTAACCTGTTTATTAAAGATATAGGGGCACCAATCTCATAAATGAGATAATTTTAATTAAACCAGACTGTCAGTCTCTCTGAAAAGGCGTAGAGTTCGGGGTTAAAACAAACTTCACAGCACACACTGAAATAGCACAGAAAACTTCTCGTTACTTAAGGGAATTTATTAATGAAATAGGTCAACCTTACAGATTAGATTTAATTCATAATTTCCATCTATTCTAACGCATGCAAAAATATAGAACAAAGTTAACGTCGAGGGAAGGGGGCGTGTGTGTGTGGCTGTGTGTGTGTGTGTGTGTGTGTGTGGGGGAGAGAGCGAGCGAATGAGGGGGGGTTCAGCTCACCCCCTAAATGCGATAAATAACTCAAGCCTTATCAATTGGCGCGATCGGCTCACAAAGAAAGACAAAGGAAGACCGCGTGGCGATTCAACAAAGGCTAGTTTCATTAGCAATGGTGGCTTGGACAAAGGAAACGGGGGCGGCGGAGAAAGGGGATAAACTGAGGCCACGCGACCTGTCTAAACAGACACGCGCCGACCGCAGCGGACAATAAACAAGCCAGGAAATAATACAATATAATATACTGCTTCTGGTTGCAACCAAAGTCAAATAATAAAACACAAAAAGCATGCACATTCAGGGTCGGTGTACAGCGACAGACGACCAAGAATAACAGTTACAGACTTATTTTAACCAGCAGAAAACGGATATTAACCGTCAAGACCTCTCCTCTACCCAGACCAAAAGATATGAACCAGTTTAATCCTACTTGGTGGGGGCAGCTCTCCACAGTCCACGACGAAGAACGTAGAAAGTGTCCAGTTTAAAGGAGAACGGCGCAAAACCGAGGTCAGAAAAGCGGACGTCCGACTTTAGGCACTGAGGGACTCAGGGCCGATTTCAATAGAGCTCAGATGGCCAGCGGACTACCTGGTACAGGAAAGTCTGTTTGCTCGGCCGATTCACTTCGAAGTTTAAAAGGGAAGTTCTTCCTGGTCCAGCAGGTTTGCTGGACCAAGAATGTTGCTGTCCTTCAGTGGGAAGGTGTAAGAATTCAGTCCATTAAATCCGAATCTGGTCCCAGCAAACAGATATGTAGAAATCAGGTCACCAGGGAGGTGCAGCTGTGATTCACAGACTTACAGGTGCAACAAATCATTGATAACGTTATCAGCTTGTCTTCAGGGGTCGTGTTTGCTTAGATAGTTATGACATTGTTGAATGTGAAGAAAGAATACAGGTGTTGACGGAATTAATAAAAAAGCCAGAAAAGAAGGTTCCGATTTCAGATGTGTTTGGACAACTTGCCTTGCTTTCCCAACGGAGAATGAAATTACAGGCTGAAAGATGTGCCAGACTGACTCAGGAATGTGATGAAGCCCTGGACAGGGAGCAAGCAACTAGAATAGAGCTCTCCAAAGCAGAAGCAAGGGTTGAACTGACTGAGAATCGACTGAAGGAGCTGGTTGACACTCAGAACACAGAAGAAGAGGTGGAAGAGCAGACAAAGGAACCACCTGACGTGGGTCAGATAGAGCTGCATGCTTGTCCAAGGTTTTCACCCCACGGCAAAGCCACACCTCTCATCTCCACAGAACCTATAGTAGGTGTTGATGCTAATTTGACAGCTGTCACTGTCAGCAAGCCACAGGGCCTGGGCTCTGCAGGGGGTCTAAAGTGGAGAAGCAGAATGCAGCCAGCTGATCTGACATGCAGCAGCCTGTACTTTGAACCAGTCTCTCCTCAGAGAACACCAGAGGGCCATCCTTGGGACTCAGGTGGACCAGACTATCCTGATTCAGATGAGGCAGGCCAAGCTACTGAGTATAGGATGCGCATAAGACAAATGGAATCGTTGGCACAGGACATAGAACGCTTTGATCCAAGTGATTCTACCTCAAATGTTGACGATTATTTAAGAGAAGTAGAATGTTGCCTCCTAGACCTGCCCTACCCGTCGTCACGGGAGAAATTAAAACTTATTTTGAAAACAACTTCCAGGGGTGTACATAGTTTCATGGAAACCTTACCCCCTGGGATCAGAGACTGCTATTCTACCCTCTGTCAAGCCTTGAGGGTAGAATATGCTATTTTTACAGATCAGGCCTCTACAACACTAGCCACTTTTGCTCTGAAACATGAACCGCAGAGAGAATTTTACCGTCGCTTAAGAGTTGCATATTTCCAAGGACGCAGCGCTCCTGGTTTAGAGGAAGATCAGACTTTCAAATCTTTATTTCTTCATAACCTGAACAAATCTATTCACTTCCAGGTGACTATGTACAGCAGGGCGAGGAAACTAAGGATGCAGGAAATCCGAAAATACGCTCAGCTGGCCTAGGAAATACAGGCGCACCCCAAACAGGCAGATGCTGAACCCAAAGTGCTGCACATTCAGATAGCAGAGGAGCAGAGCCTCCCACTGGAAGGCAGAGAAGCTTCTCCCACTCCAACCATGGCTGGAGATGGACCAAGGAAACAACATAGGTTTGCATCACAGAGCCAAGGGGGTGACAACTGGCATAAATTGAAACCAAAGCAGCCAGATTATTATTGGTCGGATAGGAAAACATCCCATAACTACCATAAAGCAGAAAAGTTTGATGGTAGAGGTCAGAGTGAAACTATAACGAAGGGAGATGTTGAGGATGCTTGTCGCAGGTATTTGTTTGAAGCAGTCCAGCATTTGATGGGTCCATCCAGATCATCAGAGGCATCCAATCTCCCAAGTAATCCATACTTTAAACCTCCATCTGTATGACTAGGCGTGGTTCCAGTTCTCACAGCTGCCAAGGGTGACCTGGTCAGCTGGAGAACTGCTTATGAGAGACCCCAAACGCTCCTTGGGATCTTTCCAGTAAAAATACCACAAACACGTTGTCTGACATTTTTATTGCACTTACTTCACACAAAACTTGCAAGTCACCTACACTGTAAGATCTTTAAAGGAGGGTGTGTCAAATTTAATTCTCTCCTGGACACAGGATCAGAGATTACCTTGATGTGCTCAACCTTGCCTGAGGAGGGAACTACAGCCATGCTGTCTCCTGGGAAACCACTCTAGCTCAAGGTCTGTGACCCAGGTACCACCAGCCACTGCCAAGAATGGAACCTGGTGCTCTGCAGCTGGTCCAGACCAGGAGCTGAGCGCAAAATCCTGTGGGATTTCCAGACACGATGGCTCCCTCTCTCACAAGTCCATCCAGTCGGCGCCCTCTCCTGGCGACAGATGGGAATGAAAAATTAACACCCCAGGTATGAACCTAAACATTTTGACGTGGTGAAAATGCAGGAACAGGAAACTTTCACCTCATCCAGGAGCTGGTGATTTACTGTTCACCACCAGACATGATACTTCCACCACCAGGTGCAACCCATTAGCTAGAAGCTTTTTCTTGTAGCCTTCCGGATCTTAGGCTGAAGACAGGTTCATTGGTCTACGCCCACAACGAGCGAGGTCCGCCTTCATGGGCTGACCTAATTGACCAAAGGGGGGTCATCTTAACCCACACCCATGACTTTATTGCATGTGACCAGAAGAGCCCCAAAGCCTCATGTGACATCTTCCAACAGGTGACATCCTGGCTCTCAAAGGCTCACATGACTGAGACCAGCGCCCATGGATGCTTATCCTGCTGTCAGCTCTGGCCATACCAGCTAATCAGCAGGGATCCCTCTCAGCGAAGGGGGTCATATTCCCTTGGCTGCACCTGAACCCAGCAGGAGACAGCAAACACCTGCTGACAGTCACATGCAGCTTCATCAGATGTGATGAAGCCCCTCCTAAACTGAATGACACAGCAGTCAGGACTGCTGCTCTTTTGCTTAACCAAAGTAAGTTCAACCTCAAGCTCTCCTCCTTGGAGGCAGAGCCTGTCTCCACACCAGCGGAAGGGGGGGATCAGTAAATAGTCCTAACAGAACAGATGCATGTTTCAAAACTCACCTGTAGCATGCACTAACTAATTGCATCCATAATTTTTCTTTTGTTTTAGAGTAATCTGCAGACTTGTAGATTAACACCTTTCAGGCTACAGTAGTAACTGTAAATACATTCTAAGTGCATTAAAATAACCCTTTCAGGTTTTACAGTTTCTCTTTTGGAAGTGGTGAAGTGATACACTGGTATCATTTAACACAAGACTCCGTTAGAGAGGCTGATTTGTCTGCACACTACCTCACTACGTGAAGGATCCTTGTTTATTCTAGACGTTATTTATAAATCCTGAAAACCACTACAACTCTGCTACCCGCACAAACCCAGCTGACATATAGCCTGACCACAGCTATTTCAAGGTTTGTTAATAATAAAATTCAGTCTTTTATCCATTGAATTTAACTTGACTTTCTCAAAGTCCCTAAGAAAGCAGATTGTACAAAGTCACACTATGGCCTTCACAGTGGTTCTTCCTGTAATTGAATGGTCGACACTGCAGTACTGTTGCACACCTCCTGCAGGTGATTCAGACAATTACAAGCTAGAACTAACTTGTTTCAAATGTTATGTGGTTGTTTGTAGCTCCTCCAGGCACAAGCCAAACCCAGTGCCTGATAGGGCTAGCTAATCAAAATTTTACCCCAAATGTCATACCCTTTCCTTTCCTGTCCTGTCCTGTTATTTCCCTTCTCCATCCTTGCAAGGATTGATGAGGAATCAATCATTGGTTCAATGCTTCAGAACTAAGGGGGGATGTTGTGATTCCATTTCGCATAAGATGAACTGAATAGACTTTTGGATGGCTGGGAGCCATTTCAAAGGTGGACTGAGCAGACCACATTTCCCAGCAATCCTAGCAATGACCCCCAACACAATCCTATTGGTCCGTGGCCACCAATGGTGACATCAATGGTGACATCAACGATGACATCAGGGCAAAAGGGCTATAAGAGTGTGAGTCGCAGCAATTTCAAACCGTTCTCAAGCCAGAAGTCTTAGCAGAGACCCTGGCTAAACAGAGGACATCTCACCGGTAAAGATTCTCTTCAGTTCTGACCCGCTGGACCGGGAAGAACTCATTTCAAAGCTTTGAAGTGCTCATCCTGTTCGTGCATCTAGTTTGAGCCATATCAGAACTGTTCCAAGACAGTTCATTAGACGTCGATCTCCAGGCTAGCCAGCCTGCATTTGGGCCACACTGTCCTTAAATCCTGTGGAGTGTTCTTTTCTTTTTATAACTCTTCCTTTTCTTGCTCTACTACGGACACAATTTGCTCTCCTCCTCGTGGACTGGACCTCCTTCAAGGGAAAGTAGGACTGAACCGGTTCATTTATACTAATTTTATGTCTGGGCGGAGATAAATTGAGAAAATAGAGTTTTAACGAGTTAGATCTTGTTCATTGTTGGTTTAAAGTGTCTTTAAGCGCTGTACCTATTTGCTCATTTTGGCGTCACTGCACACATAAGTTTGAGCTGTAATTGCTGTGTTTGAAACTGTTTGTTTTATCCTGAGCGGATCACACCTTTCTTTCCTTTTCCTTCCTCTCTTTTCCTCTCTTTTTTCCTCTCTCTCTCTCGCTCCCTGATCACCCGGTTGGCAGAGTCAGGCTCGGTCCGGCCTGCGTTAGCTGGTCTTAGCTGAAAAGTTTAACTCCATTGTCTTTAGTCTGTTGGTAAAGCAAAGGCCTTCCACATGGACACTTTCTCCATGTGCTCCTTTAGCCAAAGCTAGTTTTATGACTCTTTCTTAGACTCCATGTGCAGCCCTCCATCTTGGCACAGAGCTGAGATTTATGACTCTTTGTCTCCTAGGCTATCTGTGATTTGAGCCCCCTGGAGTGAGGGCCCCCCTCCTTTTCCGACCCGAACCTGAGCTGTTCTCACTGATTCATTTCATGTTAATTGTGTTTAATGTTCACCTATTATTGTTTTCTAAGATCTGTAGTAGTAGTTGCATGCTTTAGAATAGATGGCATACATTTATGAAATGTTTTGGCTGTAAGGGAGATCTATTTTCTAAATAAAGTCCCCTTAACTTAAAGAGAAGTTGTCTGGGATTATTTGGAGTAATGCGTACAATTAATGTCCACAGCGTAAGAACTTATTCCTTCATCTATTGTTTAATTATCTCTGCCTTATTAGGCAGGTAATCATAAACATAAACGGAGACTGAACAATTTGGCTATATATATATATATATATTTCTGGAATCCCCCAGGTGGTGCCCCAAACTTGGTAAATTTTACATAAAATTATTAATCTTATTAATTATTGCCCTAGGCAATTATTCATATTTATTCATAGCCAAATCCTACCTATCTGTGGCACAACACAAGAAAAAAGAGCCTTCAGGGAGGGAGACAGAGAATTATTGAGAAGTATACTGAAGCAACTTAAGGTCAAGATCAGAGACAGTAAAGAGGTATACAGGAAGAAGCTGGATAACAAACTACAAAGGAACAATATCAGAGATGTCTGGTCAGGATTGAAAAAGACCACAGGCTTTAAGCACAGGAAGGATTGGATAGATGGAAGTCTGGACAGAGCCAACAAACTGAACACGTTCTTCAACAGGTTCAGTTCAGGAACTAGCTCGACATCCTCCTCTCCTATCCCAAGCCAAACAGACATCCCACCTTCCTCTGTCCAACAGCTTTCGTGTCTCACCTCGGATGTTTTATCCTTCACCTCAGTCATTGGCTCTTCTGATTACACAAGTTTGTCTTCAACCAAGTCAGGAGATGCTGCTATCTCCTTTGTCTCCCCCTCCCTCTTGTCTGTCCTCAAAAGTCAGGTGAAGAGGCAGCTGGATAAACTGAACCGGAACAAAGCTGCAGGTCCAGATGATGTCAGCCCCAGAGTCCTGAAGGCCTGTGCAGCACTGTGGGATTCTGCAGCACCTCTTCAACCTTAGCCTGAACCAGGAGAATGTACCAGTGTTGTGGAAGACATCATGCCTTGTTCCAGTACCAAAGAGAACTCACACATCAGTCATCAATGACTATAGACCTGTTGCCCTGACATCCCACATCATGAAGGTCCTAGAGAGACTCCTGTTGCCCCCCCTGAAGAAGAAAACAAGAACATATCAGGACCCGCTGCAGTTTGATTATTACCGTGGAGTTGGAGTTGGAGTTGAAAATGCCCTCATCCACCTGCTTCAACCAACCCATTGTCACCTGGGCAAAGCAGGCAGCACTGTGATGATTATGTTATTTGATTTCTCCAGTGCATTTAACACAATTCAGCCTGATTTGCTTTGTCAGAAACTCCTGAAGACACAGGTCGAGCCCACAACAATCGCCTGGAGCAACAACTACATGACAAACAGACCATAGTTTGTTAGACTGAAGGATTGTGTGTCAAACCAGGTGGTCAGCAGCACAGGAGCACCACAGAGGACCGTCCTCTCACCATTCCCTTTCACTCTGTAAACCTCAGACTTCCAGTACAAATCAGAGACATGTCATCTGCAGAAATACTCATATAACTCTGCAATTGTTGGGTGTATCAGAGATGGAGAAGAAGCTGAATACAGAGAGCTGGTGGACCGCTTTGTGACATGGTGTGGAAACAATGGTCTTACCTTGAATGTGAACAAAACAAAGGAGACGATTGCAGATTTCAGAAAAAAAGGCATAAGTCAAACACTGTTTCCATCATGGGTGAAGAAGTGGAGGTGGTAGAGGAGTATAAATACCTCGGAGTACACCTGAACAGCAGACTGGACTTGAGGCGCAACAGTGAAGCTGTCTACAAGAAGGGACAGAGCAGACTCTACTTCTTGAGAACATGTCTGAATTCCACGAATTTAACCAAAATAAACCTGAAAAAATAATTATCAAATTAAGCTCCTCCTCCTGGAGTCTTGATATCGTACCCACAGCTTTTCTAAAGAAAATTCTTCCTGTCAATGGGTCTGATCTTGTTCAAATAGTGAACTCATCCCTGCTATCAGGTGTCTTCCCCCAGGCTTTAAAAACAGTAATTATTAAACCACTACTAAACAGGAAGAATCTGGACAACACATTAATGCAGAACTACAGGCATATCTCTAATCTTCCATTCATCAGAAATATTATTGAAAAAGCTGTGTTTCACCAATTAAACAGCTTCCTAACAATGACAACCCGTTTTGATGTTTTTCAGTCTGGTTTCCGTGCTCACCACAGCACTGAGACTGCCCTTGTCAAAGTTTTCAATGACATCCGCATAAATACAGACTGTGGTAGAACCACAGTGCTGATTCTGTTGGACCTCAGTGCAGCATTTGACACTGTTGATCATGATATATTATTGGAACGACTGGAGAGCTGGGTCGGACTCTCCGGGACAGTACTTGGCTGGTTTGAGTCTTACCTAAAGAACAGGGACTTCTTTGTTTCAATAAGAAACTTTTCATCAGAACGAACAGAAATCACATGTGGGGTGCCCCAGGGCTCCATCTTAGGGCCCCTCCTATTTAATATCTACATGCTCCCACTAAGCAAGATTATAGCAACCAATAAGATTAGCTACCATAACTACGTGGATGACACTCAGGTTTACATTACAATGTCACCAGGTGATTGAACCCATTTAAACCCTAAATCAATGCATCGACCAAATAAATGGATAGATGTGCCATAACGTTCTCCAGCTGAATAGAAACAAAACAGAAGTAATTATTTTTAGACCCAAAGAGGAACGATCTAGAGTCAGCACACAGCTTCAGTTAATACAACTAGGAACTACGGGGGCACGGTGGCGCAGCTGGTAGCCTGGCTCACCTCACAGCTAGAAGGTCCCGGGTTTGATTACCGCCGGGGACGCTGTGGGTGCTGAGGGTGTGTTTGTTCCCCCACATCATCGGCACCCACACCCTGGGTGGGGTTGGCGAAAGGGCCTTTCTGTGTGGAGTTTGCATGTTCTCCCCATGTTCCTTTGACCAGCTAATGTGAGCTACTCCCACAAAAACATGCATTAGTCCTGGGGCTGTATACTGGAAAAACTCATCCATATCTTTAGTAGGATTGATTACTGCAACAGTCAGAGAATAGACTTCAAAATACTCCTACTAGTTTATAAATAATTACATGGTCTATAAATCATCGAGTGGCTTAGCACCAAAATATGTTGAAGACCTGTTGTCACGGTATCAACCACCAAGACTACTAAGGTCCTCCAACTCTAGCCTACTAAACATCCCTAGACCCAGAACTAAACATGGAGAAGCAGCTTTCAGTTTTCTGTTGGGGTAGCAGCATCCGAGCCAGGGATTTAAAAAGGCTAAACAACGTGATAAAAAAGGCTGGTTCTGTTCTGGGGATAACTGTGGAACATTTGGAGATGATGATGCAAAGAAGGATTCTTCATAAAATCATGGACAACCCTGAGCATCCTCTTCATGAGACTATTCTACAACAACAGTGTCTTCAGTTGGAGGCTTCTTCAGTTTAGCTGCAACAGAGATCGCTATAGGAAATCTTTCCTGCCCACAGCCTTTATGATCTACAACTCCTTAAGGATTTAACTGTATGAGCTACAACAACACTTAATTTCCCTCTGGGATCAATAAAGTGTTTTTTAATTTAAATTTGAATTGAATTTGAATGATTTTCTACTGAGAATGTTTGAGTCTTATTTTGAAAGTCCAGCATGGATGTCAGTTAAGACATTGAGTGTCATTAATATCATTAGCAATTCACCTGATGGTAATCCACTAATCAATTAGGCCTTAGATCCATGTCCAGATGGAGTTATAATGAACTTAAGTGACCCATTGTTCTGTGCTGTTGCCAGGCAACAGCAAGGCTGCCAGCAATCTGTGTGTGACAGGTGTCAGCTGATGTCTCCCTTTGATGAAGCCAAATTCTTACTCAAGAAAGGGGTCAGAACAAACTGCCGCTGTTCGAAAACTGTACATGTTATCGGAAACAATCTCAAAGCATCAGTGAAAGTTATATTTCGTCTCTGATCATGAAAAAGTTCAGCTCTCTACCTCATTCACAGTCCAAGAAAGAATGAGAGAGAGATGACTTGCAACAAGGTTCAGCTTCAGAAAATCCCAGAATCCTCCATGTTAAAGTATAGGAGAATCTTCTAAAATCTGGTCGGAATTGTTTGTCATCTGTGCTCTCTGGAGAGCTAAGAAAGTAAATGGTGAGACGTATAGACATTTTAAAAAGATCGTGTGAATGTCAACGTCCTTGGCTTTCACATGCCCAAAAATCGTTTCAGTAGAGCGAAATATGTGACCTTGACGGTGAGTTAAAAAATTAACTGCCTTCCAGCTCTGAGACAATCTCACACTCTAACTTAACGAGTGCTCCACTCTAAAAATGATTTCTTCAACCCCTGACTCCATTCATTCCTATGGGATTTTTGGCCGTGGTTTTTGGCCAACACTGTCACCTTCTGGGCATTATAGTTTAATCTAAAATTATTTAAAATCTTCAAAAGGGCCGTCTCTGTACTGTGGTTCACCCCAAAACCAGACAGAAATTTCTCCAGGGCATTGTGCTCATTAATATAATCATTAAGTTGAATTTAAACAATTTCTTCTAAAATTTTGCTTAAAAAAGGTAAGTTCGATACTGGTCTAAAATTGTTAAAATTATTAAAATCTAAATTGCTCTTCTTCAACAGGGGCCTCACTACCGCCCCTTTAAAGGCGGCAGGAAAGACCCCCGTCTGAAGAGAGCAATTCATCATGGTTAAAATCTCATCTCTAAAAGATCCATAACATTGCTTAAAAAAGGAAGTGGGAATCGGGTCCAAAACACATGTGGTGGGCCTCACTGAGGAGAAAACTTTATCAAGAGTCCCAGCTTCTAACAGGACAAAACTGTCCAGCGTTTCCTCTGGTAAAGACACTCGCTCAGATTTGTCTAAAACCATGTTACTCTGAGAAGATAAAATCTTACATCTTATGGCGTCTACCTTACTCTGAAGTGGTCTGCGAACTCCTCACAAAGAGTGTTTGAGGGGGTTTTAGGAAATGCAGTAGTAGCTCTGTTAAAAAGTTTATCGAGTTTATTAGTTTATTAAAGCATTACTCAAAGGCAGCTCTAAACAAATTAGTTTTTAGGATTGATTTAAAACAGCTTAATGTTTTAGCAGCTTTGCAGTTGACTGGAAGTTTGTTCCAGATTAGAGGGGCAAAGAAACTGAAAGCTGCTTCTCCATGTTTTGTTCTAATTCTAGGGATGTTTAGTAGGTTAGAGTTGGTGGACCTTAGTGGTCTTGGTGGTTGATACCGTGACAACAGGTCTTCAACATATTTTGGTGCTAAGCCACTCGATGATTTATAAACTAGTGAAAGTATTTTAAAGTCTTTTGAGCTACAGAGAGCCCGTGTAAGGACTTTAGAACTGGGGTGATGTGCTCTACCTTCCTGGTTCTAGTGAGGACACGAGCACTAGCATTCTGGATCAGCTGCGGCCGTCTAATTGACTTTTTAGGCAGACCCGTGAGGATGCTGTTGCAGTAATCAATCCTACTAAAGATAAACGCATGGATGAGTTTTTCCAGGTCCTGTTGCAACATTAGTCCTTTAATCATAGAAATGTTCTTCAGGTAATAGGCGGCTGACCTTGTTATTGCCTTTATGTGACCCTGGAGGTTCAGGTCTGAGTCCATAACTACACCTAGGTTTCGTGCCTAATCAGTAGATTCTAGCTGTATTAACTGAAGCTGTGTGCTGACTGTTGGTCGTTCCTCTTTAGGTCCAAAATTAATTACTTCTGTTTTGTTTCTGTTCAGCTGGAGAAAGTTATGGCACATCCATCCATTGATTTGCTTAATGCATTTACTTAGGGTTTGGATGGGTTCAAAGTCACCTGGTGACATTGTAATGTACAGTTGCGTATCATCTGCATAATTATGGTAACTAATCTTATTGGTTGTTGTAATCTGGGCTAGTGGGAGCATGTAGATATTAAATAGGAGGGGCCACAGGATGGAGCCCTGGGGCACCCCAAATGTGATTTCTGTCTGTTTCGATGAAGAATTTCCCATTGACTCAAAAATGTTCCTGTTCTTAAGGTCAGGCTCAAACCAGCCTAGTACTGTGCCAGAGTCTGACCCAGCTCTCCAGTCATTCCAAAGGATACATCATGATCAACAGTGTCAAATGCTGCACTGAAGAGCAAAAGTACCAGCACTGAAAACTTTGACGAGGGCAGACTTGGTGCTGTGGTGAGCATGGAAACCAGACTGAAAACATCAATATGGTTGGTCTTTGTTAGGAAGCTGTTTGTGGCATTCGGCTCAGCTGTGACTGGCTTGTTGGAGGAGGGCATCAGCTGGGAGGATGCTCCTATTAACTGAACGTTCTCCCACTCCTTTGATCAACTTTTTACTTTCTATAACAGAGAAAGTATAATGTTGGCAAACTGCAAGTCAACGACTTGATGCTATCTGCTGGGACTCCTCAGATAGAAAATTTTTAAACTGATTGGAATAATGAATAATAATGAATAATAAAGATTAATTGGACTATATGTACAGTTGAACTGAAATAACTTTCTTGTTAAGTGCCTTGAGATGACATCTGTTGTGAATTGGCACAATATAGATAAACTGAATTGAAAGTACTCTTACATCAGTTATTTTGCTCTTATTGTGCCTCTACTCAGTCTCATATGTTTGTTCAGGAGGAGTGAATGCTGCAGGTCAATGACTCGATGCAATCGATACGGATCGGTCATCCTATCCTCTTTGCAGAAAAGCAGCCCCAAAGCATAATGCTTCAACCCCCATGCTTCACAGTGGGTATGGTGTTCTTGGGATGCAACTCAGCATTGTTCCCCCTCTACACACGGCGAATGGCATTTATACCAAAGAGTTCTATTTTGATCTCATCTGATCACAAAGACATTCTCCCAATCCTCCTCTGGATCATCCACATTTGTCTCTGGCAAACTTTAGACGGGCCTGGACATGTGTTTGCTTAAGCAAGGGGACCTTTTGAGCCCATCAGGATTTTAATCCATGACGGCATAGCGTGTTACTAATAGTAACCTTTGTTACTGTGGTCTCAACTCTCTTCAGGTTATTGACCAGTTCCCCCCATGTAGTTCTGGGCTGTTTCCTCATCATTCTCTAGATCAGTGGCTAACAAAGTGGGGGGCGTGCCCCCTAGGGGGCTGCGCAGAGTCATTGCAGGGCGGGGCGCAGTATGAATGGATACAATTTAAAAGCTAATATAATGGACAGGATTTTGACGAAGCTCTCACATAAACACAAAGCAGAAGATAAAACATTGCCAAATGAGCTTCTGATGAGAGGAGATTTTTAAGTGAAAGCCTGCGCCTCGCGCTGCTATGCTACCAGTCCCTGACCAGCCTGCTGTCTGCTAACTCCTCTCTCCCAGTTCGTTTATCCTGTGGCAGAGTATAAAAAAGAATTACACATTTACACAATATATATGTTTGGGCATGCATGGGGAGAGATTCTCACCAGATCCTCTCCAAAGAAATCTTCCTCATAAATGCCTTTTATTACTTTACAAAGTTATTACATAACATTCTGAGAGACAGCCTCTCTTACAGGATCCAATCAGCTCAATAATACATATTCATATAGACGCAAAGTGTGCCTGTAGTTCTTCCCTAATAGGTTAATCCCCTTTTAATATATTCCTTTTGGTTACTAAGCAGAAAACCTTCCTTCTCCAAACAGATGTTTCCTGTTTTTTTCAGAGAATCGTGACCCATTGTCTAACTCATATCCTGTTCTTAACAGTTTTGTCCATTTAATCGTGACCGTTCCTTTCTGACCCATGGGTCTCATCCTGTGCTAACACTTTTCTGCATTTAGTTAATTATTTTAGCACACAACCCCTTCACCTTTTGGCCTGTGTATTCAGTCAATGCTTGTTTAAAAGTTTTTATTTACAATACTTCTAAACCAGAATCCTTCTAAGCCAAAGGGTATACAATATGACAAAGGATATCTTGCCTTTGGTTTTGTTCCACCAAACACGTTCAAATGCTCAATGAGCTCATATAAAGTTTTGTACATAGTGGCTCAGTGTGAAAAACCACACACAACTGCAGAGGATTACATACTTCCCTGCACTATGGGCATGGTTCCATCAATGATTCATAACAGAGGCCAGCAAACTGTGGGTTATTCCTCTGTCCAATATGCACATTTATGACGTGTCAACAGACATATAGAGACTTTGTAGAGATCTGCACAGATGGGGCGACAACTATGGCTGGGAAACTAGGAGGGCTGCCGGCATTCGTAAAGTGAGTCTCCCCCAATATTGCAGTGCAAATTGGGGTCAAAAAACCAGTTCATCACAGTATACACCACAACGCACTGTCATCTAAACAGTTGAGTTCCAAGCTGAATGATGTAATGATAGATGTCTTCAGCACAGTCAACTACATCAAAACACAATCTGTCAATGCCCTGATTTTTGCTGTACTGTGTGAGAAAATGGGCTCCGACAGACAGCCGCTCTGTTTTACAGCGAGTCCCGATAACTGTCATGTTAGAAGGTCCTATCCAGTGTCTGCGAGATGAGATTCGCATCTTTTTGAAGGAAGAGGGCAGCAATCTTGGCCACAAATTTTACTGTAGCAAGTTTTTAATGAAACTTGCATAGAGTAGCACATTTCTGAATGCAATGTTTTATTACCAAATTCTGGGATGCAGGCATGAGTGTAACGGACGCGGGGTACACGTGGGACATGTCCCCTGCCAATGTCAATGCCCTCTGTAGTTCAGTGGTAGAGTTTCCGGTGGGTTCGATTCCAGCTTCCACCTGCTACATGTTGTTGTGTCCTTGGGCAAGACACTTCCCCTACCAGCCTACTGGTGTTGGCCAGAGGGGCCAATGGCGCGATATGGCAGCCTCGCTTCTGTCAGTCTGTCCCAGGGCAGCTGTGGCTATAATAATAGCTTGCTTCCACCAGTGTGTGAATGTGAGAGTGGATGAATAATGGAGTTGTAAAGTGCTTTGAGGGTCTCGAAAAGCGCCATATACAGGTCCTTCTCAAAAAATTAGCATATTGTGATAAAGTTCATTCTTTTCCATAATGTAATGATAAAAATTAAACTTTCATATATTTTAGATTCATTGCACACCAACTGAAATATTTCAGGTCTTTTATTGTTTTAGAACTGATGATTTTGGCATACAGCTCATGAAAACCCAAAATTCCTATCTCAAAAAATTAGCATATTTCATCTGACCAATAAAAGAAAAGTGTTTTTAATACAAAAAAAGTCAACCTTCAAATAATTATGTTCAGTTATGCACTCAATACTTGGTCGAGAATCCTTTTGCAGAAATGACTGCTTCAATGCAGCGTGGCATGGAGGCAATCACCCTGTGGCACTGCTGAGGTGTTATGGAGGCCCAGGATGCTTCGATAGCGGCCTTAAGCTCATCCAGAGTGTTGGGTCTTGCGTCTCTCAACTTCCTCTTCACAATATCCCACAGATTCTCTATAGGGTTCAGGTCAGGAGAGTTGGCAGGCCAATTGAGCACAGTAATACCATGGTCAGCAAAACCATTTACCAGTGGTTTTGGCACTGTAATCAGGTGCCAGGTCGTGCTGAAAAATGAAATCTTCATCTCCATAAAGCTTTTCAGCAGATAGAAGCATGAAGTGCTCCAAAATCTCCTGATAGCTAGCTGCATTGACCCTGCCCTTGATAAAACACAGTGGACCAACACCAGCAGCTGACATGGCACCCCAGACCATCACTGACTTAGGGTACTTGACACTGGACTTCAGGCATTTTGGCATTTCCTTCTCCCCAGACTTCCTCCAGACTCTGGCACCTTGATTTCCGAATGACATCCAAAATTTGCTTTCATCCGAAAAAAGTACTTTGGACCACTGAGCAACAGTCCAGTGCTGCTTCTCTGTACCCCAGGTCAGGCGCTTCTGCCGCTGTTTCTGGTTCAAAAGTTGCTTGACCTGGGGAATGCGGCACCTGTAGCCCATTTCCTGCACACGCCTGTGCACGGTGGCTCTGGATGTTTCTACTCCAGACTCAGTCCACTGCTTCAGCAGGTCCCCCAAGGTCTGGAATCGGTCCTTCTCCACAATCTTCCCCAGGGTCCGGTCACCTCTTCTCGTTGTGCAGCGTTTTCTGCCACACTTTATCCTTCCCACAGACTTCCCACTGAGGTGCCTTGATACAGCACTCTGGGAACAGCCTATTCGTTCAGAAATTTCATTCTGTGTCTTACCCTCTTGCTTGATGGTGTCAATGATGGCCTTCTGGGCAGCAGTCAGGTCGGCAGTCTTACCCATGATTACGGTTTTGAGTAATGAACCAGGCTGGGAGTTTTTAAAAGCCTCAGGAATCTTTTGCAGGTGTTTAGAGTTAATTAGTTGATTCAGATGATTAGGTTAACAGCTCGTTTAGAGAACCTTTTCATGATATGCTAATTTTTTGAGATGGGAATTTTGGGTTTTCATGAGCTGTATGCCAAAATCATCAGTTTTAAAACAATAAAAGACCTAAAATATTTCAGTTGGTGTGCAATGAATCTAAAATATATGAAAGTTTAATTTTTATCATTACATTATGGAAAAGAATGAACTTCATCACAATATGCAAATTTTTTAAAAAGGACCTGTATGTGGATGTCATTGAAAACTTTGACGAGGACAGTCTCAGTGCTGTGGTGAGCACGGACTGAGATGAGGGAAAAAGATCAGTTTCACAGTTTCGCCATATACTCAGGGATGAGATTTTCCATCATCCAACGTCGAGGGACATCCAGGAACATACACCATTGGGATGAGGGGAATAAACAGCCTCTGGTCTTATTGGTCCTTCCTTACAGCGACTGCTAAACCAGGTTCTTTGGCTTTTACTATTTAGTTTTTTTTTCTCACTCATCACTGTGTACTGGTTCTATCATCTCCATGTGCTGCACCCTGTGTTGCAAATAGTGAAGAAGAAAAAAAATTCTACTCCTGTCAGCTTTAGGGGCAGGACCTATTTCTCTCATCCAATCCGGTGAATGTATCCACACTTGCAACCAATAAAGTGAACAAATTGCAAATATTTGATGCTCATATAAACTAACCATAGAGAAAAACTTAAATGGTGATAAATTAAGTTATAAGAAATTGGGGGAAAAAAATGAATAAAAGAAAAATTAGCAAGCTTAGTTCCACTGGGTTACACATTCCCCCTCTAAATATTATCCACGTCCCGTTGCATGCTATTCCCAAGTGACCAATACTCATCAGTGGTACTCAAGGTATCAATAAAAGCTGTGCTTAGACCCTGAAATAATGATTTAACCACTGTTATCGAAAGATTACCAAGCTTAGGATAGTCAAGACGGCATGATGGTTGCCTAACTCTCTCATACCTCCGCAAAGGCTGTGAAACCACAGGATCGGCACTCTGAAACCTTTCTGATTGGTTACTAGAGTTATCTACAGCTGATGCATACCATCACAAGACGACAGATCTGTGTTATTCATCAAGTTGTTCAAACCTTCACCAATTGAGTTTGGGATGGTAAAAGATTAGTATCTCTACATGTTACTGAATCTCCTTCCCCACTCACTGGTTCGGGGGGTAAGGGATTTGGTTCAGTGTAATCTGTAGTTGTCTCAGCAATGTGATCATCATGATCCACAGACTGAATTCCATCTGACTCTGATACAGACCAATCCTTCGTAATTTCTTCCATCTGTAGCTCTTAACTTGGAAAAGCCTGATCAAAGGAGGGTTGAGCAGTTGGATAATTTTCCTCTCGTTTCATTGTATGCCATAATGGGCAATAAAACTATCCCACAGGCATTTAGCGACAGTCTTTGCTTTCTGATTAGGCACGGAGATTGCAACAGAAAACTTGAAATGGTCAGTCATTACCAAAATGTTTGGTGTTGCTGCTATCACGTTCAAGACTAAAGAAATCTATACAAACAAGCTCCAATGGCTGACAGGTTTAAATGGTCAACAGCTCAGCTGCCCTCTCAGGGTGACACTTTCTGCGTGTACAGCGGTCACATGTTTCCACTTTGTTTTTGATATCGGCTGCCATTTTGGGCCAATAAAACCTGGTCCTAAATAGATCGAGAGTTTGGTCAATACCTGCGTGTTCCATATCGTTGTGCAAGCTATCAAGCACAGATGGTCTAAGTCCTCTTGGCAGAACTAACAGATAGGTCACCTGGTCTTCATCCTGCCTCCTCCTGTACAGCACTTCATTATGAAGTTCTAAACATCTCAGCTGTCTTAACAGAAAAGGAAGATCAGGAAGTTCTTTGCGGGTTACAGTAGAAGGTGATTCTCCTAATTCAATCTGCGTGATAACTGTGTTGTTGGGTTTTGAGATCAGTAGAGGTTAAAGAAGGAATGGTGGGTAACCCTAGCTCATTTTCAGAAATAAAACCTTCTGGGATGCCATTAGCAGAGACAGATAAATATTCAACCAAAGTGATTCCACAGTCATTAGCACTAGGATAATCAGGAATGAGCTGGCATTCACAAATACCTTGGATAACATCCTGGTTAACCATTTCAGTGGTCTCGATAGTAGCTAAATGGGATTGTGTGAAGTGATGAATGCACTCTAGTTCTTTTTTAGATTGGGCGTCTTTAACCAACCTTCCATGAGGTTCATGGATCCAGGTTCCAGACAATCCATCCGCATCCAGGTTCTGCTTGCCAGATCTGTACTGGAGATTGAAAAAGTAGATGGACAGAGCTGCCAGCCATCTGTAACTGGTAGCATCTAACTTGGCATATGTCAATATGTAGGTGAGAGGATTACTGTCTGTAATAACAGTGAACTCAGTCCCATAGAGGTAATCCTACAACTTCTCTGTCACAGACCATTTTAAAGCAAGAAACTCCAGTTTATGGGCTGGATCCTTCGACTCACTTTGTGACATGCTCTACCGGCAAAAGCAATAGTTTTAAGCTGACCATCCTGCTCTTGGTATAATGTTGCACCTAGACCAGTCTAACTGGCATTGTTGTGCAGGATGTAAAGTTGTTTTGGATCAGTAAATCCGAGAACAGGTGCTGAGGTAAGTCTGTCTATGATGTTTTCAAACATTTCTGACAATCTGGTGTCCATCAGCCCTCAAATGGCTGAACAGGGTCAAAATATGTATCAAATATGTATTTCACCTTTGAGTGTTTTCTCACTGGTGGATAACCAAGGGTTAACTCATTCAGGGATCTCACAATGTCTGAATAGCCTTTTATGAACCGCTGATAGTACCCTGAAATCCCTAAGAAACATCTAAGATCTTTAAGAGTTTTGGGTCTTGGCCATGTTTTTAAAGCTGTAGTTTTTTCCAGATCGGTTGCTACTCCTTTGTCTGACACAATGTGTCCAAGGCAGCAAACGGTTGTCTGAAAAAAATTAAATTTTTCAGGTGACAACTTAAGTCCCTATCCCTTGAGTCTAGTCAGTACTTGCCTTATCCAACTTCGTGCTCTTCTGGAGTTTGGGGAAAAAATGATTAAGTCAGCTGACAGCACAATGGAGAGTTACAGAGGGATTGGAGCCCATAGCTGCAGCGAACACAGACCGATGGCGGTTTTAAATCAACGGGCGGGTTGGGTCGGGATTTAATCTGGAGATAACTGTGGGTAAAGGGTCATCTTAAGAAAATCATCTTAATGCATGGGGGTTGGTAAAATTGGACCAGTGCAGGACTCTGCAACAGTAAACTGTATACTTTTATTGCAATTATTTTGTATTTAAAACATATGTGAGGGAAATTAGATTTGCAAGCAGAAACTATAGGGGAAACATATGTATTTTTATGCAGCTTTGAAGACAAACCGATCGCAAAAATTGTTGCATGACTGGAAAATTGGCTTAAAAATATGACAGAAATCACAGTGCATGCCCACCTTGTTCCCTGGGGGAAGCACGCACAGACCTGCACCATCCTTAGATGCATGGGGTAAGATAACTAATAGTGGGGTAAACAAACAGGGTAATTCATAGTTACATATACAATTTTAGACTGTATGATGTGCGCCAAAGTGTAGCATTGCCAGTAATGTTATTATGACAGATACATTTCGTTAGTGAACTTGACTTTAAGTGACTATCAGGTTTCTTTGAAAAATATTTCCTCATGTCCAAATTCTTCTTTTTTGCTGCCATCCACGTTGTACCTGATTCTTCTCGCGGACTGGAAAGTTCTCCTTGCAGTTTTGGTGCTGCCAACAACCAAGCATAGCTGCAGAGTCTCACCTGACAGCAGGGAAAGGCACAGCCAATCACATCGGCCATATATGTTACGGGAGGTAGGACTTGCAGTAGCCTAGAGAACATAATTAAACTCTTTCTGCACCTCTAGGTGAATGAGACTTTGACAGATTGGTATTTTTCTTTCTTTTTTTTGCTTTCTATCGGGTTTGTTTTTCTTTTCTCGAGGAGATCAAATTATTGGTGGGGACAATTCAATAATCGCTGGATATTGGTGGGGACTTGTCCCTTCCATCCATGCTAATTCTACACCCTTGCTTTCCACCCATCTTGGCTAGGTTTTTGAGGTCAGATAGGAAACTACTAATAGCACTGCTTCCCACCACCTGAGTGTACACATTAGCAAGGACTTTTATATTGTATTTTAAACCACCCTTAACTTCATGAGTATGCGGCAGCAATGTTTTTAATGTTTCAACAGCAGCTCCTGAACTGAACTCGATGAGGCTTGGGAAAAGCTCTAATGTGCTATCAACTGTTATTATTCTGTTAATACAACCAAACTGCTTCAAAAAGTCAGCGATCTCCTCATCTCGTTCATCTCCCACAATCCACTTGACCAATACAGCATTGGGAACTTTGTTAGAATATTTTTGAACAACATCCATGTCTTAATGGTAAAAAAAAATCTACTTCAAAACTATTTTGAGGGCTATTTTCAACTATTTCCTGGCTAGTTTGTGAAGAGATAGAAATTCTGTTAATGTTGTATGAGGGTTTAATTTTGTAGTGTATGTGGCAACACTTAGAAACAGTGAATAATCAAGAGGAATGTGGTACATCCTGTGTGCCTTGTGTGAAGAAGCTGTGACCATTCTGTGAACGAAGATCTATGTGGGAGGAGTTTTAACTTTTTCAATAAAAACCTTAAGATGAGATAAAGCTGTGCTCAGTTACCAGAACTGTGTCCAGCGAACGACGTCTCGCTGTTAAAATATATAATTGTTGTTTGTTGTTCTTATTGCTCCTTTTTACAGAAATGAACGAGCACGCGGGAAGGTGAAATGAGAGCTCAGAGAGCCCAGGGTCATAAATAAAATGTGTGTCTGTTCCTTTAAGAGAGGCTTTAAACTAGAGTGAAAACAACTTCTCAACAAAATGGTGACCCCGACGTGATTTCTGGAGGAGCAAAGGAAAACTTGAGTTTGGAAAATGTTGTGATCAAAAGATACTGGAGAGCGGAGGACGGAAGTGACCCAGGTCGGAAGTTATCTGGTAAGCGCTGACACACGAGGCGCAAAATTGACTAATCTAAAAGTGTGTTCTGTCTGTAGTTCTCCAGTAAATGCTGATATCTGTTTCTGCCGAGTTAAATAGACGCCGACCGGGTCGGTGAACTCAGGGTGTGGCCGGCCCTAAGGTAAGCTAGGACGCTTCTTACTGAAAGCCTGCGTGTTTGGAACCGTAGGAAGGCCGAGTGGGATCAGCTCGTGGATTGAGAAACCACGGAATGTCAAAAAAAAGAAAACTCAGAGATCAGAGAGCGATTTTAACCCTGGCATTTCTTGTTCCTTTGACCAGGATCTCAGATCGGACTGGATCTCCGGGAGGAACCGCAGGCTGCCGAGAGCCCGTGCATGGCCTGGTTCGGAATCAGCATCAAAGCCTTCCACCTCACCGTTAGGTAAAAAAGGAGGCCAGCAGATTGGGGGTTCCTTCCGGAGCAACAGTTGGATGGGGTCTTCCTTCACAGGGACAACAGCCAGTAAGTAAAAAATTTGATGCATGAAAGAATAAAAAATAAGAGAGAAGAAATAACTTTGTAATGCGCGTTTGTGTTTTTGCAAATAAAGATCGGGGATCTTTGCGTGATAATCCGGGATCTCACAATGAATATCCATGTTGAAGGAGTTGGGACTCCAAAACGCGCAGAGGTCTGGGACCTCAATTAGAAATAGGCCTAATGATAAATAATATCTAAATATTAGTACTAGTAATGAAAAAGCATGATAATAAATACATAATTATATTGTGTGATAAACCGGTTGTGTGACTGTGTGTGTGTGTGTGTGTGAATGAATGGAGATTTCTTCCTTTTGAAACAGCTGTAGGCTGAAAGGAGTCTCATGGTTAGAGAATTGAGTAAATAACACTGCGATAAGATAAATAGATCAGATAAAAGATAAATAAAAGCTGAATTTACTTACATTAACATGAGAATGATAAATATTTAAAAATGAAAAATAAAAACAGCAAAATGTCTTATCGAAAAAGACAATACAACATTTCTTTAAAATAAATAAAGATTATGAAAATGAAGGACGATTGACTGAGTAATTTCACGCACTTCTTACGATATAAAATAAAACTAAAAAGATCAAATTTGAAGAATTAGACATTTGGCGTCTCAAACAAAGGAATTCCTCAGGAAGGAGTAAAGAAGAGAAAAAGGAGGGGTTCATGGGTGACGCTGATGTGTTTTTTAGCACCTGGGAGGACTAAAAATGTTTAAAACTTTGTTTTCTCCTAAAGTTCAGCCGAAAGAAAAATAAAATAAAAGAGGAAACTCACTTCCATATAAAAAAAAAAAATCCTATAAAGAGTAAGGTAAACTTTACTGTGATCTAAATGAATTATCTCAAACAAGGGACCCCCTTCCCTTCAAGGAAGGGCCGTTCTGATAATAAACAAGACCTCCTCCCTCTGTCCCTCAACAATGGGTCGTTAGTTGTTCTGTTAATAAACAAACTAACTGAAATGGATTTCCTGAGAAAGACTTGTTTGAAACCAGATTCATGATGCGTTTCAAAATTGTTAAAGGTTATCCAACTGCCAGAAGGCAGAAGGGAAGGAACACACCTCCCCCCGCTAGCTGATAATGAGGGACTATGTGTTAGCTGCGTGCAGCTCTGTATACAAAAGGTTGGGATTTCGTAAGTGCAGCGGCAACTGTGACTTTATAATAATAATAATAAAAAACTTAGCTAATATTTTTTATGATATTCATGGGATGTCTGTGAGATCTCTCATAGAGTATAAAAGAAATGGTTTAAAATGACGGATTATGAGCAGAGTGATTTTTATTTTGAAATTCAGGCGGATGTCTACAGGTCCTGTGGGGGAGCAGCTGGGTGGCTACGTTAAATTATTCTTTGTAACAAGCGGCAGCTTTAGATGCTTGCTTCTAACATTTTAATGACAGATAGATATATGTTGAAAGGAAAAAATCTTGTAATGCGCTGGGTTAGAGACTGAAAAAAAGAGAGGAATTGTTCATTACGGGGTTACCGTAGTAAAGAATGTAGTAACGCACTCCAAAATTCAACTTTAGTTACCGTAGCACACTGAGTATAAGCGCACTTCAATATTTACACTCAATGGAGTTGTTGCTAATGGGACAAAATTAAGGGTCTGATTAAGCAGGAAAGATGTCTGGACCTACACCTGAGATTGGGAGAGGATGCCGGCCCTCGCCCCAATCTCAGTTGAGAATGGTTACCACGTTTCTGGACATCTAGCAACAGACTCTTCCAAATATAATCATAATAATAAGCTAATTTGTAGAATCTTTATGAAAGAGCAGATAAGCAGAGAGCAAGGAACAGAGATGTGATGTTTTGTTATGGAAATATCAGTTGCTGATTATCTCATTGACAAAATGGTAGGAAGTTAGTGAAGCCAGATGGAGAGAGAAAAAAAATAAAAAAAATTGAATTTTGTTTTCCACTAAAACAAATGAGATTGAGTTGTTAGAAAAATGAAATAAAAATAATAGATTTTGCTACAGGAAAAATCTGTTGCGTTAATCATATTATCTCGAGAATTATTTTCTAATTTGTTAGGAAGAGATTTCCTATTTCACTTGAAGTTGGGCATGTTCTCTGTAGGGGATAAATTAATAATCCAAATTTTAGATTTCATAAAACTCTTGAAACGGGAAAGCTACCAAAGAATTGTTCTACTTGGAAAGAGAAAAATTAAAGTTTTAACTGAAGTTTGTAATGAGATGAAGATAAAATAATCATATTATTGCTAACAGAAGATTCAAATTGAACTTCGCATGTTTTTGGCATTTGGCCAACAATGAGGAACAGGGGTATGAGGAACAGGGGTATGGCGACCTCTAGTGGCGAACTAATTAAAGCATTTCTTACGGACAATTCAATTCTCAAACTGATTAGTTTGTGGACAAGAAGTGTGTCAGACATGGAAAAAAAGAAAAGCCTCTCATACAAAATAAAGAAACAGCTTTGAGCAAACAAAGCCTGTACTGAAGAAGCTCTATTTAGTAAGATAAGATAATTTCTTCTAATGGATTTGTAATGTTAACAGTGAAACATTTAGATGCACTAACTGTTGCAGAAATGTTGTTTAGAGAAATAATGCCTAGATTTGATATCCACAAATGATCTATAGTGGTAACGGAACACATTTTGTGAATGAAATAATTGATAAAATAGGACAAAGATTATAGATCATTTTTAAGAGACAATTGGATTCTAAAAGCAGATTAAGAACGGCCATGGATAAGACTAAACAGAATTGGAGATACTGTTTGGTTATGATAAAGTTATATATAAATATAACACCAAGTAATTGAACGGATCTGATGAGACCTTATACCTTCCTAAAGTTTGGTATATTAAAATAAGAGGAACAATTACAAACTGATTTATGACTTTATGATAAAAATGTTGCAAATTGAAGAAAAAAAAGCGATGGAAGAAACGGGACAAAATTGGATATTGTCTTGATTTGGTAAATTATAAATGTATATAATACCAAATTTGAATATTGGCCTCATTCTACTTGAAATAATCTATGGGTGAGATTTAGAATTCCTTAGATTGGTTTACTCTCTTCTAAAGAACAATTTCATTAAGATCTGGGAGTTTTCATGATCAAAATACTAATAATTACATGAGTTACAAATGCAAACTAATCATATGCCAGATGATCCTATATTCCTACAGGAAGAAGTGAGCTGAAAGTAGGTGACTGGATCCTGATTAAAAGGTGTAAATAGAAAATTGGTCATCACCCAGGTGGAAGGGGCCATTCCAGGTATTTTTGACCACACCAATGGCTGTAGAGACTGAGTTGGATACACTTAATCCATTATAAAAAGCAGAGACCATTACTAGATATAGGGAAAGCAGTCTAAGAAAAGTGGGGTTAAAGACTGATTCCAAAGGGAGGTAGATACATTAGGTTCTACTTGTCTCAACCTCAGTGAAGAGAACCATGAGAGCCAGTTTTCTATAGAGACTGTTTGAAGGGAGATATAGTAACTATGAAGGTTTTTCTGCTATCTAGTACTTTTATTTTTACAGCTTTTGGGTGGTGTTATTCCATAGGAACGTTAGGACTCACAGAAAAATGACATATAGGATATCCTTGGGCACTAGGGGAACTTAAATTTCAATTATTTTTTACAAAACAAAGCCTTTCAATTTGTCTTTTTAAAAGCATTTCAGATAAATGAAAAAATAAATAAAAAACAGCATTTGTTTAGGGTTCAGCAGTTTTTTGGTTAAATAGGTTGAAATTATAGTTTGTTTTATAAGTATTGGGCTTCATCAGCTCAGAAAAATGAATAACAATAGTCGGTGATGTGGTAAAACCTTACAAGACTATAGGTTTAATGAACTTCGGCTGTCAGCAGTGTAAATGAATAAAATTAAACTGATCGTTTTCTGGGGGTTGAGCTTTTAAGCAGCACATTTTTCTTTTGAGCGGTCTCTCATGCTCATCATGCCACTTCCACAATCCAAAAAGACCAGATGTTTCCTGTTTTCCATCCTGTTTTGGCACCTTTGTGCGGTTGGTTGTTTTGGCACACAACCCATTCATTTTACCTTGTGGCATGTTTATGCATTTAGTGTTTGTTTGAAGTTTTTATTTACATTATAACCCCTACTTTATATTTTGAAGAAATATTCTTCATGGTCTAGGTTGTTCCAGTGTTGCTCATTTTTGATACAGGATTTTTAGAGTGCACTTTGCGTCAATGATGATTTTTGTGATTTACATACAGCAAAAGTATTAGCTTTTTCTTCAGATAGACCTAGTTTGTAAGCAGTCTGGATAATAGTTTGATTTTGTGTTAGTGCGGCCGATCAGTGCGGCACTACTTAAAACTATGAGGTGAGTGAGGGATTTGATTTAAAAAAAAGGGACAAATGCATAAGAAATGAATCTCAAAATAGATACAATTATGGATAAAGCAAACAGGGAAAAGCAAATTAGTTGCGAGCTCTTCTTTTAGGCTTGGTTGACCAGGTGAGACACCAGCAGCCAACCAGACCACGATCTCTTAGGTAATCATACTAAAGAAATAGGCTGGAGCCAATGCACTCCCACTGAGGAGTCAGGACAAACCTGAGAGGACATCCAGGAGCAGCGAGCCAGAGCGTGTGCAGAACAGCAATGAGCAGACCACACAACCTACTTGAACCCTCTGCTGAGAGGTTTCCAACTTCAGCACGCCTGCACCATCAGGTGGCAGGGTGGCTTGGAGCAAAGAGCTGCCCAGCTGGGGCAGCAGGGTTTGAAGGAAAAGAAGCTGAGACCCCTGCCAAATTGGGCAGAACGATCCTCTGGTCTGCGTGCAGTCCTTAGAGTTTTCAAACTCAAGGATACTGAAAAGATACATTTCAACTGCATATAGGTGATGTGCTGGCAACCTCTCACCTTAGGTCATAGAAGAGCGAGCCGGACGACCACAATTCCTGGCCAGAAAAAGATGACTTGAATTTAATTTAATTTAATTTAATTGACTTGACTGCTGATCCGAAAAGTTCCAGAGAAGATGGACTCAAAATTGATATGATTCTATAAGTGTGATGCCTGACATTTTTCCTTATATATGGTGATCTCTTATTTTAATTGATCAAAAGAGGGACATGAAGAGATAGAAATTCTGTTAATGTTGTATGAGGGTTTAATTTTGTAGTTTATGTGGCAACACAGAAACAGTGAACAATCAAGAGGAATGTGGTACATCCTGTGTGCCTTGTGTGAAGAAGCTGTGACCATTCTGTGAACGAAGATCTATGTGGGAGGAGTTTTAACTTGTTTCAATAAAAACCTTAAGATGAGATAAAGCTGTGCTCAGTTACTAGTCCAGCGAACGACGTCTCGCTGTTAAAATATATAATTGTTGTTTGTTGTTCTTATTGTTCCTTTTTACAGAAATGAACGAGCACGTGGGAAGGTGAAATGAGAGCTCAGAGAGAGCCCAGGGTAATAAATTAAATGTGTGTCTGTTGCTTTAAGAGAGGCTTTAAATTAGAGTGAAAACACCTTCTCAACATTTGCTAATAATTGTAACTAGATGCTAACCGACAAATCTGTTCTAGGTTCTTAAGCAGGTATGAGAGAGGAATAATTGACAGGAGACAGACTAGTTGAGGAGAACGCTGTATTAACAAAAATACAAGGCACCATAGAGTGTACTCTTTGCACCTGTAACAACCTATAGCCAGCAAAATTATTTACAACCTAAAAATATATATATAAATTGTCCAAAGACTTGAAATGTTGAAATGTACATCAGAGTCAGTGGTATGAATTTATCAAGTCAAAAGTCGAAATGGGAATCAAGCAGTGGCAGCTGGTGGAATTTTCTCCAGGGGGGCTATGACTATGATGGCTAGTGTAAGTGTACATTTACACTTACCAGCAGTAAGTGTAAATGTACTGAGGAATCACAACAGTGTATTTATTTACATTAAAGAAAACAACAAAAGCAACATTAGAATGTAATGTAGTGCTCTACTTTCTGTACATAAATGTTGCCCTTCTGTCCTTAAGAGAAGCAAATTTCTTATTGACTCTTTGGTTATAGTCAGGGATGGTTTTGACAAGATTCTTCTCCATAGACAGCATGGCCAATGCATTGAGACGATCCTGTGACATTGTGTTCCTGAGGAAGGTCTTGAATCTCTTCAGTGTCTCAGATTCATCTGTGGTCACGGGCGTTGTGTTGAGGATCTTTAGCAGAGCAACAGTCTCCAAGAAGGTGTTCCTAAAATTGTTCCCCATGAAGAGCTGGTACAGAGCCACAGCACCACTGCAGCTCTTGAACTCATCATTGCTGTAGATGAGAGCCAGTTCAGTTTTTAGCTTGTTCTTGTTCAGCAGTGGGTAAGCTTCCACAGTAGAGTTTAGTGCTACTTCAGGGAACGGGCTGTGGTACTGCTGAAATCTGTCTGTCTACAGCAGTGTAGCACTGATCAGATGCTTCGAGAAGGTGAATCTGTGTTTTGCATGGCCCAACATAGTGTCACAAACCTATAAAATTAATGCACCAGTTTAGTACAATATGGAGATGGTAATTAGTCAGCTTTTTAAATACCTAATATGTAATGTCTGTCTGTCTGTGTATTCAGTTATGAATGTATCTGTGTTCATTGAATAGCAATAAATACAAATTAATATTGCACCTTGATTAAAGTAGATCATAGGGCCTATTCAAAGCCTTGTTCCCCATTTTCTCATAATATAGCACTACTATTAAGCTTCTATCTCACCTCTATGGCTACCTTCTGAAGATCACCTGGGCCCAGGGTGTGGTGTTTCTTAGCCAGCTGAGATGCACTGCCACTATGTTCTCCACAGAGAGTGAGGAGGGAGTCTCTAAACAGAGTCAGAAGAGAAAGGTTAATCTTAAGTCACCACGTAAAATAACAAGGAATATTGAGTGGTTCAAGCATACAAGTGATTAACACAATAGCAGTCATATTAAACAGTACAACAATACACATTGATGGTCCGCTTCTGGAGCTGGCTGTATAGAATGTCCACATGTGGCATGATGAGATGGAACAGATTCAGGAAGTAGCTGAAACTATCCTCCTCCAGCAGCCTCACAAACCCTCCAGCTTCTCTCACAGTGGTAGGATCAAACTCTCCAGTCCCTGATGTTTTCAAAACATTTGAGCAGGTCTTCCTTGTGCTCAAAACTGTGTTCACAGCTTGGCTGTGGAAGTTCCACCTCACTGTGCTTGCTCTTAGAAGTCTGTGGGCTACCACTCTATCAAGCACGCTGGTTCTCTTTGGAGATCTTGAGAAAAAGCTAGAGAATCCTGCCAGGTCTGAGAAGAAATTACTCACTTTGGGATATGGGAAGTCACCTGCTGCATGATAAGGTTTAGTTGATGAGCATAGCAGTGGATACAGTGAGCATGTATATAAACATCTTGGACTTTCTTCTGTACCCCTCCTGTGGCTCCTCTCATGACACTTGCATCATTGTATGCTTTGGAAATGAGCTTGCTCTTCTGGTCGCCAGGGAGAGTGGAACTCAACCTATTCAGCAGTACCACTGCGATGCAATCAGCTATAGCACTTTGGAGAGGTATGACCTCAAAAAATGCTCTTGGACATAATGGGCTTTATCAATGTAGCGGATCACAAGCACCAGCTGTCACTGAGTGGAAATAACTTGGATGGAGACAAAGTCTGCACTTCTGATTTCTCCAGTGATGCACTCTCATAACTGACAACATAATGTCAAGGAGTTCATTCTGTATAGTCTTAGATGTTCCCTTAAACACAGTGGCAGTCTGCAGGTGCTCATGTAGTACTGCATCCAGTGATGCTACAAAATCCATCAATCCTCTAAAAACACAAGGATTCTCTGAGGATTCACTTTCATCCTGGCCACGTAGGGAAAGTTTAATTATACCACAGAATTTGACACAGTCTATTATTTTTGATAGGATGTGCCTATTTTTGTCAACCTCCTCATTGTACTCTCTTATTGATACCTTGTAGTTTTCATCAAGCTGGGATGAAATGTTTATTTTCCCAATAATAGCTAGTCAAAGGGCATTTTGCATGTGGATATCAGTCTGCTTATGCTTCTTTGCCTTTGCTAAAAAGTGATTCAGTTCAGTCATACCTATCTTGATCGATGCTGGGTCAGATCCTGATGTTTGAAACAGGAGGCATGGAAAGCAAAATAGAGCATTAGCCTTGCTACAGGCTGTTAGTCAAGACTTGGGGGTGAACCAGGCCTTGGAAAAAGTACGAGTGTACTGTCCCCACCTGTCGTTGGACTGCTGATTGATCTTGATATTTGGCTGATCAGGTCCGAGCTCCTTTACCTGGTATGTTCTTCTCTTAAACTGTATTGTTTTGAGTGATATAACAGAATTATTCTCTTTCCCTATTTTGCGTCTCTTTACGTTAATCTCCAACTCCCGCGGTTTGACCTTGATGTCAGCCCCACAGTGGGAGGATGGCAATATGTAAACCTCACCCCCTCAGGGCGCAGGAAAGCTGCACCCCAAGTCGTCCTATTTATTGTATTGAAGTGGAGCTACTGCTCATGTATAACTTTTAATGAGAGTCTATGGGCAAAGATTTTTGCGCCCCAAGGCGGAAATACGTCCTCCATGTGGAGGACGGATGGAGGACCCCACATTGTTACCTGTGGGGTCCCACAGGGCTCCGTACTCAGTCCGACCCTATTCACAATCTACACGCTTCCCCTTGGTCGTGTCATCAGCAGGCATGGAATTCATTACCATTGCTATGCTGACGACACACAACTCTATCTCCATATCACTCCCGCCGGGTCCCCCTCTGCCACCATCTCCCGCCTCACCTCCTGGCTGGAGGAGATCGGGGCGTGGATGAACCAAAACTTTCTGCAGCTGAATGGCTCTAAAACAGAAGTCATCCAAATCGTAACCCCCCACCAACTTCGCTCTTCTCCTGTTATATCTGTTACATCTGTTTCATTCTTTGGCAATACTATTTCCCTCTCTCCATCTGTTACTAACCTTGGGGTAAAGTTTGACCCCCACCTTTCTTTTGACAGTCATGTCACCTCAATCTGCAAAACCTCTTTTTTCCACCTCCGTAACATTTCTAAACTTCGTCCCTCTCTTTCCCTTTCGGCTGCAGAGAAGCTCGTCCACGCCTTTGTCTCCTCCAGGCTGGACTATTGTAACGCACTCCTGTTGGGAATACCTGGCAGGAGCCTCCAAAAGCTCCAGTTTTTGCAGAATAGCGCTGCCAGGGTCTTAATGGGTGTGCGAAAATATGAACACATTACCCCCATCCTCCAAACCCTTCACTGGCTCCCTGTTCACTTCCGCATAGAATACAAGAACCACCTGCACACCCACCACTGTTTGCACGGTGCAGCCCCAACATACCTCACTGATCTCCTTTCCCCACACACCTCCACTAAGACCAGAGCTGGCCAACGGCACCTCCTGGTCGCGCCAAGGACACGGCTCAAGACCATGGGCGACAAGGCTTTTAAAGCATCCGCTCCTCGTCTGTGGAATGCCCTCCCAGAACAACTTAGAGCCCCCAAGACCACGGATGTTTTCAAAGGAGAACTGAAAACCCTCCTTTTCAGAAAAGCATATTTTTAAACGTCTGTGAATTTGTTTTTACCCATTTTTATCTGTTTAATTTTTGTAGCACTTTGAGATTTGATGTCAAATGTATAGTGCATTATAAATAAAATTCATTATTATTATGATTATTATTATTAAGAAAACACATATATTTCGAAATATGTTTATGTAATTATTAAAGCTACTTTGTGTAAGATCTGCTCCCATCTAGCGGTAAAATTCTATTTGACCAACCAACTGAATATTACGTTCTAGCCCCCCCGTTCTGAGCCCATTTTAACTCCTACGGTGGCCGTTTCATGCCAAGGTTAACATGGCTTCCAGCATTACGACTTCGTCCAGTGTTCCTTCCAGTGATGAGGTTACTTTAGAAAACTACATTGCATTTAGTTACATAGTCAGACATCTGCCGCGTCGCGAGCAGACAATCTCCCTCGGGCATTCGTCACTGTGCAACTGAGTGTAGCCAAAGCGTGAAAGGCAGAGCTAGAATTTCCAGGAATGTCCCTCGTTGGCGAATGTATTTCAAAGATGGAGGCTCAACATGGATTCACCCATTCGAGCGACTCACTCGTATTTTTTCTGAATATATGCTTCCAATTGGTAGAATCATTAGACAGCATGGGATAAATTTCCACAGCTATGCCGATGATACACAACTATATTTATCCATAAATCCTGATGAACCCAGTCAGTTAGGTAGATTACAGGCATGTCTGGAAGACATAAAAGCATGGATGACCCTAAACTTTTTGCTTTTAAATTCTGACAAGACAGAAGTTGCTGTCTTTGGACCAGAAGTTCTTAAACAGAAACTGATTAGTCAATCACTTCATCTGGATGGCATTAAATTGGCCCCCAGTAATAACGTAAAGAACCTCGGCGTTATTTTTGACCAAGACTTGACATTTAAATCTCATACTAAACAGGTTTCTAGGATTTCTTTCTTTCACCTCCGGAATATTGCTAAAATTAGAAACATCCTGTCCAGGAGTGATGCTGAGAAACTAGTCCATGCATTTGTTACGTCAAGGCTGGACTACTGTAATTCTTTACTATCAGGAAGTCCACAAAATGCCATTAAAAGCCTTCAGTTGATCCAAAATGCGGCAGCAAGAGTTCTGATGAATATTAAAAAGAGAGATCACATTTCTCCTGTTTTAGCTTCCCTTCATTGGCTCCCTGTTAAATCCAGAATAGAATTTAAGATCCTTCTTCTTACATACAAAGCCCTTAATAATCAAGCTCCATCATACATCAGAGATCTAATTGTTCCATATGTTCCTAAAAGAGCACTTTGCTCTCAGACTGCAGGTTTACTTGTAGTTCCTAGGATCTCTAAAAGTAGAATGGGAGGCAGATCTTTTAGTTATCAGGCTCCTCTCCTGTGGAACCAGCTCCCAGCTTTAGTCCGTGAGGCAGACACTCTGTTTACTTTTAAGACCAGGCTTAAAACTTTCCTTTTTGATAAAGCTTATAGTTAGAGTGGCTTAGGTCATCCTGAGCTATCTCTGTAGTTATGCTGCTATAGGCTTAGACTGCTGGAGGACAGACTTACCAATTTTCTTCACTCTGCTACTTCCTTTTCTCCTACGACTCTCCAGTTGTATTACAGTACATTCTGTTATTTCGACTGTTAACTTTGTTTTCTCTCAGTGTTTTTCTCCCCATAGAAGATATACCTGGTCTGGTATCCTGCTTGGCTGCAATGCCCTGTTGGACGGGGGGCATCGACTGGGATGATCCTCTCAGTAACTGAACATCCCCTGTGTCCTGTTATCAACTTTTTACTTTCTGTAACATAGAAATTACTCTTATACCAGATCTTCTGTTCCTTCTGTGTTCTGCTCTGTCTTCTCAAACTCCCAGACGGTCGTGGCAGATGGCCGCTCCTACTGAGCCTGGTTCTGTTGGAGGTTTCTTCCTGTTAAAGGGGAGTTTTTCCTCTCCACTGTCGCTACATGCTTGCTCAGTATGAGGGATTGCTGAAGGATTGCTGTGGTTGGAAATCTGCCCAACCTCACGCCAATGACTGACGCAATCTACTGGGATTCCTTAAACAGGAAACTTTTTAACTGATTGGAATGTTTGTATAAATGTATTGAAATAACTTCTTGTTAAGTGCCTTGAGATGACATCTGTTGTGAATTGGCGCTATATAAATAAACTGAATTGAATTGAATTGAATAGCAGATTCTACACTTACAAGAATACTTTCATTAGTAGGTGGAAGTAATTACACATCAATGAGCACATATTTTTGAAAGAACAAAGGGGTTTTTGCTAAGAATTAACTCAGGAAAATTCACAATGTAGCTTTAAAAATGTTTTAAGATTTTTTCAAGGTAATATGGCAAGTGGTTGGGCGGCTCCCTTGCGCCCTCTATTGGCCAGCCGCCACTGGAATTGAGTCAAGTCGGGCTTTCTTCCTCTTGGACAAGACGAAGAAAAAGGGGTAAAGAAATGGTCGTTTTGGGTTCACCAACAGTTCTTTTTGGTTTCAATGGAATCAGGGAATCTGGAAAAGTCCTATCACACCGGTTATCCTCAACTCCTCAATTAATCCAGGATCCGGGATAGCTCACCATCTCCTCAGGGAGGAGAATTTCCATCATCCAACGTCCAGGGACATCCAGGAACATACACCATTGGGATGGGAAAAAAACCCAGCCTCTAGTCCTATTGGTCCTTCCTTACAGCGACTGCTAAACCAAATCAGGTTCTTTGGCTTTTACTATTTAGTTTTGTTTTCCTCACTCCTCAGCGTGTGCTCGCTCTATCATCTGCATGTGCTGCACCTTGTCCTGCACATAGAGAAGAAGAAGAGAATTCTACTCCCATCAACGTCAAGGGCGGGACCTATTTCTCCCATCCAAAAGGATGAATGTATACAATACTTGCAACCAATAAAGTGAACAAATGGCAAATATTTGATGGTCATATAAACTAGCCATAAAGAACCGGCAAGGAAAGAACGACAGGCAACAAGGAAGACGAGAACCAGGCAGGGAACTATGACGGATCAAACAGGAAAGAATGACGACGAACCAGCGAGTTGTGACTGAGAGAGGACCGAATTTATACTGAGGGAGAGTGTGAGGATGTGAGCAGAGAGCTAGGGATCGATTAGGGAAACTGGCTGCAGCTGAGAGGGAAGTGAGCAGGTGGAAATGATCAGCTGGGAGAGGAGGTGAAGTGGCTGGGAGACAGAAAACCAGAATGATCTCAGGAACTAATTAGAGACAAGACTACAGGGAAACCAGAAAGTACAGAAATTACAGGGAAGGACACTAGGAATAAACTGACATGAAAAATGAAAGAAAATAAGGAAAATAACCAACAAAAGACAAACACCTAAGAACCCTGACACTACATGTTTATTGATGTTTAGAATTTATATATTAAATGCATAAATAAATTCTCTGTGATTCCAGTCCAATTTGGGGAAGATGTTGATTATACTAGTTTTTCATGGATGAGGATGAAGAGTCAGTGTTGATTTGTTTTTAAACAGAGGAGGATGAACCTATTAGGAAACACTAAATGATAAAACTTTTATAGAAAGGAAACAAAAAGAATCTACTAAAATCCTTCAAAATAATGATTGTGTCAGTATGCCCTACATAGAGAATGACAAGGTTTAACTGCTTCATTCCACATTGTCACAAAATCAATGCCCGCTTTGCACTGTTAGGTTAAAAACACTGAGTAGGAAAAACCTGCAATCATGGTTGTTTAGTGTTAATTTTCTTTGTCAACCACATCACACTGACTGTAATTCCTGCCTTGCTGGGACGCCTACTGTATGTTAATATTTTCTGTATCATATATTAACATCTACCAAAGCATTGCAAGCAGCATTTGGAAAATTGGAACTGTCTCTACATGTAACCCTGTAATTTCCTGCAGAACATGGTTTTCTCTGGCAGGTTTGAAGATCAAGACCTCATATTTGGTCCCTTTCTCCAGCCTGAAGATAAAAGCTTCCAGCTTCTTCATCACTTTCTGTACTTTCATGCTTTAGGATGGATAAATATCCTGAGGAAAATATGAAATTGGAAGTGATTCATATACTTGAAAAAGACTTGGATATGACTGATTTATTGATAATGGCATTCCACTGCTGCAGCATTAATTACGATCCACTGTGTTTTGTGTTCCTGTTAACCTCATGTTAGTATTCATAGAGATGAGAGTTTGTCTGAAACCCAGACATGAGCTTAGAATGAGTATACGGAAGATTTTAATGTAGAAAACAGAAAATCTTACAAGGCTTCTTCTTTTATACTAAGGCGAGTGAAGGAAGACACTGGATCCAGGTGAACTTTATTAGGGGAATGTGGAACAACTATGAAGGAGAATATATGGGCAGACTGAGGGAAGGTGAATACATAAAGAAAGAAGAACTAGACAAGGAAACTATAAGCCAAAGAGGGAAAGACACAGACCAAAATAAATCAATCCAAATGCACAATGTCATGCTTCCCTGTTCGCTTCCTCTCCTCATCATTGTCCTCACCTCCTGTGTTTATAACCCGTCACTTCCCCTCACTCAACGCTGGATCATTATTGATGTCTCCATGGTGTGTCTACCTTGCTGTCCTCCTTCCTGCGTGTCCGATGTCCAGTCTCTCCGTTCCTGCCGTCACCACCATCATCATCTTCACCACTTCAACCAGCAGCACTTAATAAACATCCTTGCACTTCACCAGCAACTGTGTTTGGGTCCTTGTGGCTTCACACCGCATATCCTGACAGAATGATCCAGCCTTAAAAGTGCTCGCTTATCTCCTGGCCGAGATCGTCTGGACGAGGTTCCCACCCTCCCATCTCCTTTGGTTTGCCTGGAGGAGATCAAGATGCTCCGCCAGCTCCTTCCCTTGCTGTGGCCAATTCTCAATCCCTGGGATTATGAGGATCTCCGGAACGAGGTGGAAAGGGATGATAAGGCTGCCAGGGAGCAGCTGACCTGGGTTGGCCGTCGTTTTTCGGTCTCCGCAGTCTATCCACCAGGGGAGCTCCTCCTTGAGTGCGTCTACGACCGGCTGCGGGCCATTTCTTTCTACGCTACCCCCTGGATGCATCAGGCAGAGACCGAGACACTCCGCCAGCTGATTCTCCGACTGCGCCCAATCATCGACCCGCTGGATCTCTCTGGTCTGATGACGCAGGCAGCGAGAGCTCTGCTCTGCTCCAGTTCTGGACTACCCCGCTCCTGTCTGCTCAGTTCCTGTCTGCAAGCCAGTCTGCTCAGTCCCTGTCCCAGTCCAGTTTGTCCCAGAGCCAGAGTCAGTCTGCGATCCAGTCAGTCAGTCTGTGATCCAGTCAGCCAGTCTGCTCTTGCCTGTGAGCCAGACAGACAGTCTGTTCCTGCCTGAGAGCCAGACATCCAGTCTGTTCCTGCCTGTGAGCCAGACAGCCAGTCTGTTCCTGCCTGTGAGCCAGACAGCCAGTCTGTTCCTGCCTGTGAGCCAGACACCCAGTCTGTTCCTGCCTGTGAGCCAGACACCCAGTCTGTTCCTGCCTGTGAGCCAGACAGCCAGTCTGTTTCTGCCTGTGAGCCAGATAGCCAGTCTGCTTCTGCCTATGAGCCAGTCCCTGAGCCTATCCCAGAGCCAGAGCCAGTCTCAGAGCCAGTCTCCATCATTTCTGCAGTCTTCCTGGCCATTGCAGCTTCAGCTCCCAGGGAAGGTCAAGGATGACCCGTCCCTGTCGCTCCCAGGGAGGGTCAAGGATGACCAGTCCCCGTTGCTACAGCTCCCAGGGAGGGTCAAGGATGGCCCGTCCTTGTTACTGGAGCCTCTTCTCCGCTGACAGCAGTCGGCCAAGCCTCCAGATTTAGCTCAGCCGGCGTCCGAGCCGCCAGATTAAACCAGCCTCCGAGGCTCAAGGCCCAGCTCGACCGGCCAGGGTTTTTCTTCACCGCCGACCGCTTAGTCACCGCTGACCAGCCAAGCTCCTCAGCCGCTGCCTGGTCCTCAGAAGAGGACCACCGGGGCCTGACCGCTGTCCAGACAGAGGACGCCACCCGGCCCGTCCACCTGACCGCTGTCCAGCCATAGGATGCCACCCGGGCCATCCGACAGACCTCCAGGTCCTCAGGGGCCACCCACCTGGCCGTCCGCCAGACTTGCCCAAAAAGACTTCAATTTATTGTCTTCCTGAGGTTTTCTGTAAGTTCCTTGTTCCTTTATTTAATTAAATCATTGTATAACATCTTTGCTGTATTTGGGTCTTTCTAAAACTGCTAAACATGACAAAGAAACACGAAGGAACCTTTCAAACAATAATAAAGAACTCAGAAGTTATCAAAACACAAAACTCCAAACATCCAAGGATAATAACAAATGGGATGTTGTCATTTATTGAATATATCCAGTCAAACCCTTCAATTTTAGTTGTTTACATACATTTCCTTAGTATTTGGTAGAATTCTCTTAAAATTTATGAACGTTTTGAGCAGCCTTCCACAAGCTTCTCACGATAGTAAGCTGAAATTCTAGCCCATTTCTAACAAAACTGGTCTAACTGGGGCAGGTTTGAAGGTTTCCTTAGTCACAACACACCTTTTCAGCTCAGCCCACAAACTTTCTATGGGATCCATGGCTTTGTGGGGAACCCCTTTAATTTCCCTCATGGATTAATAAAGCTTTTTTGTATTGATCTGAATTGAATTTGTGATGGCCACCCAGAAACACAGACTTTGTTGTCTGTAAAAAACTAATGTGGTGGTATGCTCAGGATCATTGTTCATTGGAATGTACCAAAGCTTTTACGAGGCTGACATCTTGAGATGTTGATTACAAATTTGCACATAATATGGTTTTCCAAATGATGCTGTTTATGTGGAGTGTACCAATCTCTCCCGCAGCAAAAGACCATCACAATATGACGCTACCAATAATGTACTTTACAGTTATAATAGTGTTCTCAGCCCTGCAAGGTTTCCATTATTTTCTCCAAATGTAATGACAGCCAATATGGCCAAAGATTTCAGATGAATTTGACCAGACCACATGACGTGTTCAAAAACTCAAGTCTGTCCGTAAGTGCATCTGAAAAACATGTAATTTGTCTTTTTATTTTGCTTTTGGAGTATCAGTTTCTTCCTTGCTGAGGGGTTTTCAGTTTATGTTTACACAGGAGCCTTTTCACTGTGGGAAATTACACTTAATACTACAACAACAAAAATAATTTCATGGAATTTGTTTATGGGCATAAATGGTAAATGATCTGCATTTGTATAGCGCTTTTCAGCCAGAGGACCACAAAGCGCTTTACACTACATTCAGTCATTCACCCATTCACGCACACATTCCCACACTGATGGTGGTAAGGTACTACATTGTTGCGACAGCTGCCCTGGGACACACTGACAGGAGCAAGGCCGCTGAACACAGGTGCCACCAGGCCCTCTGACCCCCACCAGCAGGCAAGGCAGGGGAAGTGTCTTGCCAAAGGACACAACAACAGACGGCATGGTGATCTTAATGCATTTACACCTGTGAATTTGAAGTAATTAAAAAAACCCTCTAAAATATTCTTCTCTCATCATTCTGGTACTTAGCAATAGAAATATTTTGTTAATCCTAACTTTTTCATGATGTGGTTTAAGGAGGACCTAAATGCAGCAGTTCAGGATGTAAGAAAATAAAAACGTTTAATAGGCAGAAATCCAAAACTTACACGAAACCAGAGCACACAAAGAAACGGGTTGGAAGACAAAGAATCCAGCAGGGCATGAGAGAGGGAGTCTGCTTAAATACTGAGGGAAAACTGAGAGATAATAGAGGAACTCGAGAGAAACAAGGTAATCAGATGCAGGTGGGAGTGAGAAAGCAGGTGAAGGCAATTAGCAACTGGGCAGGGAAACAGAATGTGTAATTGTTGGGTTCCTTAGCTGTTTGGGTTTTGAGTTTTACTTATTTCATTTCCTTACTCAGTTTACATTAACATTCTAGCTTATTTCTTGGTGTTTTGTTAAGTGTTATTTGAGTTTTTCCTTCCCCCACGTTTCCCCTCTTTTACCCTGAGGTGCTCTTATGATAGGTTTCTCGTCTTTTATTTTACTTAGGTCTATAGTTGATTATTAGTCTTTAGTATTCAGCTCTGTCTAGTCCTTATGTTTTGGAATTCTTCGTTTGCGTCACTTCTCGTTGTCCCATGTTTGTCTATTGTCAGCTGTTGCTTGTCTTGGTCATTCCTGTCCCCAGCTGTCCATAATCTCCCAATCACTCCTCCCAGTATATACGTTTCCTCCTGTCCTCATGTCTTCGCTGGTTCGTCGTCCTTACCCTGGTCTAGTCTGCGTCCTGTACTACCCGGTGTCTGAGTTTGGACTTATGATTAAAGATGAGCAGAAGGAGCTCAAAACAACACTCTGCATTTGGGTCCTCTTTTCACATAAACATGACAGTAATCTTTATAGCATTTTGTTTATTTGGTGCAACAAGTATTTTATGTTCAATAACATGTTAGGACTTTAAGCATAATTGAAAAGAAGACTAATTGGTATTATGACACCGTGTGGTGGATTGTTGTCACCACTCCCTGTTCTAATGTGGGCAGGTGTGAGTAAGAAAGGAGAAGAAGAAAGGGAGCGTGGTAGCTGATGTTATGTTGTGCTAACCTGCTGTCCTGCTGTTCGGCTAATAAAGAGGAGTTCAGAAAGAAAGTGTGGTCCGCCTTTCAATGCACTCCGAGAGTTGGCCAGCTACCGAACCGTAGATAAGGGTTACAGACTGGTGGCAGCAGTTGTTTTCTCCACTTTGTCTTTGGGTGAGCCTGAGGAGTCAACTAGCTTTGCTAGGTGGAGCCATGTCAGACCTTTTCTGTGGTCACTAGCAACGTGTTGTGAGTAACTTGTTTATGGAGATTAATTGTTGGCAGACGTTACTATTGCACCTTGGGGGACCGAGCCTTTTGCCGCTCCCACCCTTTGGAACTCACTCCCACCACCCATTAGAAACTCCAACTAACAATCAAACTTCAAATCGGTACTCAAAAGACCACCTTTTCAAACTAGCTTTTCCTTAAACCCTCTCTTTTATTTTGTTTTATTCCCAATGTATCTTGAGTGTCTTTAAGTGTCCAAAAAGGCAATATATAAGTTTGGTGTAGTATTATTATTATTATTACTGTACCGAACGAGCAGACGGTTATTTTTATTTTTTTATATTACCTTTTTTTACCACCTGTTCATGATGGCGTAGTGTTATCCCTACGGTAACCTTTAAAACTGTGGTCCCAGCTCTCTTCATGTCATTGACCAGATCCTCCCATGTAGTTCTGGGTGGATTTCTCACCTTTCTTATCATCAGTGATACCCCACCAGGTGAGATCTTGTATGGAGCCACAGTCCAAGGGAGGCTGACAGTCATATTTAGCCGCTTCCATTTTCTAACAATTGCTCCAACAGTAGATCTATTTTAACCAAGCTGCCTGGCAATTGCCCCGTAGCCTTTTCCAGCCTTCTGGGGGTCCACAATTTTGTCTCTGGTGTATTTTGACAGCTCTTTGGTCTTGATCATGGTAGTTGGAGTCTCACTAACCGTGGGGTGGACAGGTGTCTTTAATGAACTCAGACAGGTGCTACTAATTTAGATTAATAAGTGGAATTATTGAAAGCTAGAATTATTGCTGATTGCCAGGTGTTCAAATACATATGTGCAGCAATAAAACAAATAAATTCTTTAAAAATCATTCAATGTGATTTCCTGAATAAAAAAAGCTGTCTCTCACAGTGGAAATGCTCTACCAATGTGAATTTCAGACCCTTCCATAATTTCCAAGTGGGAGAATTTGCAACATCGCAGGGTGTTCAAATACTTATGTGCCTCACTGTATGAAAAGGATGACATCAGACGTGACCGAGGAAGGGACACATCACAGTTCTACATCTTGCTCTCCTAATGCTGTCCCTCTATCTCCTATAGTGATTCCTGCTAGGTCACAGATGACTGTTTTAGCTAAGGTTCAGCCCACTATAGGAGTACCTGATTTTGAGGCAGTACACTACACAATATACAGGTGTTCTGGAGCCTGGGCCACCAGGGCATTATGGTCTGTTAGCAGCACGAACGGTAGCTCAGGTACATGCAGGCTTAATATATATCAGGGTAAAGAACTCTACTTTGGCTGACATCCGAGTACCTCCTGACATCAGACTAGGTGATTTTTATCCCTTATATATTTGATATTGAGAATGACTATTGTTGTGACAAAGAGTGAGTTTTTGTCTGGTATACATAACCATCAATAATTATGATCAATAATTTAATAACAATAGAATTATTGATGAGGTTCAAGTTTAATTTGTTTAAAAAAGATAATCGGGGCACCAACCTCTAACTAGAGATACTTCTGTTTAGAATACCAGACATCCAGTCTCTTCTTGAAGGTGTAAATTCCCACACCGTAGACAATAATTGTAGATATATGTCTTTTTATAAATCTCAACTGGGCCGTCTTTTACTTTTTGCTGAATCATGAACTAATGCCTGAACGAAAGCATATGAGGCTTATTCTGGATTCGTTTGTGAACTCCTGGATGAGTCATCAACGGAGCTGTCTCAAGGTTGTATGAGGCCTTCAGACTCCTCTTCCTGTTAAGAATCTCTCTTAACCGGAAGAAATCTCTTTGATCTCAGAATTCTGACTTTAATCTCAATTACTAACTTTGATCTATGATTAATTACTTTGATCTCAGAATTCTGACTTTAATCTCAGAATACTGACTTTAATATCAGAATTCTCACTTTGATCTAAGAATTCTTACTTTAATCTCAGAATTCTGACTTTAATCTCAAAGCACTGACTTTAATCTCAGAATACTGACTTTAATCTCAGAATTCTGACTTTAATAACAATTACTAACTTTGATCTGTGATTAATTACTTTGATCTCAGAATTCTGACGTTGATCTCAGAATTCTGACTTTAATCTCAGAATATTGACTTTAATCTCATATTAATGATTTTTCTCTACAATTGACTTAGATCTCAGAATTCTGACTTTAATCTCAGATTACTGATTTTAATCTCCAATAAAGACTTTAATCTCAGAATTTTGACTTTAATCTAAGATTACTGCCTTTAATATATGGTTAATGACTTTGATCTAAAAATTCTGTCTTTGATCTCAGAATTCTGACTTTAATATCGGAACGGATTTTATTCTCAGATTACTAACTTTAATCTACAATAATTACTCTATTTTATTTTTATTCTATTTTTTTTATACCACGGTTTTTTCCCATTGTTTATGACCCAGTGCTCCTTCCTAGTTCCAGTCCTGGTGGTCCGCTCTCCCTCTGGAAGCCCCGGGAGGGCCCCGCGCTAATGACTTTAATCTCAGGATTATGACTTTAATCACAAAATACTTACGTTATTCTCAGGTTACTGCCTTTAATCTATGGTTAATTACTTTAATCTCAGAATTCTGACTTTGATCTCAGAATTCTGACTTTGATCTCGGAATACTGACTTTAATCTCAGATTAGTGACTTTAATCTCAAATTACTGACTATAATCTACGATTAACGACTATCTCAGGATTCTGTCTTTAATCTCAGGTCACTAAATTCAATCTACGATTAATCACTTTAATCTCAGGATTCTGACCTTAATCTTAGAATACTCACTTTAATCTCAGAATTCTCACTTTAATCTCAGAATTGTCACTTTGATTTCAGAATTCTCACTTTGATCTCAAAGCACTGACTTTAATCTCAGAATTCTGATTTTAATCTCAATTAGTAACTTTGATCCATGATTAAATACTTTGATCTCAGAATTCTGACTTTGATCTCACAATACTGACTTTAATCTCAGAATATTGACTTTAATCTCTGAATTCTGACTTTAATCTCACAATACTGACTTTAATATCAGAATTCTCACTTTGATGTCAGAATTCTCACTTTAATCTCAGAATTCTGACTTTAATCTCAAAGCACTGACTTTAATCTCAGAATTCTGACTTTAATCTCAAATACTAATTTTGATCTATGATTAATTACTTTGATCTCAGAATTCTGATTTTAATCTCATAATTCTGACTTTAATCTCAGATTACTGATTTTAATCTCCAATAAAGACTTTATTTTTAGAATTCTGACTTTAATCTAAGATTACTGCCTTTAATATATGGTTAATGACTTTGATCTCAAAATTCTGACTTTGAACTCAGAATTCTGACTTTAATATCGGAACTGACCTTATCCTCTCCCTGGACTGCCACTTTATCGTGGTGGAGGGGTTTGAGTGTCACAATGATCCTAGGAGCTATGTTGTCGGGGGCTTTTTGCTCTTGGTAGGGTTCTAGGTTAGGGATCAGACAAAGTGCAGCCCAAAAGACCCCTATGATGAGTAAAACAATTGGAATCAGTGTACCCTCGCCCAGACGCGGGTCACCGGGGCCCCCCTCTGGAGCCAGGCCTGGAGGGGGGGCACGTTGGCGAGCGGCTGGTGGCCAGGCCTTTACCCATGGGGCCCGGTCGGGTTTAGCCCGAAGAGGTAACATGGGTCCCCCTTCCCATGAGCTCACCACCTGTGGGAGGGGCCATATGGGTCGGGTGCTGTGTAGGATGGGTGGCAGCCAAAGGCGGGGACCTTGGTGGTCCGATCCTCGGCTGCAGAAGCTGGCTCTCGGGACGTGGAACGTCACCTCTCTGGTGGGGAAGGAGCCAGAGCTGGTGTGCGAGGTTGAGAGGTTTCGACTGGACATCGTTGAACTCGCCTCGATGCACGGCTCTGGCTCTGGAACCCGTCTCCTTGAGAGGGGTTGGACTCTCTTCCACTCTGGTGTTGCCCCTGCTGAGAGATGCCGAGCTGCGGTGGGCATACTTGTTGCCCCCCATCTCGGCGCCTGTACGTTGGGGTTTACCCCGGTGAACGAGAGGGTAGCCTCCCTCCGCCTACGGGTGGGGGGATGGGTCCTGACTGTTGTTTGTGCTTACGTGCCAAACAGCAGATTAGATTACCCACCCTTTTTGGAGTCTTTGGAGGGGGTGCTGGAGAGTGCTCCTCCCAGGGACTCCCTTGTTCTGCTGGGGGACTTCAACGCTCACGTGGGCAATGACAGTGAGACCTGGAGGGGTGTGGTCGGGCGGAATGGCCCCCCCCATTTCTGAATCCGAGTGGTGCCTTGTTATTGGACTTTGTGGTCGTCATGGATTGTCCATAACAAACATCATGTTCAAGCATAAAAGTGTCCATATGTGCACTTGGCACCAGGACACCCAAGGCTGCAGCTCGATGATCGACTTGGTTGTCGTCTCATCTGATCTGCGGCCGCATGTTTTGGACACTCGGGTGAAGAGAGGGGCTGAGCTGTCCACTGACCAGTACCTGATGGTGAGTCGGCTCCGATAGTGGGGGAGGACGCAGGACAGACCTGAGGGCCCAAACGTGTTGTGAGGGTCTGCTGGGAACGTCTGGCAGAGTCTCCTGTCTGAAGGAGCTTTAACTCACTCCTCCGGCAGAACTTTGAACACGTCCCGGGGGAGGCGGGGGACATTGAGTCCGAGTGGACCATGTTCCGTGCCTCCATTGTCGAGGCGGCTGACCGAAGCTGTGGCCGCAAGGTGGTCGGTGCCTGTCGCGGCGGTAACCCCTGAACCTGCTGGTGGACACCGGCGGAAAGGGATGCTGTCAGGCTGAAGAAGGAGTCATATCGGGTCTTTTTGGCTTGTGGGACCCCTGAAGCAGCTGATAGGTACCGGCAGGCCAAGCGGGATGCGGCTCGGATGGTCGCTGAGGCAAAAGCTCGGGCATGGGAGGAGTTTGGAGAGGCCATGGAAAACGACTTCCGTACGGCTTCGAAACGATTCTGATCCACCATCCGGCGTCTCAGGGGTGGGAAGCGGTCTGCCACCAACACTGTTTACAGTGGGGATGGTGTGCTGCTGACCTCGACGCGGGACGATTTAGGTCGGTGGATGGAATACTTCGAAGACCTCCTCAATCCCACCGGCACGCCTTCCAATCTGGAAGCAGGGTTTGGGGACTTTGGGTCGGGCTCTCCAATCTCTGGTGCTGAAGTCACCGAGGTCGTTAAAAAGCTCCTTGGTGGCAAGGCTCCGGGGGTGGATGTGATTCGGCCGGAGTTCCTAAAAGCTCTGGATGTTGTGGGGCTGTGTTGTTAACGTGGCTCTGCAATATCATCGGGGACATCGGGGGCAGTTCCCTTGGATTGGCAGACCGGGGTGGTGGTCCCCCTGTTTAAAAAGGGGGACCACAGAGTGTGTTCCAACTACAGGGGGATCACACTTCTAAGCCTCCCTGGTAAGGTCTATTCAGGGGTTCTGGAGAGGAGGGTCTGACGGATAGTCGAAGCTCGGATCCAGGAGTAACAATGCGGTTTTCGTCCTGGCCGTGGAACACTGGACCAGCTCTACACCCTCAGCAGGGTCCTGGAGGGTGTGTGGGAGTTCGCCCAACCGGTCTACATGTGTTTTGTGGACTTGGAGAGGGCGTTCAACCGTGTCCCTCGGGGGGCCCTGTGGGGGGTACTCTGGGAGTATGGGGTACCGGGCCCCTTGATATGGGCTGTTAGGTCCCCGTACGACCGGTGCCAGAGTTTGGTTCGCATTGCCGGCAGTAAGTCGGGCTTGTTTCCGGTGAGAGTTGGACTCCGCCAAGGTTGCCCTTTGTTACCGATCCTGTTCATAACTTTTATGGACAGGATGTCTAGGCGCAGCCAAGGTGTTGAGGGGATCCATTTTGGTGGCCTCAGGATTGCGGTTGGCTTCATCGAAACGTGATCTGCAGCTTCCGCTGGGGCGGTTCACAGCCGAGTGTGAAGCGGCTGGGATGAGAATCAGCACCTCCAAATCCGAGGCCATGGTCTTGAGCCGGAAAAGGGTGGGGTGCCTTCTCTGGGTCGGGGATGAGGTCCTTCCCCAAGTGAAGGAGTTTAAGTATCTGGGGGTCTTTTCCACGAATGAGGGAAAAATGGAGCGAGATCATGGATACAAGCGGCTGAAATGAGTTTCCTTGAATGTCTGGGCTCTCCCTTAGAGACAGGGTGAGACGGATGAGCTGCTGCTGAGATCTCACGAGAGCTGTGCGTAAGTAATATGGCGGTAAACTGGTAAAACAAACACACTCGGGTAAAAACAAACCATAACATTTGAGCCAAATACAGCAAACGTTTAATAATAATAATAACCATTATTTTGTATTTCTCCATAAACAAACTGGACGAGGAAACCTTGCACAGCCTGGAAAGCTACTTGGACGAGTGCTTTGACAACATTGTTATGGGCAAGCCACAGAAATCCACCTCTGCTATGCCGACAAGCACACCATCACAAAAACGCACCCGTTCTGAGGCCAGCACCTCCACCATCTCTCCAGAGAAAAGCTACAGTGATGTCCTGGACTCAATAGATAAGAAGCTAACCAGCCTATACGCCCGTCTGGCCCTGGTTGAGGTTCTCCATAAAGAATTTCAAGCTCTAAGAGAATCCCTGGAGTTCAGCCAACAACAGGTAGCATCGCTCGCTGCAGAAAACCAAACGCTTAGGGAGAGTGTAAATAAACTCACCGAGGGGATGACGCAGCTGTCCGGAGAAAGTAAGAGGATGAAAGAAACTATCTTGGATATACAGGCCAGGGGAATGCGGGAAAATCTTGTTTTTTCCAGGATCCCAGAACAGGCTGAGGACGACGCTGAATCCACCGTCCGAGATTTTCTCCAACATCGGTTAAAGCTCCCAAGCGACACGGTAAAAAACATCACTTTTCACCGCGTCCAAGAGGTAAGAAGCCCAATAACAGCCGGCTACGACCTATTGTTGCTAAATTTGAGCATTACAAGCAAAAAGAGCAGGTCAGAGGCCGGGCAGAGAGCTACGGGGAATGAATTGCAGCGTTAACGATCAATATCTGAAGGAAATCCTGGATAGAAGGCGCGTTTTGTTCCCAATCAGAAAGAAATATATCAGTGAAGGCACCAGATCTACAGTAGCGGTAGATAAACTGTATGTTAATGGGCAGCTGTTCAGGGACCCCCAGCTTACTCCTTGGCTTTATTAGTCATGTAACACTGGTCAGATAAGAGTTGTTTTATCAGTCAACTATAATGTAATGTTAGCACAGCTCTGTAAAGTTGTTTACATTACTCAATGTGGGCGGGGCCAGGGCTAATCACTGGGATACTGGCTCTTTTTTCTTTTCTCATCTTCACATGTCTATCACCAAATGTCTTTGTCACTTCTTTTTCCTTCTTTTATCACTCACACACACACACAGAATTTTTTCATAATATAACTATTTCTTTCTCTCTCACCCTCACCCTTCACACCTTCACAACGTTCTTCTATTTCTCTCTTTCTTATATCTCGGCTTTTGGATTTTCAATCAGGCAACCCCAAGCACAAACTAATAATACACCTTTGTTTATCTGTTTCTATGGTGATATGGACTTTAAAACTTTTGTCTCAAAACTATGGCTACTCTAAGGTTTGTCACATGGAATTTTCATGGAGCTGACACCAGAGAGAAAAGAGTTAAGATTTTTAACCAGCGTAAAAGATTGAAGGCAGATGTCGTCTTATTACAAGAAACCCATAAATCTACCTCAGCTGCAGATGATCTTAAATCCCCTGAGTTTCCTGATGTGTTTTGTGCATGCTATAACTCTAGACAAAGGGGAGTAGCAATATTAATAAATGAAAATTTAAAGTTTACAGTAATAGATACAGTTACAGATCCAGAGGGTAGATTTATTATAGTAAAACTATCTATACATAACCAAAAGTTATCTATTGTCAGTATATATGGTCCAAATGTTGATGACCCCTCATTCTTTCATTCCTTCTTCTCGGTGCTCCTTGAACACATGGATTGCTCACTTCTTCTTGGGGGCGACCTCAACTTTGGTTTAAATGAAGAAATAGACAGGCTCAGCACAGCAGGGACTCAGCGCAGCTGGAAATCTATAGATATACTCAAACAGTACATGAGTGATTATGGACTTTGCGATGCATGGCGATCTCTTCACCCCAATGACAAAAAATATACTTTCTTCTCAAATGTTCACCATTCATATTCTCGACTGGATTATTTGTTAGTCAGGAGCTCACCGTTGACTGACATTTCAGACACTGAGATACACCCTATAGCTGTTAGCGATCATGCTCCTGTTTCTCTAACTTTAGTAAATAAAACAGAAACACCTCAAAGCAAAAATTGGAGATTTAATATATCCTAACTTAAGGATAAAGAATTTTGTTAAATATTTTGAAAAAGAGTGGACCTCATATTTGGAATATAACAACCTCCCTGGTAAGTCGCCAACCATTCTTTGGGAGGCAGGAAAAGCTGTGATTAGAGGTGAAATAATCTCATTGTCATCAAATAAAAAGAAAATGGAAAAAAAACTTATTCAGGAATTAGAAGAAACTATTAATTCATTAGAAGCTTCTCTAGATGAGGAGAGACTAGGCAAAATCCGTAAAGCAAAGCTAGAATTAAATCAAATTATGAATAAACAGACCCAGTTCTTAATTCAAAGACTTAGGATGGAAAAGTTTGAACAAGGTAATAAATCAGGTAGATTTTTGGCTAACCAGCTTAAAATTAATAAAGGTAAAACAACTATATCTGCTATTAAAGATCAGACCGGGAATACAGTATATGATCCTGCAAGAATAAACAACACATTTAAAGACATTTTACAAGGCTTTATACTCACCAGAGATAAACCCATCAGATCATGAAATTGAACAATTTTTGGATAACATAACACTACCTAAATTATCTGAAAGTCAAGCGATGGCCCTGGATTCACCACTAACAGCGGCTGAACTCCAGGAGGCCCTCCAAGGCATGCCCAATAAAAAGGCTCCAAGCCCAGATTGATTTCCAGCAGAGTTCTATAAAGAATTCTGGAATATTCTGACACTAACATTCCACAGAATGCTGCAGGAAACCAAGAAAAATGGCCGACTCCCACCAAATATGAATTCTGCCTACTAAAATCAGGTAAAGACCCTGTGTTTCCCACCAGCTATCGTCCCATTTCCCTTATTAATGTTGATCTTAAAATAATCTGCAAAGCCCTCGCAAAAAGGATAGAGAAAGTAATCCCTCTTATAATACATCCTGATCAAACTGGTTTTATTAAAGGGAGACATTCATCCACAAATTCACGTAGATTAATAGATTTGATAGATTTTTCTTACTGTAAAAAGATTAAAACTTATATATTATCTTTAGATGCAGAAAAAGCATTTGTTAGAGTTAACTGGAAATTCTTATTTGTAACCTTACATAAATTTGGCTTTGGAAATTCTTTTATAAACTGGTTGAAAATATTATACAGTTCACCGACAGCATGTATCAGGACTGTTGGGGACACACAGCCATTGGGTGGCGCTAACCCACATTCTAGCTCTGACAGGAGGAGAAGAAGACCAGAGGTTATATAAGGCACCGCTACAGATATCCAATTCCTCTCCAGTTCTGGCTTTTAGCCAAACAGCGCCAGGAGAGATCCAATCCTCTCCAGTTCTGGCTTTCAGCCAAACAGCGCCAGGAGAGATCCAATCCTTCCTTCGCTGGCGAGGGAAAAGACGCGAGTTCTGAGTGGAACTCACTCCGAGGATGAGAATACTGCTGATCAATCAGGTGAATCAAACCCAGTGTTTTGAGATAAACCCCACTGTTCCGCCTGAGCCCTGCTTTCTGAACAGATGCTGCCGTATGAAGCGAGCCGCTAACAGCTACCGAATGCCACAGAACCGGGTCGAGACTGGAGCGTTACCCCACCGTGACAAAGCCTGGGACAATGCTATCTTGAACCTGCAGAGAAGGTACTGTGTCGGTGAACTGAGGTGCAGCTGATCGCTGCTTAGCAAGCCGAAGAGGACGACACGACGTTCCGAGCTAATGCTACCCGCGATTCAACAGCTATAATCCTCCCACTGCTAACAGACCGTAGCTGTGGCTAGCCTGCTGGCTAACGTTGTTTTGGCTTCGCCCATCATCCACGGAGCAACCTGGAGAACTTTAACCGTTCAATAAGGTCTGTCTGGGCAAAGGCAAGGCAAGGCAATTTTATTTGTATAGCACACTTTCAACAGCAGGGTAATTCAAGGTGCTTTACATGATTTGGTGATTTAAAAGAAACACATAAAAGAAAAACACATTACACATGATACACAATAGAAAAAATAAAAACAAGCAAGAGAGCATGAACACATTTCATACATATAACATCAAGCATTTACTCAAAGGCAATTCTAAACAGATGGGTTTTTAGTCTCGATTTAAAGCAGTTCAGAGTTTCAGCAGCTCTACACTCGTCAGGAAGTCCGTTCCAGATAAGGGGAGCATAGAAACTGAAAGCTGCTTCTCCATGTTTAGTTCTGAGTCTAGGGATGTTTAGTAGGCTAGAGTTGGAGGACCTGAGTGGTCTTGGTGGTTGGTACCATAACAACAGGTCTTCAACATATTTTGGTGCTAAGCCATGTAATGATTTATAAACTAGTAAAAGTATTTTAAAGTCTATTGTCTGAGCTACAGGGAGCCAGTGTAAGGACTTTAGAACTGGGGTGATGTGCGAGATTAGGTTAGTTTAAACAAGAATTAAGGGTTGTTTATTTTCACTGTGATTTGTTACTTTGTGTAAGATTTCATTTATTGTTCGGGTACAAACAGGCCGGTCGGCCTGGAGGTTTAAACAGTGATTTTCGAGGTTTCCGATGGAAAGTCGTTTTATATCCTGCAACCTGAGTTACTCAGTTTTTCGTTTGATGTTTAATAAATGGACCAGAGCGACTTTAAGCAGCACCACGTGAGTTAGCTGTAGGCTACATGCTCTAGTGAACCACGTGGGCCCGCCATTGACGGCGTTTTATTCATGAACAATAAAGACTGCCGTTAATGCTATTCAAAATAGAGATCGACTTTAAAACGGATAGTTTAAACACTAAACTAATCTTTTAAGTCATCTTTGAGACCGCCTTCTTGGTAAGTCAAAATACTAAATTAGATTGACATAATTGGTACTGCCGTTAACATCAACATAAAGTCTAAATAATAAATTAGATCAATCACAGCGGTGACCGATCCATTAAATAGAATCAATTATCTAAAGGTTATTGATTTCTAATTCAGCAAATGGTTTAATGAAACATTGCTTCTTCCAAACAATGTTTTTCTTCACTTCTGCTTTGCATTGTGAATTGGTGGTTTGAAAACAAACCAGAATCTGCTGATTAGTCTTAAACTAATCGCAATTAGTTTAAAACTAACTTAACTTTATTCCTAACACTGTTCAATACAAGCCTTGGTCTTTGAGCAAACATATTCATTCTGAACTGTGACATCATTATCAATTTATTGTTTGTTTCTATTTCTGTGCATTTTTATCACTTTTACTGTTTTACTTCGGAGTGTGAGTTTTATTATCGTTATTCTTTTCTTAGTAGTTTAGTTGTGTTTTACTAGTTTGGTGAGTTTTTTGATTAAACTATGTTAACTGAAAGTGAATTCTTGTTGTAATAAACTCTTGTTTTTTGGAAAACTGTTGTTGTTATTTCACCTACATGTGTAGTAACTTGCTGTTCAGGTACGCCAAGAACTCATTCCTTCATAAATTGTTTAATTATCTCAGCCTTATCAGGCAGGTAATCATAAACATAAACTGAGACTGAACAATTTGGCTATTGATATTCCTGGAATCCAGGTGGTGCCCTAAACGAGATAATTTTTACATAAAATTATTAATCTGATTAATAATTTCCCTAAGCAATTATTCATAATTATTCATAGCCAAAACCTACCTATCTGTGGCACAACAGAACTAATATCCAAACATCATCTAGGTTTTATCTTCAGAGAGGTACCAGACAGGGATGTCCTCTCTCTCCCTCCCTGTTCGCTATTTTTATTGAACCACTAGCTGCAGCAATCAGGCAAACTCACAATATTAAAGGCATAAAATGCAATAACATAGAACATAAAATCAGTCTTTATGCAGATGATGTATTACTTTTTCTCCAGCATTCACAAACCTCTTTCTCTCAGGTAATCGGGTTGATAAACTCTTACTCAAATGTTTCAGATTATTCTATAAATTGGTTAAGATCTACAGTTCTTCCAATTAATTGTTCTGTCCAGAATCCAACTAATACACAATTGCAGTCAGGGAATATTACCTATTTAGGTATCAATGTCTCACCAAGACTGGCAGATTTAATAAAGCTAAACTACATCCCACTTTTAAAAAAAGTGGAAGATGATCTTGCTAGATGGAAATCCCCACCCATATCACTTATGGGAAGGGTTGCTTCGATAAAAATTATGGTTTTGCCCAGAATCAACTACTTATTCTCAATGATCCCAAGTAAACCATCACTAGACTGGTTTAGATCTCTGGACTCCTCTATCTCTAAATTTCTTTGGAAAGATAAACCCCCACGTATCAGCTTAAAAACACTGCAGAAGACCAAAGAAAAAGGAGGTCTAGATCTACCAAACTTCCATCATTATTTCTTAGCCAACAGGCTCCAATACATCTCAAGATGGTTAAAACATAGCTACCTAGACGAGTCCTGGATAGACGTAGAACAGACACTATGTAATAAGATAACATTTTCAGACCTACCATTTATTAGCTCAAATATAAAACGACATGAATGCTTTAAAAGCATAAATATCAGCTCCTCTCTGACAGCATGGTGGGAGTTTCTAAAAATGACAGAGTCCACAATAATCCCATGCAGACGTACACCCATCTGGAATAACCCCGACATCTTGCAAAAAAAATGTATGATAAGTTTTCCAGTCTGGAGGTGCAATGGAATTGAATACCTGGAACATATATTTGAAGGAACAGACTTTATCCCATTTAATACATTAATTACACAATATGGTATTGATAAAAACAAATTCTTAGAATATCAACAAATTAAATCTATTATTAAAGGTAAATTAGTCACAATACAGCTGAATTACAAATTACAGCAAGAGTTTTAGATTTTCTTAATCTCAACCATCCCAAATTGCTGTCTAAAATATACAAAACTTTATCTACATTAGATGAATCAATAGCCATCCCTATTTCAAAATGGGAGGTGGATTTATCCGCCAGCTTTGACCAAAACGTCTGGTCTCAGATTTGTTTAAGAACCTTTAAAATAACAAAATTTTAAAAAATTTGCAATTAATACAATACAAAATCCTTAATAGAGTACACTATACAGGTCAACGAATGTTTAGGATGGGTTTTACATCGTCTAACACCTGCTTACAATGCACAAGCAATATACCCGATACTTATATTCATGCGCTTTGGTTCTGTTCACCTGTTAAGAAATTTTGGTGCCAGATATGTGAGGACTTATCAAAGTGTCTGAAATGTAACATCCCACCATCTCCCTCAGTTTGCCTGTTAGGAAATTTAAATGATGTCACCATGGACACAAAGTCAGTTCTAGTGGTTCACATTGCCTTATGCATCGCTAAGAAAACTATCCTCCTGAACTGGAAAAATAAAAAAGCTCTTAATATTAATCAGTATAAAAATCTCTTGTTGGACCATATTGGTCTTGAGATGGCCTCTGGCTCCATATCTGATCAATCTCTCTGGGCTCCTTTGATTGGCTCCATCACCTAGTAGGGGTGGGGGGCACTTGGTTTTGTCGTTTGGGATACTGTTGCTGATGTGGGGGTTTTGGGGTTGGAGGCGTCTGGGGGGGACCCCTGGGGGTGGGATCACTGGCGGATGGGGCGCTGGACGTCGTGGCCGGCCTGGGGTTGGGCTTTGGGTGGTAACTCCTGATGGTTGCATGCGGAGCCTTAGGGGGGTTGCACTGGCGGACATGGGTTACTGGCCTGGTGGCAGTGCTGCGCCTGGGCAGGGTCTGGGGTGGTCCTGGGGATTCGGGGCTCTGGGGCGCCGTGCCCCCTAGCTGTGGTCCCAGCTGGGGGTCGGCAGGCGTGGGGTCTCTGTTGCCTGTGGGAGTCGGGGCCGGCCAGCGGCCGGCATGTGCAGCCGCCTCTCTCTTTTTCTCTGGGCCGATTGTCATAGCCGGTCCCTGTATGGCGCCTCGCCTTGTTTGCTGGTTGGGATGCCTGGCTGCTGGTCGCGGCGGCTGGGTGGCATTTCTGGCCCGGATCAGTCCTTTCTCGCACTGGACTTGGCTCCTGGGTCTTGGTCTTTGTGCGGGGCGCTGGGGTCGGGCATTTGGCCGGGTTCGGTCGGACTTGCGGGTGGACTGGCCGGGTGGTGGGCGTGCAGGGCAGGTGGGTGGGGCGCTGGGTTTGGTCTCCTGCCGGGCCGTTGAGCAGCAGTGGTCGCTCCACAAGGAATGGGGCTGGTGGATGTCGGCCTGGTGGGTCGGCCGCCCGGCACATCGGTTTGCTCCTGGTCTGGGCGGGTACGTCGCTGTAGTTCAGGCTACAGGGGCCTTTGGTGTGCGGGTGGCGCTGGGGGCCTCCTTTGCTGGTGGGGAGGCTGTTGCTATGGAGCGACAGGTGCGGGAGGGGGGGGCGAACTCAACCTGGGTGTCTAGTGTCTTTTGTGTTTTGAGAGTAGAGCAAATGTCAGGGTGGGTTTAGTTCCCCTTCTGGGATGGGGCTGAGGGGACTTCCTTGTGGTCCGTGGGGCTTTGTGGTGCTGTGGCCGTGGGCCCCGGGTCGAACGTGCCATGGCCTCCCTCCCCTGGTGGATCCTGGTGAACAGCGGTGCCTATTGGGGTCAGTGGGGGAGCTGGCTCCCTGGGAAGACATTTTGTCTTCCAGTCCTTCCCTCCCCATCCCTGGACACCTCTGTCCACCCGCTCCATCACTTTACCACTCATATAGGGTCTTGGGGCATGGGCACATCACTGGGGTGCGAGGAGGGGTTTCCCTCCTCGCTATCCCGTGGTGTCCTGAGACCCAATTTTAATATACAACGTAGACACTCCCACTTATAACATTCTCACGCGACACATATGTAGGGACTTTGGGGTGGGCACTCTTTTCGGCATCCAGAGGGGGAGCGGTTCAATCAGCTTCACCTCTGGTGCCGGTGCCCACTATTAAACCACATTTAGACACTGAGGGCTCGGGGTGGGGGATGTGGGATGTGTGGCTGCCTTCCCCACATCCCACCCCTCTGTTTTAAATGCACATTACAACAACACGCATCAACACCATACTTAAGCGGGGGGATGGAGGCTAGGGGTCTTTTCACACCCCTATTCGCTACGGGCCATCAGGGGTTGGGGTCCGGAGGAGGAACAGGCGGTCTGGTCCGGGTCCTGGGCTGTCGGGCTGCTTTGCCACTGTGGGGCCCTTGGCGGTCTGCTTGTCTCCTAGAAAGTAGGGGGTCCATCTCCCGGGTCCGGGGGCTGGTGGCTCTACTGGGGCATCGGTACCTGGACCTGGGAGCATGAAGTGTGTATGGGGTGTGTGAGTGAGGGTACAGCGTAATTTTTTTGGGTGTCTTGGTGAGTTAGTGAGAATGTGTGTGTTTAAGAGGGAGGGAACGTATGACTGTGTCTGTATGTCTTTGTCTACCTGTCAGGTTGGATGTTGGTCTGCGCCCTCGCCTGGCGCACCTCAGGCCTTACACTTAATGGGGGGCCCATTTCCCCTCAGTCACTCCCCGCCGGTGATGGGCCCCTGCCTGCCGGTGCATCGGTGGTCATTCCGGTTCGGACCTGGTGCGTGCCTGGCCGGGCCTTGGGGGGCCGGTGTGTCGGTCGGCCGGTGTGTCGGTCGGTCGATGCGCTGGGCCGATATCTTCCTTTGGTTGGTTGGGGCACCTCTTTTAGGGGTGCCAGGTTTGAGATTGTTGGGTGGTGCCTGCTCGGTGGCTCGGCGGGATGCGGATCCGGTGTCTGCTCGTTCGATCACCTGTTCTGTGCGCACCGTGCGTGGTCGGTTCATTGGCGGGTTGGACCGGCCCTGGCCCTCGTTGGATGCCTGGTCTCGGCGCTCTGCATTGTGCGGGATCAGGACCCGGGAGCTGGTACAACTTGGTGTCCAGATGCTGGCTGAGCCCGGCCTGGGGATGCTGTCCGTCCCCTGCGGCTATCGGTGGAGCGCCCCGACGTAGGGCAGGAGTGGGGCGCTGGGATGTTGGCAGTGGGGATTGGCCTAGGGTGGTGGTGGCGCGTGGCGGCCGCTCCCTTGTCGGGTCCCTGCTGGGGGGTGGGGTGCCCCTGGGCCCCGGCTCTCCTGGTCCGGTTTCCAGCGGGGCCCGTGGGCTCGTCACTGCTGCCCCCAGGCCCCTGCATAGTAGCCGCTGGACGTTCCCCTGGGGTTCTCCTTTGCTCCACTCTTGGGGGATGCGGTCGGCCCTGCCCGGGTCCGCCTGGGGCTTTGGGGGTCCTTTGGATGTCTTTGCTCCGATCTCCTTCATGTCTGCATCGATTCCTGGGAGACGGATTGATGCCTGCTCACACCAACTATCGAACACTCTTATGGAGAAACCTTATACGCACCAGCATGCTAACAAACATACATAGATGTGGGGTCTCTGGTGTTTAAGGATATATTCTTGGGCTGAGGTTATCATTACTAGAGCTTGATTAATCGGTACCATGAGTTTTTCTGTGACATTGTTGTTGTGTTTTTATATCTATTTTTGCGTGATGTGGTTGTGTAATTCTTAGTTCACAATGTTTGGTTTGTTTTGTCGATGTTAATTTTTCGTGTTTTGTTTTGTTTTTTCCCCCTCTCTCTGCCGTCCTGTGGGTATGGAGGCAGACTTCAATGTCTTCCTGTGTTTTCTTTGTTCCCCTTCCTCTCTTGTATTTTCAATTCACCCTCTCTCTTGACTTTTTGTTTCCTACCTCTCTTCTTCATCTTCCTTCTTTCTTCTCCTTAATTTTCCGTCTCCGTGTCCATAACATCAGGAAATAAAACCCCCAACAATTCATAATAAAGATTTTTCACACATATATCAAGTGGAGGACTATAGCAAAAGCTGTACTGCTCCGCTTGTGAAAGTAAATCTGTTGGGCTTCTACTTGGTACTCAGACACCAATTCTGAGCTCCACACTGCCAAACAGGACACGTAAAAAAAAAAAGAGATAGGGTGAGAAACTCAGTCATCCCGAGGGGGCTCAGAGTAGAACCGCTGCTTATCCACATCAAGAGGAGTCAGTTGAGGTGGCTCGGGAATCTGGTCAGGATGCCTCCTGGACGCCTCCCTGGTGAGGTGTTTTGGGCACGTCCCACCAGGAGGAGGCCCAGGGGAAGACCCAGGAAACGCTGGAGGGACTATGTTTCTCGGCTGGCCTGGGAACGCCTTGGGATTCCTCCTGAGGAGCTGGAACAAGTGGCTGGGGAGAGGGAAGTCTGGGTCTCTTTGCTTAGGCTGCTGCCCCCGCGACCCGACCCCAGATAAGCGGAAGAAAATGGATGAATTGACTTTATTCTCAGATTACTAACTTTAATCGACAATGAATTACTTTATTTTATTTTTGTTTTTTACTTTTTATCCCACGGTTTTTTCCCTTTGCTTATGACCCAGTGCTCATTCTTAGTTCCAGTCCTGGTGTTCCACTCTCCCTCCCGCACTAATGACTTTAATCTCAGGATTATGACTTTAATCTCAAAATACTTACGTTATTCTCAGGTTAATTCAATTCAGTTTATTTATATAGCGCCAATTCACAACAGATGTCATCTCAAGGCACTTAACAAGAAGTCATTTCAATACATTTATACAAACATTCCAATCAGTTAAAAAGTTTCCTATTTAAGGAATCCCAGCAGATTGCGTCAGTCATTGGCGTGAGGTTGGGCAGATTTCCAACCACAGCAATCCTTCAGCAATCCCTCATACTGAGCAAGCATGTAGCGACAGAGGAGAGGAAAAACTCCCCTTTAACAGGAAGAAACCTCTAACAGAACCAGGCTCAGTGGGAGCGGCCATCTGCCACGACCGTCTGGGGGTTTGAGAAGACAGAGCAGAACACAGAAGGAACAGAAGATCCGATATAAGAGAACTTTCTATGTTACAGAAAGTAAAAAGTTGATAACAGGACACAGTGGATGTTCAGTTACTGAGAGGATCATCCCACTCGATGACCCCCGTCCAACAGGGCATTGCAGCCAAGCAGGATACCAGACCAGGTGTATCTTCGATGGGGAGAAAAACACTGAGAGAAAACAAAGTTAACAGTCGAAATAACAGAATGTACTGTAATACAACTGGAGAGTTGTAGGAGAAAAGGAAGTAGCAGAGTGAAGAAAATTGGTAAGTCTGTCCTCCAGCAGTCTAAGCCTATAGCAGCATAACTACAGAGATAGCTCAGGAGGACCTAAGCCACTCTAACTATAAGCTTTATCAAAAAGGAAAGTTTTAAGCCTGGCCTTAAAAGTAAACAGAGTGTCTGCCTCACGGACTAAAGCTGGGAGCTGGTTCCACAGGAGAGGAGCCTGATAACTAAAAGATCTGCCTCCCAATCTACTTTTAGAGATCCTAGGAACTACAAGTAAACCTGCAGTCTGAGAGCGAAGTGCTCTTTTAGGAACATATGGAACAATTAGATCTCTGATGTATGATGGAGCTTGATTATTAAGGGCTTTGTATGTAAGAAGAAGGATCTTAAATTCTATTCTGGATTTAACAGGGAGCCAATGAAGGGAAGCTAAAACAGGAGAAATGTGATCTCTCTTTTTAATATTCATCAGAACTCTTGCTGCCGCATTTTGGATCAACTGAAGGCTTTTAATGGCATTTTGTGGACTTCCTGATAGTAAAGAATTACAGTAGTCCAGCCTTGAGGTAACAAATGCATGGACTAGTTTCTCAGCATCACTCCTGGACAGGATGTTTCTAATTTTAGCAATATTCCGGAGGTGAAAGAAAGAAATCCTAGAAACCTGTTTAATATGGGATTTAAATGTCAAGTCTTGGTCAAAAATAACGCCGAGGTTCTTTACGTTATTACTGGGGGCCAATTTAATGCCCTCCAGATGAAGTGATTGACTAATCAGTTTCTGTTTAAGAACTTCTGGTCCAAAGACAGCAACTTCTGTCTTGTCAGAATTTAAAAGCAAAAAGTTTAGGGTCATCCATGCTTTTATGTCTTCCAGACATGCCTGTAATCTACCTAACTGACTGGGTTCATCAGGATTTATGGATAAATATAGTTGTGTATCATCGGCATAGCTGTGGAAATTTATCCCATGCTGTCTAATGATTCTACCAATTGGAAGCATATATATGGTGAAAGGAATTGGTCCAAGGACAGAACCCTGTGGAACTCCACAAGTAACCCTTGAGAGTGAAGAAGATTGATCATTTAGATGAACAAACTGGAATCTGTCAGACAAATATGATTTAAACCAGCCTAGTGGTGTTCCTTTGATCCCTGCAACATGTTCAAGCCTTTCTAAGAGAATATTATGATCGACTGTGTCAAAAGCAGCACTGAGATCTAACAAAACCAGAACAGACACCAGTCCATTATCTGAGGCCATGAGAATATCATTAGTAACCTTCACCAGTGCTGTTTCAGTGCTATGATGAGCTCCAAAACCTGACTGAAACTCTTCAAACAGCTCGTTACTGTTTAGATGTTCACAGACTTGATTAGCAACTATTTTCTCAAGGACTTTGGATAAGAAAGGAAGGTTAGATATAGGTCTGTAATTCACTAAGTCATCTTGATCAAGGGAAGGTTTCTTGAGTAAAGGTTTAATTACAGCTATTTTAAATTCCTGTGGTACGTATCCGTTTACTAAGGATAGATTCATCATATCCAAAATGGGGCCAGGAACCAAATGGAATACTTCTTTAAATTATTTGGTTGAGATTGGGTCCAAAATACAAGTTGAAGGTTTAGATGAGGCTAATATTTTTGATAATTCTGAAAGCTCGACTGAATCAAAACAGCCTAAGCAATACTGAGGTTCTACAGTTCTTTCCGATACTGACTCATTTACTGAGGAAGAAGTAATCATGTTTGGGAGGGTGCCAATGATTTTATTTTTAATAAAATTTATTTTATTTATGAAGAATCTCATAAAATCATCACTGCTAAGAGCCGGGGGAATAGTTTGCTCAACAGAGCTATGACTCTGTGTAAGTTTGGCAACTGTACTAAAAAGAAACCTAGGATTGTTTTTATTCGCCTCTATTAATGATGAAAAATATGCTGTTCTAGCTTGTCGAAGGGTCTTTTTATACAGCAGTAGACTGTTATTCCAGGTTAAATAGGAATCCTCTAGATGTGTAGAGCGCCATTTTCTCTCCAACTTCCTAGTATTCTGCTTTAAAGTACGCAACTCTGCGTTAAACCAAGGAGTCAGCCTCCTATGGCTAGCCACTTTCTTTTTTAATGGGGCTACACTATCTAATGCCAAACGCAATGAGGACGTAACGCTGTGAACCAGACCATCAATTTCTGAAGGGTTAGAGATAGAATTGCTGCCATCCACTGTGTTACCCTGAGACACTGAGGAAAGTAAGAATGGTACAGATTCTTTAAAAATTGTTACAGCATTGTCTGATAAAGTTCTACTATAATGAAATTTTCTTTCAGATTTAAGATGGTCAGTTAAAGTAAATTCAAAAGTTATCAAGAAGTGGTCAGACAGGACCGGGTTATGTGGGTGGACTGTTATTTCCTCACACTCAATACCGTATGTCAGTACAAGGTCCAAAGTGTGTTTACCTGAGTGGGTCGATCCCTGTACTTTTTGAGTAAAGCCAATTGAGTCTAAAATAGCATTAAAGGCTGCAGTTAGGCTATCACTTTCAGTATCCACATGAATATTGAAGTCCCCCACTATAATGACCCTATCAGTATTTAATACTATATCAGATAAAAAATGTGAGATCTGATCCAAGAATTGAGAGTAAGGGCCTGGTGGACGATACAAAACCACAAACAAAAATGGTCTTAATGTTTTGCAACGTGGATGAGGAAAATTAAGGGTTAGATGCTCAAAAGAACTGTAGCTATCAATTGGTCTGGGACTAATTAGTAAATCAGAACGGAAAATGGCTGCAACTCCTCCTCCTCGCCCAGTATTTCTAGGAATGTGAAAATTTAAATGACTGGAAGGAGTTGACTCATTTATACTGACATAATCCTCCTGCTGCAACCAGGTTTCTGTGAGACAAAGGAAATCAATGTGATTATCACAAATCAAGTCATTTACTAACAAAGTCTTTGAGGAGAGAGATCTTATGTTTAATAAACCACATTTAATAGATTTATTTTCAGTCAAAGTTGTATTTATTTTTATGAGATTTCCATAATTTGCTTTTGTTGGCTTAACTTTTAATCCATTTAATTTTGGCCGTGGGCAAGACACTGTTTCTATAGGGTAATGGGTGGGTAACAGTACAGAAGCAGCAGAGAGGTGGGTTAAACTACGACTCTGCTTCCTGGTCTGGACCCTGGGTTGTCAGTGTTTTGGAGGATTAATAAATTCGGCCATATTCCTAGAAAGAAGAGCTGCTCCATCCAAAGTGGGATGGATGCCGTCTCTCCGGATCAGACCAGGTTTTCCCCAAAAAGTTCTCCAGTTATCAATGTAGCCCACATCGTTTGCGGGACACCACCTAGACAACCATTGATGGAATGACAGCATGCGGCTAAACATGTCGTCATTGGTCCGATCAGGCAGGGGACCAGAAAAGATTACCGAGTCTGACATTGTTTTGGCAAACTTACACACCGAAGCAACACTAATTTTAGTGACCTCCGATTGGCGTAACCGGGTGTCATTACCGCCAGCGTGAATAACAATCTTACTGTATTTACGCTTATCTTTAGCCAGCAGTTTCAGGTTGGATTTGATGTCGCCCGTTCTGGCCCCTGGCAAACATTTGACTATGGTCAATGGTGTCTCTAATGCCACGTTTCTGACTATGGAGCTGCCAATTACCAGGGCCGGCTTCTCAGCGGGTGTGTCGCTGAGCGGGGAAAATCTGTTAGAAACGCGGACCGGTTGGTGGTGGCCCGGGGGCTGGGTCCTAGAACTATGCTTCCTACGTACAGTCACCCAGCCGCCTAGAGGTCCCGGCTGCGCGGGCTCTACCGGAGGACAGCTAGGGGGTTCTATTCTTGTTGGCTCCGCGCTGGCTAATGGGCTTCGGCTATCTGCTGGTTTTTCAACAGCGCGGAGCCGTGCTTCTAATTCTGATACCCTCGCCTCCAAGGCTACAAAAATATTACATTTATTACAGTTACCATTATCACTAAAGGAGGCAGGGAAGTAACTAAACATCTGACAGAGAGAGCAAGAGAGAAGAGAAGAGTTAGAGACAGGAGAAAGAAGAGTAGCCATAGCCGCAATGAAGCTAAGCTAACTGAGCTAGCGAGACCTTCCACCCAAAGAAAAACTGTGTGAAACACGAGGAGTTCCCAAAACAAAGAAAAACATTCTTTGGAAGAAGTAATGTTTCATTAAACCATTCGCTGAATTAGAAATCAATAACTTCATGGAGATTCTATTTTATGGATCGGTTATTGCAGTGATTGATCTAATTTAGTATTTCGACTTGCCAAGAAGGCGGTTTCAAAAATAACTTAAACATTAGTTTAGGTGTTTAAACTATCTGTTTTAAAGCCGATCGCTATTTTTAATACTATTAATGGCAGTCTTTATTGTTGTTGGGGTCCATTTTTCATAAGATGAACTGAACAGACTGTTGGATGGCTGAAAGCCATTTCAAAGATGGACTGAGCAGACCACATTTCCCAGCAATCCTAGCGGTGACCCTCAACACACTCCTATTGTTAGGATCCTGTGTTCTGCTGGTGTTTCTGCTGTGTGTGTGTGTGCTCTCCTACCTTCTCTGCAGGGGCGTGGCTAATTGGCAACAGGTGCAGCTCGTTCTGGCTCATCAAAAGAGGAAGGAAGGCTGCAAGCTGATGCCAGATTGTTCTCGCTTCTAGCGTGATCCTGATCCAGACTCCTTTGTCCTCCGAAGTTGGTTTCCTTCTCTGATCTCCGTTCCATCGGTGATACTTCCTGGAAACAACTTACCTTCACTCTGGATTCCCTCCTGGTCAGCTTCTGCCTCGTTACCTCCGCTGGTCTGCCTTTTCTCCGTCCGTCTGCCCGTTCCACCTGCAAACACACACAGCCTAGCACAACATCAGCCTCCACCAACCTCCGCTACTGGATCCTACTTGCCTTCCCCAAAAACCAGACGCCTCATTCATCCTGTGAGTAACCATTTACATCCTGCCTCACTCAAACACCTGTCTACATCATCTAATCTCCACTCTCTGCTGCAGTTCCTCCGCCTGCAATCGTGGACCCATTTCCTGGCGTTCCTCAGAGACTTTCACATTCACTATTTGTTAAATATTTCTTATCATATCCAGACTGCGTTCTGGTGTTCTGATTTTGCTGCTGCCTTTTGAGTCATAAAACCCTGCAAACATGACACCTATTGGTCTGTGGCCATCAATGGTGACATCAACGATGACATCACAGCCAAAGGGCTATAAGAGTGGTAGTGGCGGCCATTTCAAACTGTTCTAAGCAGAAGTTTTTTAGCAGAAACTACTGCCATACAGAGGACATCTCACCGGTGAATATTCTCTTTTGTTCTGACCCACTGGACCGGGAAGAACCCTCATTTCAACGCTTTGAAGTGCTCATCCTGTTTGTGTATCCAGTTTGGGCAATATCAGGAGTGTTCCAAGACAGTTCATTACGATGTCGACCTACAGGCCATCCAGCCTGCAGTTGGGACACAGTCCTAAAGAAATCCTGTGCAGGTTTTTATAACTCTTCCTTTTTTTGCTCACCTACGGACACATTTTGCTGTCCTACCTGGACCTGACTTCCCTCAACACAAAGTAGGACTGAACCAGTTAATTTATGCTAACCTTGTGTCTGGGCAGATATAAATAGAGTTCTTAACGAGTTAGATCTCATCCATTGTTGGTTTAAAGTGGGGTTTTCTTTTAAGCGCTGAACCTGTTGGCTCATTAGGTGTCGCCGCACGCATGAACTTGAACTGTGTTTGAAACTGTTTGTTTTATCCTAAGCGGATCCCACTCTTTCTTTCTTTTTCCTTCCCCTCTTTTCCTCGCTCTGTCTCTCGCTCTCTGATCACCTGGTCGGCAGAGTCTGACTCGGTCCGACCTTCGTTAGCTGGTCTTAACTGAAAGGTTAACTCCATTGTTCCTTAGTCTGTTCGCTAAAGCAAAGGCCTTCCACATGGATGCTCCACTCCATCTGCTCTGTCCACTATAGCCAGAACTAAGTTTATGGCCCCTTGTCTCCTTAAATGTGCTGCTCTCCACCTTAGCTTCTTTGTCCCACAGGCTATCTTAGTTGAGCCCCCTGGAGTGAGGACCCCTCCCTTTCTAAACCAAACCTCAGCTGTTCATCCCTGATCCACTTTGTGTTGTGTTTAGTTTTCATTTATTGTTTTCTAAGATCTGTAGTAGTTAGTTGCACGCGTTAGAATAGATGGGAATTATTGACGAAATGTTTTGGACGAAAGGTTGATCTATTTTCTCAATAAATTCTCCTTTGCTTAAAGAGAAGTTGTCTGGGATTACTTGGAGTAATGCGTACAATTATTGTCCATAGTGTAAGAACTTATTCCTTCATCTATTGTTTAAGTATCTCAGCCTTATCAGGCAGGTAATCATAAACATAAACTGAGACTGAACAATTTGGCTATACACCTTGAATCCACCAGGTGGTGCCCCCAAACTTGGTAATTTTTACATAAAATTATTAATCTTAATTGCCCAAGGCAATTATTAATATTCAAAGCCAAATCCTACCTATGTGTGGCACAACATTGTTCATGAACCCGGGCAGTCAAAGGCTGGCCCATGTGGTTCGCTCGAGCATGTAGCCTACAGCTAACTCTCATGGAGCTGCTTGAAGCCGTTCTGGTTCATTAACAAAACACCAAACAAAGGAAAACTGTCGGATTGAGTAACTCCGGTTGCAGGATATAAAACGACTTTCCATCGGAAACCTTGAAAATCACTGTTTAAACCTCTAGGCCGACCGTCCCGTTTGTACCCAAACAATAAATGAAATCTTACACAAGGTAACGAATCACAGTGAAAACAAACATTCCTTAAATCTTGTTTATCCTAAATTAATCTCGCCTCTGCTCAGACAGACCTTATTGAACAGGTAAAGTTCTCCAGGTTGCTCCGTGGATTGGGAAAGCTAAAACGTTAGCTGGCAGGCTAACAATAGCTGCGGTCGGTTAGAAGTGGGAGGCCTTATGGCTTTTGGGGCGCTGGTGGCAGCCTTTAGGTGGGACATCGTCCTCTCCGGCTTGGCTAAACAGCAATCAGCTCCACCATCCTTCACTGAGAGTACCTTTTTTCCACAGCTTTCCAGCACAGCATTCATTCCACATAGGCTTTGTCGGTGGGTGTAATGGCTTCAGTGTGGACGCGGCTCTGCGGCATGCAGTACCTTATTAGTGGTTTCTTCCTCACGGCAGCATCTGTAATTTAGAAAGCTTCTGCAGGGCTCAGGGCAGAACAGTGGGGTTTGTCTCATCTGTGGTTTGCGATTCACCTGATCGATCAGCAGTTTTTGTCGTCCTTGGAGTGAGTTTCTCCCAGAAACGCGCGTCCTTTCCCCTTGCCAGCGAAGGAAGGATTTCCTGGGGTTTCTCCTGGCACTGTCTGGCCCAAAGCCTAAGCGGAAGAAGACATGCTCCAGCGGGGGGAGACCTTATGAAAGCTCTGGTCCTCTTATTCTCCTCTCCTGGAGCTAGAATGTGGGTTTGCGCCACTCAATGGCTGTGTGTCCCAACATACCCCCTTTTTGGTCTAAAGAGTGCGGTGTGGTCCAGTCTTTCAGAGCAACAGACAACCCAACTAGACCAGCAACAACCTTCTGCCTCTCCATTTCTGCTGGATCTGCAAGGCTCAAGGCTTCACTCATCTGGAATTCTAACTCCATCATCTTTGCTGAACTACAAAACAACAAAAGTTGTCAAACAATTGCTGAAAGCAAAAAAAAAACCACAATCCTAACAAATGTCCAGCCAACTAGCCATGTTTAGCTGTGCATATGTCACCACGTTTATATACGCATGCTAGAATTGCGCTGCTCTGGGTGGCTGCATGTTGGAGTGGCTCTGTTGGCTACATATTAAGTTTTGTTTTTTTGTACATTGGTTCCTCTTATTTCTTAAAGAAGATTGCATTTTTTTCTACCTGTATACTTTATAGTTTTTGGTACTGTGAAGCTGGAAGGATTTTTGCAGTAAATTTTTCCCTGTTTGACAATTTGTTATGATGCGTAACCATGGCAACAATGTGGTTTACAACCGGGAGCAGCTGATTAACATCGCAAAAGCTGAAATAATACCTCAACTGAAACCACAAATACCTGATGAGTTGATAAGGAGGAGACGTGGATGCAGAGCAGGAGCGAAAAGGAGACAGAGAAAGAGGAAGTTCAAGCCATCTCTTCCATCGATCATGATGGGCAACGTAAGATCACTGGCTAACAAGATGGATGAACTCCAAGCCCTTACAAGGACTCAGCCAGAGTACCGTGAATGCAGTGTTGTGTTTTACGGAGACGTGGCTGCTGGATCATATCCCCGACTCCAACATCTGTCTGCCAGGCTTCCTGACTGTAGGAGCAGACAGAGATCTGAAGACGAGCAGAAAAAGGAAAGGGTAGCAGTGCTT